>JBBBDQ010001232.1:652500-1305000 GCA_037127315.1 Ascarosepion bandense | reverse complement strand
AGAATGAGATAGATAGATAGATAGATAGATAGATAGATAGATAGATAGATATGTACAGAATGAGATAGATAGATAGATAGATAGATAGATAGATAGATAGATAGATAGATAGATAGATAGATAGATAGATATAAGCAGACAAAGATATCGATAGATATGATCAGTCCAATGTAGACATGCAGATAGATAATTGGCTGATGGATTGAAATAAACACCTTAAACATCTTCTTCAAACTTAAGAAAAATATTTTAAAAAGACAAATTACGTGTAATAGAATGAAACCTTTCCGGATATTTTTCCTCTCTAAAGAATAAAAATGACAGAACATTTTTTCAAGTCTTACTAGAAAATATACAATGCATCTTTTAAATGTATTCAGCGCTTACATCCCTTTTCCTCACTCAACAAATACCGTCTTAAAGCATACTTCCACAAATCCTGTCAACTGTCCACCAGAAATAATTCTATATTTATATACGTGAACATGGAATAAGTCGACAGATTCGAGCATATAAAAACATCGTTGAAAAAGAATTTGAGAATTCCATCTTTTGAAGAGCAGAACAAATATATTTTTGTGCATATAAATACACTTACACCCGAAATATATATATATATGTGATCATTTTAAGGAGAGTCGGTATGAGAGCTGACTTTGTATTAACTTCAGATTTGTCTTTATTTTATCGGTTGTGAGCGAATAAAAACAGTTCTCCTCTATAAAATATTGTCTGTGATATACAGGTAAAGAGAAACTCTTACCAGATTCGTTGATGTGAATGAGTTGATGGTTAGCCGTTTGATTTTGTTTAGCGACATATCAACATCTGTATGAGTTATTTAATACCGAAATCTAGATATTTTGTACAAAATTGTACATTACTTTATACTTTCAGTATGTTTTTGTAGATGTAGAGTTTGTGGATGATAAAAAGTATTCTTGATAATTTAAAAAATGTATTGCTGGTAATTTAACCACAAAAATGCATTATTAGTATTTTTATAATATTTTTTTGTAATTTTACCATAAAATGTGTTTTCATACTGTTGTATTGTTTGACTCTTCTTCTTTATGGTATATTAACTTCTTATAAGTCATTTAATGCCGAAATTTAATTTTTGTGGGTGGTTGACAGTAAGAAAAATATGAGATATGTTATTTTGCTTCCATAACTTTATACATGGTAGAAAATTTCACTAGAAACAAAGAAAAGAGTGCTGGATTGCTATGTGATGTCAGATTTCTAATACGGCAGTGAATGCTGGACAATATCATCAAAAATGAGGACAAAACTTGAAGCAGCGGAAATGTGGTTCTACAGAAGGATGCTGCGGATATCGTGGACTGAGCATGCAACCAATGATGAGATGTTGGAAAGAATGGCAACGAAAAGGAAATTAATAATGAACATCAGGAAGAGACAACTGAAGTTCCTGTGACATGCAATAAGGAAGGAGGGCTTGGAGAATCTGATATTGACAGGCCAGATAGAAGGGAAGAGAGACAGAGGAAGGCAGCGTATAACGTATTTGCAGGGTCTGATCAGGTGGATGACGGAACGGGGGTTGCGAGGTGTAACAGGAGCAAACATACTAAGAGCCACCAGGGATAGGGAGACGTGGAGAACCATGATCGCCTACGTCCTGAAAGGACAGGGCCCATAGAAGAAGAAGAAGAAGAAGAAGAAGAAGAAGATGAAACTCGGCTATTTTGTATATACATGTTTTCGTAGACATAATTAATACAGGCGGTGATATGTGTGTTTTCTGTTGTGGTTGTATTTGGAATAGAATTTGATTTACGAAATTGTAGAATACTATATAAATTAATGGTCTGAAAAAAATTATTGCAGGTTGGTTGGTTGGTAGCATATGAAACAGATTTATGTGAAGTCTCTACAAATTGTTACGTGCGTATTGTTGTTAATTTTTACTTAAATATGTATTGTTGGTGAATTTTTATATAAAAATATATTGCTGTTTTTTGGGGTTTTTTTACTAAAATTTTGCAGTTTTATACTTTCTTAATGTTTTGTTTGTGGGGGTCACTATTGTGCCAAAGATAGGTTCCTGAGTCAGGTTGGAACTTGAGATCACGCTACTCAAAACCTTTAATCTCTTTGATGCCGGGTGTAATTTGTTGTTATTTTGTTTATTATAAAAATGTAGTTGTTTTTTGTTTCTCTGTTCACTGTTTGTCTATAGCCGACCTGTTTCTCTACAATACCAAGTCAGGGTAGATCTTAGAACTACAACAGTAAAGAGGTGGTTCCATGTGTAGAAGTACAGAACACGCGAATTAAAAGGGGAAATTTAATGCGAGATATCCTGTCTACAAAATACAACACACATTTCAAGAAAAGACAATGAAAAAAGAAATCTTTACATAAAATTAGAAAATAGTATATTTAACAACATAAATACAGAATAAACAATTTGTGTAATTTTTGTATAATTTGTTTGGAGGAAAAAATGGCTTTTAGATTTAAGAGAATGTGGCTTCGAACAAAAAAGTGTCTATGTTTTGCTGTCTGTAAATCAACAAAGTGGTAGAATAACGTTTGTTTGTTTCTTTTTCATGTGTCCACCGCTAAGTAGGTGGAAAGGGTAATGGTCGACGAATTTAAGATGAAAAAAAAAAGAGTGTGCGTGTGAAATTACCGAAGAGAGAGAAGAGGGTCAACTAGAAATGGTAGTAAGTAGCAGAATGCGTTTGTATAAAAAAAAAATTAATCAGTCTATTTAACTAATAAAGTCTGTGTTCCTTTCCCTTTTCTTGCTTTCAAGAGATGTAAAAGTTATATGGGCAGTTGAGGATATTTTGTTATTGTTGTTGTTGTTGTTGTTGTTTCCTTCTTCTCTTTTGTTTTGGTTGAGTCAGCGACGGACCTGTCTGTCGGTTCTTTGGCCTCTCTGATCTCAGAGGCTTTCTGATTGTTTTTGAAATTTTTTTTCTTACATTACCGCAGTTAACCGCTCCAATAAATAGTTATGAATTAATTGTACATTGCAACATGAAAATTTCTATCTTTCGATATAGATTCTTTTCATCGGGCAATGTTTGATGCCTGTTGTACAAATGACTTACATTTAAATACAAAAAAACCTTTGGTTTGCTGTTTACGTATGTGGGAAGATATAAAATTTACATGTGTGTTTCTTTTAACTAATCAGAGCGAAGATTCATTTTGGAATTTGGCCCCAAAGAATACATGCTAAGTAACTTTTTCTCTTTATTCCTCCAATTTTCGGTTCCTTACTTTTCTCCCTAACGGTCAAGATGTCAACCTGTTTTTAACCAAATTTTACTATGATAATATATATATATATATATCAATTTTACATTGTGACATGGAAATTTCTATGTTTCGAGATAGGTTCTCATCATCAGGCAATGTTGATGTGGTTGTGCAGATGATTTACATTTAAATGTAAATTCCATGCCGCAATGTTTTTAGTCGTTTGCATCCGATTTTGTGGGTGTGCAATTTTGCATAGTCAGTTTTAGTTAGTTGATGGACGATATGGGTCAGGTATCCTATATATGCTACTTAAAACACAATCGCATGATATAAATTTTTTCTGCCAGATGACCGGAATAATAATTCCGAGTTTTTGTCATCTATCTTCTAATACGTTGGAATGTGTCAAATCTATAGACAGATATATACTTACATTTCCAAGTAGAACAAACTTCAAACTATTTCTCGCGAAAGAAAATTTAAAACGACTTAATCCGTTACATTTTTGCATCCGTATAAAAGTGGAAGATTTGAAAGGGCATTTTAGACATTAACGCTTTTTATCACTGTAATTGTAAAAATGCCTCGAAGGCAACAAAAATATATGCATACGGTGATGTGTTTGTTAAGTTTAGAGTTCGTGGTTGTAGCCTTATTGATAAAGAACGTTTAGACAGACTCAGCTTTGCTACAGATTACGGCAAAATCAAGACAATTATTGAGAATGACCCGCAATACACAACGCGGGAATTGGCAGAAACACTAACTTTGTCAAAATCAACCATCGATAAGCACTTGACGAAGCTGCGCTATTCTGATCTTTACAATGTTAGGGTATCATATGATCAAAGTGAAAAAGAATTTTTAAGTTGCATTTTTGTCTGTGATTTGCTCTACAAACGCTATTAAAAATTCACAGTTTCTTAAGACAATAATCACAAGAGATGCGAAATGCATCGCTTACAATAAACTTCAGCGAAAAAGATCCCTGGAGTAAGCGAATGAGACTTAGCTACCTAAAAATCAGTTCTGTGCATTTATTAAAGAACTGCTTTCGATATTTCAAATGAATTCAGTACTACGAACTTTTGCCATGTACTTTCATGGCTTCTGCTCAGACGAACTTAAGTCACTGATGCCTCCTCAACAGGTGTTTGCTCGTGCAACCAGACTGGCAACTGGGTCACACCCATTAACAGTCAGGTTAGCCAAATGCAAACGACAATTCTACTCCTGCAGCTTCTTCTCTCGCACTTCCCGCCTGTGGAACTCGCTCCCGTATTCTTGCTTTCCTGACGGCTACAACCTCCAGAAATTTAAATGCAAAGTCAATACTCATCTACTAACCACTGGACTCTAGCTCTCTCCCCACCACTGTATAACCTTCCCTTTCTCTCCACCTATGTATCTGTCATCGCACCTGCTTTCTCAGCTTTCTATTGTTCCTTTCTTACCAGTTTGTACTCCTCACTCTTTTCTAATTAATCTTTTTACATTTATGTAGCCCCCTGCACATCAGTGGCGTTTCCGCCTTGCTCGGGGTGAAATTATTAAAAAAAAAAACAAAAAAAATGGGAAAAATGAAGGTAGCAATTGAAGAAAATTGGCGAATAGGAATGGTGTTTATTCCATAAGGTTAATGCTAAACCTCAATTTCCTTTTCATGAACGTGTAAAAATTGTTACAATTTGGCTGCAATGTGTTATCCTACTCGTCAAAATCACTAGACATTGCTCTTTCAGATTTTCATTTATTCAGATTTCAATGATAAAAGTTTTAATTATTTGGATGACATAAAAAATATTTATTTGGATGACATAACAATTTTTCTCTGTCCCCGGTGTTTATTTTAGCATCAGCTACGGCCCTGGAAGCATACGTTTAGTAACGCACGTGTGTGTGTGTGTGTGTGTGTGTGTGTGTGTGTGTGTGTGTGTGTGTGTGTGTGTGTGTGTGTGTGTCCAAAAATGTTTTATTAAAAAGTACTAACAAGTTTTGTTTATTTTTTTATTATATTTTTTGCAATTTTCGAATAATGGGTTTAGGGTTTTCATCGAAGTCTGGTATAAAGAGTCTACAGTTCATATTCTGTTATTTTTAGATCAAGTATGTGCGTTGTGGTACAGTGGATATCGTCTCGGAACGAGAAGCCGGGGATCCGAGGTTGAATCCATTGTATTCACTTACGCGCAAATACCCTTGGGAACGGTATTAATCCGTCTCTTCCTTCCAGTTATGGGTTAAATAACAGGACAGATTGGGTTCTATAGCCTTGGTCGGCAACCAGTCTACCGCAGAAAGCAACCTACTGCGGGATAATCTTCTGCCCAGTCAGTCATGCCTCTTTCGTATCTTTTCGTGTATCACGTATGGCACTTAACTTTTCGTGTATCACGTATGGTACTTAACTGACTGACGTTCGGCTTTTGCCAGTCATTGTCAAAAACAGATGGAGTGTTGTTCTTGCAGGTAGGATCCCTTTGTCTGCATCCTGATATTCTTTGGGAAGCTGAACTTTTGAACTGGTTTAGGGTGACGTCATGTGTAACGGTTACTGCGAATGACCCTGCGCAAAAGAATGCGTGTTATTTATTTTATTATTTTAACTAATCCATAAAATTCTTTTTTTTAGTATTTGTAATACTAAACCGCACGAAAACTGAATGCATGGTCATCAGTAAAAAGGGCAGCCCAAAATGCCAAATACAGGTCGGGGATACCAGAATCAAGCAGATACAAAAATTTAAATCCCTGGGAAGCATTATAACAAAAGACGGAAAGTGCGACACAGAGATCCGAAGAAGAATTGGCATGGTAATGGAAGCATTCCAGAAGTTGAGTAAGGTATTAAGAAACAGGACAATTTCGAAAGAAACTAGGAAGAGAGTGCTGAGTTGCTACGTGATTTTCGTCCTTCAATATGGCAGTGAATGCTGGACAATACCATCAAAGATGAAGGAAAAACTTGAAGCAACTGAAATGTGGTTCTACAGAAGGATGCTGCGAATCTCATGGATCGAGCATGTGAGCAATGATGAGGTCTTGGAAATGATGGAAACAAAAAGGAAATTAATACTGAGCATCAGGAAGAGACAGCTGAATTTCTAGGACACGCAATGAGGAAGGAGGGCCTGAAGAAGCTGATACTAACAGGCCAGACAGAGGAGAAAAGAGACAGAGCAATGCACCGGATAACATATTTGAACGACCTAATCAGGTAGATGACAGAACGAGGATTGCACGGTGTAACAGGAGAAGGCGTACTCAGAGCCACCAAGGACAGGAAAACGCGGAAAGCCATGATCTCCTACGTCCTGAAAGGAATGGGGCACATAGAAGAAGGAGAATATAATATGTGCGCACATTAATTATTTCATTTACACTTTAAGATAACGTCTCCAGTGGCCAATGATATTTTATTTAATGATGACTCTTTATGTTGTATAATGATAGCTTTTAAAGTTTTTCGTCTTTCTTTTGATATGGTTGTTGTAGACGTTTGTAGTATTGTCTGTTAATGTTTTTGTTATGTTTACAGATATATTTTATTAGTTTATGGTGTGCTGGTCGATGTGTGCACTGATTACACGAAGGTTTTATAGTTAACTGGTTAGTCTTTGAGAAAATGGAGTGCTTGTGCGCACGATGTACTTATTTAATTTTTTTATATTATTCTTGTTAGAGGTCCATTATCACAGGAGCATAAAAATTCATGAACAACATTATTTTTTACACAGGTGTCATTTATGTGAACTAGTATCATTAGTAAAAAGAAAATTAGATGTTTTAATCTTTTTATAGTATATTATGAAATCATATTTGTTTATTAAGATCTTTGAGTGATATGAATCGGTTAATTAGATATCTAATTGCTTTTTCATCCTTTTATAATTAGGGTGCATTTGATGTCTATAGAATATGTTTAATGGTGTGCTTATTTTCGTTTGCATCTGTGAGGGGTTTGATATCATTTTCTCTAAATTTCTTTCAGCCTAATTTTATTTGTTCGTCGACGAGGTGGTTAGGTTAATTATTGTTTATTAGGGTTAGTTTAATCTTGCTATGATCCTTATAGAATAACAGGTTTTGGAAGAGATTAAATTGACTCGGTAAATCTTTTTTTTATAACAGCTATTTCGTATCTGTGGTCATATTCAATTTTGTAGTTAAGTAAAAACGCTCTCGAGCTAGAGAGGTTTTTATAAAATCATGTCGGAAGATGATGGCTTTAGAACCGGTTAATACGCCAATGAAAGTTATTAATATTGATTTCGTAGGTTGATCTCAAACATTCTCTTCATATCTTTTCTAAGATGTTTCCTAATATGAATATTTTCTGGATAAAGCATACAAAAATCGGGAGGCTTGGTGGAATAAGAGGAGAATTTGTTTTCCACATGAGGCACTTATAAATTAGATAGAGTCAGTCCGAGGGCCGAGCACATCATTACGCCGCCACGTTAGGCATAATTGTATAGTGGTCATAAAACAATATATGGGTCGTGCAATTGTACTTGTTCAGCAGGATAATGACTGCGAAAGTAAAAAGTACTTGAACAAAATATCAAAATATGAACTTCGGACTAAATAGTTATGGAAGCACGTTCTACAGTTTAATATTTACTTTTAAAAAAGTGCTCTATTCGAAAGTAGAACACAGATATATAGTTACCATTATTATTATTATTATTATTATTATTATTATTATTATTATTATTATATCATGCTGTAACTTGATAGCTGTATATTTTAGGTATTTAATGCGCCATCAACAAGCATTGAAATGTGGTTATTATACTTGGTTATATACATACAGATAAAGAGATTTTAAAAATAAAATCGAATTAAATTAAACTAATATGTAGAAGGTCATCAAATGAGATGAATAAAGTGGGTGGGAGGTTATTACATTTTAAAATAATTTGTGAACACATACACAAAATGTAACATGGTTTTACTAAAAATATACTTATAATGTTTTATATCACGGCATTTATGGTCGCTGTATGTTAGGGCTGGATTGTAGTAATGACTGTGTTTCAATTTATGAATTGTTGCTTAGAACTTTAATCTTAAACTAATTCTACAAACCAACATAAAAAGTTGACTTTATAGATGTTAACGTTGATTTAGTTCATAGAGCTTACTCTCCTTATGTAAAAAACAATTCTAATCCTATCTCGACACACCCTATATCTAATCAGCCGCCATATATTATTACACACATAGCACATTCAGTTGAACACGAAATAAACAACATTTTTTTTTTCAACTGAATACATTTTCTATAAACGCGTTTATTCAAAAATACAGCCCTCAAAACCGCGGTTATAAATGCAATATCACAAGCAAATTAATCATAATCGTTGTCGTCTTGCGGTTTTGGCCGAGATAGAACTCACTACACTCCTTCAGTATTCGCTGTGCATTTGAAACCCTGGCACAGTTTGCGGCAAAATTCATAATCTTGTCAAATATCTGAATACTTGATGCTTTTCCAGGGCTACCAAGGGTGTTTATTTATTGTGACACCAACAGTCGATGGGTTACCACTATGCCCCATCCTGTTAATTAACCCATAATTGGAGGGAAGTGGCGGATTAATACCTTTCCCAAGGGTGCCAGTGCTAAAGTGAATGCAGGGTACTCTAATGGAATTCGAAATCGGCTCACCGATTTCTCTTTCCAAGTCGATATCCACTGCATCACAACGCACATCCGTCACTGATTAATCATAATACGAAATGGCTGTAAATGCAATATCACAAGCAAATTAATCATAATACCAAACATACGTTATGGAAAATAATTTGGTGCACCCCACCATTTATCTTAGTGTTTAGAACCTAGTTAACTAATAAATTACTTAACCTTGTTGAGAAACACTTCCCATTATTAACTCCCTCAGCAAAATCCTTAATAAAAATGCACTGAAACTTATAGTTGCACTGATAATCTTGATATGATAAAAGAAAAACACAATAATAAAATCCTAAAGCAATATAATGATATTAATCATAACTAACTTATTATAAATAATGATAATAGCATTTATTCTCGCAATAGTTATCATCCTAACGTATGTCTTCTGCAAAATAAATGCCTTACAAATTGCATAGCACCCTATGCTACTATCTCCACTACTGAAAATCCTAATTTTACCAAACAATATTTTGGATGTAATAAGAATAGTTTTTATCAGCACAATCTATAAAAAATAAAATATATAGTAATTCTACCTCTCTTTCTCACCATCTCTGCCTGCCTGCTTGCCTGCCTGCTTGCCTGCCTGCCTGTTTGTCTATCTATCTGTCTGTCTGTCTGTCTGTCTGTCTGTCTTTGTCTGTCTCTGTCTCTGTCTGTCTGTCTCTCTCTCTCTCTCTCTCTCTCTCTCTCTCTTACAATGGTTTGGCTTTTCACCGTGTATTTGAATTTCAGTTAGGTTTTTAGGAAAATCACCCCTGTCCTAATACTTTTGCACACTACCGGTAGTGTGCAAAAGCCTTAGGACAGTGATGATTTTGAACTTTGTTTTGATGACTCATAAAAGGTAAAATAGTTCTTGTTCTAATACTTTTGCACAGTATATATTTGTGTGGTTTTATGAATGTATGTATGTGCGTGTTTCAAGGTGAAATGCGTTCGAAAGCAGCATTCGATTAGATTTGAGAAAAAATATTTTACTGAACTAGGGATTCGAGATGAAACCTTCATTCGATAAAATTTTGTATTCGGAGAAGCGCGCTCATCCATCACGTGAACATCTACTGTTGTCAAAAGAATAAATTTGCTTTTGATGCCTTCAATCTCTCGCATCCAGACTTTGTTCTCATGATTTTACATATTAACTGAAAAAAATACATTTTAATGCCTAGATAAATAAAGAAACATTCCAAAACATTTTTATTGTTATTATTCAAGCTAAACGTGCCTTTCTGAAGAAGTTTCGTCAGCACGTGTGACTTTTTATTTTCAAATTTATGAAAAAGCTCCATCACATTTTTTTTTTTAGCAGAGAAGGGAGTGTTGACATCTATGCAGTGAAATAGCATAATCACTTCTGTTTTTGTATCGAATCGAGCCGAGATACGAAGCTGCGTATTCTGAGTTTAAAATGTAAATATCAAATAAAAAGTATCAGCAACACGGTTGAACAAATGATTAATGAACGAGGTTTTTAAAAAATAAATGTATTCAAATTCTTAAGTACATGTTATATCTTAGAGATTATTCAAAGTAATATTTTCTGCGGCGACTACATATGAAACTAAATTTTCACTTGATTTTCACATCTAAAAACAAATGGCGATAACTGAAAATATGATTAACCAAGGGTAAATCTATATATATATATATATTACAGAAATTAACGAATGTCACACATTTTCGTAATAAAAATTTATCGTAAATAATCAGGCTAGTAGATATCAATATATAATACTGTTTAGTTAAAAACAGAATATCTACTTGAATATGAGTATCGATCAAAAATAATGTTTAAACAAATAATTTCACACACACACACACACACACACACACACACACACACACACATATATATATATATATATATATATATATATATTTAGTATATCGAGGCAGCAAATAATTTTCTAAACATATCGAATGAATGTCTATTATGATTAATCATGAGCCGTTCTAAACGTCGTGTTTTGGCTTTAATTTCAGTTGAAAATAAAGTCAAAAATTCTCCAACAGTTGGATAATTTTTTATTAATTTGGTTCTAAGCTTTCGGCTCACATGAGCTATCTTCATAGAGGTTATTAAGACGGTAATGCAGTAACATCCACCATCACCGACGATTTTTACTTTCTAACCATTACACTACATCAGGGTGCCCCATAAAATGTGATTTTTTAAGCGTTGCTTAGATGTGGCACAAAGCGGAATATATGGTGCACTCAGTGAGGATGGAAGTAACTATCCAGTAATAATTAATATAGACAAGGCTCCTAACCATCACACCACGCTGAAGTTCCCCTAGTTCTATCTAAACTTATTTATAAATGGAAATTTTTCTGTGTGTTTGTATGTGTGTGTGTGTGTGTGTCTGTGTGTGTCCGTTACCTATAGACTCCGAAACGGCTGAACCGATTTTCTTGAAAATTTACACAGCTGTACTATAAGCGTCTGCGAGTGTTCTTAGCTAGGTTTTGTGTCGAAGTACCCTGATTAATATCGAAAATCAATAATCGAAAAAATCGAGTTATAGAAGCAGTGGTCCGATTTTAATCAAATTTGATACACTCATAGACAAAGACATAAGAGACGATATTCAGAAGTTTCAAGGTTGCAGTTCTTACATTAGTGCAGGAAATCGATAATATATAGTATAAAAGGCAAGATGTTTGTGTGTGTGTCTGTTTATCTGTCTGCATGTCCTTTATATAAATCCACAATTTTTATTCGATTCTCACAAAACTTCCCACAAATATTCTTTAGGCTGAGTCTGAGCTCCAGGACCATGGATTAGTTTTACAGTTTTCATTGCAGCCGAGCAACGCCGGTCTATACTGCTAGTGGAACTTAAATGGAGAGTTCTAAAATGTGTAATTCCCTGTATAAATTAAAGTTACTTTATTCTGGAGGTATAAAAGAGGCGATTATCTCCCTTTGGTAGAGATAAAGTCCCGTAGAGCACTTGACGGTCTCCTATTCCCTTTACTTCATACAAAAGTGGCAACACGTCAGCTTTTAGGATTCAAAACCTTAACCCAGCCAAACTTGCCGCATAATATGCTTACCCACTGCAGCTTGACACCGTTTTTCTATGGAAATATATTTTCATCATGTATAGAAATTATCTCCGGCTCACGGTCCCCATGTTAGTTAAAACTAAAACTTCGCCGTTTCCCAGTTTCCGGAATATTTCCTCGCTAGTAACATAGTAGATAAATCCCACCCACTTGAAGCAGGAATCCTAAATATGGCTTCTCCATAAACACAGAATAAACTCCTATTACATATAAGACCCTATCTTTTCGTTTCTTTATCACTCTTCTTGTGCATATATGTGTTAAACACTCTCTATGAATAAAGCATGCTTGTTTATGCATTCTCTTTAGCCACTCTATATTTCCCTGTGAATTAATATTTTATAATAATTTCATGTCCCTTAGAATATATTTGTCTTAAGAGACATACAGGCATAATTTCTGGATTTCACACACGGATAAACGGTGACAACATCTGCAATTCTAACAAAATACTAGATTATGTTCATCAGTGTGAACCGAATCAGACCAATTTACAAGTTTTCACAAATGGATTAAAAAAAAAATAATGTTTCTTGAGGTATAGTAATCAAATTCGTGATAAGTCTTTATGTTGAAATATTTCGGAGATCTTTTATTCTTTCGTTAATTAATTTTGTTTAATTTTGAATCATTTATTTTACACAATTTCTTTTCAGAATTTTTCACCGCTTATTCCAGCATTCATTTCTACTTTCCTTTGTGGCTTAATTATTTATTTCAATTCCACAATTTGAAAGCTTTGCGGCGTTTTTTTTTATTATTGTTTTCTTAAATTTGTTTCTCTTTATTTAAAGCCGAAATGTTGCACCGGTTCTTTCTATCACTATTCGAACATCGAATGACTTCTGTTATGATATCAACGCAATTATTTCGATGAATATCCAAGACACAAAACAGAACTCTGGAACAACAGATGAATCTTAAATTTCTCCTTTCAGTGTCCTGTTATTTGAAAAAAAAGTAATGGAGTAGACAATCACAATTAAGCAGTATTAATACATCATTGTTGTTCGTGTCAAATGACAGAGAATGGAAGAGAAGAGGCAAAGAAAAACAGATCAAACATAAAATGAAAATTTTTAGTTGAATTTAACTAAAATAGCTTGTATGTACATATGCACACGCACACGCATATATATATATATATATATATATATATATATATATGTGTGTGTGTGTGTGTGTGTGTGTGTGTGTGTGTGTGTGTGTGCAGAGTGCAATGAATAAATTCTCGTCTAAATTTCGAAAAAATGAAAATAACACTGCCATCTGATTTTAATATATATATATATATATATACTAAAATTGCACGAAATTATTTTAAAATATTAAAGAGTAAATTTATTCAATACAATTGCCATTGGCTTCAAGAACGGATTCTAATAAACATGGGCCAAACATTACTAATCTACGTAAATATCGACTTTTATTTTTTCACTGTATTAAGCCTTGAAATTTGGTGGGTTGCTCACTGTGTTCGCCGAGATGAGAGAAGTTTTCGGCAAACTTTACCATAAAAATATCTTGAAATAAAAATATATTATGCACAAAAATATGACACTGAAAAATAAGGACACAATGGAAGAACAGAAATGCCTTTTGAACCCTAAACACAGTATTAAATGACATGAAAATACAGAAACGAACAAGGAAATGGATTCTGGTTTGCTATGTAATATCAGCCACCATATATGCCAGTGAATGCTGGTTAATCCTGATAAAATGAAAACGAGGCTACAGAGACGAGGTCCTGCAGAAAAGTCTGTAAATAACATGGGCAGGTCATGTAAGCACTGAGGAAGTTTGAATAAAAATGAAAACAAAAAGACTGTGAAGAATGAAGACAAAATGATAAGGATAAAACTACACGTAATCCCAAAAAACAGCCCGATTCAATATTGTATACTATTGCCTCTCAAATAAACAGAGCAGTATAAAAAAAAGACTTATTTTATTGTTTCTGCTGTGTCTCTGTAAATATAAATGTGAATATTTAAATCAATGTCCAAAAGTAACAGTCTGGTTCAAACACAGGGTGAGCCAGAAATAATAAATAAAAACAAAAAACAGGAACTTTTTAGCAATCCAATAAAACTAAGAGTGATGGAAGAAAATTATTTTATTTTATTTCAAGTAATTGAAACCTTAAAATATACCATTTACGAAACAATGACGGAAGTTTCAGTTTTTAAAAATGACGTCCTGCAGATGGCGTCCTCCCGTACGAATGCATTCTTGAAATCTGCTGTTGAGATTCCTCATTGACCGCTGCAACATCTCAGCTGGGAAACTGGGAAATTCATCCTGAATTTTCTGTTTTAACTCATCCAGAGTTATTGGTCTAGTTGCGTACACTTTACTCTTGAGATAGCCCCACAAAAAAAAACACAAACAGACAAATCTGCCTATTTCCGTTTTTCTTTTTGTGTGTGGGGGCGTCGAGGGGGGTCACCGTCGAATTGAACGCAATCTTTATGGCTTGAATGCATGGATGAAAAAACGAATGATACTGTCGCTTGTAGTTGTTGACTCTGATGATGTCCAATATATATATATATACAAATGGATAAGGAATGAAAAAATATTAATTTAAAACAGCGGTCAATTTTCTCACATTGTTTTTTGTTAAGCCCAGACATCGAGTGACCGATATTTGTACCTCTCTATATTTTACTTCTAGCCTATATTTGGGGTTTCTCTCTCTTAGCTGTTTCCATCTTTCTTTCTTTCCTCTTTGATTTTTTATTTCCTCTGTGTCTTTCTCATTCCTCTTTCTTTCTTTTTTGTGATTTCTGCTCTCTTTCTTTTTACCCACTTTTGTAATATCCTCTTACCTCGTAATAACGTTTATTACCCTCATTATTAACTACCTGATGAGAAATTGTACTTTCACTGTCAAAACAAAATGTACACGCTTGTAGTAGATGGCAGAAGATTCAGTCGGCTATACATTTACGTCTTTTAGAAGATGTTCGTATCAAGATTCACAGCCGAATTTGTGCAGGCAGAAGGAGAACATTCATTGTTTTCTGTGCCTCATGGGTGGATCGTGGGTACAATCTTTAATACTAATTAGAAGCTTATTTCCTTTAACTTATGATTTTGGTAATTTATTTACTTTAGTCGTGGTTGTTTGTCCTTATGCCTTTTTTGCATTGATACTTTTAACGAATCTTTCAGAAGTGTAAAACAAAAGAGAATTCTTCTATTCTAAAGAATTCTCTCCCTCATTTGTAAAGCAATATATATATATATATATATATTAGCAAGAAAGCAAGATAATAAAAATTGCTGCAGATGCACTTCAGGAAGCCATCGCTGCTACTTTTCCTCTAGAAAGACAAAGAGACGTTTTATTGAATCTGTTGAACTCAAGATTGCCCTGAAGAAGTATGATCCCTGAAAGGACAATAGCTTTTCTGGAACAGTCAAGTTGAAGATATCCCCACCTCTAAATTTAAGAGTTTGTACTTTGGATTACCAATAGCACATGGATGAATTCCTGAAAAACCATATCCAATTATAATGCTTTAAAATATTGAACAAAAACACGAAAATGTTGCCAGGAATATCATACCTCTTCTTACACCTGATTCTATCATTAAACAATTTCCTAGAATGATTAGTCTAAGTGCCAATAAGTCTGGTAGGTTTCCTACTCTCATCTCTCATACTTAGAATATGAATGACAATACGAGAAAACTAATGGTGCTATAGTATTATTAGTATGGGTTTATCAGCCAGCCATAAATTACGGGATATTTCGTGTTATGAAGAATAATACACTTAGCCTTCCAGTAGCACCGATACTAATATTAGTATTAGCGTTGCCATTGATACACTAACACCGAATGCGAATATAGAAAGACATGATACGTGACTGTATCAACAAATCATTTAATAATGCTAACAAATTGCATAAACATATTAAAAGGATTTACGTATGTCCCAAAACAAATGATTGTTCATGCAGTCCAAAGGAACAAGGGTGTTTACAGAACAAAGATAAAGAAATAACATACCAATTTTAGGACTTTTGACCGTCCGTAGATAAGTGAACATAAATTACTTTTTGCTCCACGCTAGGCTATGCACATGCTAACCAGTTTCTACGTGTGTGGATACCCTGGTAGTCAGGAAGGCAAAGAGGTCGATCCTCGAAAAAACGGAAGCAAAGAAGGAAGAAAAAGACAGGCGAGTTCTCCTCTCTAAGGGGTTAAACTTCCATAAGCTCATCCCAAAGAAAACAACTGGGGTCTTCCTACAGTATAACGATGTGGTAAAGAAATTTCTACGAATATCTCCAATAATTAACAATGTGTTAGAGGAATTTCTATAAATATCATAAATATTTAACTAGGGGATGGGGACATTTTTACCAATATCTCAAATATTAACAATGTTATAGGAGTATTTCTACAAAAATATCAATTACTTAACGATGTGGTAAGGGATTTTCTAGAGATATCTTAAATATTTAACAATGTGATAGGGGAATTTTTACGAATATCTAAAATATTTAACGATGTGATATTGGAAATTCTACAAATATCTAAAATACTTAGCAATGTGATAAGGTGTGACACCCCGGCAAAGCTGTCTCAATGCCGCCTGGTCCGGAACCTGCTGTGATGATGATGACCGGAACTTGAGTCAGAGTAGATGCTGTCGAACACGGCAGTAATTATAACGACCACCTCGGGCCGCTAGTCGTGATAGTCTCATCACAGTCCCTGGTCTTCATGATGTCTATCACAACGGTGAACTTTCCTGCCCACGCTGTGTATTTTGATCGAAGGATAGCACGTTAAAAAACCCAGTAGCCGTTTCTCTACCACCTCAAACCAGACTGGAAGTTTTACGTTTCTTTATATTTCAGCCATAAGTTCTATGGGAGGCGACCGTCACTGTCTCTACGGCTGGCACCCAATTGGCATGGCTCCCGCTTCGGAACTCTTTTCCCTCAGTCGTTACATCTCGACCGCAACTTAACGAACTGCAACAACAACTAATTTTGCTACTCGGGGTCCCGATTTTTATACTTGTCCCAAATTCTCTTGGGGGTGCGGAGATACCCAAGGTATTTTATGCAAATCAAATCATTGACCAATGAGAGTATACACATTTCAAAGTGGGGGTTTGGTTCAACCAATGGACAGCAATCTCTCCTATGACGTAATCTCTCTTCGTCCTCTTCTTCTTAATTCAAATGTTTACGTCAGCAAATCCAGCTTTTAGCTTAGAAATTTTAACTCCAGTGAGATTTATAATTCAGTTTTATTCTCATAGTCAATGCTTGACCTTCTTAACCTCATCAACAGATTTTGACAATTTGTTTTGACTATCGCCATTTCTCACTTCCACTGGCCGAAAATCCGTTTCTTGGAATTCTTCATAGGTTTCTCTCGCTATTCTGTTATTAGGTCTAGTGTAACGGGTTGCTGTTCAGTTTCTTTTTTTTTTTTTCATCTATTTCGGAATCTTTATATGTTCCCAGCCTTCCTGGTTCCACAGGGTCGCTTCCTCTGTTATTTTCTGGCATTCACCCTGCCATTTCTCACCCTATTTCGGGCTCTTTTTTATTATCAACTCTTTTATTTAATTCAGTAAACACATCACGTTTGACCCTCGACAGGTCCTTACCTTAGCCTTAAAAGTTTCTACGGGCTAATATTTTTCCTTCTAATCCAATGTACACCTATTCTCTTCAAGCCATCTCTTTCCTTTCTTTAATTCAACTGTCTTAGCGGTTTCGTTCACTAGCAACATGGGGACTATTTCTTCCGCATTTACTACCTCGCTTGGGTCTATAAAAACTTCTATGTAGGATCCTTTTCTTGGTCCCTCGGCCTAATTATCTCTCTACCCAGATCTTGTGTCCCACAATTTTCTACTTTATTCCACCCCTCTTGGCTCTGTTTGACAAGTGCTACCGCCGATTGTTCTTTTAATAATCGGTCTATAGGTTCGATTGTGGACTCCGGGCCTCCTCATTCTCTGTCGAATGGGAGTTCAATACTCTTTCATTCCTCCATTTTTCTTGGAACTGAGAGAGGGCTATCTCACCCTCCTCTTTCCATTCACTTTACACGCATACCGTCTCTCTCTCTCAGCCGGCCCGTCGAATAGTTGACTTTTATCTACGGCCTCTAACCAACTTCTTAACACTCTCGCCTCTCCCACCAATGTTCGGCACGTTTCACCCTCCCCCAACAGACTCCTCAAGTTCTCAGACGGTCTGTGTTCACTATCGTCTATCTCCGACACTGCCATTCCCTGTTCCTCCCCGTGGTTAATCATTTAAACAATACAACCAGCAATCAATAATAAACGAGAATGAAATCGATCTACGGAATTCGACAAGTCATCACAATTTCAGGGAGAAACCGAAAAAGTGTCTTACCTGGTACCTGTTCTTTTAACGAAATCTGTTTCTAGGTCTTCCTTTTTCGTGACAAAACAGGGTGTATCTCGGTCATGGCAACCAAATGTGACACCTCGGCCCGGCTGGCTCACTGCCCCCTGGTCCAGAACCTGTTGTGATGACGATGACCGGAACCTGTGTCAGGATTGATGCTGTCGAACACGGCAGCGTTTTTGACGATGCTCTCGGGCCACTAGTCGTGATAGTCTCGTCGCAGTAGCTAGTCTTCACGACGTCTATTACAATGGTGATCTTTCCTGCTCACGCTGTGTATTTTGATCGAAGGATAGCACGTTGAAAAACCGGTAGCCGTTTTTCTACCACCTCAAACCAGACCGGAATTTATACGAATATCTAAAATATTTAACAATGTAATAGGGGAAGTTTTACGAATAACTCAAATATTAACGATCTGATAGGGGAATTTCAACGAATATCTAAAATAACTAACGATGTGATAAGGGAATTTCTACGGATATCTGAAATATTTAACAACGTGAAAAACATCTAACTTTTGCCATAACCGTTTAATGTGGTATTTCATGTCTATGTGGATATATTGTTAGTCAATGTTGTACGCACAATAATTACTATATATATATATATATATATATATTATTGCAGCTAATGAATATATATATATATATATATATATATATAAATTTGGTAGTTTTGTGCATATACTTCTTAAAGAATGTTAAATATTTTTACCTGAGCATACGTATTTACATATTAGCTTAAGGCGAATGAAACATCTGAAACCTGAGTAAAATATTATTTACATAACATATTATTGTGCATAAAATATTTTTAGCACATTAAAGGCTTAAAAAATGAGTAGAGTTACAAATATTAGTGCAATTTGAATATATATATATATAATAGCAAGCTAGTCTGGCTAGAATCATTATAACTTAGTAGTGAGTTTGATTCTCACTGAGTACCCCTTAGTTTCGGCCGCGTGTTACCTCTAAGCTACTCTTAGAAAATCACCTATTTTCAGGTTTGGGAGTTAGACGCAGGGCTAACAACCCTGCCCCATAAAATATTGTTTGTTACGGAAACAGCAAAAATGCAGCCCATGAGGTGTAAGGAAAAGTTATATATATATATATATATGTATGTGCTGTTGATATCCAGAAATCTACCATTCTGGTTCTGCTGTTAAAAATCTAAGTACGAAAGAATATAATTTTAATTAAGCTATAAAGCGCTGATGCGCAATTCTTTTTAAAAATTCCTAAACAGGAAATCTCAAAACTATTAATTTCAATGAAAATCAGTAAAAGTTGAGAATTTCTACGGGTTCCGTTAGTCTTGCCTAATTCCCGAAGCATTTGAGATATTTTTTTAAGCAAAGACCTATTACAACAGTTTACATCGCGTTTCTTAATTTGTATGTACAATACAATATTACATAGGCCCTGTTGGCTAGACATGCACTACGCGGATTGTTTTACATGCAAATAGATAAGATAGCTGCCAAAAACGAACAATTTACCAAGGAAAGGCGTATAATTTCAAAAATATACGATCAGTAGTTATTTATTTCTTAACTAAATAAATGCTTATGGACTCAAATATAAACAAATACTTAATATATCTTCGAACAGGGGCATTGATTACAGAATAATATATCAGCAATCTCAATGTATCTATGCTCGAACCATTTACATGATTAAAAGCTTCAATATAAAGAAATCATATATTATATCCTAAACAAGCAAATTCTTCTAAAAACAAATATAAACAACCAATATTTGCCTATGCTGAAACCATGTCAAAAATTATCGGCACAAAATTAAAAAGAAATATTTACATATCCCTAAAACAAATATACATAGACTCATATATAAACAAGGAATATTGATCTATCCTCAAAGCACGTACGTACTTACACACACGAAATCAAAAATATATATATATATGGATCAGTCTTCCAACTAAGTAAACAATTTTAAATGTAATTTTATATATCAATCAATCAATTCCGACCGCAGTCTAGATTATGTAAGCATTGTAAATTGCACGATGTTTTCAATAGCTTCCACAGGATTAGCTTCGCCAGGGCTACACACAGTTTAAAATCAGAGTTGTACTCTAATAGTAGTTACCACACCAAGCTAAAAGATCTAATTTTTCCCTCTATTTAACCCATAGAAATTTGGACGAAAAATGAATGTAACGAAACTCAACTTGAATGTGAACGCAGCACTCTAATTTCTCATTAAAGGCCATTGTCTATTACTGCATATCGTTAAACATTGTGTGTAAAAACTAACCAAGCATGGCTGTAGTCGAGATCATACTGTCACTATCCTTCCATTAGCAGAATATATGTGCTAATGGAAGCTTACATACGGCTCAAGAATTATCCTTTTCAAAAATTAATTGCTAATCAGTCTGCTCTTCTTTTTAACTCAGAACCGTGAAGACAAAGATGAAATTACACCTTTCCCAAATCACACCTATCCCAAATGCATAAAAAGTAACGAGTTCGTAGAAGGCTCTCTGATTTCTCATTCCGAATCATGTTCCAACCAGAGAAATGGTTAGAAATTCAGATACCACTTTTTCAAGCACTGACTTCGGCATCAAGTAATCCAAGACATTTTGATATTTTAAAAACGTTATCAAGCCAAACCAAACTGCAACAAAAATAAAGATATTTTTCAATAATTTTCATGTTGTCAACATGTTAACAACAACGGACTATTGTTAGCGGTCGAATCGCATGCTTCTGTCGCTTTCGACAGCAAGTAACTTTGTTAACTCAGCTAAAGGCAACATTTAGAAGCTCATATGCAAGTGAGAAAACGTATTGTGAACAAAATTACGCCTTGTTAAACTGGGTATATAACACTTCTAGCGGAATCAACAAGGCTCATGTATCGTATAAAACATATACGTATATATTTAGTTTTCTGAGTCGATTAAAACGTACTACCTCTTATGAAAACAGTTAATGTTAGAGGTGTGAAGAAAATGCGTAGGTATAAATGTTCTAAATTTGGAGAGTAGATGATAGATTAAGGTTATGTGTCAACACTACTTTCTCAATTTCCGGGTCATAGATTTTATTTTCGAAAATACGTTTGTCTCTGAAGTGCCGTTTCTTAGAAAACTTGGTAAAGGTTGCTAACCCAGGAACAAAGAAATCACTGAATAATTTAAAATATCTTATTTTTTATCTCAAATATCTGTATTGCAAGACTTACACACATCTGTGAGGCTGAATCCCATTGCTTCTTGGATGACATCCGTGTTAAAAGATCTGGTATATCTACGATTTGGGAATTCCACGTCAAAGAATTAGTACAATACTCAACAATCAACATGCAATTTATAATTTAAGACAAATATTAAAATCGACAGATATTTTGAATCGATTCATTTTAATGGTAGAATTTCTAAATTACGAATAATACTTCACAGACGAGGAAGAGATTCAGTCAGAAACTAGCCGACGTTCATTAAGAAATAACAATTCAAAAATATAGTCCAAGCTTTTGGCTTTCGTGTGTCAACATTATGGTAGGTAGAAATATTTGTTGAGTTTTGTAGAACTAGTTAGGCTTGTGTGGTATGCAAAGAGTGTGGTGAGGTTTGCAAATAGTGTTGTGAGGTTTGCAAAGAATGTTGTGAGTATTGCAAAGAGGATTGTGAGATTTTCAAAGAATGTTGTGAGGTTTGCAAAGAGTGTTGTGAGGTTTGCAAAGAGTGTTGTGAGGTTTGCAAAGAGTGTTCTGGCGTAAGCCAAGTGTGATATTTTTTAATATGTATATATATTTGAGGATGTGATTTATTATTGTTTTATTTATTTATACTTCTTTTTGTTTACTGAGTATTGCTTTAAGAATCGTAAGTCTGTTTTAATAATTCATTTTGCTAATGCTTTGGTATTGTTATATGTTGCTGTTTAATATTGCGATAATTCTCTTGCTGCTTATTAATGAGTTATCTGCAGGCCCTTTGCCTTGATAGGAGACAGGTGAGTCTCCACATGAATGTCATTATACAATATTCAATGAATAAAATGTTTTAAAAATCGAAAATAGTATAATCATATCAAGATTTCTGCTTAAGCATCACTGTTGAATAGCAGGTTTTTTTTACCATTGAATGTATACACTAGTATATATTTAGTTACATTATGTGTAAGTCTGCATGTGTAGAAGCTTTGGGAGAGAGAGAGAGAGAGAGAGAGAGAGAAAGTGTTGTGGGATCTTCCCTTTTCTATGATAATGGACACGACTTAAGTATACATATACTCCTGCCATAGTGAGAGACGTCAGAACAGTAAGAGGTTCGTACGTTACCGAGAGATACCGAAGTTAGACAGAGAATAACGCATCAGCACTCATAGTAGATGCAAACTTTACTCAGCCAGAATTATATTACACGGATATTCTAATTCCAGCACAGCTTCGCTTCAAAGACTTATATATATATATATATATATATATATATATATATATATATATATATATATATATATATCCTTACTAATCGTATTCCTGGATTACTAACCTGCGTTGAAGTTTGTATATTTACGTTTAATATATCTTATTATTCTATCTCAAATATCTGTTTTGTTGTTCATTATTTTGTGCGGTTCCTCACTCGGAATCCACAACAGAATGAGAGGGAAAAAGATCAACATTGAAGAAACAGAATTAGAAAATAAGACAGAATTTTTTGCTTCAATGAATTATGCACTTTCTTCTGTTCTTTTATCAATCCTTTTTTCTTCTTCTCCTAATTTGAGAGGAACATACTTGAGTCCCGTTACAATGGCAATAAAACGAAATTCATATAACATCAAATTCATATTAACCCAATATTAAATATACAAAACTACACCGAACGTGAACCATTATTGGTAACGTCGACGAACAATTTGTTTATAAGAAATTCAAGGACATCCAGTGTAAAGAAACATTAACAGTTCCATTATTTGGCAACAAATTTTGATCCTCAAATGATTTGACTTCTTTAGTCTCCACCTTATTTGTCTGAACGAAAAATATTCTATATTTATGGATGTACGTTGGTGGGTTTCTTAAGATTTCGAATGTGCATGCGAGGCAATGTTCGTCATTCTTCTTGCTCTGATTTGGGGAAAGCAAAAAATAACAACCATTATTTTAAACAATTCAGTTATATCTCTAATCTGAAATTTCGATTAGAAACAAATTAAAATCTTGATTTAAAAGAACAATAAAAGTAAACGTTTTTACAGCGACCTGGTAATTCGTGCAATCGTTGATGTCACATTCAATAGTCAATTTAACAAAAAGATTCAAACATTTATTTATAGAACGAAAACTTATATGAAGACGCCGTTTTTAAATGTCATATCCCTTCAGCACCACAATTATCATTAGTACCTTGCCATTAGCTACTTAGAAAAATCACGGAATTCATCTCTTTTTTTAAATTTAGAGTAGTCACTTGCAACTAATGCTGGAGAATCAAGTCTATCTTTCTATTTAATCCATAGAGAAAAAAAGATATAAGATCCTCTTGCGACAGTGGATGTAACAGAGGAAGCGTAATTCTGTTGCAGTTCACAAAACTACGTTACTCTCAGCATACTCCTGTAGAATCACATGACGGTTGCATGAATTCTTCTTAATTTTATGTTTTGAGGAAACTGTCCAGTATTTAAAGTAATGTAGGATGCTTGATTTTATATAGCAATCTAGCCCTCTTTTATTTGTTTTTCGCGGACTATTTCTTTGTAGATTAAAGGTAGCAAAAATTAAAGATTAATAAAAAAAAACAATTGTTCGTCAGAATCATAAGTTCCGAAAGACATTAAGTTCTTTGTGAGACCACATGTATTGCAACTGTTATAAAAGTGGTGTATCTTGGGCAAGTAAGCCCAACGTACACTAATCATCTCCAGGCTGGTTTGAATACAGAATTTTTCATTCTCATAGGCTGGTTATCAGCTAAATATATAGGGTCCTGTATGCTCTGCTATTTTAACCATATCCGGGGAAAGAAGAAATGGAATCATACCTTTCTTAAAGGTAATTGCTTGTAAGTGAAGGTAGCCAACTCAACTGCAATACAAACCGCAGTCTCCGATATATATATATATGAGCAACAAAAAGAGGGACAAAACAAAATAACGCGAGCTAAACTCGTTCAACTGTGGATAATTCGGTGTAGAGATCTACGGGAAATACCCACTTGTTGTGAGAGACGTCTGGTCTTTGTTATTGTTAACCACACTTTCAGTGTTTCTACATTTTTTGTATAATGAATATGCATACACCTTGGTTCCGCCTCACATTAACACGATTGGCTGGTGTCAGCCATAAATAAAGACTAAAGTGTGGACGCCTAGGACTACGTCTATTGACTGCGCCTGTTGCATAAGCCTAAGCCTAAGCATGCTGCATACGACTACGACAAGTACCACTCCTTTACGGCTACTTTCTAGATTATCCTAGCTGGTTATTTTTGGCCAAAAATTCTTAGCTACTTCGAATAATATATATATATTTCGAGACACGTCACTTTTCTATCAAGCGTTTGATCGAATGATGATGAGGAAAGTTCCACCGAGGATATTTGCATCGAAAATACCAATGAACAAGTGTAGATGACTTTGTTACTAAATACAGTTCCACAATGTTTGTACACTCTTCAACCGAAAATTGCTCGTAGTGGTAGATCTTGGTATCAGGGAAAACCTACAGGTATGCTATGCAACTCACCTGAAAAATAAAAGGAAACAATTATCACATTCGAAAATATGAGCCTTTAATTTTGTTCCTCTTTTGTGACCCACACAATATGTGTGTGTATGTGTATGCACTGTATGCACATGTACATACACCTATTACACGACTTTTTGTCGATAACACAATAATACTCACTCATACACACAGTAAAATGATTCTTCAGATACTGGAGGCCATCTACATTAAATCAAACAACATACACTTAATACATAAGATTTCAATCTGGTCACAACACATTATATTGTATTTAGACTTATGGTTCTATTAACATTTCTATCTCACGCGGTGTGATGCCATAGGACCGCATTACAAATTTACGAACTGCGTCTGCTATTCGGCAACTGTTATCGTTGCATAGAAATATTTTATGTCAACACAAGATACAATCATCTTTTACGGTGGATATCTTTATGTTAACGTCCTTGTAACCTCTTTAAAGGTGGCTCATGTGAGCAGAAAGCTTAGAACCAACAGATTAAAAAATATTCAAATGTTTTTTCTCTATTTTCACCTGAAATTAAAACAAAAATGCAATGTTTAGAACGACTCATGATTAAACACAATATACATTCCTTTTCTGTTATATTTCACAATATGTTTAGAAAATATGTACATATATGTAGGGTATCTAAAAATTGTAACCACTCTTTAATTGCAAACGAACTTAATGGATAAAATTGGGAAATATTAATGTTTAATTAACAAAGGTATCAGATTAAATTTAATATTAAGTGAAATTTAATTCATGGTCTAAAAATAAAAAAACCAAAGTTTAAACATTATAGAAGGTAAAAAATGGTAAATGTTTGTTTTATGTGTCGACGGCTTTTCCCCCTTCAAATTTATCCAAAATAGCATTATTTCTGTGCAAATATATATGCTGAACTCAAATCAAAAATTAATTATTGAAGAAATTTTCTTTTTTGCTTTGAAAATAAAAAAAACGAACTATATCTTGCACTTTTTCTCTCCCGTAACTCTCACGAAGTCATGTAATTAACTGCAGAATAACGTTCTACGTAGGTAGAATTTTTTGTCGAATTTTGGCCGATTTTCTTCCTTTACTGATGTACTGATTTACGGCGATGTACTTCCTGTTATGAGAGTAACAAGCGTAGAAATACAATAGCGTATTACTTTATTTTCCGGAAGTACATCGCCAAAAGTATCAGTAAATGAAGAAAAATCGACCAAAAATCTGCCAAAATTCATTCAAATGCGCAGTACGTCATTCTTCAGTTAATTACATCACTTCGTGAGAGTTACGGGAGAGAAAAAGTGCAAGATATAGTTCGTTTTTTTATGGACATTTAGATAAAAAAGGTAAGTTTCTTCAATAACTAACGGTTGATTTGAGTTCAGCATATACATTTGCACAGAGATAATGCTATTTTGGATAAATTTGAAGGGGAAAAGCGCTGGGACTTGCAACGAAAAATTACCCAAAAAATTAATACATTGCTTCTTTATTGTTACACCGATTTTCTATATCTTTGCAGATTATTTAAAATCATAAAATATTTTTTAAATTGCCAAAATATGTTTTGAGATAATAATAGATCAATAATATAAATCTTATTAAGTAGAAGAAGTGGTTTCATATCTTTGAAAAGGGTATTTGCGCGTAAGTGAATATAATGAAACAAATAGGAATTGGAAACCGGCTCTCCGATTAAAATGAGATTATCCATTACACGACCCACACATCTAAGCTCCCTGCATTTGTTGTTCCAAAGCCGACATTCATCTAGGGACTAACCTGTCTTATTAGGCGTTGTAATCTTACGGGAACCGGTGTATCATAGTGATGTGGCCATAATCCATATTTCTGGGGGACATTTCGATGTCCTCCAAACACGATATAGTCTACACGATATAGTCTACGGCTATATCGTGTTGAATACATCGGTTCCCGTCTGATCACCGAAGTTAAGCAACACTGAGCCTGGTCAGTACTTAAATGTGTGATCATTTGGGAATACCAGGTGCTGTTAACGTAAGGACTAAGTATGGTCCACCGGTCCTCAAGGCTTGGGGGTTGGGCGCAGGGCTAACAACCCTGCCCCGTAAAAACAGTTTGTTACAGAAACAGCAACAAAAAGTTGCTGCCCTATGCACCATAGTGTGTGATAGATAAATGATGATGATGACGTTCAGTTATCTTATGGGAACCGGTGTATCATAGTGATGTGACCATAATCCATATTTCTGGTGGACATTTCGATCTCCCCCAAACACGATATAGTCTACGGCTATATCGTGTTGAATACATCGGTTCCCGTCTGATCACCGAAGTTAAGCAACACCGAGCCTGGTCAGTACTTAAATGTGTGATCATTTGGGAATACCAGGTGCTGTAAACGTAAGGACTAAGGATGGTCCACCGGTCCTCCAGGCTTGGGGGTTGGGCGCAGGGCTAACAACCCTGCCCCGTAAAAACAGTTTGTTACAGAAACAGCAACAAAAAGTTGCTGCCCTATGCACCATAGTGTGTGATGGATAAATGATGATGACGACGTTCAGTAATCTTATGGGAACCGGTGTATCATAGTGATGTGACCATAATCCATATTTTTGGGGACATTTCGATGAAAAGAAAAAAAATATGAAAGTTCCATAAATGAAAATGGCCATTAAGACAAATTAGAATACAAACCTCAGTTAAACAAACAAACGAAAAATAATACTAGAAACCGAAACATTAATGTATTCAGCCACCGTTTAACTTAGAAGCAGAATCTAAAAGAGGGCGAATATCTTTTTTTTTCATTAAGTAATAATAATTTTTCCAAAACTTGCAATTAAATAAAATATTCAATAGAAATTCAATTAAAAATTATTTTCAACTTGATATCACTAAAACGAACGTAAAAGTTGGGACGAAAACAAATACCCATTCAACGGATTTTGTAAAAGAAAAGAGGTTATTTAGAAAACAAAGTTACAGGAAACAGATGGACAAATACTAAACATATTTGGGATCTACAAAAAACAGATTTAATAAACACAAATCTATATTCAAACTAGAAAACCTTATAAATTGTAGCAAACTAGCTAACCACGTAAGAAAATTAAAACAAAAAACAGAAAAGACCCAACGTGAGTGAGTGAGGTTTTCTAACGGCATATCAGCCTTTAATGTCAAAAAGGTGGGGTTTTAAGGTATTTTTTATTTTATAATGTTCGGTTATAATGGAAAGGTTGATTTAGTCAGATTTTAATGAAATATTTTAGTTTTTATTATTTTTTATTTTAGAAAACTGATAATGTTTTCTAGTTGAGTATTAAAAATGTTTTGCTGAGAATAATTGTTTTTCTTCAAAAATGTATTATTGGTAATATTTATCTTTCAAAAATGTACATATTTCTATAAAAGTTTATTTTTATACTTTCATAGTGTTTTGGCACCAGTTTGGGGGGGTTAATATTTACCCATAGCTGGGACCCTAATAAGTGGTACCACTCCGGGTCAGTGTGAACCTGGGAACAACAGCAATTGGGAGTTAGTTCCATGCTCCTCACAACCTCCCAATCAGAGACCTTGCTGCTGGATGCAGTTTATCGTCATGCCCAGGACCCTGATATAACGTGGTGTATAATTAAAAAAAGTCAAACTTTACAACGCTTGTGATGTATGCAGATTGTGCTAAGGAAAATGTTGGCCATGATATTCTTTCCAGAAAAAAAAGAAATTTACTAAATAATTGATCAGGAATAATGCGCAGATATAATTACTCCGTTAAATACATCATACAATCATGTTAACCTGGATGAAAAAGTTTAAGATTGCTAAGTAACTCTTCCATAATTTTTATAGTTTTTGGTCGTTTGAAAATCCCAGACGTGCATTCGTAAAAATCCCTGTTGTACGTTTAAAAAATTGGGAAAACGGTAATGATAAAGAGCCTAAAGAAACCGAAAGGATGAAATCTGGGTTATGAAAATAATAGTTTCCAGATGAAAAATATTCGGTCTACAGTATATATGTATTGAGCACTTTTTAATACGACTGTGTACTGGTTTCATTCAATTATGACCAAAACTGATTAACAATATATATATATATATATATATATATATATATATATATAGTGTGTGTGAGAGAGAGAGAGAGAGAGAGAGAGAGAGAGAGAGAGAGAGGGATGGCCATAATAATGTAAATATAAAAATACAAGTGATATTTAAAACTTACAATTCGAACAACAATATTATTATATGGCCACCGCTAAAATCCCTTTTTATGCCAACTTCATTTCGAAGACGCATAACATTCGTCCTGGTGAAATATCTCTTGTCTGAATTCATTTTAGTCAAATATATATTTAAATATAATGATAATCGAATTCAGCGTTTCCCAAGCTATAAGTCACGACTCAATGGTGGCTCGCAAGCGGAATGTTTGTGTGCCGTAAAAAGTATACAAGAATTACGCATTAGCTTCTATTAAACGCTATCTGTTGAGAGAGTTCAAGACTGACGCTTTCATTGCTATGTTGTTGTATCAAGCTGTACTTTGTTTTGGCAAGCTTAACAAATCAGAGACGGCCATGCTCCCAATTTAATCATTCATTATCATAAAAAGGAAATAAATTTTTATCTATTCATATAAATAATATTTTATGTTCTTTTATATGTTTTACCCAGTAAATATGAGTGGGTCGCCATAATCTGTGGTCATAAATAGTGGGTCACGATCCTAAAATGTTTCGGAACCGTTCACTGCTGAAAATCCAGTCATGTCGATTTTATTTGTCATGGAAACCGGGTTAAAATGAAGCGTTCTACTGTTGATGTATGCAAACAGATCAGTTCAACTTAAATTATTAATCTGTCATTTCTTTTAATCGTTTCACTCCAAGCAATGCGGGACTGCCACTGGTTTGCAGGGGGCTACAGAGGAGAAGAGTGAAAGTTTAAGCAAAAGGAGAGCGAAGATAAGTACAAACCTGTTATAGGGGTGTCAGAGAAAGGTCAAGCGAAGGATGGAAATACCGGTGTGATGACAGTTGCAAGGGTAAAGTGAGAAAGTAAAAAGAACAAGATACACGAAGTGATAGGGAAAGAACGAGAGATGGACTGGAGTCAAGTAGATAAGAAATGGGAATTGACATTGCATTTAAAATCCTGAAGATTTTATCCGTCAGGGAAGCAATTATACGGAAGGAAGTTCCGCAGGCGGGAAATGCAAGAAAATACGCTAATGAAGTAGAAGCGCGGTTGCATTTGGTAGTTTTAACTGTAAAAGGGTGGGACCTATTTGAAAGTTTCTCGAGTATGTTCTGTGGGGAGCGTTAGTGAGCTAAGCTCGTCGAATCAGGGGCTATGAAAATATTTTAGAAGGGACAGAGGGAATCCGTATTCCGTTGTTGAGAAAGTGGATGGAGTTGAGCTGCCATCACATTCTTTGCCTTCTTGGCAACTCCGACCATGCTGTTGTCTCTCTCAATATTTCTTTCCACTCTCACACTCACCAGGAGCCTCCTACCTATAGGACCTCCTACTGCTACCAAAAAACTGACTGGGACGCCTTTCGCGATTTCACCTGTGACGTCCGCTGTGGAAAAGTATTCGATCTCCCTGTTGATGACTGTGCCTCTGAGGTTTCGTCTTGGGTGAAAGCTGGCATTGATGCCTTCGTACCTACCAGGAAGTATTGCCTAAAACTTCATTCTTCTCCGTGGTTCTCTCCTGCCTGTTCGGCCGCCATTGCCCACAGGAACTTCCGTCTATTCCGGAGAGAGTCATCTGATCAAAATAGGCGCTTATTCACGACTGCTCGTAATGAGTGCAAGAGAATCTTGAATAACGCCAAACGGTTGTTTGCTGAGAGAATGCGATAGCGCATAGTTGACCGCAAGTTCGGCTCCAAAGACTATTGGCGGTTGTGCAAACGGGTGCTGAACAATAGTAAAACCTCAATACCTTCTTTAATCCAAGAATTTGAGGTTCTCACATCATCTGCGGACAAAGCTGAGTGCTTTGCCCGCAGATTCTCATTCAGCTCCACATTTGACTCATCTTGAGTATGCTCACCCGACTTCCCCATTAGAACTGAGGCCAAACTGCACAGCGTATATATTACCCCGAAGATAGTATCCCAAGTAATTTCAAAACTTGATCCCCATAAGGCGAGCGGTGACGACGGAATCCTGGTGATAGTCCTTAAGAGGTGCGCTCCTGAACTTTCCCCTGTCCTCTCTAAACTGTTTAATTACTGCCTTTTTGCTTACTGTTTTCCTGCATGCTGGAAGTTCTCTTCAGTCGTTCCTTTATTTAAGAATTGTGGTGAACCCTCGGACCCATCCAACTATCGCCCTATCAGTCTTTTACCGATATTCGGGAAAGTGTTCGAGGCCATAATCAATGCTGAAATAATTCAACATCTTACTGCCCACAAACTCTTCTCTGGCAGGCAATATGGCTTCCGCTTTGCCAGGTCCACTGCCGATATCCTAACAACCGTTACGGAGTACATGCTCCGGACCCTCGATGAGTCAGGCGAGACTCGTGCGGTTGCTCTGGACATCTCCAAGGCTTTTGGCAGGCTCTGGCACTCTGGCCTTATTTGCAATCTACGGGGTTACGTTATTATCAGACGTCTCCTTGACCTAATGCAATCTTTTTTAAACAACCGCAACATGAAAGTCGTTTTGAATGGGCATGCCTCTTCAGCCTACAGCACGAATACCGGTGTCCCCCAGGGCTCTATCCTGGGCCCAACGCTCTTGCATATTTTCATCAACGACCTCCCAGATGAGATCAAGTCCCAAGTAGCCATCTACGCAGATGACACCACAATATACTACTGCATCAGTAAGAAACCTGGCGTGGCGGACAGACATCCGCTCGATGCTGACCTTGACCGGGATCTACACTCTGTGGTGAATTGGGGCAAGCAGTTGCTTGTGAATTTCAACGCGTCTAAGACCAAGCTGTTGTCTGTCAACCATCACAGGCAAACTCTCCTGCCTCCCATAAGCATGGATCAATACACTGTGCCTCCTCGGCCTTACCCTCTCTTGTGATCTCAAATGTAACCACTACATCGAATCCATAGCTAAATCCACTGCTAAGAAGGTTGGGTCACTATGTCGATCCAGGATGTTTTTTCCACCTGAATCCATCCTGAATATACACAAGTCTACCATTCGACCATGCATGGAGTACTGCTGCAATTTATGGTCAGGCGCCCCTGCCGTTCTCCTCAGTGTTCTCGTCAGGCTCCAAAGGAGAGTCAGTAACGTGATAGGTGCTGACTTGGCGGCTCGACTTCAGCCACTTCCCCACCGACGAAATGTGGCCTCCCTTTGTCTGTTCTATAAGTACTTTCATGGCTTCTGCTCAGACGAACTCAAGTCACTGGTGCCTCCTCAACAGTTGTTTGCTCGTGCGACCAGATTGGCAACTGGGTCCCACCCTTTCACTGTCAGGTTAGCCAAATGCAGACAATTATACTCCTGCAGCTTCTTCTCTCGCACTTACCGCCTGTGAAACTCGCTCCCGTATTCTTGCTTTCCTGACGGCTACAACCTCCAAAAGTTTAAATGCAATGTCAATACTCACCTTCTAACCACTTGACTCTCCCACCCTTCTCCCACCCCGTCTATCCCTCATTTTCTCTCCTAGCTTGAAACTGACATCTCACCTGCATTTTACTCTTTTCTAATTGGTTTGTACTCCTCTTCTCTCTTCTAATTAATTTTCTTTCAGTTATGTAGCCCCCCGCACATCAGTGGCATTTCCGCCTTGCTCGGGGCGAAATGATTAAAAAAAATAAGACTCTCCTTTGGATACTGTCGATAACGCTGCGATAAATAGCGGGTGGTGTGGCGACAAGATAGGACATCTGTATTAAATGCACGGTCGGATGTTTTGTTTTGTATATGTGCAAGATGGACTTCCTGGCCCGACACAGTGACCCAACCTTCCTAGCAGTGGATTTATCTGTTGATTCAATGTAATGGTTGTTGCACTTGTGGTCGGAAGAGATTGTGAAGACGAGGAGGAGCAGCGTATTGCTTTCAGGGAGACTCTCTTCGCCCATGCTTATGGGACGTAAGAGGGATTGCCTGTAGTGGTTGACAGATAGAAGCTTCGTTTTAGAAGCACTAACATTTACAAGCCATTTCTTACCTTAGTTTATCACAGAGTGGCGTTCCTTCTCAAGATCAATAGGTTAAGTTAGTCCGCCTCTCCAGATTTTTGACTTAGGCGAGAATAAATAATGATGTGATAAGCGTAGATGCCTACTTGAGATTTGATCACGTCAGTAAGATCATTTATGAAGATCCGAAAAAGCGTTGGTCCTAGAATAGAGCCTTAGGGTTACCAACATTCGTGTGGTTGGATGCCCTTCATTATGAGGTTTGTTACGAAAGCAATTGTCCAGTGATACCATAACCATATAGCTTCTCCCCCAATCCTTCCTCTCGTGTTCTTTTCTCCGACCACTCTACTCTCATCACACCAGTATTATCATCCTTCTCTCACCCATTCTATGAAACCTCCTATAACCTGTTCCTCTTTCTCACCAATTCCCTCCAATGTAAGCCTCTGCAAAACCAGTGGCAGTAAAACTGCCTTGCTTGGGGTGAAATGATTAAAAACAACTTTGAACATCGAGACAACGGCCATTACACGTGAGTGTTTGCCAGCATGTGTGTGAGTGAGCGTGTATGAGTGAGAGTGTATGTGCGTGGACATGTGGGTGTGTGTGATAGTGTGTATGAGAGAGTAAGAGTGCGCCTGTGAGTGAGTATATATTTGTGAGGGATACTGTGGAAGAGAGAGGAAGATATAGTCCTGTAATTCTTCTTTGTGAAGCATTTAGCTGCTATACACCCTGAGTTTTGCAGCAAATAGATTATTACTGGTGGACTTGCGAGACCACCACCATATAAATATAATAATTAATACTGCTGTCTCGTATGCATGAATTTACACAAGCTACTATACTAGCAACTAGAAACCGATAAAACGTAACCACAAATTCTACTCTAACAGCTTCTTTTCTTGCATATTTTCGCCTTTTAAATTCCCTTCTGTATACTTACTTCCCCGAAAGCTATAATCTCCAAGAATTTAAATGTAAGGTCAATTGCCATCTCTTATCCCACTGACTTGCATCCTTTCTCTCATGTTCCTTTCACCCTCCACTCTACTCTCATTATACTAATGTCATCGATACTGGTTTAGCTGACCGCCTGCATTCACTCTCTCACCGGCGTGACGTAGCTTCCCTGTGCCTCTTCTATAAACACTTTCACGGCTTCTGCTCTGATGATCTTAAATCACTGGTGCCCCCTGGGTGTGAATTTGCACGAGATATTAGATTAGCAACTAGGTCCCACCCTTTTACAGTGGAACCGATGAAATGTAATGCAATTTCTACTCCAACAGCTTCTTTTCTCGCACTTCCCGCCCTTCCGCATGCTTGCTTCCCCGACGGCTACAACCTCCAGGAGTTTAAATGTAACCTCAATAGACACCTCTTAACACACTAACTCACACCCATTCTCTCCAACACTCTCCCTATGTACCTCCTAACTCGTCTATCACCCTCCTTCTGACATTTCCTATACCTAATCCCTCTATGTAACCTTCTGAGCTATAGTGGCAGCGGAATGCCTTGCTTGGGGTGATATGATTAAACAAAAAATTATCAACCTTCTTTTAACCTTTCTCTTACACGCCATATAACTTGTCCCTCTTCCTAGCCACTTTCTTCCTAAAAACTGCCTTGCTTGTGGTGAATTTATTAAAATAAAATGTACGACTTTCGAGACATGATCGCCCAAGCGTGTTTCACGTATGGCCCTTAACTGACTGACGACTTTTTAATTGTTTTTGTTGAGTAAGTATTAAGTTTCATTTAAGATATACTATACGACACGCAATGTTTACTAGATAAGAATGCCGCAGAATATATTGTCCGAAACGAAGTAATAAAATATAAGAAGATAACGAATGATTTCTAAAACAATGTTTTTTTCTCTTTACTGTATAAATAGGTGATGTTTTCAGCTAAAATAAAATCAAATCTATCTATTAACTATCAATAGAAAAAAGTTGCTGTGTCAAATATGATTACATTCTTTTCGTCTAACAACGGGTCACATGTTTATTTCCGTCACACTCGGCCAGATCGTTTTCCCTCAGTGGGTAAATATTTTTATGACCTTATCCACTAAAATATAGATTATTTTACACTGTGGGATTTGCCTAGGCATTAATTATGGGTCATTGGATTATTCACCATATAGTTCAATACTCTGGTAAAACAAAAAGAGATTTTTCTGTTTTCGTTAATTCTTAATAAATGTCTTGTGCGCTTGACTAGTCAGTCAGTCACTTAAGTGCCATACATGATACACCCTTAAGCGATCATGTCTCGAAAGAGACATGACTGACCGAGTAGAATATTTTCGTGCCATTACATAAACTGGTTGTCAACCAAGGCTATACAACTTAATCTGTCCGGCTACTTAGCCCATAGTTGCATGAAGGAGAGACGGGTTAATGTCTGCTTAATGGTATTTGCGAAAAAGTGAATGCAACGAATTCAGCTAAAACCCGGCTCTTCGATTTTTCGTTCCGGGCCGATACGACACGCACCCTAGTCACTTTGCTTGTAAATGGTAATCAAAACACGGAAAGTTCCATCGAAAATGGTCGATAAAAGATCTCCAAGAAGGAAACTGGGAAAAACTGTACCGTCAATAAATTAAGTGGGACAACACTTTATTCACCACTTACACACTAATCAGGTGCCCCTGGCGCTCTCCTCAGTGTTCTTGACAAGCTCCAAAGGAGAGTCTGTAATGTGATAGGTACTGATCTGGCGACTCGACTGCAGCCACTTCCACATCGTCGAAATGTGGCCTCCCTTTGTCTCTTCTATAAATACTTTCATGGCTTCTGCTCGGACGAGCTTAAGTCACACAAGCCTCCTCAACAGGTGTTTACTCGTGCAACCAGACTGGTAACTGGGTCCCACCCATTCACAGTCAGGTTAGCAAAATGCAGACGACAATTCTACTCCTTCAGCTTCTTGTCTCGCACTTCTCGCCTGTGGAACTCGCTCCCATATACTTGCTTTCCTGACGGCTAAAAACCTCCAAAAATTTAAATGCAAAGTCAATACTCATCTACTAACCACTGGCCTCTAGCTCTCTCCCTTCCTCTGTATAACCTTCCCTTTCTCTCCACCTATGTATCTGTCATCGAACCTGCTTTCTCAGCTTTCTATTGTTCCTTTCTAACTAGTTTGTACTCCTCACTCTTTTCTAATAAATCTTTTTACATTTATGTAACCCCCTGCACATCAGTGGCGTTTCCGCCTTGCTCGGGGTGAAATGATTAAAACAAAAAATAATAATCATCATCATATCCTTTTACACCTATGGTGTGTAGGGCAGTAACTTTTTGTTAATGTTTCCGTAACAAATTTTTGTTAGCCCTGCGCCCAACCCCCAGACCTGGAGGACTGGTGGACTATTCTTTGTCCTTATCTTTACCTTGCTTGGGGTGAAATGATTAAAAAAAATCATCATCATATCCTTTTACACCTATGGTGTGTAGGGCAGTTACTTTTTGTTAATGTTTCCGTAACAAATTTTTGTTAGCCCTGCGCCCAACCCCCAGACCTGGAGGACCGGTGGACTATTCTTTGTCGTTACCTTTACAGCACCAGGCTTGATGTTGCTTAACTTCGGTGATCGGACAAGAACCGGTGTATTCAACACGATATAGCCGTAGACAATATACTATAATCCTTACTCACTAAATAAAACAAGGTGCACAAAGGGTATTTATTCAGATTAACTTATGCGAGGCACAAAGTTATATCGGTAGAACACCAACTCACGTAAACACTTAGAAGGAATGAACATCATTAGTTTCTTCACTTGTACCTCCGAATTGGTTTAGTTTCGTAATAACTCTAAGTTTGTGGTACTTAACGTGAATCCAGCGCATAAAACAGATGAGTTAGGTTTGGTAGGTTGGCAGATGTTCTTGTGGCATCCATTTAAAATCACACCTTTTTTATACGCATTTATAATCGTAATTCTCCTTAATCTTTTCTAATCGTTTCTTTGTTTCCTGACCATATATTCGTGCTACAGCATTAGTAGACAGAGCAAATACTTAACACCTTTATTTTTACTTGTAGAAGGTTCAATACGGGGTATGTTAAAGCTGTGTCTGTTGGAAGGGATGAAAACGAAGCGAGAACAAAAAGAAAAAAGAAAGATAAACGAAAAGGTGACAGAAAGGAAGAAGTACATAAACATTTTTATAATATCATCTTTTACATAAATATACATTAAACTTTCTATAATATCATCCTTTACATAAATATACATTAAATATTTATATAATATCATCTTTTACATAAATATACATGAAATATTTTATATCATCATATTTTACATATATATAGATTAAGTATATTTATAATATCAAAATTTACTTAAATATACATTGAATATTATTATAATATCATCTTTTACATAAATATGGATTATTTATTTTTATAATATCATGCTTTCCTTAAATATATATTAAATATTTTGTATCATCTTTTACATAAATATACATTAAATATTTTTTATCATCATTTACATAAATATACATTAAATATTTCTATAATATCATCTTTTACATAAATATACATGAAATATTTATATTATATCATCATTGACATAAATATACATAAACTATTTTGTATAATATCATCTTTTGCATACATTTACATGAAATATTTTATATCATCTTTTATATAAGTAAACATTAAATAATTTATATAATCTTTTACATAAATATACATGAAATATTTTTCAAATATCATCTTTTACATAAATATACATGAAATATTTTTACATAAATATACATTAAATATTTTTGAAAATCAAAATTAGATATGAAGCAAGAAGCCAAAATAGAGATCCACGATCCGAAAGTGTGATAAAAGAGATTGTTATATATATATATATATATATATATATATATATATATCTTTATATATATATATATATATATATATATATATATATATCTGATAATAACTAACTAGACTCCGTAAGTTTACACTAATCTAAACCTTCGAAAAAATGTTAACAAACAGAACCTAAATCCATTAAAATCCGGCGTACTATGTCGTCGGATAATGGGGGAGAAAAAAAGAAACCAGCGGAACAAGAACAAAATGTCAAGTATCCGCATTAAAGAAAAAAAAACCCAAACGGAACCTAAACACTAGAAAAAGTGCTCAATAAGAAAGTACGAAAATACAATACTAGAGCAAAAACACGAAAAAATCTAAAGTGAGCCACAACCTACCGCGGTTTCACACTATGTATGAATTTCCTCTTTGTTTCAATTGTCCCTAAAACTTTGTCGTTGTTCAAATGTTCAGTCGATAGTATTCACAGAATTCTTTTGTAGAACGACAACTCTCTTGCCTCAAATTTCTTCTTCGTCTATGAGAAGACTACAGTATTCACTACCAAATAGTAGAACCGATATTACATAATATTTCAATAAGCTTTCCTTTGTTTTTGATGACATTTTTCTGTTTCTTAATTTCTAGAAAGAAACTATTGTCATTCGAATGTGTCTACGGACTGCGGTTTCGTATACTTCATCCTTTATTAAAAACTACTTTTATAATTAAATGATTGTATGAACTGGTTTTTGGTGTCTGCAATTCGTTGTTCGCATATTTTAATTTTATGAGGTCTTTTTTTTAATCGTATTGCCCCAAGCAAGGCATTTTATTGCCACTGTTTTACATCGGGTTTCATAGGAGGAAGTTATGAGAAAGAGTGACGAGTTATAGGGGATGTCAGGAAGTGGGTAAGAGAAGGATGAGAATAGTGATGAGAGTGGAGTGGACGAAGAAAGGAGCATAAGAGAGAGAGGATGCAGGTTAATGAAATAGGAGATGACTACTGACTTTACATTTAAATTCTTGGAAAACGTAGCTGTCGGGCTATCTATCTATCTCTCTATCATTTTTTTTATAATCGTATCACCTCAAGCAAGGCATTTTACTGCCATTGTTTTGCGGGTGGTTACATAGGAGGAAAGTTATGAGAAAGAGTGACTGGTTATAGGGGGTCTCAGGAAGTGGATAAGAGTAGGATGAGAATACTGAAGAGAGTGGAGTGGATGGAGAAAGTAGCATGAGAGAGAGAGAGAGAGAGAGAGAGAGGATGCAGGTTACTGAGATAGGAGATGACTACTGACTTTATATTTAAATTCTTGGAGATCATAGCTGTCGAGAAATCAAGTAAACGGAAGGGAATTCCACAGGCGGGAGGTGCAAGAAAAGGAGCAGCTGGGGTAGAATTTGCGTTTACAATTTATTGGTTTCACAGTAAAAGAGTGGGACCTAGTTGCTAATCTTGTGGCTCGAGTAAATTTATAAATAGGAGGCACCGGTGAGCTACGTTCAACGGAGCAGAAGCCGTGAAAGTATTTGTAGAACAGGCACAGGAAAGCCACATTTCGCCGGTGAGAAAGTGGCTGTATCACAATCTATCACATTACAGATTCTCCGTTGGATTTCGTTAAGGACACTTAGGTGGATAGCAGGAGAACCCGACCAGGTATGGCAGCAGTATTCAATGCAAGGGCGGATCGTAGAGTTGTATATATGGAGGATTGTTTCAGGCGGAAAAAAAACTTCCTGGTCCTACATAGAGAACCGACTTTCTTAGCAGCGGATTTAGCTATGGATTCTATATAGTCATTCCACTTTTGGGGCTAAGGATTCTAACAATCATACATTATGTCAATTTACAATCTATGCTTTGTTCTCTCTCTTTGCTTTCCATTACTACGTTCTGTTTGAATACTTCTAGTTTAACTTCTATGTCAGCTATCAACACTGCGTCGTCTGAATATCTTCTGTTGTTATGATTATGCCCACTAATAATACATCCTGGTATGATGTTTATTTCTCTTAGAATCACCTAGGTGTAAAAGTGAATCATTCTCATGAAAAAGCACATCCCTGATTTACACCCCTTTTCTATTTTATGGAAATACTGATTTTATTTTTTATCCGTCTGTAAAAGAGTTTGTCGCTAATATTGGTATTGGATTATTCTAATCAGTCAGTTAAGTGCCATATGTGATACACGCTTGGGCGATCATGTCTCGAAAGAGACATGACTGACTGGGTAGAAGATTATCCCGCACTAGGTTGCCATTACTTTCTGCGGTAGACTGGTTGCCAGCCAAGGCTATAGAACCAAATCTATCCTGATATTTAACTCATAACTAGAGGGAAGAGATGGATTAATACCTTTCCCAACGGCATTTGTGCGTATTTGAATGCAAAGAATTCAACTGAATTTCGAACTCGGCACCCCGATTTCTCGCTCCGAGTCGATATCCACTGCTCCACAACGTCAAATGAATCACCTTACTTAGCAATTCAAAAATTTCATTCTAACGTGTTTCTTCAAAGAATTTTGCATAATTTATAAAACAGAGATATACATTCTTTTGAATATGTATTTTTTTCCGATAGCATTCTTAGTATAAATATACCCTTTTCTTGTTCCATCGTCTTTAACCGGATTGTAAAAGATTTTTCAGATTTCTCTTCGTTATTAGGGATACCAAAAAAATTATTATCAGTTCAACCTAGAAGGAATTTAAGAAATCCTATATTGATTTTTATTCTGATTATAAAAAGTGGCTCAGGTAATTAAATCTTCTGTCTCAAATCATTTTATTTTACCTATTACCATTTTTGAATGCAAAATCAATTCAATTCGGAAGCTTGATTTATTAATTTATTAGCAATTTATAAATACAACTTACGTCCCTTCATATTTATTCCTAGTGGTTTGTAAAAGAAAATGACCAACATATATATATATATATATATATATATATATATATATATATTGAATTTTTACTTAAATATGATGAATAAGCCACCGCGAAAAAACTATTACAAACACATAGGATATTATTTGAATAAGAATAAAAATTCGCCTACAATCGAATATTCAATTTATTTATTGAAATATATTTCCGGACAAATTATTATTTTTCGTTCATGACATTTATTCTCATTTTTTGATTATTTTTTACAGTGTAGATTTATTTTCATCATCAACTTCACCACTTCCAATTTTGACTCATTTATATAATGTTGGTCAGATTTATATATATATATATATCCAACTATTTACTTCACTTTTCTCATAAATATATCGATCTATCCACCGTTTATAATAATATCTTATCAATATTCTTTATATAAATGCATATAGCTGTACACTTTCGCAGATACTTTGTAACTCTATATCAATTTATATGTGTGTTTGTGCGTGTGTGTGCGTGTGTGTGTGCATTCATTCAAATGTTTCTATATAATCTATATAATTTCATATATATTCCCACTAGCAGTATAGCGCAGCGTTGCTCGGGTGTAATAAAAACTTTAAAACAAATCCATGGTCCTGGAGCTCAGACTCTATGGACGTTGTCACGAAAGACTAAAAAGCAATAGTTGTTTCCAATTAAAGCGAAACCGCAGACTGAAAGAAAAATCAATGGATGTAAGTCAAATTTTGATCTCCTGGTATCGATATCAATAAATGTTTTTAGTCGTAAACGGAATTTTAAAGGCTAAATAAGTCCTCTGAATAAATGGTATCATGGCTGAGACTGAGAACCACAATTATACCTACTTAGAGCCAAACCCGAAGCAAAAACTAAAATAAAAGGGCTGAAAAAATACAGAAATACAGGCAGATAAACAGACATACACAGAAACATCTTGCCTTTTATCTATATATATTATTAATTTTCTGCACTATTGTAAGAACTGCAAACTTGAAACTTCTGAATATTGTTTCTTATATCTTTGTCTATTAGTGTATCAAAATTGATTAAAATCAGACCACTCCTTCTATAACCCGATTTTTTCGATTATTGATTTTCGATATTTATCGGGGGTACCCAGACACAAAACCTAGCTAAGAACATTCGCAGACGCTTATAGTACAACTGTGCAAATTTTCAAGAAAATCGGTTCAGCCGTTTCGGAGTCTATAGGTAATGGACACACACACAGACAAAGTTGCATTTATAAATAAGTATAGATGTATATACACACACATGTAATATAACAGCTGTTAAGTATATATTAAATAAATATATATAATCTTTCGTTTATTGCACGACTCAGAGTTTCATGCACTATGCTATCATCAGGTCTTATAGATGTATGATATATGAAAAGTAATAGGGTTTAGTACTAAAATTACTGTTTTTTCAATAGTTTACAGTTGGAAAGACATTCATGCACAATAGCAATATTAGTGACTGCAAGCTATATCTAGACGAAAAATTAAGAACAATCTCTTCACAAAAATTAAACAAGAAAAACACGATAATGAGTAAATGTAGACATTTAAATGAGTACATACTTGACTACTGAAATGCCAATACTAACAAAATCAAATAAACGGAACATCAAACCCAACCGCACTTTAAACACAAAACTATCACAAATATATACAAATACACTTGTGTAAAAACTTAATTACTACCAAGACAAAAAAGATGACAAATGAAGAAAGTGATAGAAAATGGAAGCAACTAGACGTCACAACAGTCACTAAACGGCAAAAATCACACACCAAGCTTACAAAAGTATAAACATGCACAGAAATATTAACCAAAAAATAGTACGCTGACACGAACTAACATAAAATCACTTGAGCTTATTCGCCCTGTTCAGGCTGTCGACCACGCCAGATAATACGCTCAGTCTCAATAAGCAACAACGGTGGCCAATACGGTAAATACCTAGGAAGTGTTCTAACAGGAGATGCGACACAGAGACCGAAGGCGAATTGGCATGGCAAAGGACGCGCTCCAGAAGCTGAGTAAAGTACTATCACACAGGAAAATTTCACTAGAAACAAAGAAAAGAGTGTTGGATTGCTATGTGAAGTCAGTTCTTCAATACAGCAGTGAATGATTTACAATATAATCGAAAATGAGGACAAAACTAGAAGCAGAGGAAATGTGGTTCTATAGAAGAATGCTACGGATATGGTGGACTGAGCATGCAAGCAACGATGAGGTGTTAGAATGAATGGCAACGAAAAGGAAATTAATACTGAGCATCAGGAAGAGACAACTAAAGTTCCTAGGACACGCAATGAGGAAGGAGAACTTGCAGAACCTGATACTGACGGACCAGATAGAAGGAAAGAGAGACAGAGGAAGGCAGCGGATAACATATTTGCAGGGCCTGATCAGGTGGATGGCGGAACGGGTGTTGACAAGAGTAACAGGAGCAAACATGCTAAGAGCCACAAGGGATAGGGAGACCTGGAGAACCATGATCGCCTACGACCTGAAGGGACAGGGCACATAGAAGTAGAAGAAAAAGAGCTCAGTTCAATAGGGTAAAAGAGGGTAGCGCAACATACAGCAATTAAATGATAATATACATCAGTCAGTTAAGTGCCATACGTGAGAAACGCTGTGATACGGCGAAACAGATCTGTCTGCGGATGACAATATATATATATATATATATATATATATATATATATATATATATATATTTTAATCATTTCACTCCAAGCAAGGCATTCCACTGCCACTATTGCTCTTGGGGCTACATAGTGGTAGATAAATAGGAAGAGTGGTTAGATATAGAAAATGTCAGAAGGGGGGTGATAGATAGTTAGGGGGTGAGAAGAGTGTTTGAAAGAATGGAAGTTAATTTGTTAGGAGGTGTCTATTGACCTTACATTTAAACTCCTGGAGATTGTAGCCGTCGGGGAAGCAGTCATGTGGAAGAGAATTCCACAGTCGGGAAGTGCGAGAAAAGAAACTGTTGGAGTAGAAGTTGCAGTTGCATTTTATTGGTTTCACTGTAAAAGGGTGGGATCTAGTTGCTAATCTAGTATCTCGTGCAAATTCGAACCTAGGGGGCACCAGTAATCTAAGTTCATCGGAGCAGAAGCCATGAAAGTATTTATAGAAGAGACACAGGGAAGCCACGTCGCGCCGGTGAGAGAGAGTCTGCAGCCGGTCTGCTAATTCGGTATCGATCACATTACAGACCCTCCCTGTACCTTGTCTAGAAGCCCAAGGAGAATAGCAGGGGCACCCGACCAGTATTCAATGCACGGGCGGATGGTAGATTTATAAATGTGCAGGATAGATTCAGACGGAAAAAACCTCCGGGCCCTGCACAGAGAACCGACTTTCATAGCAGCGGATTTAGCAATGGATTCGATATAGTCATTCCACTTGAGATCCGTTGAAATTGTGAGACCAAGGAGGTGTAGTGTTTTACTCTCTGGGAGGCAAGCCTGGTCCATGCTAATAGGAGGTAGGTGCGATTGTCTATGATGATTAATTAATAGTAGCTTCGTTTAAGAAGCATTAAAATTTACGAGCCATTTCTTACCCCAGTCCACTACGGATTGGAGGCCCTTTCCAAGCTCGGCTGCAAGGTTAGCTTTGTCGCCCACACCAGATTTATATATATATATATATATATATATATATATATATATGTGTGTGTGTGTGTGTGTGTGTGTGTGTGTGTGTGTGTGTGTGTGTGTGTGTGTGTGTGTGTGCGCGCGCGCGTGTGTGTGTGTGTGTGTGTGTGTTTGTGTGATGACATGGACGAAAATATCTTACTGGAAGAGAGATCTAGACGTACAATGATGCAAAATATAGGCACAATACCATATATATGTGTGTGTGTGTGTGTGTGTGTGTGTGTGTGTGTGTGTGATGACATGGATGAAAATATCATACTGGAAGAGAGATCTAGACGCACAATGATGCAAAATATAGGCACAGTACCATATAGAGATAAATATCTATAAACTTGTCTGCAAAATTTTTGTAATAGTAAAAATAAGTTCTGCTTGTTTTCTACGCATATCATGAGATATACATTTTCTTTTCTTTTGTTTCTTTTTTTATGTTTTGTTTCTGTTTTGTTCTTTAATATTATGATCAAAGTTTGTTTTTTTGTTTTGTTTATAACCGAACTTAGCAATGTTTTATCATAGTTTCCTCTTGAATTTCTCGAGGGAATCCCATGTCATTCGATTTATATTTTCCTATTTGCTTATTGATTTCATATTGTTTCAAATGACAACTGGAAGCGGGAGTGAAACGTGACATCCCGAAAGACTTTATTATTTATCACCCTGTCTCTTTCTTTCTCATTTAACAAATGAAAAATGATTACATCCGGTTCACATGTCAAATCTCACTCACCCCCCTCCCCACGTCTCTCTCTCTCTCTCTCTCTCGCTCTCTCTCTCTCTCGCTCTCAATTCCATCCTCAGTCATTGTGCATAATTGCTCGGATTTACCTTATTTCAACCTCAAGAATATATGTTTATCTTCATTTGAGGCGTTTCTACTTCTGCTGCTGGTGTTGCTCCTGTTGTTCAGACAGTAATCAGAGATTCAGTCTATAGATTAAGTGATTAATTGATTCAAATATGAGAGACAGGAAACTTTCACCAGAAACAAAGAAGAGAGTACTGGATTTCTATGTGATGTTAGTTCTTCAATATGGCAGTGAATGCTGGACAATATCATCGAAGATGAAGGAAAAACTTGAAGCAACTGAAATATGGTTCTGCAGAAGGATGCTGCGGATATCATGGACCGAGCATGTGAAAAATGATGAGGTGTTGGAAAGAATGGCAACAAAAGGGAAATAAATACTGAGCATCAGAAAGAGACAACCAAAGTTCCTGGGGGATGCAATGAGGAAGAAGGGCTTGGAGAACCTGATACTAACAGGTCACATAGAGGGAAAAAGAGATGGAAGAATCCAGCGGATAACATTTTTGAAGAGCCTGATCAAGCGGATGACAGAACGGGGGTTGCGATATGTTAAAGGGGAAGGCATGCTAACAGCCACCGGGAATAGAGAGACTTGGATGGCCATGATCGCATACGTCCTGAAAGGACAATGCACATAGAAGAAGAAGAAGAAGAAGAAGAAGAAGAAGAAGAAGAAGAAGAAGAAGAAGAAGAAGAAGACCTAAACAGTTTTAAAATTTAAGCACACGACAATACTGTCGTTTAGATCACATTATTTTACAGCTGAGCCAGATCCATGTAGCGGTAATTTCTATGCTAACAGTTTTTTTTTTGTTTTTTTTTTCATATTTTTCTCTTTTGGAACTATATTCCCGCTCTCTGCTTTACAGCTAAGTTTAATTTGCAAAAGATTAAATACAATATCAATCGATATCTACTGTTGTCCTGATTACTCTTTTCTCTTTCTGATTATTATTAATGTTTCTGTTCATGATTCTTCCACCTTTTGTAACATCTTGTGTCTTACTGGCTTTGTTGTTTTGCATGAGATCATACCGATTTTGCAAAAGAGAAAAAATCGGATGATATGTGCTGTTGGGCACAAATTAATATATTGTAAATATATTAAAGAATTAACTTTACAATCCTGCTAGAATTACAAAATCTGATGTTTGAAAATTCAGCAATTATAAAGATTTTACAGTATTAAACTAACTATCTTAATAAGTTACTTCAACTGCATGATCTTTCTTCTGATGATATTCTATTTTTACTTGCTATTACAAATTGTGATCTATTTACTGCTTTAAATTTAATTAGAATTTTCATATTAGTTTAATATTAATTTTAAATGTTCTTTTAATTTTTATTTTTTAATTTTATTTTTAATATTAATTTTTAAATTTCAAATTTTAATTTTAATTTAATTTTTAATATTTATTGTTAAGTTTAATTCTTATTTAATTTTTAAATATTTATTTTATATCCAACTTATTATATTAGCTCTAACATTTGCGCTTGATGAATAATCCCTATGTTTGTGTATGTGATTTTATCATTCTTTTTATAAATGACCATAACATTTAGTTTCATGCAATGTAGCGAACGTCTGTATCTATCTGCAGTTCACTTCCGGTCAAAGTTTGAAATTTCTATTACTTTGCCGCTTCTGTTGTCCTCATCCCAACCAACACTTTCTTCCCTCTATGCATTTTCTCACTTTTTACTCTTTGTTAAGCCCAGACCATGACCCATATCTGTGTCTGTCTATAACTTATTTCCTGCCTAGATTTGGGGTTTCTCCCTCTTGGCCGTTTCTATTGGATCTTACCTCTCGGTTTTTCTCTCTTGTTTTCCACTTTGTGTTTTTATTTCTTTATATCTTTTTCTTTCCTCATTCTTTCCATTTTTTTCTCTTTTCTTCTTTCTCATCTTTTCTACCAGTTTTCTTTTTTCTGCTTTTTTAATAACCTCTTACCTCGCAAGAAAAGATTTCCAAAAATAAAAGTGAGTTGATAAACTTTCTTTTTACAAATAACGTTTAATACCATCATTATTAACTATATTATGAGACATTGTTCTTTCAATGTCAAAACAAAATTTACAATTCTGTAGCAGATTTTAGTTTGTGCATTGTCTAAGGTATAACTAGTAATAAATATTCATTGCTCTATTATTATATTGAGCACTGTTTTTTAAAATGAATATTTTGAAAGTTTCAAGTATTTTATCATTCCTTTTCATTTGGATATATATATATACATATATATAAACGAAGATTAACGAAATTGGTTATAAACAAACTGACAATTTGAAATTATTTGTTTGAACATTATTTTTGATCGATGCTCGTATTTAAGTAGATATTCTGTTTATAACCAAACAGTATTATATATTTATTTTTACCAGCCTGATTATTTACGATAATTTTTTTTAATGAAAATGTGTGTCATTCGGCAGGATTTAAACCTGCTTAATATATGCTTGATTTGACTTCGTTTACACTTCATTTACACAGTTGGTCATTCGTGGTCGAGAGGTCTAAGACACGCCAGATTAATTGGTTGCTTCCCTATGTAGATAGGGGTTGCAGGTTCGAATCCTGGCAAATGACACACATTTTCGTAACAAAAATGTATCGTAAATAACGAAGACAGTAGAAATAAATATATAAGACTGTTTGATTATAAACAGAATATTTACTTAAATTCGAGTATCGATCAAAAATAATGTTCCAGCAAATAATGTCATATATATATATACATTGGAATTTTTATTTGTTTTAATATTTTGTTAATGGATATCAGTAGAAAGTCTGTTATATATATTGCTATAGTGGACTATCCTGCCATCCCGAGAATGGAATGCTCTAGACCATAAAAGACGGTAACAAGCAGTACGAGGGAGTAAAATGTCTTAGCCGAAGGCATTCTCTACTTGATAGTTTATTCCGCTCCTACTCGTTGATTGCTTGTATGTATCTTATTGTTAATTGTACAGTAGTACAATAAATTATATCGTATTCCTGTGTCGAGTACCATTCTTCCACTAATGTTTACACTGATATTTCTTTCCTGGATATATCATATTATATATATATATATATATATATATATATATATATATATATATATATATAGTTTACAGTTTATATATATACAGTTTATATATATATATATATATATATATATATATATATATAAACTGTATATTATTATTTTACCCAGGCCGTAATTGTTAGAGTTGAACTTGGTTGTTGAAGTGAAGTTTGAAATAAAGGAGAACGTAACACCAGTGTTCAAACCAAAAGAAAACTTTCCTTTGCATTGTTAGAGACGACAGACAAAGAGTTACAAAAATTGGAGAAGAACGGAGTCATTTAGTAGATTACTCTGAGTGGGCAACACCTACAGTCTACGTATGAAAAAGAAATAATAAAATAAGAGTTTCTGCGGATTTCTCAATCGGACTGAACGACTGTATAAATGATTACACGTATCCACTCCCCACACCGGATGGGGGCAAAATCTTTTCGAAGATTGATTTGTCAGAAGCCTATCTATAAGTCAAGGTCAAGGACGAATGTTCTAAGTATTTACACATCAACATTCATAGAGGATTGTATAGGATGAAACGTCTACCGTTCGGTTTGATGGTAGCACCAAGTGCATTTTAACAAATTATGGATACGATGTTGTCGGGTCTAGATTATGCAATGGCATATTTAGACGACATTTTAATAAAGACTGAAAATGTGGTAGAACATAAAACGCATGTCCGTGAAGTTTTTAAAGGAATTAAGAATTATGGATTCAAGGTAGGACTTGAAAAGTTCTGTATGGATAAGATTTAATATTTAGGCAAAATAATTGATCATAAGGGAAGGAAACCTAACCCAAACAGAACTGAAGCAATAAAAGACATGCCTAAACCGGATAACGTGACTAAGTTATAGTCATTACTGGGATTTGCAAATTATTACAATATATATATATATATATATATATATATATATATATATATATATATATATATACCTAACATGCATGACCTAAGAGCACCATTGAACACGTTGCTAGAAAAAAAATAAAAGGTGGTGTTGGAAAAGGGAATGCGACGAAGCATTTAAAAAAATCAAAAAGTGCTTATTGTCGGATTTAGCGTTAGTATATTTTGATCCCAACAAAGAATTAAATGTAGCGACGGATGCAAGTGAATATGGCATAGGAGCTCTTCTGTTACATAAATTCGAGGATGGCGTATCAAAACCTATCGCTCATGCGTCGAGAGCGTTACTTCCAGCGAAAAGAAATTATAGCCAGATAGAAAAGGCGCTAGCTATAATTTATGCTGTGAAGAGATTTCACAGATGCATTTATGGGAGATCGTTCGTGCTACAAACCGACCATAAAACTTTATGGTCGGTTTTTGTGTCGAAAATAGGAGTACCTACTCATTCCGCAAAGAGGTTGCAAAGATGGAGTGTAATCTTGTTAAATTACAATTTTAAGATAAAATTTATTCCGTCTAAGGAGATCGCACACGCGGATTGTCTTTGAAGTTTAATTCCGAAAAACCATGAGTGATTGGAGGAAACGGTGAAAGTAGCGTTAAAAGAAGAGAAGGGACTTACGGATGTACTGGTGTACTGGTGAACACCGTTAGGGAATTACTGGTAACGCTGGAGGAAATTAATAAAATGGCGAAAACAGATGATTACATTGCAAAAATCATTAAGCAAGTGAAAAAGAATGAAAAAAACAAACGCTGTAAAGTTTCACAATTTTCAATTTGTAATGAGGCACTGATGTTTGCTCAAAGAGTGGTAATTCCACGTTTTCTACGAAAGAGGATATTAAAAGAATTTCATTTGGGTCATCCGGGTATATCCAGAATGAAATTATTAATGAGGAGTTATGTACACTGGCCTAGGATGGACCAGGACATTGAAGATTTGGTGAAGCAGTGTAAAGGCTATCAGTTAGCAGCAAAATCACCACCCTTAAAAACGCAACCGTGGCCTAAAACGGATGTACCGCGGTCACGGATACATGTGGACTATGCAGGACCATTAAAGGGAAATATTATCTAATCATTGTGGATAGCTAGTCTAAATGGTCTGAAGTGTACAAATTTAAGCACCCGACAATAAAGGTGTTAAATGGAGTGTTTAGCCGTCTGCGGGTACCAAACACAATTGTGAGTGACAACGGTACCATGTTTACGAGGGCTGATTTTAAACGTTATTGTGATACGTTAGCAATCGAACACATAACAACACCTACATATAATCAGAGATCGAATGGTCAGACAGAAAGGTTTGACGATACGTTCAAAAGAGCGATGAGAAAATCTAATGGGATAGACACCGAAGACAAAAATATCCAAATTTCCTGATGGCGTACAGAATTACGCCGAATAAGAACGTTAATGGAAATTTGTCGCCTGCGGAGTTCATGTTCGCGAGAAAGATTAGATCAATGTTTGATAGGTTGTTACTAAAGGAAAAGAAGAGCGTGATAAAACCAAACTCGGATATGAAATATTTCAAAGAAGGTGATAAGATGTTTTTTTAAAAAAAACTATTGGTCTGGAAAGTGCTTTTGGGAAGACGGTGTAGTAAGTAGAAGAATCGGGAGAGTCATCTATATCGTTAAAGGACAGAAGTTTGTCTGTAAAAGACACTTAAACCAATTGAGACCCCGATACGTTGAAACCGTTAACAATGACCAAAAGATACCGATGGAGGTATTGTATGACAGATTCCAAATCAAACCACCCACTAACGTTGGAGTACCGATGGAAGTAATTACTGATTCTCCTGAAAGTGAGGACGCAAGAAGAACTAATAGAAAAAGGAAAAAGACGAAACGGCTACGTCTAGGTCCTCAATGAAACAAATATTGAGAGCAAAATTATAGAAAGAATTTAGCTTGGGGGAAGGTGTTATAGTGGAACATGTAGATAGGGGTTGCAGGTTCGAATCTTGGCAAATGACACACATTTTCGTAACAAAAATGTATCGTAAATAACGAAGACAGTACAAATAAATATATAAGACTGTTTGATTATAAACAGAATATTTACTTAAATTAGAGTATCGATCAAAAATAATGTTCCAGCAAATAATGTCATATATATATATACATTGGAATTTTTATTTGTTTTAATATTTTTTTAATGAATATCAGTAGAAAGTCTGTTATATATATTGTTATAGTGGAACATCCTGCCATCCCTGAGAATGGAATGCTCTAGACTATAAAGGACTGTTACAAGCAGTACGAGGGAGTAAAACGTCTTAGCCGAAGGCATTCTCTACTTGATAGTTTATTCCGCTCCTACTCGTTGATTGCTTATATGAATCTTATTGTCAATGGTACAGTAGTACAATAAATCCGTTATATCGTATTCATATGTCGAGTACCATTCTTCCACTAATCTTTACACTGATATTTCTTTCTGGGATATATATATATATATATATATATATATATATATATATATATATATATAATGAATGAAATGAAACCGTAGGTTATCATTTCCCCAGGCCCTAATTGTTAGAGAAATCGTTTGTAAAATATGTGTCTTCCGGCAGGCATCTATTATGCAAATTCCCAAACCGGAGTGATGCCGTCTTCGACCCGCACAAGATGTCATTAAAAAATAATAAAATTAAAACAAATAAAATTTCAATTATGTCGACTAATGCTAGTTTTGAGGATTTCCATTAAATTCCGTAATATTGTTTTTGGTTGTTTGTTTGTATTTTGGATGCAATCTGAGCAGATGTTAATGTTTGGATGAAAATCAAAAGAATACTCATAGAAAGGTGAATCTGAAATGTGTCTTGCATGAAATCGTCCGTGGGTCGATTGGTAAAGGCAAATCGTTTCGAAAGACATCATCTTTCCGGTGTGCGAGTTTGCAGATTCGATTATGCCGGAAGAAAGATATTTTTCAAACAATTTCTCAAACGATTAAGGCCAGTGGAAATCAGAAAATAATGTTTAACTATATATATGACAAAAAACTTTTCCCACAAATACGCGTATCTGTTATAAATATAATAATGTTGAAAAAAAGAAAAATTCAGATATATCGTCTAATGCCAATTTCGTTGATTTCCATAAAATTCATTTAATATATATATATATATATATATATATATATATATATATATATATATACTAGCAGTATAGCCCGGCGTTGCTCGGGTGTAATGAAAGCTTTAAAAGTAATTCATGGTCCTGAAGCTCAGACTCTTTGAACGTTGGCACGAAAGAAATAGTTGTTTCCAGTTCAATCAAAACCGTAGACTGAAAGAAAAATAAATGGATGTAAGTCAAATTTTTATTTCCTGGTATCGATATCAAATAAGTTTTTTTCGTCGTAAACTGAATTTTGAAGGCTAAGTCCTCTGAGTAAATGGTATCATGGCTGAGACTAAACTACAATTAAACTTACTTAGAGCCAAGCCCGAATCAAAAACTAAGGGCTGAAAAAAATACAGATATACAGGCAGATAAACAGGCACACACACGAACATCTTGCCTTTTATATATATATATATATATTATCGATTTTCTGGACTATTGTAAGAACTGCAACCTTGAAACTTCTGAATATCGTTTCTTATGTCTTTGTCTATGAGTGTATGAAATTTGATTAAAATCGGACCACTCCTTCTATAATCCGACTTTTTCGATTATCGATTTTCGTTATTTATCGGGGGTACCTCGACACAAAACCTAGCTAAGAACACTCGCAGACGCTTATAGTACAACTGTGTAAATTTTCAAGAGAATCGGTTCAGCCGTTTCGGAGTCTATAGTTAACGGACACACACACAAACAGACACTCACATACACAGTCAAAGTTCAATTTATAAATAAGTTATATATATATATATATATATATATATATATATATATATATATATATATGTATATATATATATAAGGAGATGAATATTTTTGACAATAGGGTGTTTTATGCTGATTTTTCGTAAAACGCAACATTAGTGTAATTAAGGCTTTCCCGATGCACTCACAACATTAATAGATCGATCATGTTGCCAGGATGAGTTAAAACAGAATACCTAAGGACCACATGTATAGCCTGGTTTACAGTAGAGAAAGGTCTGTTGCTCGGCCGAGGCTCGGGTATAAAGCTTACGAGTATCTTCTCAGCTGTCAATAAGCCCAACACTAATTTTGACCGATTTGCCTTGGATAAAAATAACTGTAGATATTTGTGCTCTAACTGAGTTGTATCAGAAATTTCGAAATTAGTCGCTGGGATACAATATATAGATTTGTATGCAAACCACTAGCGGGACTAAAGTGTCAGATACGACACAGTAATAAAACCTGAATGTGTTTTCGGATGTTGATACGTTGAAAGAGACGGAACTGTCGATCGTTATCATAGGTAGATAGATAATAAACTGTGTGGATGCAACTTTGTTCAATATAGACATGGCTATATGCACGTATTCAAATGATTATTTATTCATGCATTATTGCATAACATATTATTTAGCTGATCATTTACCCTTATGTAACCGTACGTGCAATGACTAGAAGATATAGATTGAAGATATTTAAGCATATCTCGTCTTTATAATTATTTTTTAATGTTTGTGCAGTATATTGCATTTGATTGTTTTCTGAACGTCCTTTTCTTCTTCTTCTTCTTCTTCTTCTTCTTCTTCTTCTTCTTCTTCTTCTTCTATGTGCTCTATCCTTTCAGGACGTAGGCGATCATGGCTTTCCACGTCTTCCCATCCCTGGTGGCTCTTAATATGTTTTCCCCTGTTACACCACGCAACCCCAGTTCCGTCACCCACCTGATCAGGCCTTTCAAATATGTTATCCGCTACTTTCATCTGTCTGTTTTTTCTTCTATCTGGCCTGTCAGTATCAGGTTCTCCAAGCCCCCATTCCTCATTGCATGTCCCCGGAACTTCAGTTGTCTCATCTTGATGCTCACTATTAGTATTTTTTTAATGCCATTCATTCAAAGACCTCATCATTGCTCACATGTTCGGTCCATGATATCCGCAGCAACCTTCAGTAAAACCACATTTCCGCTGCTTCGTCTTCGATAATATCGTCTTCGATGATATTTTCCAGCTTTCACTGCCGTATTGAAGCACTGACATCACATAGCAATCTAGCACTCTTTTCTTTGTTTCTAGTGAAATATTTCTGTCTTAATACTTTACACAGCATCTGGAACGCGTTCTTTAACATGCCAATTCGCTTTCGGATCTCTGTGTCGCACTTTCCATCTCCTGTTAGAACACTTCCGAGGTATTTAAATTTTTGTACTGGATTGATTCTAGTATCCCCCACATATATTTGGCATTTCCCCTGCCCTTTTTGCTGATGAAAATGCATTCAGTTTTCTTGCTGTTTATTTGTATTCCTTTTTTGTTACTCTCCTTAAAGTTTAACCGAAGTTCACTCTTATTTAATTAGCAATCGACACGAACCCGACTTTCATTTCAAATAGATTATGTGTTGATAAGGCTGTACGTTGTAGTGCAGCGGATATCAGCTTGGAACGAGAACTCGGGGAGACGAGTTCGAATTTCAGTTGGATTCCCTTGCATTCACTTACACACAAATACCCTTGGGAAAGGTATTAATCCGTCTCTTCCCTCCAGTTATGGGTTAAATAATAGGACAGATTGGGTTCTATAACCTTGGTCGGTAACCAGTCTACTGCAGAAAGCAATGGCAACCTAATGGGGGATAAACTTCTGCCAAGTCTCTTTTGAGACATGATCGCCCAAGCGTGTATAACGTATGGCACTTAACTGACCGACTGTTGATAAGGCAACAAGGAAATTTATCTCAATCTCAATATGGCTTCTCTTACCTAAAGCAGACAAAATGGATGCAACATATTAATTAATTATAATTAATATATTATAATATATTAATTAATATAATTAATATATTAATTAATATATTTTCCTTATGAAGAGTAATGTTGTTCTTTTTATCAATCCGACTGGATTTTTTTTTCTTATCTTTTCACACAGAACTTTGAGTAGTAATTACATAGAAAAATACTTAGAAACCAAAAAGATACCTCGATAGAAAGTGTCAGTTGTGAGTTGATGAAGATTAAGAAGTGTTCCCCATATCGAAGCCTTAGAAAGGCATATTTTTTTTATTTATTAAGACAAAGATGAGTCTTTTCACCGGATTTGTTCAACCTATACAGCGAGAATATTTTGAGGACCCTAGATGACACACCAGGATTTGTTATTGGAGGCCACAACCTGAACAACATAAGATACGCGGACCATACAGTACTGACTGCGGACACGGAAATGAAACTGCAAGATCTCATACAGAAAGTAGCAGTGGAGAGTGACAAGAAGGGACTACAAATAAACTTTAAGAAAACTGAGTGCATGGTCATCAGCAAAAGATACAACCCAAAATGCCAAATACAGGTGGGGGATAACAGAATCAAACAAGTCCAAGAATTTAAGTACCTAGGAAGTGTTCTAACAGGAGATGGAAAGTGCGACACGGAGATCCGAAGGCGAATTGGCATGGCAAAGGACGCGTTCCAGAAGATGAGCAAAATACTAACACACAGGAAGATCTCAATAGAAACGAAGAAAAGAGTGCTAGACTGCTACGTGATGTCAGTTCTTCAATACAGCTGTGAATGCTGGACAATATCATCGAAAATGAGGACAAAACTGGAAGCGGCCGAAATGTGGTTCTACAGAAGGATGCTACGGATATCGTGGACTGAGCATGCAAGCAACGATGAAGTGTTGGAAGGAATGGCAACGAAAAGGAAATTAATACAGAGAATCAGGAAGAGACAACTAAAGTTCCTAGGACACGCAATGAGGAAGGAGAACTTTCAGAACCTGATACTGACGGGCCAGATAGAAGGAAAGAGAGACAGAGGAAGGCAGCGGATAACATATTTGCAGGGTCTGATCAGGTGGATGACGGAACGGGTGTTGCCAGGAGCAACAGGAGCAAACATACTAAGAGCCACAAGGGATAGGGAGACGTGGAGATCCATGATCGCCTACGTCCTGAAGGGACAGCGCACATAGAAGAAGAAGAAGAAGAAGAGTCTCCTTGAACGACCACAGTGTCGGGTACTCTGCTTGTCGCACTATTTTTCACCAACAACCATCAAATGCTATTGTACGTCGCAGTCAATGCGTCCCGTTGAGCGAGTTGCATCGGATAGAAATAACTGCCATATTTGTATCAGAAAAATCGAAACCAGTCATACGCTAAGACTAAGGGACGAAAAACAACAGCGAAAATCGTCAGCAAAACATTATTTTGGTGTGTTGAGATTCTCGCTGTTGGACAAGATGTGAACTTTTCTAATACATTTACAATTTGCTGGACTGGGCATATTGCAAAATATGGAATAAGATTTTTATTACTACATTGTTGGAAAAGCTAGTTAATTCTTAGGTGTAATATCTGAAATCGATAGTAAATACGTAATCATTTGAACCATGTTTCAAGTTACCAATATGATTATTAAATTATCTAATTCAATTACTGTTTAATATTCTCGGTGAATCCTGGTTTCTTAAGAGGAAATCATTGTGTGAAAGAGAGTTACAGCACTACGCACACATTGATTTGAAGCAGAAACGAAGAACATGACAGCTATTTTCATTTGATCTTATAATGACGATGGTTAGCTAAGTAAATATCGAATAAGATTCAGCATTGCATCATGAATAATTACATCGTGACTATAAAAAACGCACCTTTTCTTTCTAATTGCACTCATTCTAAAATCTTCTTCTATGTGCCCTATCCCTTCAGGACGTAGGCGATCATGGTTCTCCACGTCTCCCTATCCCTTGTGGCTCTTAGTATGTTTGCTCCTGTTACTCTTGGCAACACCCGTTCCGTCATCCACCTGATCAGGCCCTGTAAATATGTTACCCGCTGACTTCCTCTGTCTCTCTTTCCTTCTATCTGGCCAGTCAGTATCAGGTTCTCCAAGCTCTCCTTCCTCATTACGTGTCCCAGGAACTTCAGTTGTTGTTTCTTCCTGATGCTCAGTATTAATTTCCTTTTTGTTGAAAATCTTTTCACCACCTCATCGTTGCTTGCATGTTCAGTCCACGATATGCGCAGCATCCTTCTGTATATTCGCATTTCCGCTGCTTCTAGTTTTGTCCTCATTGTCGATGATATTGTCCAGCATTCACTGCCGTATTGAAGAACTGACATAACATAACAATCCAGCACTCTTTTCTTTGTTTCTAGTGAAATTTCCCTGTGTGTTAGTACTTTACTCAGCTTTTAGAACGCGTCATTTGCCACGCCAATTCGCTTTTGGATCTCTGTGTCGTACTTGCCATCACCTGTTAGAACACTTCCTGGGTATTTAAATTTTTGTACTTGCTTGATTCTGGTATCCCTCACCTGTATTTGGCATTTTGGGTTGCACTTTTTGCTCATGACCATGCATTTAGTTTTCTTAAAGTTTATTTGTAGTCCTTTTTTGTCACTCTCCAACGCTACCTTATGTAGGAGGTACTGTAGTTTCTTTTCTGTGTCTGCAATCAGCACTGTATCATCTGCATACCTTATGTTGTTCAAGTTGTGACCTCCAATAACAAAAACTAACGTAAAAATAGCCACGTACAAGCTTGCCTATCGACTCTTACTATAGGTTTCAGAAGTTTTAATTCTCTCTCTATATGGGTTTTCTTATCTACGTTTGTTCAATTATATATGATTATTTATCAGCTTATTTATCACTATTATACTGAGAAAGCTTATACCACTGAATACTTTTGATATCCCAAATGTATTTCTGGCTCCCAATCGCAGTATCAAATTAAAAAAAATAATTAAATTATCATTATTATTATTTTGCTTTACAAATTTATTTACAAAGAATTAATGGATTTAGTTTTAATCCAATATTTTATTACTTCAAGTCTTATTATTAGCGGATAATCGTATTTGAAATAGACGTTCATTTTTAGTTTAAATAATGTGCATTACGTCTATCTGTTTTTGAATTCAATAAATCTTAAAGAAAATGTACTCTTCGCCAGGGATCGAACACAGCTATACCATTTCTAAGACATACCTTTATTTATGGCCAGTATAGGTCATTACTCGGCTTACGCCTCCTCGGACTTACCCTGTCCTCAGACCTCAAATGGAACCACTATATTGAATCCATAGCAAAATCTACTGATAAGAAGATTGGGTCACTATGTCGATCCAGGATGTTTTTTTCCACCTGAATCCATCCTGCATATATAAAAGTCAACCACCCATCCGTGCATGGAGCACTGCTGCCATTTATGGTCAGGTGCCCCTGCCGTTCTCCTCAGTGTTCTTTACAAGCTCCAAAGGAGAGTCTGTAATGTGATAGGTACTGTTCTGGCGACTCGACTGCAGCCACTTCCCCATCGTCGAAATGTGTCCTCCCTTTGTCACTTCTATAAATACTTTCATGGCTTCTCGTGCAACCAGACTGGCAACTGGGTCCCACCCATTCACAATCAGGTTAGCCAAATGCAGACGACAATTCTACTCCTTCAGCTTCCTCTCTCGCACATCCCGCCTGTGGAACTCGCTCCCGTATTCTTGCTTTCCTGACGGCTACAACCTCCAGAAATTTAAATGCAAAGTCAATACTCATCTACTAACCACTGGAATCTAGCTCTCCCCCCTCCCCTGTATAACCTTCCCTTTCTCTCCACCTATGTATCTGTCATCGCACCTGATTTCTCAGCTTTCTATTGTTCCCTTCTAACTAGTTTGTACTCCTCACTCTTTTCTAATTAATCTTTTTACATTTATGTAACACCCTGCACATCAGTGGCGTTTCCGCTTTGCTCGGGGTGAAATGATTAAAAAAATTTAAAAAAAATTAAAAAAAAAATTAAAAAAAAATCTTTGATATTCAGTATAAGATTTTAAAGAAAGCACGTGTCCTGATTCAGATTTTTCTACCTGCAAATCATGTCACTCAATAAATTTTATTCCAAAAGATAATAGAACCATTTCTAAAGGGTTAATGGATTTATTTTGAATCAGACATTTTTATTAATTAAAACTTTATTTTAGCGAATACTCGTGTTTGAAATAGACGATACATATTGTTTTAATTTATTTCTATGTATTTTATTTTTATATCTTATTAGTTTCAAACGTGTTTAAGAGTTCAGAAAAATAAAGTTCTGTGTTTTTATGCAAATACTTACTGCATTATATATTGTCTAGAAATTAATATGTTTCATTAAAATAAAAGTAACTCCAGAATGTTGAATGTTAATATTTAAATCAGGCTAGCCTCCCAGAGAGTAAAATACTACGCCTCCTTGGCCTTACACTCTCGGCGGACCTCAAATGGAATGACTATATTGAATCCATTGCCAAATCTGCTGCCATGAAAGTCGGCTCTCTGTGCAGGGCCCGGAAATTTTTCCCACCTGAAACTATTCTGCACATATACAAATCTACCATCCGCCCGTGTATTGAATATTGCTGCCATGTCTGGTCGGGTGCCCCTGCTGCTCTCCTTGGGCTTCTTGACAAAATACAAAGGAGGATCTGTAACGTGGTTGATACTGACTTGGCAGACCGGCTGCAGCCGCTCTCACACCGGCGTGATGTAGCTTCCCTGTGCCTCTTCTACAAGTACTTTCATGGCTTCTGCTCCGATGAGCTTAGATCACTGGTGCCGCCTAAGCACGAATTTACACGAGATACTAGATTAGCAACTAGGTCCCACCCTTTTACAGTTAAACAAATAAGATGTAACCGTAAATTCTACTCCAACAGCTTCTTTTCTCGCGCTTCCCGCCTGTGGAACTCCCTTCCACAAGTCTGCTTTCCCGACAGTTACAATCTCCAGGTGTTTAAATGTAGGGTCAATAGACACCTCCTATCACACTAACTCCCAACTATTCTCACAACACTCTCATCTACCCAACCCTCATTCTCGGTATCCTCACCCGCCTATCACCCACCCTCTGTTATTTCCTATATTTAACCAGCCTTTCTCCACTCTACGTAGCCCCCTGCACAGTAGTGGCAGTGACATGCCTTGCTCGGGGTGAAACGCTTATGAAAAAAAAAAACAACAAAAAAAACTTAACTTCCCCGAAACTGAAATACCATCTTTATATTTAGAACAAAAACAACAGGGTGAAAATTATTTGACTTTCATAATATCTCATTCGGATATTATTTTAGTTTTTATTCCAACGGCGTGCGAAAGATTTTTATTGAAAAATAAAATTAGGAATTAATCTTTTTAAGAGAATTGATTTTTATTTGTTTCTTTTTTCTTTTTTCTCAGGGATAATAAGTTCTTGACATTTTACTGTAAGAAATGTGAAAAACGAAGAAGATATTTTCAAAAGGTCGGGTCGATAACTAACAATTACATTAAAAAAGCAACCGAGGAAAATAATTTTATTTGTATTCATAAAAATATTGTTGGATAACATTATAATGAAAAATAGTAAAAAGTAGGCACCTCCACGTTTACACGGAAAAACAGCAATAGCGTAATGCAAAACGCCACAAACTTCACTAAAATAAAGTTCTATCGTCAAAATGTTCAAATTATTATTAAGAGGAAAGATCAAAGTAGTTTTTAATTATTTTTTTAAAATTTTTAATCCTTTCTAACATTTTCGAGATATTGTCAAAGTTTTGTTTCGATTGATTTTAGCGGCTAAGAAGCGTTTTACTACTGTTTTACAATAGACGCCAATTTTTTGCATTTGCCACTTTTTTTTAGGTTGAAAACACATTAATTTGGAAATTCTCTCAAAAATCAAATGATTGTCGGATTTTAATGAAACTTTCAGTATTCATTCACAAATGAATGAAATTTTTTCTAAAATTATTATTTTTTAAAAATCTTGATAAAAATATTTTTTTTTACCTCTGTTAACCCCCCTTCACGTAAATCCCTGATTGTTAAAAAAATTTAAATAGTGGCAAACTTTTGTTTAATTACTTCAACGCAGGACTCATTGGGAAATATAAATCACCCATTTCTTTTATTTTAAGTTTGAAATCACTATCCGAAAACCTTCTCCGAAGAGTAAAATAAAAAATGCAATAAAACTCCAACATAATCAAATTTCATAATCTGTTAATTACTGGAATAAACAACAACTACTGAGGACATTATATTCTGAAGAAGAAAATTTTTTCCGATTAATAATAAAATTTTGAAAAAATTGTTTTAATTTTTTAAAATTTTTTTATTATTAAAAAATTTAAGAAAAATCAAAAAGGAAAAAAGAGTTTCCTTGTCATCTTAATCTTACCTACCTTCCGCCCCTGCAAGCGAGGTAGGTAAGATTAAAAATCTAAGTCTTTTGTAGAAAAAGAATTAGAGAGGTTAATAAAAAGAATCATTAATAGTAGATAACAAAAATCGGTAAATGTTCGTTTAAACGCCCGACGGCTTTTCCTCTTCAAAGTTATCCAAAATAGCATTATCTCTGTGCAAATGTATATGCTGAACTCAAATCAACTGTTAGTTATTGAAGAAACTTACATTTTTTAATGTAAATGTCCATAACAAAACGAACTATATCTTGCACTTTTTCTCTCCCGTAACTCTCACGAAGTCATGTCATTAACTGCAGAATGACGTACTAAGAATGAGGCTAAGAATTTTGGCCGATTTACTTCCGCCTGTTTACTTCTGGTTAGGAAAGTAATGCGCAGGCTGAGGAATACAAACAAAAAGCGCATTACTTTCCTAACCGGAGTTTTGTGGAACTCTTTTCCGTATACTTGTTTTCCTGACGGCTACAACCTTCAGAAATTTAAATGCAATGTCAATTCCCATCTCTTAAACACGACTACAGTCTTTTCTACATCATCCCTTGTATCTTATTCTTTTCCTTTCTCTTTACATTCGTAACTGTGTCCACACCGGTGTCCCCATCATTTTCTTACCCTTTCTCTGACAACCCCTGTAACTGGTTTGTCTATTTCTTCATTCAAACTCCTGCCTAAACTTTCACTCTTTTGGTCCTGGGTATGAGCGTAAACTGCATCCAGCAGCAAAACCTCTGATTGGGAGGTTATGAGGAGCATGTAACCACCTCTTAATTGCTGTTGTTCCCAGGTCCACCCTGACCCGGAGTGGTAGCACCTGTTAGGGTCCCAGCTATGGGTAAATAGTTGTCCTCCAAATCAGGGTTAAAATGCTATGAAAAATATTGCCAACAAAACTTTTTTTAATGAAAAATATTGCCAATAAAACTTTTTTTGAAGGAAAAATATTGCCAACAAAACGTTTTTTGAATGAAAAATATTGCCAACAAAACTTTTTTTGAATGAAAAATATTGCCAACAAAACTTTTTTTGAAGTAAAAATGTTAACAACTAAACATTTGAATATAAAAAATTGATTTAAAACAAAAATACGTATCCGGTCTTAAATGACCATTTAGATGTTGATAGGCCGTTAAGCAGGAACAAACAAACAAACAAACAAACATTCACTCTTTTATGTAGCCCCGTGCGCATCAGTGGCGGTACCCCCTTGCTTGGGGTGAAACGATAAAAAAATAGATTCAAAAGTAAGATATTGTTATTTACTGCGGATGCGGATCGTTCTATAAAGTTAATTTTCAATTTGTGCCATTTCACGTAGTCTTCTCCTACAGATGAGGAATGTTCTATAACATGATAGTTTTTTTTATTTATTTTATTTTCAATTAATTTTTAATTAGTCCTATGTTACGTATTTTTTTTAATCATATCACCCCGAGCAAGGGGGTAACGCCACTGATGTGCAGGAGGCTACATAAAAGAGTGAATGTTTGTTTGTTTGTTTGTTCCTGCTTAACGGCCTATCAACATCTAAATGGTCATTTAAGACCGGAGACATATTTTTGTTTTAAATCAATTTTTTTCATTCAAATGTTTAGTTGTTAACATTTTTCCTTCAAAAAAAGTTTTGTTGGCAATATTTTTCATTCAAAAAAAGTTTTGTAAAAAAGTTTTGTAAAAAAAGTTTTGGTAAGAGTGAAAAGACTGGAAAAGAGAAAGCCGGAAACCACATCCTAAACAGGGAACAAGGGATGAGCCTCTTCACCTGGTCAATGGACGTGGGTGGATTGCTATCTTCTGTAGATGTGGAGCGTTCAATAACCCATTAATTTTTCACTCATCTTATTTCCAGCTCATTTTGAATTACTACTCTTTTACAATTTGTTCTATTCACAATTAATTATTCTATTTATTTTTTCCACATTAAGTTTTAATTTTCCATTTGTTCTACACCCCCCCACCATGATTAATTTTCTACTTGTATGTCTCGTAAGTTTTCATCTTTTTGCATTTCCTATTCAGAAAAGAATTATGATTTCGTATATTTGCCGGCCTCAATCACTACTTCTTTTATAACCAGACCCTAATGGGCCATTTTCCTTGCCACTTTCCACCGACTCCAGACAAGTGGTCTCTTTTAGAATACGTAATTTAGTCCAATCAATTGCGACGTAAAAAAAAAGTTCTCAAAATCTGATCTATCAAACATTTTGTCTACTACCTCGAGACGCTGCACATATCTTTAATAAAGCATTTATTACATCTTAATGAAATCTCCAAGAATAGTGAGAAATATCACTGGATGCAGTGAATGCCAAAAAAAAAAAAATAAATAAATAAATAAAACGGACTCTAATTACTTTATAAATTTATAAGACAAGCGTTCACGCCCTCATCTCTCTCCCCCCCTCTCTCTCTCTCTCTCTCTCTCTTTATTTACCGAATCATTCTCTTTCCCGCTCTCTCTCTTCTCTCTCACTCTTTCCTCTCTCTATGCCTCTTTCTCTTCCTTTTACTCATTTTTCTTTTTTTTTTCCCTTACAGACAATTCCCGAATGATCTCTTTTTCACGACTATTTTTATTTAATTTATTTTGATCTGTTGAACTTTTGAACCTCAGGGGGTTAAGAATCTCAGCGGTCGAACGATAGAATCTTGGCGTCAGATGTCATCACCAATTTCACAGGAGATGAAGTGAGTTGTTCTCTGAAATATCAATGAATTCAGGAAAATCAATGATTTTACAGTTACTCTGTAATACCCTGCAATAAATGAATGTGTACACGTGTTCTACAAACGTGTGAGTAGATTCATATATGTGTTATCAGTCATATCACAGATGTGAAAAAAAATTAATATGACATTCAAGATTGTTTCAACCTTTTTATTTTTTGTTTATTTTATAGATTATTTCAATTTACCTTTAGAATAAACTTTTTTGAAGATCTTGGAAAAGATTCCACATAAGAGACTTGATAAAAGCCTTGATAAAATCCTAAAGAAATGAAAATCAATAAATTTTATGAGAAGTGGATTTTTTAAACTTACAAATGTTTCTATTATGGCGTTCAGAGTAAAAGGTCTTACTCGTAAACCTAGATAAGTTGATTATAGAAAGAAACTATTTATCCCAATACATGTGCTCCCGTTTAAGTAGTATACGGGAGAGAGTGTTGAACAGGCGTTGAGCGCGAGAAAGGAAACTATTAAATAGAACTTACGGTTAAATCTAACTACATCAATAGTAAAAGGGTGAGAGCTAGTTGCCGCCTTAGTAGTACGTTTATATTCAGACAGTTAAGATAAAAAGAATGTGAGCTCAATAAATTGATTCCCTTCCACCTTCAATTTTCAAACTTTTTAAGCGCAAATCATCTTCTCTTCTGTCGTAAATTTGTTCATTTATTGTTTTCTTTTTCTTCAAACGAAATTCTTCTTATTCTCTTTCACTTACGGCAACCTTGTACGTTTTAATCGCATTATCCACTTGTTTGAGGTGAAATTGTTATAAATAGGGTCCAATATCAAAACTAGTTCTTCATCTATGTGCTATGTCTTTACAGGACGTAGGCGATCATGGCCTTTCACCTCTACCTATCCATAGTGGCTCTTAGCACGCTTTTTCCTGTTACCCAACCAATACCCCACTCTATCATCTACCTGTAAGGCTCTTCAAATATGTTATCCGCTTTTTCCCCTGTCTCTCTTTCCCTCTATCTGACCTATAAGTATCAGATTCTTCAAGGCCTCGTTCCTTATCACATGTCCCAGGAACTTTAATAGTTTCTTCCTTATGTTTAATATTAATTTCTTTTTCGTTTCTATCCTTTCCAGAACCTCATCATTGCTAACATGCTCGATCCATGATATCCGCAGCATCCTTCTGTAGAACCACATTTCAGTTGCTTCAAGTTTTTCCTTTATCTATGATGATATTGTCCAGCATTCGCTGTTGCTTTTTTTTAATAGAAATTCTTGAATAATCAAAAACTCAAGACGTGGTTTGTCTTTACAAATAACACAAAATTCTAAAGAATATATAACTTCAGTTGAAGGCACAAATCAATTAAGTTAGCGCTTAAAATTGTTTCATGTTTGAACTCTGACAGTCATATTTCGTAATTGACCTCTGGCAGTCATATTTCGTAATTATTCTCTAGTATTTCATATTTGACATCTGGTAGTGAGATTTCGTAGCTACGGCAGTTAACATTTTTAATACTTACCAAACTTCATTTGTTTTTAACTATAAATATTACGCTATTGCACTGCTTTTTTAAAAAATCATTTCACCCCAAGAAAGGCATTCCACTGGGTCTACATAGGGGGAGGTAAATAGGAAGAGTGGTTAGATATAGGAAATGTCATAAGGGGAGGTGATAGATAGTTGGGTGGGTGAGAAGAGTGTTTGAAAGAATGGAAGTTAGTTTGTTACGATGTGTCTATTGACCTTACATTTAAACTCCTGGAGATTGTAGCCGTCGGGGAAGCTATCGTGTGGAAGGGAATTCCACAGTCGGGAAGTGCGAGAAAAGAAACTATTGGAGTAGAAGTTGCGGTTGCATTTTATCGGTTTCACTGTAAAAGGGTGGGATCTAGTTGCTAATCTAGTATCTCGTGCAAATTCGAAAAAGGGGGCACCAGTGATCTAAGTTCATCGGAGCAGAAGCCGTGAAAGTATTTATAGAAGAGACACAGGGAAGCCACGTCGCGCCGGTGAGAGAGAGACTGCAGCCGGTCTGCTAAGTCGGTATCGATCACATTACAGACCCTCCCTGTACCTTGTCTAGAAGCCCAAGGAGAATAGCAGGGGCACTCGACCAGATATAGCAACAGTATTCAATGCACGGGCGGATGGTAGACTTATAAATGTGCAGGATAGATTCAGACGGAAAAAAAACCCGGGCCCTGCACAGAGAACGGACTTTCATAGCAATGGATTCGATATAGTCATTCCACTTGAGGTCCGCTGAAATTGTGCGACCATGGAGGCGTAGTGTTTTACTCGCTGGGATGGCAAGCCTAGTCCATGCTAATAGGAGGTAGGTGCGATTGTCTATGATGATTAATTGATAGTAGCGTTGTTTTAGAAGCATTAAAATTTCTTACCCAAGTCCACTACGGTTTGGAGGTCCTTTCCAAGCTCGGCTGCAAGGTTAGCTTTGTCGCCTGCACCAGGTTTTTGGTCGAGGCGAGAATAAACTGTGTGTCATCGGCGTACATACCTACTTGGGACCTTACGGTATCAGGGAGATCATTAATGTAGATCAGAAAGAGCGTAGGACCTAGGGTAGAGCCTTGAGGGAAACCCCCGTTCATATGGTAGTTATGGGAGGCATGTCCGTTTAATACCACTTTCAATGCTTGTTTGGTAGTTATTTTTTCAGATACATTTTTTTTTGTTTATACTCCAACTCCGAACAACAAATGATTTCAAGTCACGTTTCAAGTTATATTTAAACCATATGTATCTTTTTGACGAGGGTTCCCATATTTAATATTTATTCTTGAGATTTTTCGGTCGATTTATTTTTGTACCATTATTTTAGTAGATGAAGTTCTTCCTTATCTGGCGAACTGACTATTACTGACGAATCCATAAAAATATCATTTTTATCTTTTACCACAAAACGATATAACATTGTAGTGAAAATGTTATATAATTCAAGTTATTATAATCCCTTCGTGAAAGTCATTCGAACTTTTAAACGACATTTTTGACTCTCTGGACAGAGCTGCTCCGCGCTATGTGATGTGGGCGATTGTCTAGCTCCACGGCCGCTTGGTTTTAAAGTCAAATTTATTCTTCGCCGAGACTGCCAAAGAATGTGTAAGACTTGTTTGAGGATAACGAAAAATGAATTTTTAACTTTCCTATAATTATTGTATTTAGGCTAATTATCTTACATTTTCTCTTCAATTAACAGTACGCTACATGTTCTTCCGTAAAAGTAAAACTATTTTCTGATTGTAAGCGTTGAAAGTCTAATCAATCAGTCAGTTAAATACCATACGTGAGCAAATACATGAGATTTTTTGGGGTTTTTTTTTAGCAAAAATTAACGGAATAGCCTAAGCTGGAATTTTTATTTCTTTTCGTGGTGAGAACAGTTTCGGTAACAGCAAATGTTATTTTTTTTAAATTAATGTCTAGTAAAGCGAGAGAATTGAAAATAAAAAGAATATTATGAAACTTTCCGTTTACTTGCTTCCCCGACAGCAACAATCTCCAGAAATTTAAATGTAAAGTCAATAATCAGCTCTTATTTCACTAACCTGCATCCTCTCTCTCATGCTTCTTTCACTGTCCACTCATCAGTATTCTTATCCTTCTTCCCTACTTCCAGACGCGCCCTTATAACCTGTTACTCTTTCTCATAACTTTCCTCCTATATAACCCCCTGCACAACAGTGGCAGTAAAATGCCTTGCTTGGGACGATATGATTATAAAAAAAAATCTGTACTATTATAATCTGTATATATAAAATGGGGGATCTATTTTATATTACAATAAATATATAAATTGATCCCTCACTTTATGGCCACATTCATCCTTCACTTAACCACTTTCTGACACCCCCTATAACCTGCCAGTCTTTCTCATAACTTGATTACTATATAACCCCCTGCACAACAGTGGCAGTAAAATGCCTTGCCTGGGGTGATATGGTTAAAAAAACATATAAAAAAAACGACGACGAACACACAACCAAGCATGATAAATGACAGAAAACGTTGAATATAAAATATAAAACGAAAAGGAAATAACTGGAAAATATAATTTAATTATATTTTATATAATTTAAATTTAAAATTTAAATATTTAATAAATAAGTGAGAGAAAGAGAGAGAGAGAGAGAGAGTATTGTAGCGTTTATAACGTTTTTGTGCTTTAAATAATAATTTAAAGTCTTTCTTTGCTGTCTTCATCTTGATTCACCTTCAACTAAGAAAAAATACTTTTCATCTCTTTATTTTTTTTTTTAATCAGTCCTTCCAATCTCGTTGTGAACAACATAGCAAGTCGCAGTCTTTATATGATGATATAGTTACTAACAACCCAGTTATCTACGTGTGTCATACTTTTGCTGTATTAAATGAAATTAAATATATTTTGTAAATACATTATATTTCCGGAGAAAAACATTGCAATAGAAAAAACAATAAGACAAAAAGAAAGGCACAAGCGAACGGCAAAGATGAAGCCGAAAACGATCAGAAGAGAGATAAGCAATCCGTAAACATACTAGAGAACGAATGCAGGCAAAGAGGAATGAAATAAATAAAGACGAGAGAGAACTTTATATTTACGTTTGTTATTGCAATATTTTGTTAAAGCTGTAAAGTTTAAATATTAAATGATGCAATTCATTAATATTTCACGGCTTCTGCCGTGATGAACTTATCTCACTGGTGCCCCCTATGTATGAATTTACTCGAGTAACAAGATTAGAACCTAGGTCCCACCATTTTACTGTGAAACCAATAAAATATAAACGCAAATTCTATTCCATCAGCTTCTTTCGTCGAACTTCCTGCCTGTGGAATTCCCTTCCATTTACTTACTTCCCCGGCAGCTACAATCTCCAAGAATTTAAATGTAAACTCAATAGTCGTCTCCTACCTCACTCCTACCTACATCCTCTCTCTTACGCTCCTTTTTCCGCCCACTCCACTTTCATCAGTATTCTCATCCTTCTCTTACCCACTTCCTGACACCTCCTATAACCTATCACTCTTTCTTATAAATTTCATCTTATGTACACTACCGCCAAAATTATTAGTTTTTTTAAGAAATGACGTATTTCATACAATTTTAGTGGATAATTCTAAATGAAAATAGACTAGTCCTTTTGTTATTAATACTTTGCGTAATTTTACAAGGCAAGGAAGCAAAGATGAACTCGTCCGAATTACCCTAAATTTTCTTCATCCTATCATAGATGAAACTGCAATATAGGTAATTATTAGATATTTATAAATTCATTTGAGGCACATGTATTTGTGCAATATTAACAAAACAACCATTCTACTTTCATTTACAATTATTCACTTAATAATAAATACTAAAAAATAGTATGAAATACATCATTTTTTTAAACACTTGGGTTCCATAATAATTATGGCAGGTAGTGTAACTCTCTGCACAAGAGTGGCAGTAAAATGCCTTGCTTGAGGCGATATGTTTAAAAAAATAAATATGCGAATTTGCCAATATGTCTTATTGTCATAGAATTTGATATGCGCTGATTCGATCATTAACGGAAGAATTAAGATTCACCAGAATATCAAAACAGGAAAACTTAAATTTTCACAGTTAAAATTAGTTTATATTGTTCGGACTGTTGTCCTAATCTTTATTGCCATATTCACAACATGGTCCTCAAGTACACATGGCTATTAGCGTTATTTAGATCCAGTGACTTTGTGGTGATACCGAGCAATGCGAGGGACTGGAAGTATGCCCTCGGAGGTTCAGATGACTAAAACTGGTCTTTGTGCATCCGGCTCCATGCATATGTTCCGGCAGGAAACCAAAAAATTAATAAATATCAAATTCGTTTTCGCCACCTTACTCGAATTTTATTTTTCATCCAATGGGAAGCCCAGAATTAAATACGGGTGTGAATTTCCAAATGACTTGCTGGGACCCACGAAATAAAAATCCGACAGAGAAAGCATCGCCAGTTGAGAAAGTACGAGCATAATTAGCACGTCCCTTGACCTCGTCAAGCGATCCTCTATGCTCGTCTCTCCTTCTTCTTCGCTGTCCCCTGAGCTACTTACCCAACCAACGGAGCGGATACATCAAAGACATTCCGAACTGACAAACGCTCACACATACAGACACACAAACTCTCTTTTCAGTATTTATTGCTATGAACATTTTAACGTCTTTTGAACCCATTCTAAAGACATTACTTTATTTGTAAAAATACCCTAATTGATATCTGTCTATATATAAATGTTGTTTCTATACTCAATTTGATTTTCTTTGTTATATACCCCTTACAGTGGGCTATCTACTAACGAGGCAAAATTCAGTTAATCTGTTTCAACACACAACTACGCTTCACTAGAACGAATAACCCACTGTAACTTAACCCAAAGTGTTGTGAGTTGAATAACTGGCTAGAGCAGTGGTGAACAAACAACTTAGAGAGTTGAGTTAAAGGGAGATACCTAAGACATCAGGAGTTACATGACTCATGGAACGAGAACAATAAACCCAAGTGATTGGAATAAAGGATTCGGTTCGAAATTCCAATCATCTTAAGCAGGCCTCAGAGTACAACAGACCGAAACGTAGTGAATATTGTAATACAGATGAGGTCAGCAGTTTGAACAATGTAAATAGCTGCAATTTGTGGTGGTCCTAGGTATGACAATAAACTGCATCCAGCATCAAGGCTTCTAACTGGGAGGTTGTGAGAAGCATGGAACCACCTCTTAATTGCTGTTGTTCCCAGGTCCAACCAGACCCGGGCTTTTACGGTCTCAGATATGGGTAAATAGTTTGACCTTCAAACTGACTATGAAAGTATAAAAATAAACTTTTAAAGAAACATATACGTTTTCGAATTAAAATTATTACTAACAATACATTGTTACGATAAAACATTTTTGAAGAAAAATAAAAAAACTTTCAAAAAATCTAACAAAATCTACCTTCTCACTATAACTGAACATTAAAAAAATATCTTAAGACCCTACCTTTTTGGCATTAAATAACCCACATAGATTGAGATGCTGTTAAGCAAACCTCAAACAGAAATGCAATATCTGGTTTTAAATCTTACCTAAATGTCTTTCATTTACCGTAATGACGATCATGAATGAACATAAGAGAAAAACTTATCTTAGTCGACGCCTTTCGTTCTCTGAACGAACTTACCAACGGAAGTGATCATAATCTAATTTCATTTAATATTGGTTGTGATATTTGCTCTTGGAATGAAACAGGAGAGGAAACATGCAACGTCTTAGATTTATAGCATAATTATATACTTCGGTCATTGCGATTGTATTGTTTCCTAACATTTTTTTTTCTTTAGTTACTTCTAGCGTAAGGCATTTCTCATGGGGAAAATAGGAAAATCCATTTTTAATAACGATATCAATGATGAAAAAAGAAAAGACAAACTTTATGTGAATTAAATATGGCTTCAGAAGTTTGCTAGAATTTTGCGGAAAACTAAGATTAAGACAAGGGAGATCATGGCTCGCCACAGGATCATGTTCATTGTATCAAAAAGCAATGTTTGTATACTAACTACTACCGTTTAGAAAAAGGCATTGTCTATAATACTCGATGTTCCCTCTGTCATTCTTGCGTTCAATAGGTTCTGTGAGTGTAAAAATCTATAGGCCCTCTGTCCTAATGATGTTTGCAAGAAATCTAACCTGCCTTTTCTGAGTTTAAATACATTTGTCATTTTTCTTTCTATATTCATAACATTTTCTCGTTACTCATCTACTCTATTCATGATATTTTCAGCATCATTCTGTAGAACAGCATTTATATTGCTTCAGGTCCGTCCTTCATTTGTGGGGAAACTGCCTGGCCACAATTGCTATATTTTAATCATATGGTTTGCATGGCAATAGCCGATGAACATTCCCGCTAATAAAGTACAGTTTATATTGTCTTGTTACTCACAGTCTTCTTTTATATGCCATGTCTATTCAGAACGTAGGCGATCATGGTCTTCCACGTCTCCCTATGCCTGGTAGCTCCTAGCACACTTTCTTCTGTTACCCCGCTCTGCCATCTACCTGCTTCTCAGTTTTATCCTTTCATTTGTATCATCTTACGTCTTAAACAATGTCCTGTAACCATATTTGGAATGAAGTTCATCACTTTGTCAAAGCTACAAACTGCGATAAGGCTGAAGAACCATCTTGATGTGTTCATAATCAACAACGGTAAATAAAACTACACTCATTCGCTAGTATTAAATGTTGAATTTGGATGTTTCATTTCGATATTCAAGAAGCGTTCAATATTTGCGATACGCGGCCAACAATAATCTAAAAACTCTTCGACAGAGATCGGTGACATCTTTAGATACAACATAGGTAGAGGATCCCCGACTAAAAACGTTCAGTCAATCAGTTAAGTGCCATACGTGATACACGCTTTGGGCGATCATATCTCGAAAGAGACATTACTGACTGGACAGAAGATTATCCCGCAGTAGATTGCCATTATTTTCTGCGGTAGACTGATTGCCAACAGAGGCTATAGAACCTAATCTGTCCTGTTATTTAACCCATAACTAGAGGGAAGAGACGGATCAATACCTTTCTAAAAGTTATTTGCGCGTAAGTGAATACAAGGAAATTAACTGAAATTCGAACTCGGCTCCCCGATTTGTCGAACTCGCAAATCAATGGGTTAATTATATGCCATACTTTGCTATCCAACATGCTTTTAAAGTACTCATATTTCCCAGTTCGCAAATTGTTTCTTTTGCTTCCAGATACTACACTCTTGACCCAGTGTTAATGTGTAGCACACAGTAGTAGCTCATTTGTAGTGTAAGGTAAACGTCGTTTTGAATTCTTCTGGATGTCTTATAACCCAACCAGACTAAGGAATGATAAATCAGAGTATCAAGTTCGAATTTGCGTTGATTTCGTTGCATTCTCTTACTTGCAAATAATCTTGGGAAAAGGTATTAATCAATCTCTTCTCTCTGCAGTTAAATTTCAGGACAGATTCGTTTCTATTGCCTTGATTTGCAACCAGTGTACCTCGACCAAAAGATAAAGGGGTTTGCATATGGTCAAAACCCTACCTGTAAAACGACAAGTTACCGAATCATCAACGACCACCTCGTCGATGGTGAGGTTTCATCGATGGCCTATATTCTACTAGAAGTGATAGGGCTTTAGGGTGTCTTGTTATCCCATCTGACTAACATGTGTAAGTTTTAATTATATATATATATATATATATATATATATATATAATTATTATTCACGTTTTGCTTTGTCAGTGGGTTTTTTAGGAGAGCTCCTGAGTAGAATCAGTCGGTCGCTATATGCAGTAGGTGTGGGAGATAAGCTGGCGCAGACTACAGTATAATGTGACCTCAGAGTTACCCACCAGAGGTTCGTGCAAGAACACCTATCCATGCGCGACCTGGCACTACATAAAACCCTTATATTATTCAACTGTTGATCAGAACAGCCTCTCTTGACGCTACGCAAGAGTTCGGGCTCCTAACTATCAGTCGTTACCCTCAGAATAATGATACGTTCCCACCCTCCCAAATTACTACAAACAGTTTGCGACAGCTCTGTCACTGGGGCCTGATGAGTGGAGAAAACTGGGAGACCCCTTCCTAAACAGGAACAAAGGTACGCGTCTCTACTTCTGTCTAAAAGATGTGGGAGGATTGTGATCTGGGTGATAGAAGGGTCTATCTGCTCCAATTAAAAAAAAATACTAAGTTTTAATTTAGTATAAGTCCGAAAAAGTCTTCCAAACTAATACCAAAGCGATAACCATCCAATGACAATTTGTTGAAATGACAAGATAAGTGCAAACTCATTTTTTTTTTTACTGCTATGTAAAAGGAAATATATTAAATGTGTTAAGAATATTTTCAAACCTAAGCAAAAGTAAATTAACTGATTTCCCAGATTTCTATTTAACTACCTTCAAACGAAGATCCGTCAATTAAATGAAGTAGCAACGTTAATTAATATACCAAACAACAACAAATCAGTTAACAAAGCTAATTAAAATACAGAGAAATTCAGTAACCAACATTGAAATTAAAATACAGAAAAATTTCAGTTATTAAAATTAAAATACAGAAGAACTGAGTTACCAACATTAAAATTAAAATACAGAAAAATTCAATCAGTAAACCAAGTTAAAGCTGGCCACAAAAGAAACACAAAAGCCTACTCACACAACCAAGGTGACCAAAAGTTCGAATCAAACATGGCCGCTAAGTATGTTTCACCTACAATTCGCAACATTTATGCAGCAAATTTCATTACACTGAATAATTATATCCTCATTTAATGTTATGATTTAATGTATATGGTAACGGATATTGCATATTATGGCATTTTTTCAGCAATACGGCAATAATTTATATAATTCTAACATAATAACCATTTTGTATTGACCTATATAATCATCCCAGTGGACTATATATTTTGGGAAATACGATGTGACTAACGTAGAATTTAGAATTAACATTTGTCGGAATATCCAATGAGAAAACATTGAAATTCTTCCAGGTATTCGTAAAAACAATGAATATGACTATTTTCAGAAAAGTACAATTCAGGTTGAAATATTACCGATTTTGAATAATTTTAAATCTTTTTACAAGAATGTCATTCGTAATTATTATAACTATTGCTATTTAGGTACCTCCACTCATTTTCGATACTTAAATTGAAATTTTAAAAACAAATAAGTTAAATTCAATCATAAAAATCAGCTTTAATTGAAAGTTAAGGAATTAAATTTAATAATTCTAGTAAACAAAACATACTGATCTATTTTTAATAGAAATTATATTGATTGAAATCTGAAATTTTGAAATTTTACAAAATTTTATAAATATACCGGCATTTTTAATTGATTGACACATTACGTAAACAGTAGCCAAATTTCTGTTTTAAAATCTTGCAAAAATAAAATATACCTCACTGACATGTTATTTAAGTCAATTTCTAAAATTAAAACTTACCTTCATCTGTTTTCAATCAATTAATAATTGCTTACTGCCAGACATTTACAATTAAAAACAGTTAATTACGGTAGCCCTGTTTTATGTCAGTCATTCGAGGCGATGATAGATTTATGACTACCGGGTGTTGTCAAGAACGCAATGTATGACGTCTAATCGTGCCAAAATTTCCATATCTTTTTTAATCATCATAAATTAGTTAATGCACCTACGGTCACAATTAATTAAAAATTGAGGAATTGAAAAAACAAATACTTACTTTAAATGTTGAACGAATTACTTGCAAAACAGGCTGTTAAATTTTAAGAATTTATAATAAAAATATGAAAACAATTCTTTTAAAATTTTATTAATAATCGAAATTTCTTTTCTTCAGACTATAATGTCCTTGATTATTATTTTTTCCAGCAATTAAAAGCTTATCAAATTAAATTATATCAGAGTTTTATTGCCTTTTTTATTTTACTCTTCGGAGCATATTTTCGGATTGTGCCAAATAATGTTAAATAATAAAATAGATAATTTATAGTCTCGATGACTTCTGCGTTTAACTAATGAAAAAGTAAATCGCAGAAAATTATAATTTATTAAAGTATCATTAATTTACGTGGAGTGGAGGTAACAGAGTGAAAAAAAATTTCATGAATATTTAAAAAAATAATTTCAAAAATGATTTAATTCATTTGTGAATGAGTAATAAATGTTTCATTAAAATCCGACAGTTATTTGATTTTTGCGAAAATTTCCAAATTTATGTGTTTGTCACCAAAAAAATGAGTTACGTAAAAAAAAAATTACGTAATCGATTTTCTCAGATTTTCTGCAACGCTAACTCAAATCAAAACAAATTTTTTGCCAAAGTTTCGAACTTATTAAAAGAGATTAAAAAAATTATAAAATTAATAAAAATTAATTTTATCTTTCCTCTTGATAATATAAAATATTTTATAAGAAAAGTTCGGTTTATTAAGTTTTGAACCTTTTTTAATTCTTACTATGCAAAATTTTTGTTGATATATTGGAGGTACTTACTATATTTAGTTAAAGTTCTTATGCTAAATTATGTATCGTCGCCATGGCAGAATTGCTACGCGTATTTTATCATCATGGAATTCTCAACGAATTGATTCAATCATTATATTAGCAAGTATGCGCTATAAAAAAAAAACAAACTTTAAAACATGGAAAACCCTATGATTTACTCGGGTACTATGAGTTTCCATAATGATGTTATATCTTAAGCTTTTACTAAAACGCCAAGCTCATTATTTGTTAATCTTTTTAAATAAGTCTCCTTTAGCATTCCTGCTCTTACTCTAATATCATACAAATCAAAGTGTATTATAAAATATTATAGAAATCGTTTCTAGCTATGTATTAGAAGTATTTTTGCATTTAAATCAGGGATTCTTGGACGAAATTGATACATCATAAGAACTAATGATTTAAGGAAGAGAATATCGATTGTATGAGAGTTTATAATTCGCTCACAAAATACTAGACAGGCAAAAGTCAAGACAATACGCGAGCTTAGAAATGTATTCAGATTAAAGTTGGATTAGGAAGATTTTTCTTTTGCCATTATAAAAAAAAACTAATATTTTTTTAGTAATAATCTCTCTGTGAAAGAGTCACTTGAAGTAGAGCGTTACAGACGAAGAGGTATGAGGTACGGGTTATGTAAGGAAGATAAAAGTTAATCTGAGACTTGAACATGTTAAGATGGTGGTGGCCGGAAAAATATCCTCTGTTTTGCGATTGATCGTATGTACGAATTTCACATCAGATCTGGATTGAGCTCAAGATCCAATAGGCGCTGAATGTACAGGTATTCACTGAGAGTGCATCATTAGACGAAAAATTTACCGGGATATAACCACTGTTCCTTCACTGACAATCAGTTACGAACATCAATATTTCATCATGTGAAAATATTTATAATTACTGGAATACACACGTATATATTAGGTCGCCTTTAGTGTCAATTAAATGCCATACGTGATATACGCTTGTGTGACCATGTTTCGAAAGACTGACTGGGCAAAAGATTATCCACAATAGTTGTCATTGCTTTCTGCGGTAGACTGAGCCTATAGAACCCAATCTCTGCTATTATTTAACCCATCACCGGAGGGAAGAGACGAATTAATACATTTCCCAAGAGTATTTGTGCGTAAGTGAATGCAAGAAATTCAACTGGAATTCGAACTCGGCACCCCGATTTATCGTTCCGAGTCGATAGCCATGGCACCACAACGCACATCTGTACCACAACGCATATTTGCCTTTAGTGTAAGTGATTAAATCTGAAGATTGTACAAGGTGAAGGCAAAAATCCTGAACCATAAGGGTAAATGAATCGGTTGACGAATTGCTGTTGTTTGGCAACAGAAATCACCAGACCTTTTTTTTTCACCCAAGAAATATTGAGAAACTTAAAGAAAGAATCAAATATTAATGCAGTACAATGACAGAGGAAATTTCCCGTCGAGTAAGTGAAGCATGCAAACACAGAATTTCAGTTTATTTTGAAAAAGGACATTTTGAACAGCACTTATAACAATTAAATAACTAATAAATGAAATATGGTTGCGTAATTATAACTTTAAAATAGTATCTCTATGGTATCTCTATCTTTTGTCTCTCCCTGTGTATCAAGAGCCTACGAAAACGAAATTGCACAGACAAAAGTGCTATTTGTCTATATTTCTGAGAGAAGGTATTGTAATCATTTGCACTATTTACATTGTTCGGACTGTGGTCGTCATCTTCGTTGCTATATTCACAAAGTTCAACTAGAACAATTTATGGTTTGCATACATTCACACCGACATACACATTCATGCATTTACATATATTCCTTATTACGCTTACGCATACTTCTGTCAGGCGTGTTCTCGCCTTTGAGACACGCGGCTTTCATTTAGCTTTTACGTGATAACATTAATTTTCCGCGTATTTTGACGTGGTTATTTAAGTGTCTGTTGGCAGTTGGGCCGCGCTTTCGTCCGGCAATAGCGGAAGCGAATGTGCAGCAGTTTCTCAACTCGAGCGTGTATGGCAGAGGAACATTGGTTTAATTCTCGGTCTCAAATATCGGTCTAATTGCAGGTCGCGATTAGGCGCGGTTTATATTTTTACACACATGTACACACAAACACACATATACACACACACACACATTTCCCAATAGAAACTCAAATGGAATATCAACTCAACAACTCAAGTATGTACATTATTATTGCTTTCAAGACTTTCCTTCTTCAATGAATAACTTTCATTCAACAAGTGAGTTTCTCTTATATTTCTTAAAGTTACAAGATAAAGAACATTTCCTTCCCTTAAATGCATGCTTATTCAGTCTTATGTAACTTCATTGTTAATACATGTTTTATCGTTGGCTACTCTGGTGTTATTTCTTATTTCCTATTCCAACTTACGCCGAATCGAATCTCAAATAATAAATGTTCGTTAGCGGAAGGAGCGTACAACGGTCAAAACGCCGTGAATATGGCAAGGAAGATGAGGGCAACAGGCCGAACAATGTAAGTAGCGGAATGACGTAAAATGATGTCGCCGATAAACTAGGGTTGATTCACAACCACAGTCTACTTCGTTGAATATGAAACATGACAAGCTGTTTATTGATAGATGCTCAATTCCAACATTATCAAATGGCTATCAAATGCATGTTTGGGCCTATCTTTTTGACAGTGTTTTAGCCACTACAATCTCTGCTTTTCCTCAGGATTTAGTCGATCTCTGCAACCTTCAGGATATTCTGCCATATTCTTTTTTCAATAGTACTCAGTTATTGCTTATCTAGTTTCAACATAGTCTGAGTCTGTACTACCAGCTCTGGGATTGAAATCAGAATTTTTATACCACAAAACAGGGTCTAATCTATTAGGCTAACTAGTCTGTTCTTAGTATGTGCGTTGTGGTACAAGGATGTGCGTTGTAGTAGAGTGGATGTCGACTCGGAACGAGAAATTAGGGAGCCGAGTTCGAATTCTAGTTGAATTCCTCGCATTCACTTACGCACAAATACCCTTGGGAAAGGTATTAATCCATCTCTTTTCTCCAGTTTTTATTGGGTTCTATAGCTTTGGTCGGTAACCAGTCTACCGCAAAAAGCAATGGCAACCTGCTGCGAATCTTCTGCTTAGTCACTCATGTCTCTTTCGGGACATGATCGCCCAAAGCGTGTATCATTTATAGCACTTAATTGATTCTGTTCATATTAGCATTCATTTTATTTTCAATTCTCTTTCTTTATTGGATAGTAATTTAAAAATTAGAAATTTGCTGTTCCCCACGAAATAGAAATTGGCGAGCAGAATCCAAATTCCAGCTTTGGCTATTCTGTTAATTTTTGCTCAAGAACGTATCACTTGTCATGCTAACTACATGGTAAAGTTTTATTAAGCTGGTCCCTTTTACACCCAGTCTGTCAGATGCACAATTCGAATTACGTTGCGAAGGCAACTGGGAACCACTTCAGTATCTTTGCCAGAAGATCATGACAATTCGTGCTTAATAAAAAGAAAAGTAGTGCACAGAGTTATGATAGTTGCGTCCTTAAGCAAAATTCAATACATTTCAGAAACTTTCTTGTCAAAACATTAATTGTTTTTCATTTTACTTTGCAAGAATTCATTTGCGAAATAAGAGACAAGGAAAATAATAGCTTCTTCGAGTAGAAATGTCGCCAAATTTGTTGGAAGGGGAAAAAGAAGAAGCGAAAAACAAGACATTGATTTAAGAGTTGTAAAGAGAAGAAATTGAAAAACATTATCGTTATGCTTAAGGATTCAACATGTGTTGCGAAAACAAGAAAACATAATAATGAAACGTTGAGGATTTACATAAAAATAAACACATATTCACAGAGAGGATTATGCAAGGGAATGGATGTAAAGAGATTAATGGTCAGTATCAGAACAATATATATATTTAAAAATATGAAGTAAAACTGGCAGTTGCTCCCGAAAATGAAAATCTGTCAGTTGTTAAGTGGTGCAAGAAACGCCTTGTAAATTTCAACGCCTTTTCTGCCTTCCAATAACTTGATTAAATAATAATATTCAGGAAAGTAACTCATGTTGATTTCTTATTCTCACGTTTTGGACTAGCAACAAGTAGAGTGAGCAAATTGAATCCGTTGCTAGGACTGCTGCTAAAAATGTTTGTTCACTGTGTTGTGACAAACAATTTATCTCGTCAGAATCCGTATTGTACATTCAGAAATATCACTAGATACTCCACAAAAATCAAAGAAGTGTTTGTAATATTATAGGTCCTGACCTGGTATCTAAGCGTCAGTCACTTTACAACCTATGTGGAATAGACTTTTCAATAAACATTTTCATGGCAGTTGTTCAAATAACCTATCATCCTTGGCACATAGACCTCATGAGTTAATGTATATTATTAGATTTGAAAGTTTTACTGTTAAAGTAGTTATAAATACAGCAAGTTCTATTCTAATATTTTCTTTTCACGTATTCCTTTCCACTTACAATCTTCAATAATTCGCTATTTTATTAACTTACAAAATCCTGTTTTTATTATCATTCTTCCTCACAAAAGACTCATCATTCTCTCTCTTTCACTTCCAGTACTGTTACTACTTTGTGAAAGTATCTACTTACTTTAGAAGAAATGATAAATAGATACATATTAGCATTGCATGGAAAATATGCTTAGGAAAAGTAATATTTTTAATATCATATTGAAATTGGAAAATAACAGAAAAAGTTATCAAACCTGGAAAAGTAAAGGACAATATATACAAGGAATGTAAAAAGTACGAAAGTTATTTAAATTATTGCAGCTAAAAATAAACTTTTAATTATTTTTAGTAATAAATTTCTTACTTTTTACTTCCCTTTTATCTTGACCATTACTTTTCCGGGTTTAATAACTTGTCCTGTTCTTTTCCAGGTTTATATGAACTTCAGAATATTACTTTTCATGCGCGCATTTTCCCATGTAATCCATGATTTTCCAGGCATTGCTATTAGCTTAATATAAATTTAATGCTGAAAACCGCATTCAAAAATATTAAAAAGAAAAAAAAAGGTTTATATGCAATTGATTAAAAAAGAAACAATAAAAAATGGATTATTTCTAATTATATCTGATATTCAATTCTGATAATGGCAAGAGATAGGCAAATTTGGTTGACAAAAATGATAAGATACTTGTATTTAAATGTTGAAAACCATATGCAAAAATATTCATCAGAAAAAAGGTATAAAGTGTAAGATTTATTAGTAGAAGTGTTAGTCTCTCACTCATTTAATACGTATTCTGCCCTTTCGGACTTCACATATTTTGATGTAATATTTTGTTTCTGCGAACCACAATTCAATTTCATTTCTTCTTCAAAATGTAGCTAAGGAGGTGTTCTATCTAACTATGGAAACTGTTGGAAATTTGGTTGAGAACTGAATTAATGGTGAAGCATGAGAGCTGCCTAGATACACTCAATGTCAGACTTAAGAATATATTCAACCACTGCCCTGGTTGAATGATATATATACATATATTTCGATTGTTACTTGTATATATTATTTCGCCACAATTTTGAACGAAAATTTATTTATTTTTATCATTCGCACACATATTAACGTTACTGACATATAAGCACACTTAATTCGTTTATAGTTTAAATACGTTTGACATATGCATTATTTTTGTATGCATACACTTGCATTTAAAATAAGTATGTACTGCTTTTATTACACGTGGCACGCACATATAAACTGACATAAGTTCTTTTTTCCTATATTTAAAAAAGATGATCGTCTATTGCTTTACTACACGTGACACGTATCTGACCAATGAAATCGAACCATAATCAATATACTGTCTCTTTGGATTTAAAAAAAATTAAAAAAATAATCAGTATTTTTAACAAATCCCTGAAGAAGCTTATTAAAGTGAAATATGTTAGATTAAAGACAATTTTTCCTGCATGTTCTGGAGATATAAAGACATCTGTCGGACTTTCTAGCACTTTATGGAAATTTATATAATTTTCTGGAACTCGCTAGACCATCATGGACCCTTGAGTACATACTTATGTTAGTAAATACCTGCAATGGCATGAAATAATACCACAAGTTGACACAGGACTTGAGTGAAATTTTGTAGACTGAATCTTTTTGGAAGCAATCAAGTGATGAGCTTGAACGAAGTCGCAAGTCATCGTGATCGAGGCTTTGAGCACACTGATCTTCTTCAATACGTTTAATCACTCGAGAAAAAAGTTGCTGTATAAAGCAAAAGAGAGCTGTGTGGGTGTTGAACAAACACAAGTGTGTCTGAGCAGGCATCTGCAATAAAGATTTGTTAGCCGACTTATCAGACAGATATACTTATCTGAAAGCGGCCAGTATTTACTATATATATATATATATATATATATATATATATATATATACACACACACATATCTATATATATATACATATATATATATATACATATACATATACACACATATATATATACACACACACACACACATATATATATATATATATATATATACATTACACATCACAGTGTTTTAAAAATGATTTATTTCATACTATCTTTCAGTATTTATTGCCAACTAAATAATTTTTAAATGAAAGTAGAATGGTTCTTTTGTTAATACTGCACAATAACATGTTCATTAAATGAATTTATAAATATGTAATAATTACCTATATTGCAGTTTCATCAATGAAAGAATGAAGAAAATTTAGTGGGATTCGGACCAGTTCATCTTGGTTCCTTGCCTTGTAAAATTTTGCAAAGTAGTAATAACAAAAGAACCATTCTCTTTTCATTAGAATTATTCGCTTCAAAATTGCATGAAATACATAATTTCTTCTAAAAAAAACAAATCTGGGGTTGCCTAATAATTATGACCGGTAGTGTATGTATACCGAGAGAATGTGTTATGATAATGTTATTATTATTATTATTATACAATGTTGATGATTCTACATGGTCAGAGATTCTTTTCCTATTTCTTCTTCAGCTTGTTTCTTTTTTTACGTTCTCTATGCATCGTATTATTCGTTTTGATACGGTGCCAAATTGAAGTCAAATCTTTCAGTATTGTCCTACTTGCCTCAGCTATATACGTTTTTTTTCAGCTAGGATTTTCCTTGTAAGGCCCCAACTGATCTCAGTAATAGAGTCAAACCGTTTTCCAATTCTTGTTTCCCATGTCCCTTCTTCTCTCCTGATTTCAGCAAGACAAATTCTGCCCGATGCCAAATGTCAAGACATCATTCGACCCGCGGCAATTTCATGACACGACGTAAAACATGCTGAGGGGAAGCCAAAAAAACCGATGGGGGAGGGGATTTGCTATTACGTAACTCTTCGTAAAACGTGTAACTTAAATATTTTTTCAGAATAGATTTTTACACAGATGCAAACATAGACACACACATACATGAACACAAATATCTAGAGAGACACACGGAAACATAGATACAAACATGTAAGTCATTTAGACTAAATGTATTTAGCCCTTCCCGATTTTTAGTTTCAGAATTTTTCAGAAAAATTCGATATTTTTTATGGCTTCTGCTCATTGATGCCCCATTTGGAAGAATTTTCTCGATTAAGCAGAGTGGCAACAGAGTCCCAACCTTTTACATTTAAATCAACTAAAGGCAGCCGCCACTTCTATTCCAACAGTTTATTTTCTCGCACTTTCCGCCTGTGGAACTTCTTTTCTGTATACTTGCGTCCCTGACGGCTACAATCTCAAAAAATGTAAATGCAATGTCAATTCCCGTCTTTTTTCTACTTGACTCCAGTGCTTCTCTCGTTTTTCCCCATCACCTCCTGTATCTTGTTCTTTTTCTTTTCTCCCCCTACCCTCGCAACTATCTTCACACTAGTATTCCCTTCCTTCCCCGAGGCACCCCCTACAACTAGTTTGTCTTTCTCTTCGCTCTTTTCCGGCTTACACTTTCACTCTTCTCATATGTATCCACCGGCACATCAGTGGCGGTACCGCCTTGCTTGAGGTGAAACGATTTAAAAAAAGTATTTATCCTTCTCTATATATGCATTTGACCATCTTAATCTAAACTTATTTATAAATGTAATTTTGTCTGTTTGTATGTGTGTGTGTGTCTGTGTGTGTGTCCGTTACTTATAGGCTCCCAAACGGCTGAACCGATTTTCTTGAAAATTTACACATTTGTACTATACGCGTCTGCGAGTGTTCTTAGCTAGGTTTTATGTCGAGGTAACCCAGATAAATATCGAAAATCGATAATCCACAAAATAGGGTTATAGAAGGACTGGTCCGATTTTAATCAAATTTGATATACTTATAGACAAAGATATAAGAAACGATATTCAGAAGTTTCGAGGTTGCAGTTCCTACAATAGTGCAGAAAACCGATATATATATGTATATATATATATATATATATATATATATATATATATATATATATAGGCAACGACGAAAAACTTATTTGATATCGATACAACCTCCAGAAATTTAAATGCAAAGTCAATATTCATCTACTAACCACTGGCCTCTAGCTTTCTACCCTCCGCTGTATAACCTTCCCTTTCTCTCCACCTATGTATCTGTCATCGCACCTGCTTTCTCAGCTTTCTATTGTTCCTTTCTAACTAGTTTGTACTCCTCACTCTTTTCTAATTAATCTTTTTACATTTATGTAACCCCTTGCACATCAGTGGCGTTTCCGCCTTGCTCGGGGTGAAATGATTAAAAAAAATACGAGGAAATCAAAATTTGACTTACATCCATTCATTTTTCTTTCAGTCAACGGTTTCGCTTTAACTGGAAACAACTATTGCTTTTTCGTCTTTCTTGCTAACGTCCAAAGAGTCTGAGCTCCAGGACCATAGATTAGTTTTAAAGCTTTCATTACACCCGAGCAACGCCGGACTATACAACCAGTCGTTAATATGTAAAGTCTATTCCATGATATTAAAGAAAAGAAAAATGGATAGCCATTTCCAAAATGGAGATTGTCTACACTTTGTATATAAATCAAATTTTAAAAAATACTAATTTTGGAACCTAAATGATATATTTACAGGGCATTTCACAATGTGTTTTTTTAGTTATATCTAATAGAGTTAATTTAATTAAACTTTTACTTTTCGTAGAACATATATTTAGTTATTTAGTCAAACAATCATATTTTTTAACAAATTAACCCATAATGAAAAAAGCCTAAAAGTATCCCATAATGAAAAACCGATATTTACTGTTTCAAAAGTTTTCAACACATTTTTTTTTATTTCGAAAAGCATTTTTATAAAAGTATTCAAATTTTACTGGAATGTTCCAAACTAGGATGAAATTGTTTAAGAACGTTGCATATTAATCTTATGATTACTTTTACGATTACATTTACGAATGATTAAAAATATTGCTTCGTTCTTTTTCTGCCAAACATCCTTTAAACATTTCCAATATGGGGAAAAGGAAAATAACTGATCAATACCTCTGCAAACACACTGATGACCTCCATACAAATAGCCTTGATACAGGGACATATCTAGTCAGTTCAATGTGTCATTAGGTTCAGTTTGTAAGATAATTCGTCACTAGAAGCTGTGTCAATTCATTTGTGCCAAAAAAGTCTGGTTTTGTCTATAACGGTAATTAAACATACGGCAAGATTATTGGCGAGAATATTTGGCAACTAGTACCGAGTTACGCTTAAAAAAAAAACTTCGGGGAGGAATAGAAGAAAATAGAATACAATTAGTTGTTTACTTCGTCGATATGACATCTTTTCGAGGACTTCGAAAGTTTAAATATTTTTTCCACCTGAATCCATTCTGCATATATACAAGTCAACCATCCGTCCCTGCATGGAGTACTGCTGCCATTTATGGTCAGGTGCCCCTGCCGTTCTCCTCAGTGTTCTTGACAGGCTCCAAAGAAGAATCTGTAATGTGATAGGTACTGATCTGGCAGCCCGACTGCAGCCACTTCCCCATCGTCGAAATGTGGCCTCTCTTTGTCTGTTCTATAAATACTTTCATGGCTTCTGCTCGGACGAGCTTAAGTCACTGATGCCTCCTCAACAGGTGTTTACTCGTGCAACCAGACTTTCAACTGGGTCCCACCCATTCACAGTCAGCTTAGCCAAATGCAGACGACAATTCTACTCCTTCAGCTTCTTCTCTCGCACTTCCCGCCTGTGGAACTCGCTCCCGTATTCTTGCTTTCCTGACGGCTACAACCTCCAGAAATTTAAATTCAAAGTCAATACTTATCTACTAACCACTGGACCCTAGCTCTCTCCCCACCCCCGTATATCCTTCCCTTTCTCTCCACCTATGTATCTGTCATCGCACCTGCTTTCTATTGTTCCTTTCTAACTAGTTTGTACTCCTCACTCTTTTCTAATTAATCTTTTTACATTTATGTAACCCCCTGCACATCAGTGGCATTTCCGCCTTGCTCGGGGTGAAATGATTAAAAAAAAACATGAGGTAGCAAATATCTGGAGAATGAAGGGTACTGAATAAACGCCGAAAATAATATTTCTACAGTGTAATATAGCGGCGGATCAGTCGTGATCTGCGGTTGCTTTAGTTGCTTTGAGGTGAAGGGAGCCTTGAAATAATAGTAGAGAGGATAAATTGAACATATTATATATGTTTATTTTAGAAATAAACTTACGTCAGAGTGCACAATCGATGGGCTTGAAACGAAATTTTGTTTTTCAATAAGCCACCAATCCTAAACATACTGCTAAGCTCACAAAATCATAGTTAATCTCAAATAGAATAGACATTCTAAAACGGCCAGGTAAAACACCGGAGCTCAATCTGATTGAAAATGTCTGGAAAGAACAGAAATTTTGTATTCAAATAAGGAACCCGCAAAACCTGCATGAGCTAAAGAAATTTCTCGTAAAGAATGGATGAATATTAAGCAAGAAACAAGCAAGAACATTTGTAAGGGACTACTCAAAATGCCTAAATGCAGTAATTAGCTTCCGATACATAATATCAACAGATGATTTTATAAATGTATTGTAGACTTTTGTCCTATTAAATATTGGTTTTTCTTAGTGTGATATTTTCATCGGTTATGTTTTTAAATGCGATTGTTTGACTAAAGGCAGAAACATATGTATTATTAGCAGTAACATTTTTAGTAATCTGTGTTAGAAATACCTAAAAAGATATGGTGTAAACTTTTGCGTGGTACTTTAAATGGATGAGAATTTACAAAAGTTTAGTTTTCGCCACTCTGCATGCAGCATCAGTATACTGCCTACAGTTACACACCAAGTGCTTCTTCATCTTGTTCTTCTATGGGTTGTGGCCTCTTAGGGTGGTGGCGATTATCGCTCTCCACAACCTCCCGCTCTTTATAGCACTTTATAGAGTTTATAAATTCTGTTAGCTTGTCTCTCCTAAAATCTGTCCTGCAATCTATTTGTTGAAGCTGGCTAAGAACAATATACGTTGTTTTTCGCTGTCTCTTGAATTTGATCTGTAAGCATAAAATTTTCAAAAACCCTTTCCTCATTATCATGGCAATTATGGCTCTTCACAAATTCCTGTTCTTTATAGCACTTTATAGAGTTTATAAATTCTGTTGTCTTGTCTCTCCTAAAATCTGTCCTGCAATCTTTTTTACTGAAGTTCGCTAATTACGTTATACTTTGTTTTTCTCTGTCTTTTCAATTTAATTTATAAGTATAAAATTTTCAAAACCCCTTTACTCATTATCATGGAAATTATGTCTATCCACAACTTTCTGTAATTTAGAGCACTTTATAGCACTTAATAAATTCTGTTTCGTATCTCTCCCAAAATCTGTCATGCAATCTATTTACTGAATTTTGCTAATTACGTTATACGTTGTTTTTGTCTATCTCTTTAGTTTGGTCTATAAATATAAAATTTATAAACCCTTTTTCTCATTATGTTATTTATAAATTTTAAATTTTCTCTTTCTAATGTTAAGTATTATTGCCCTATTTGTTTCCATTTTTCTCTTATTTATTCTCATATTCACGACGTTTAGTTTTGTACGCCCCAGCCGTCTTTAGATATACGATGGAATTTTGAAACATTTTCTTATTTCGTTCAATGGGCTAGATTGTTCTAGTTCCACGTTCACTTTGTTGATATCTTAGTTATTTCAGTTAATTTTATCACTTAACTTTTCAAGTTTATCGCGTGAAGAGGGCCGGAAGATACAACGGTCTGAACGTCGTGAATATGACAGGAAGGATGCAGACGACAGTTCAAACAATGTAAATATCGTAAATTTCGTCACGAGTCTTGAATTTAAAAGGTGCTGTTTTATATTTTCAACTTTTCAACGGGGAGTATGTAAAAATCATATCTGCCTGCGCACGATATGAATATCCTGCGATGGTTAAACGGAACAATTCTCAATTAGGTCACTACTACACAATTAAATGCTGAAGACAAACTATCGCCAAATGTACACGAATGGCAAATGTAACCTAATCTACACGCCAATGCAGCGCTATGTATGGTAACCTTTCATTAAACTCAAAAGGAAGAATTTGCAAACATATGGTTGTGTAGACTTTTCTCTTTGATTTGGTGTGAAGAATCCACCCCTAAAATTTGTAAACCCATTTATCATACACACACACACACACACACACTCTCTCTCTCTCTCTCTCTCTCTCTCTCTCTCTTTCTCTCTCTCTATCAAAATGTATGTTTTTGTTATAAAGTCAAAACAGAGTGATCTTAAAATTATATTAGACTAGCAGTATAGCCCGGCGTTGCTCGGTTGTAATGAAAGCTTTAAAACTAATCCATGGTCCTGGAGCTCAGACTCTTTAGATATTGGCACGAAAGACTAAAATGCAATAGTTGTTTCCAGTTAAAGCAAAACCGTAGACTCAAAGAAAAATGAATGGATGTAAGTCAAATTTTTATTTCCTGATATCGATATCAAATAAGTTTTTTTCGTTGTAAAATGAATTTTGAAGGCTAAATAAGTCATCTGAGTAAATGATATCATGGCTGAAACTAAGAACTACAATTATACCTACTTAGAAATCTAAGTCGGTATAATTGTAGTTCTTAGTTTCAGCCATGATACCATTTACTCAGAGGACATATTTAGCCTTCAAAATTCAGTTTAGAACGAAAAAAACTTAGCTGACATATTTATAAATTCAACTAGCAGTAGAGCTCGGCGTTACTCGGGTGTAATGAAAGTTTTAAAACTAATCCATGGTCCTGGAGCTCAGACTCTTTAGATGTTGGCACGAAAGACTAAAAAGCAATAGTTGTTTCCAGTTAAAGCGAAAGCGTAGACTGACAGAAAACGGTCTAAACGCCATGAATATGACAGGGAAGGATGGAGCCGACAGTTCAAACAATATAAATATCGTTTTGATTTTAAAAGGTGCAGATTTATACTGCCCACAAAACTGGCGTAACACGACTTCCCTCAGGTCTTAGGTCTTAGGGCTGCAAAGGAAAATATGACTAATTGATAGTAAAGAAATTAAATAAGAGTAACCTGGGTTGTGGCTGAGGACATTTTCATTGTTTCTCACCGGTTCCAGAGATGCATATTCAAAACTTGACAATTAGAATTTGAACATTTCCTTTATCAATGCTGTAAAATTAACAACTTAATTTCTTACTAAATGAATATAAATATTCTTCTTCTTCTATGTGCACTGTGTTTTCAGGACATAGGGGATCATGGCTTTCCACATCTCTCTATCCATAGTTGCTCTTAGCACGCTTTCTCCTGTTACACCACGCAACCATCATTCCGTATCCACCTTATCAGGTCCTTCAAATATGTTATCCGCTGCTTTCCACTGTCGCTTTTTTTTCTATCTGTTAGTATCAGGTTCTCCAAGCCTTCCTTCCTCATTGTATGTCCCAGGAACTTTAGCTATCTCTTCCTGAATCTCAGTATTAATTTCCTTTTCGTTTCCATCCTTTCCTCATCATTGCTCCATGATATCCGCAGCATCCTTCTGTAGAACCACATTTCAGATGCTTCAAGTTTTTTTTCATCTACGATGATGTTGTCCAGCATTCATATTGAAGGACTGACATCACATAGCATTCCTCTTCTTTGTTTCTAGCGAAATTGTCCTGTTTCTTAATACTTTATTCACTTTCTGGAATGCTTCCTTCGCCATGCCAATTCGTCTTCGTATCTCTGTGTTGCACTTTCCGTCTTCAGTTAGAACACTTCTCAGGTATCGAATAATACTTTATCTTCGTCATATTTCTGCTTGCTACTCTGTAAGTTAGTTAAAATGTGAGTTATGCCTTACCAGTACTTCCGATGTATAATAGATCAATCCGTTATGACTGCGAGGAAAAACGGAAAATTTAAATCATGGACGTTGCTTATCATTTCATATGCATTCTTTTTCTCACTAAAACCAAAAAACAAAAAGAAAGAAAGTAAGTGAAAGAGAAGAGAAAGAAAAAGCCAAAAAAAAAAAAGAACGAAAAAGAGGAGGAGAGAAAGACAGAAAGCAAAAGAAAGAAAGAGAAAGAAGGAGAGAGATATGAGAAAGAAGTGATAACGCACTTGAATTTTGTTCCAGTTAGAGGGAAATTTTATACGCTGTTACATCTTTAAATAATGAGCCTCACTCCTATTTATAATTGACATTCATTTTGGGGGCTTACGGCCATAACACGTTAAATACATTGGTTCTCACTCGATCACCGAAGTCAGGCAACGTTGAGCTTAATCAGTACCTAGATGGGTGACCGCTTGGGAATACCAGGTGCTGTAAGCGTATAGTGACGGATGTGCGTTGTGGTGCAGTGGATTTCGGATCTGAAATTGAAATTGGTGAGCCGTGTTCAAGTTCCAGTTGAATACCCTGCTTTCACTTAAGCACTGGTACCCTTGGAAAAGTTATAAATCTGTCCCCTCCCTCCAGTTATTGGTTAAATAACAGGGTAGGACTTGGAGACCCTGCCCTTAAAAACAAATCCCAATGAATCTTAACACTCGAAAAAAAAGTATTACTAGACACAAAACTTATATAAAAACAACAATAAATTGTTGAAAGAAAAAGGTATTACCAGCAATAGATAAATAAAAATTAGTTGGCAATAAATAACCCGACTAGGTTGATATGCCATAAAACAACCAGTCATTCGTTTTGGTTTTTGTTTATTTAATTGCATATAAACTCGTTATGGATCATTTAATGCTGAAATATTATTTTGTGGGGAGCTTTGATCTAACAAATATATGATATGTTATTCTGTTTTCATAATTAAATGCATGATAGATGATACTTAGATTTTGAGCATATACATGTTTGTTTAAACATTACTAGAGGTGGCGGTATATATGTTATGTTGTAGTTTTGTTGAAGTTATATTTTGGTTTACAGTTTGATTTCTTTTTTAAAAAATGTAGGATATTATATGGATTGACGCCCCAAAATATTTCTTTCATTCTAGTTGGTTAGATTTGTTTATCGGTATATCAGCTGCTATTGGTTAATTAATGCTGAAATCTAAATATTTTTAACGTAATTGTATGAATTTAACCACCCAACAAAATGTATTGTTGGTAATTTTACTATAAATATATATTGATGGTAATTTACTATGAAAATGTAATTTTGTACTTTTATTGTATTTTGAAAGGGGGTGGGGAATACAACTCTGAAATATTTCAAAACAATTTAAGGTATGCAGATGATACAGTGCTAATTACAGATACGGAAAGATAACAACAAGACCTCCTACAGAGTGACAAAGGACAACAAATAAACTTAAAAAAACTGAATGCATGGTCATCAGCAAAAAGAACAACCCAAAATGTCAAATAGAGGTGGGGCACACCAGAATCAAGCAAGTACAAAAATTTAAATACCTAGGAAGTGTTCTAACAGGAGATGGAAAGTAAGAAATAGAGATCTGAAGGCAAATTGGCATGGCGAAGGACGCATTCCAGTAGTACTGAGAGATAGGAAAATTTCCCGAGAAACAAAGATAAGAGCGCTAGATCGCTATGTGATGTCAGTTCTTCAATACGGCAGTGAATACTGGACAATTTCATCGAAAATGCGGACCAAACTTGAAGCAGCGGAAATGTGGTTCCATAGAAGGATGATGCGAGCAACGATGAGGTGTTGGAAAGAATGACAACGAAAAGGAAATTAATAGTAAGCATCTGTAAGAGACAGATGAAGTTCCTAGGACATGCAATGAGGAAGGAGGGCTTGGTGAACCTGATACTGACGGACCAGGTAGAAGGAAAAAGAGACAGAGGAAGTCAGCGGATAACATATTTGCAGAGCCTGATCATGTGGATGACGGAAAGGGGGTTGTTAGGTGTAACATGAGAAAACATACTAAGAGCCACCAGGGATAGGGAGACGTGGTAAAAACCATTTTGACTCCAGAAAAGCAGCAAGAATCTTATTTAAACATTAAATTAATAATTATGGTTAACTGGAATAGTCTCATTTGATCACATACCTCTTTAGGCACGGACCCGTTCAATTACGGTCGCATATGAGAAACACCCATTCATAGACAGGTAGAGAGACAGGCATATACTCACAGCCCATGTATATGGATTTATCCATAATACACCTTCATGCACATTGCACACATATCACAGGCGGAGACGCCTGAAATAAAATTTCTCAATTCATGCTCGCCAGCATTCATTCAACATAATCAAGCCATGATAAATAATGAAAAATGAGAGTTATCACTTGTTCTTATGAAGATTCAACAAGAAAGAAGTAGTGCAGAGAATGGTGGTACACGTTTAAATAATAAACATGAACCCAGCAGCAAGTGAAGAGAAGCCTAGTGTTCGACAAGGCCTAGCTGCGTACATTTTTTTCGAAAGGTGGCAGGACGCATTTTCTTTTATTTATTTCAATAGGAAAAAGGCTGATTGAAACACGGGCTGTTTGGTGAACATGTGAATTTTTATCTGATCCTCACAGATGCTTTAAAACCAATCCATGGACTTCCTAAATTAATAATTTTAAGAAGACCGGCATTTGAATTCCTGTATTAGAATATACAATAAATAGTAGCAGTAAATGCTACTGCTTTAGAAAAAAGTATAGTTTTTTTTATTCTGAAATATTACATGCTGTAGGTACATTTTCAAAACACTAAGCCAAATACGGTTGTGAACACGTAAACCTATAAAATAGTTAAAATCCATGTTTTTAGAATGACTACAAAATGCATTGTGGTGCAGTGGATATTGACTCAGAACGACAAATCGGGGTGCCGAGTTCGAATTCCACTTGAATCCCTTGCATTCACTTACTCACAAATACCTTTGGGAAACGTATTAATCTGTCTCTTCCCTCTAGTTATGAATTAGAAAATAGGATAGATTGGGTTTTATAGCCTTTGGTGGTACCCAGTCTACCGCAGAAAGTAATGGCAACCTACAGCGGGATAATCTTCTGCCCAGTCAGTCATGTATTTTTCGAGACATGATCGTCCAAAGCATGTATTGCGCATGGCACTTAACTGACTGACAATTTGCTTGATGATTCGTATGAAAAAGTAAAGAAAATAAATAAACAGCGAAACAATTCCGATTGATAAGTTCATAAAATTTGACTGGATGTCCAAGCATTTGATTCTTAATACTTTCTTACTCAGGGTTGCTGAGAATATTTTTTACATAATAGAATTTTTTTTTTAATCATTTCACCCCGAGCAAGGCAGAAATGACACTGATGTGCGGGGGTTACATAATTGTCAAAAGATTAATTAGAAAAGAGTGAGGAGTACAAACTAGTTAGAAAGAAGCAATAGAAAGCTGAGAATGCAGGTGCGATGCCAGATACATAGGTATATCTAGTAGTGAGGAATGACCCGGGGGAGTGCTTGGGAAGTGTGTGGGGAAGTCCACCACTTGCGTAAGAGATTGGGAATATGTGCAATAATGATTAACCAATCATTATTGCATATATTCTATTATTTAAAAATATTAACTGCCAGAAATAAAATGAGATAAACATAAAAATCTTAACAGTCAGAAATTAACTGAGATAAACATAAAAATGTTAGCAGCCAGAAATAAACTGAGATAAACATAAAAATGTTAACTGCCAGAAATAAACTGAGATAAACATAAAAATGTTAGCAGCCAGAAATAAACTGAGATAAACATAATAATGTTAGCAGCCAGAAATAAACTGAGATAAACATAAAAATGTTAACTGACAGAAATAAACTGAGATAAACATAAAAATGTTTGCAGCCAGAGATAAACTGAGATAAACATAATAATGTTAGCAGCCAGAAATAAACTGAGATAAACATAAAAATGTTAACTGCCAGAAATAAACTGAGATGAACATAAAAATGTTAGCAGCCAGAAATAACCTGAGATAAACATAAAAATGTTATCTGACAGAAATAAACTGAGATAAACATAAAAATGTTAGCAGCCAGAAATAAACTGAGATAAACATAATAATGTTAGCAGCCAGAAATAAACTGAGATAAACATAAAAATGTTAACTGACAGAAATAAACTGAGTTAAACAGAAATGTTAGCAGCCAGAAATAAACTGATATGAACATAAAAATGTTAACTGTCAGAAATAAACTGCGATAAGCATAAAAATGTTAACTGCCAGAAATAAACTGAGATAAACATCTAATTTCCCATATTATCAATGAGAGAAAACAAAACTCAATCCGGTTTTTCAAATAGAAAATCTCAAGACGTTGGAAAAAATGCTGAATGTGATATATCTCATTACCAAAAGCGGCATATACTGGAATTTGTGAAATAACAACCAAAGACTAAAAAGTTTTCAATAATGATAAAAAAATGAATAATCACCCCTTTCATTTATTTTGATGTCATTATTAAAAAGAAATCTACCACCAGACCATTACAACCTGGCTCTTAATTATCTAAAATTGACAATGATAAATGAAACAAACCAGTATGAGACGGGGAAACACAGTCCTATACATTTCTAAGATAGTTGTGATAGCCAAGGTCCAGTCGTAAGATACCCATATGCCTTGGTTTACGTACACACGCACAGAGACAGATATATATATATATATATATATATATATATATATATATATATATATACACGGTGTCCATGAGGTCCGTGTGCACTTTAAAAGATTTATAACTTTATTTGTATTTATGATAGAAATAAGCCTGTTAAAATGTTATAAAGCCGAATGTACCTAATTTAAGATATAGTTATTGAATGAATCTTTACCACAAAATTTGCAACAATTATAAGATAAGTAAAAAATATGCACTGCAAAATCGTATAACCCTTTCACCCTTTCTATTGCTACTGATGGAGGACATGTGAAAACTTGAATAAAATTTCCATAAAACCAACAAAATAAAGATTTACTTCTTTCTAATCCTTTTTATAAATTATTTCTATCGCAAATGCAAATAAGCTTATAAATTTTTTAAAGTGAACCTGAACTTTATGGATACTCTCTCTCTCTCTCTCTCTCTCTCTCTCTCTCTATATATATATATATATATATATATATATATATATTTCATTTGTAAACGAGTTATTACGCGACCTAGGTTTCTATCATGAGTGGTGTTTTCACGCGATTTGCAATAATCGATTTAACCGTTTAACTTTTCTTTTTTTCTTTTTTTAAGATCTTTCATGTAACAGTGTTTTTTAAGGCTCTCGTGACAGGGAATTTTTGAACGCGCATTTTTTAAATTTACAAGGAATTATGACGTTTTCATCCTTGTTTGTATGAACCTAAGAGGTATTTTTCAGTATCGTTACACTTAGTCATCATTTCCGTTCTTTCATTTAATAGTTCGTTTTTGTTTGGGAATAGCATAATCTCTAACTTTTCTTCCTGGTACAGTCTATATATTTTGCCACCGTTGTAAGGCTTGGCTGTTTTTACTATACACTACGATATGTCTGGGTCTTTTCCATATTTTGATTTTAATTTCCACACGTTGCTAGCCAAATTTGCACAGTTTTTTAAGTTTTCTATTTTGAATGCAGACTTGAATGCACAGATCCAGACTATATATATATATATATATATATATATATAAAAGATTTTAAATTATTACAATAGGTAATACATATTTCCTCGCGTCCTGATGTTATTATAGCGGCTCGTCAGACCAAAACGGTATAACAATTGGTCCTCTAAATACCCTCCCAAATTTCTTTTATTTTATTTAATTTTTCATAGATGCTTACATGTCCATATTAGAATAGACATTTGTAACGGTTATTTACGAACATTTCTCCCTCATTCGAAAAAGAACCCCAAAGATAGAGGAAAGTAAGGATAAAGAAACGGTAGACGATTGATTAATGTAAAGAAGAGAAAAAATGGGAAAAAGAAAAAGGAGAAACAAGTAAAAAATGGGAAACAGAAGAAAAATGAATAGAAAGCAAGAAGAGAAAAAGAAAGGACAAATAGATACAAGGAAAGGAAAGAGAGTATCGCGAGAAATAAATGTTGACACCATTTCTCGTAATAGCAACGTCTCAAACCACCTAATTGTTCTCTTAGAAAAGCATAGAAAAAATCAACTATGACATTTAATTTCAAATGTACTGATATATATTTACGGTACAAAAAAAAACTGTACTATCTTTTCTTTATCCTTATTTTCCTCTTTCTTTGGGGTTCTTTTTCGAATGAGGGAGAAATTTTTGTAAATACCCGTTACAAATGCTTATTCTGATATGGATATGTGAGCGTCTATGTAAAACTAAATAAAAGAAATGAATTTTTTATGGGTATTTTGAGGTGCAGATGTTGTACCATTTGGGTCTGACGAGCCGCGATAATAACATCAGGACGCGGTGAAATACGTTTTACCCATTGTAATAATCTAACATCTTTTATAAATTATATTATTCTGTTAAATTAAATAAATAAATTTAACATTGAGTTCTCTTGAGTTCGTCTCTATCGGAATTTACCTGGATTGTATACCAAGTGTACTATGTTTTATATATATATATATATATATATATATATATATATATATATATATATACATGTATGATATTTGGATGTGTGGCATTGTAGAAGAATTTCCACAATAAGCAGTCTTTACTTTCCACTGTAAACTGCTTGCTAAGCAAGGCTAAATAACTTAGTCTCTCCTGCTATGCGGTCACACATCTAGGTTATGACTCGGCTCAATTTTGTAATATTGGGAGGATTTGACAAGTGTTAATATATTTGACGTTATATAACACAAATATATATAAATATATATGAACAATACATATATATTTATATAAATACGTGTGTGCGTGTAACATATTCGTTATTATGGTTTCCTAAGTGCATAAGACGATAGACGAAGAGAAATTTTTAATATGGAAAAAATCACTAAGTTTACAATTTGAAATAGGGGTACCCATTAAAAATAACGTTTGAATAAATTATATATATATATATATATATATATATGTATGTATATATATATATGTATATATATATATATATATGTATATATATGTATATATATATGTATATATATATATATGTATATATATGTATATATATATGTATATATATGTATGTATATGTGGATATATATATATATGTAGATATATATGTATATATATATATATATATATATATATATATATATATATATCCAAGTGAATAAGGAACGAAGAAAATATTAACAACGTTCATACATTAAGTTAAAACAGTGATCAATATAAAAATAGAGTTATGAATATTATATATTATAGTTTAAACCATATAATTTGTACATGTTCTAAACTCAAATTTATAATATATATATATATATATATACTCTCCGTAAAACAGTTAATAATCTTTACCTACTCGGGAAAACCTAATAACAAAAATGTGCTTTTCCTTAGGGTTTGAACTTGTGAGCCATTTTTATACGATAACTACTTGATTTGAGAGTGCATCAAAGCCCAGTAAGATGTTCTTTTTTTCTTTTTAAGAAATGCCTGCATGAGGATAACTGCAAAAAGTAACATACCCTTTTTATACATTTACTTGCAGACAGTAAAAAGGGATTTCTAGAGAGATATCATCGCCTACGTGCTGTGAGGACATGGAACATAAAAACACGAATTAATTTCGTTATTTAACGATCACAATCACAAAATTGTGAAGAGAATGTTGCACTTCAAATCAAAGAAATGCTATTAAATCAATTGGCAATGTTCTCGGGAAAAAATATCCGTGCAAATGTTCAACTTTCGGGTCATAAATAAAATATGTAGACATTTATGAAGATATTTTTTTTAGTGTTCAGATAATCGGCTTCTTGGCATTTTTACGGTTATTACGCCTTCGTGAAATGTCGTCGTCACATCGAACAGAGACTTCTCGTATTTTCGTTTTGTTCCTGGCGCACTCGCTAGAAGATAGATTTATGTTACCATCATTGTGTTGATGCTTGAAAGTGTCACAGGCACGCTAATATTTTGACATTGTAATTCTCGTATATATTACCATCGTGCATGCAATCGAATTGCCATTCTGTGAGAAGTCAAAATCGAATTACCTTTCTACGTGAGTAAAAATTTTAGATTTCATTCATTGTTACATATAGACTCCTTTTTTTTACTTTAATTATGAGTATAAAAAAAGTTTATATTAGAGGAAGATGCATATCTGAAGCTGAACAATATATGAAGAAGCTAGGAAATTTACTTAGAAACAACAAAATACAGTCCTTAACTTCAACAAAAAAGAGTCCTTAACATTCATGTAACATGAATCTGCTTGCATGACAGTGAATGCAGCACAATCCCCTAAGAGATTAAAAAAAAGCAGGAGACAACGGAAAGGTGGTTCTAACGAAGTATCCTAAAGGTGTCATGGATGGAAGGAATTACCTTTCTACGTGAGTAAAAATTTTAGATTTCATACATTGTTACATATAGACTCCTTTTTTTTACTTGAATTATGAGTATACAAAAAGATTACATTAGAGGAAGATGCATATCAGAAGCTGAACAATATATGAAGAAGCTAGGAAATTTACTTAGAAACAACAAAATACAGTCCTTAACTTCAACAAAAAAGAGTCCTTAACTTTTATGTAATATCAATCTGCTTGCATGACAGTGAATGCAGCACAATCCCCTAACAGATGAAGAAAAAACAGGAGACAACGGAAAAGCGGTTCTAACGAAGTATCCTAAAGGTGTCATGGATGGAAGGAATTACCTTTCTACGTGAGTAAAAATTTTAGATTTCATTCATTGTTACATATAGACTCCTTTTTTTTACTTTAATTATGAGTATACAAAAAGTTTATATTAGAGGAAGATGCATATCTGAAGCTGAACAATATATGAAGAAGCTAGGAAATTTACTTAGAAACAACAAAATACAGTCCTTAACTTCAATAAAAAAGAGTCCTTAACATTCATGTAACATGAATCTGCTTGCATGACAGTGAATGCAGCACAATCCCCTAAGAGATTAAAAAAAAGCAGGAGACAACGGAAAGGTGGTTCTAACGAAGTATCCTAAAGGTGTCAGTGATGGATGGAATTACCTTTCTACGTGAGTAAAAATGTTAGATTTCATTCATTGTTACATATAGACTCCTTTTGTTTTTACTTTAATTATGAGTATACAAAAAGATTACATTAGAGGAAGATGAATATCAGAAGCTGAACAATATATGAAGAAGCTAGGAAATTTACTTAGAAACAACAAAATAGAGTCCTTAACTTCAACAAAAAAGAGTCCTTAACTTTTATGTAATATCAATCTGCTTGCATGACAGTGAATGCAGCACAATCCCCTAACAGATTAACCCTCTAGGGTCATTCGTATCATATTTGATACAGTATGAAAACAAGCCTTGAAAGAAATATTTTCCTGAAAAATTTTTTGAGAGAAATATTTTATAAATTTCAAATGAAAGCAGTACTGACTGCTCAGTCAATGAATACCAAATGTTTCCTTATAGGGAAATACCAAATGTTTCCTTATAGGGAAATACTGTATCAAATATGATACGAATGGCCCTAGAGGGTTAAGAAAAAAACAGGAGACAACGGAAAAGTGGTTCTAACGAAGTATCCTAAAGGTGTCATGGATGGAAGGAATAAACAATATAAATCTTAAGAAAGTCAAAATTAAAAGAACTCTTATATTAGGAATCAAAAACACTAAACGGGAATCTCTTGTATACATAATGAAATAAGATGATCTCGAGAATTTAGCACTGACAGGGAGAAATGGACAGAGTTAGAAAAAAATCCACATATCTGGCGAGATTTTTTGAACGGAATAGAGTTAGAGGCTAGGCAAAATGACAAACAGGCAACCAAGGATAGGTCACTGTGGAAAATCTTAATTTCCCACGAACCGAATGAGCATAACACACACAAGTAGTAAGATTTATTTGTTTTATGTTGATCCATTTCTCAATTTTTTCTAATATACAATACTGTGCAAAAGTATTAGGACAAGAAGTACTTTGTCTTTTATGAGGCATCACATTAAATTTTAAAATCACCCCTGTCCTAACACTTTTGCACACTACCGGTAGTGTGCAGAACTATTAGGACAGGGGTAATTTACCTAAAAACTCACTGAAATTCAAATACAGGGTAAGAATTATTTACCCAAAAAGGAAAAGGAAGGAAGGCTTCTGAATTTGAATTGGCACCCAGAAAGCCCTGAACTCAACCCTATTGTACATCTATGGGATATTTTGGATAAGAAAATTGATAAATCTAATGTTACTTCGCAAGACACACTTTGGGAACAAATACAAGCTGCTTGGCCGGAAAAGCCATTAGCTACATTGGCAAAGATTGTGATATCAATGCCTGACAGAATGAAGGTTGTGATCTAAGCAAAATGCTATTACACTAAATATTAAATTGTTTTGTAACAAGTCCTTTTTCTTATTAAAGAATTTGTTGAGTAAATCAAATATAACTATTTTAATTAAATTGTTTATTTTCTGTCACTATGCCTCATAAAAGATAAAGTAGTTCTTGTCCTAATACTTTTGCACATTACAGTATATATATTAGTTGATAACACAATAGTACTCACTCATACACACTGTAAAATTAATCTTTTCATATTGGAATCCATCTACATTAAATCAAAATTACCCACACTTAATAAAATCACATTTCAATCTAGTCACAACACTTTATCTTGCATTTAGACACCTAGTTTTGTTAACATTTCGGTCTCTCATGCAGCGTAGCATCATAAAACCGCATTACAAATTTACGAACTGCGTCTGCTATTCGGTAACTATTATGATCGCATAGCAATATTTTATGTTAACACAAAATAGAATCATCTTTAATTGTAGATGTTTTTTATGTTAACGTCCCTATAACCTCTCTGAGGATGGCTCATGTGAACCGAAAGCAGAGAACCAGCATAATAAAAAATATGCAAATTTTGGACAATTTTGTCTTTATGTTCACCTGAAATTAAAGCCAAAATACGATATTTAGGCTCATGATTAAACATAATAGGCTGTTATATTTAACAGTATATGTTTAGAAATTTATCTGCTGCCTCGATACACACACACACACGCACACACACACACACACACACACACATATATATATATATATATATATATATATATATATATACGATAGTCATCCGCAGACAGATCTGTTTCGCTGCATCACAGCTCATCAGTACGGTTAGACTCCGATCGCTTCCTAACCCAGGATTGAAACCCGACCAAATCGGCGTCAGGTAGAAGAAGGCAAACTTTTTTGCGCGTATAAACCCGCCCAATAGCTAGTGTGCTCTAATTCATTATTGAATGAGCGATGCGTATATATATATATATATATATATATATATATATATATACATATATATATATATATATATATATATATATAGGCACGAGTAATGAATATAATAACGGAATAAGGAATTAATGAACTGAGAACGAATTCCAGTTGAGTTCTTTACATTTAATTACTTGTTTATAACCCTTTAAAAGGCATGAATCTATCCTTCCTCACCAGCTATGGGCAAATAGTAGGATTAACTCCCCCCCCACCAAAAACAAAACGAAAATGTTTCTTTGTTAGTAATCATTCAACAAAATAAAATAGTTAATATCCTTATTTCTGCTGATAATAAATTTTACACAACCCTGCACCTAAGTAGCTAGGGTCTACCAGTTTGGCTAAAATTACATCAATGCGATAAGTTTTGTTGACAATTTTCTGATATCCGAGTCAAACATCATCACACTCCTATATGTGGAATTCAATCAGCTGTGTAATATTTGTGGAGTGTGTATGTTGAGACAATTTTAAACCACTCCAAATCGCTTCCTTTGACTGCGGCATAGCAATTTTTTAAATTTTTTTACTTTTGAGCAATTTCTTGGTCAAACTATTGGATTGTTTGGGTTTAATGATGTGTCGCACTGTTAACATTCACTGCAGTAATTGGAGTAGATAGACTAAACTATCACCCGGTTCACACTCCACCCACGTCTATTGAACGGGTGAAGAGGCTCATCCCTTGTTTCCTGTTTAGGATGTGATCTCCGGCTTTCTCGTTTTCAAACTTTTCACTCTTACGTAGCCCCTTGCACATCAGTGGCGTTACCGCCTTGCTCGGTGTGATATGATTAAAAAAAAAGTTTCGATTTTCTAATACATGGTATCACAAATTCCCCTATAACATTAATATTTCATTTTAAATTCTATTATGGTGGGCACTGCTGTAGCAACGACATTTCTACTGTTCATGTTTCAAATTTAATATGACGTTATTTTGGGAAAAAAAGCCCGTTCATTGAATACTGCTGCCACATATGGTCGGGTGCCCCTGCTATTCAATTCTGGGTTCCTGACAGAATCCAATGGAGAATCTGTAATGTGATCGATACCGACTTGACAGCTCGGCTGCAGTCGCTCTCTCACCAGCGTGACTGCGTTTCTCTATACCTCTTCTACAAATACTTTCACGGCTTCTGCTCCAAAAAAAATAGTTCACTGGTGCCCTCTATGTAGAAATTTACACAAGCTACTTGACTAGCAACTAGGTCTCACCCTTTTACAGTGAAACCGATAAAATGGAACAGAAATCTCTACTCTAAGAGCTTCTTTTCTTGCATTTCACGCCTGTCGAATTTCTTTCCGTATACTTGCTTTTCCGACAGATACAATCTGCAGGAATTTATATGTAAGGCCAATAGTCATCTCTTATCTCACTAACTCGCATCCTTTCTTTCATGCTTTATCTCCCTCCACACCACCGCTATTGCACCGGTATTCTCATCCGTCTATTAACCTCCTCCTGACATCCCCTATAACCTACATCTCTTTCTCATCACTTTTTCGTATGTAACCCCCTGCGCAACAGTGGCAGTAAAACTGCCCTGCCTGGGGTAAAATGATTTTAAAAAAAATTATTCCAGAAATTTACGTCTCTAGTTAAATGTTATTCTTGCATTGAAGCGTTTTATACACAGCGCCTTCTTTATTTCACTTATGCAGGAGAACCGAGTTTGAATTCCAGTTGAATTCATTGCATTCACTTACGCACAAATACCCTTGGGAAATCTATTAATCCGTCTCTTCCCTCCAGTTATGGGTTAAAAAGCAGAACAGATTGGATTCTATAGCCTTGTCTGGCAACCAATCTACCGCAGAAAGCAATGGTAACCTACTGCGGGATAATCTTCTTCCCAGTCAGTCATGTTTCTTTCGAGACATGATCGCCCAAGCGTCTTTCACGTATGGCACTTAACTGACTGACTATACAGGTCATGTGTTTGTATTCACATTGTAAAAGAACATCAATGCACTTTAACATCATGTTTAGCAAGACATAGATGTAGGCCTCGTAAAGACATTTTAGAATTTTTGAAGATATCTGTAATACTAACTTGTTGTATTAGGCTGAAAATTCTAGAGCGGCTTGACCTGCGCATTCTGTAGTTGTTTCAAATGTCTTCTAAATCTTCTAATTTTCTGGACTCTGGAATGGTTGATTTCTAATTGTTTGGAGGTTTTTTTTTAATCCCTTCCCAGAATCAAACACTTCTTTTACATTATATCATCTCGTCATAATGTTACCGATGACTTCGACAATTAAGAAAAAACCAAACCAATCTTTTTAGATTTAAATACGAAGATTTTCCTAATGTCTTCTTTCAGGGTGTTATAATCATTTTCATTTGAGGTTATTCCAACTTAATGCATTTTATGCTGCAATAAAATGTTGGAGGTGCTTATTTTATAACTAGCAGTATAGCCCGGCGTTGCTCGGGTGTAATGAAAGCTTTACAACTAATCCATGGTCATGTAGCTCAGACTCTTTAGACGTTGGCATGAAAGACTAAAAAGTAATAGTTGTTTCCAGTTAAAGCGAAACCTAGACTGAAAAGAAATAAATGGATATAAGTCAAATTTTGATTTCCTGCTATCGATATCAAATGTTTTTTCTTCGTAAACTGAATTTTGAAGGCTAAATAAGTCCTAAGAAATACAATTAAACCTACTTAGAGACAAATCCGAAGCAAAAACTACAATAAAAGGACTGAAAAATATACAGACATACAGGCAGATAAACAGACACACACACAAATATCTTGCCTTTTTCTATATATATATCTATATCTCTATATATATATATATATATATATATATATATATATATATATATATATATATATATTATCGATTTTCTGCACTATTTCAGAACTGCAACCTTGAAACTTCTGAATATGATTTCTTATGACTTTGTTTATGAGTGTGTCAAATTTGATTTAAATCGGACAACTTCTTCTATAGCCCGATTTTTTCGATTATCGATTTTCATATTTATCGAGAGTACCTCGACACAAAACCTAGCTAACAACACTTGCTTATAGTACAACTGTGTAAATTGTCAAGAAAATCGGTTCAGCCGTTTCGGAGTCTATAGGTAACGGACACACACACATACATACGCAGACACCCACACCCACACACGTACACACACAGAGACAAAGTTCCATTTATAAATAAGTTTACATCAAATAAAAATTGCATTTCTATTAATAAAAATAATTCAAATACATTTAAAGTATTTTTCAGTACTATATATTCATTTCTTTTAACTCCATCTTATATCATATTTAAATAATAATTAAATGTAGTTGAATTCAGTCAGTTAATTGCCAAACGTGATACAGGCTTTGGGCGATCATGTCGCAAAAGAGACATGACTGACGAGGCAGAAGATTATCCCGCAGTAGATTGCCATTGCTTTCTGCGGTAGACTAGTGACTGATTGGCAGCCAAGGCTATTGAACCCAATCTGTGCTATTATTTAACCCATAACTGTACGGAAGAGACGGCTTAATACCTTTCCCATGGGCATTTTTGTGTAAGTGAATGTAACTCGAACTCGGCTCCTCGATTAGTCGTTCCGAGTCTATATCAACTGCACCACAACGCACATTCAATAGATAGAGTACCACACTAGAAAAAAAAACGAAATTTAAGGAATCAGCTCATATGTTGGGCCGTAAAACTCTTTTAAGCCGGCGATGCTTAGAAAGAAATATAATATAGGAACAAGTAATACTGAGAGCTCGAAAAAACTAATTACAAATATCATAATTGTAATATGAGGTCTGATAAAAAAAATATTAATGTGACATCAGGTTTATAAGTTGCCAAAAATCCTCACTGATTTCTTCAAGGACACATGGCTCAGAGGTTAAAGAGTTAGTTTGATCCGGTGACTTTACTTGTTAATCTAATACCTGGCCATAGTAGGAATGAACAAAATATTTAGCTGAGACATTTGATTCATGGGACTAGAAAGAGAGCAATCTATCCCAGTGAATGAAATCAATGCCGATCAACGAAATAAACGGTTCAGTTAAAGAAGGTCGGAGCGTAAATATGGTAACATATTTACTTCTTCTTGTTCTATGTGCCCTGTCCCTTCAGGACGTAGGCGATCACGGTTCTCCATGTCTTCTTATCCCTGGTGACTCGTAGTATGTTTTCTCCTGTTACACCTCGCAACCCCCGTTCCGTCATCTACCCGATCAGGCCGTGCAAATATATTATCCGTTGACTTCCTCTGTCTCTTTTTCCTTCTCTCTGGCCTGTCAGTATCAGGTTCTCCAGGCCCTCATTCCTGACTGCATGTCCCAGGAACTTCAGTTTTCTCTTCCTGATGCTTACTATTAATTTCCTTTTTGTTGCCATTATTTCCAACACCTCATTGTTGTTCGCATGCTCAATCCACGATATCCGCAGCATCCTTCTGTAGAACCACATTTCCGCTGCTTCATGTTTTTCCTCATTTTCGATGATATTATCCAGCATTCACTGCCGTATTGAAGAACTGGCATCACATAGCAATCTAGAACTGTTTTCTTTGTTTCCAGTTAGATTTTCCTGTGACTTAGTACTTTACTCAGCTTCTAGAACGCGTCCATTGCCATGCTAATTCGCCTTCAGAGGTCGCACTTTCCATCTCTTGTTAGAAGACTTCCTAGGTATTTAAATTTTTGTACTTGCTTGATTCTGGTATCCTCGACCTCTATTTGGCATTGTGGGTTGCTCTTTTTGCTGATGACCATGAATTCAGTTTTCTTAAAGTTTATTTGTAGTCCTTTTTTGTCACTCTTCACAGCTACCTTCTGTGGTAGGTCTTGTAGTTTTCTTTCCGTGTATATGAAGACAGCACTCTAAATATATGTAATTAATTATAATATAATTACAATACAATTCATGTCAGAAATATTTTTGTGAAGAGGGCTACAAAAGAGAGTTAAAATTTAGACAGGAAAAGAGTGAAGACTAAAACGAACCAGCTACAGGGGAAGGAAGAGAAAAGGCAAGAGAAGGACATAATACAGGCGTGAAGACAGTTACGAAGGTAGAGAGAAAAGAAAAGAACAATATATACGGGGTGCTGTGGAAAGGGTTGGAGTTAATTGGATAAGAGATAGGATTTGACTTTTCATTGAAATTAAACAAGCAATGTAAAGCGATGGCAACTGATTAATTAAATATTCACTTCCATATTCCAATTGTATCTACCAACTGGAAACATCTATATAATTTATTATCCTTAAAAAAAAGGGAAACTATAATTATGACATCGTTATTTGTAATTACCTATTACACAGTTTTCCTTCCTGATATAATGAGTTCCAAAGAACTCTGTTATACAGATAACATCACCATTTACTCCCGTCTCTGACAAAGCTGAGAAGGTAAATATCACTGCTACTTTTTAAAATAACTTCCAATGTGTGATGAATTGTGGCAAGAAGTGGCTTGTAAATTTTAATGCTTTCAAGTTGAAGCTGCTTTCCCTTAACAACCGTAGAGAAAATAAACTGCCTCCTATCTTTATGGATGACGCTAATTTTCCAGAAAGCTGAACAATATGCCTCCTTGGCCTCATTCTTTCAACCAACCTCAATAGACTTCGCCCTATTGGCTGGGGTTTCAGAATACGCTGACTGTACTTCTGCAGAAAGGTTACCCGCCAATGAAACATTCTGGGTATGAGAAACATTCTACATCCGGCTCTTTGGTTTGAAGATAAATTTCATCCAAGAGCATGGAATCACCTCTTAATTGCCGCTGTTCCCAGGTCAACACTGACTCTGGGTGGTAGATCCTGCAAAAGTCCCAGGTGGCTTCCCTTTGTCTGTTCTATAAATACTTTCATGGCTTCTGCTCGGACGAACTTAAGTCACTGGTGCCTCCTCAACAGGTGTTTGCTTGTGCAACCAGACTGGCAACTGGGTTCCACCCACTCACAGTCAGGTTAGCCAAATGCAGACGACGATTCTACTCCTTCAGCTTCTTCTCTCGCACTTCCAGCCTGTGGAACTCGCTCCCATATTCCTGCTTTCCTGACGGCTACAACTCCCATATTCCTACTTTCCTGACGGCTACAGAAATTTAAATGCAATGTCAATACTCATCTATTAACCACTAGATTATAGCTCCCTCCCCACCCCCATATATCCTTCCCTTTCTCTCCACCTATGCACCTATCATCACACCTGCAATCTCAGCTTTCTATTGTTCCTTTCTAACTAATTTGTAGTCCTCACTCTTTTCTAATTAATCTTTTTACAGTTATGTAGCCCCCCGCTCATCAGTGGCATTTTTGCCTTGCTCGGGATGAAATAATTTAAAAAAATGGTAAATAGTTATCCCACAAACTGGGATGAAAATACTATGAAAATATAAAGTAGATTTTTATCGTGAATATTCCAGCAATATTTGGTAAAGAAAATATCTCCAGCAGTACATTTTTGACGGAAAAATATTACCAGCAATATATTTATAAAGAAAAAATATATTACTAACAAGACATGTTTGAAAAATAAATTAATAGCAACATATAACTATTTGTAATAGATCTGACGGTAGGTAAAACCCTTTTTACAAAAATACGTCAATGAAAAATACGTAAATATGTCAATGAATTATACGTAAATACGTCAATGAAAAATACGTAAATCCGCCAATGAAATATACGTAAATGCGTCAATGAAAAATGCGTAAATACGTCAAAGAAATATACATAAATACGTTAATGAAAAATACGGAAATACGTCAATGAAATATACGTAAATACGTCAATGAAATATACGTAAATACATCAAGGAAAAATACGTAAATACGTAAATACATCAATGAAACGTGATGTACAAATTGATTTCTTACAAAGAATACATTTGATCAAATGTGTACAAACCTATTGTAAAAATCTTGGCATTCCAGATTGGCATCTAGGCCCCACTGTTTTACCGACAAAATAGTCAAATGTGACCGCCACTTTTCCTCTAAAAATTTCTTTAACAGTTTCTTTTTTGCACTGTGGAACTTCTTTCAATTACTTGCTTCTCCACAGCTACCTTCTGTAGTAGGTCTTGTAGTTTTCTTTCCGTGTATATAACTACAACCGCTAAAAGTTTAAATGCAATGTCAACTGCCATCTTCTATCTTCTTCATTCCTAACGTTGTCTTATCCTAAATCCCTGTAACGTGTTCCGTCTTTCTTTATCTTTTATTTTCTCTCACTGCACCAATGACAGTATTGCCTTGCTTGGAGTAAAATAATTACAAATTAAAACAAAACAGATCAAGATAAACCTTTCCAAAACAGAATGACCTGGAATTAGAATTAATGTGAATTGTGATTTCGCATACATAGGGATAATGAATTAATAAATAATAAATACTTAAAAAAAAAAACAGTGTCTGAATCAGAGGTGTTTTTGCAACAATTAGAGTTAATTAGAAAATTTGATTAACCAAAAGAAGAATTCGAGACACAGAACGAGCTTGACCAAATTCATAATTAAATGAAGGAACTGTGATTAAAATCACGAGTGAGATAAGTACAAATGTCTAGCTCACGGAAAAATATACTCATATTGCAAAAACTTTTTCAGAACGTATGCGAAAAGCAAATAGAAAAAGAAAAAATAGAAAAAGAAAAAGAAAAAGTAACAACTGTTCAAAACACCTTCGAAAAAACTGAAACACTTACAAACAATAAACAGAAAAGAGATAGAAAAACGTAAAGGTAAATTGCCAAGCATTTGACCAAAAACTTTCTGGACAACAAAAGGAAAAAAGCAGTGTACAATTAAAACAATTTGATAGAACGACCAAAACAAAAGTGAATGGGTACATTTCAAAGCAATTTTGAAACCGACAGCCGTTTTGCAATAATTTGCAATAGAGTTTTAGCATGAAAAAAAATATCAGAGGATTATTAGATATTGATTTTTAATTTTGATATATATTTTTATAAGTATATCGCCCCGAGCAAGGTGGGAACGCCACTGATGTGCAGGAATACAAGTGTGATGACAGTTGCGAAGGTGAGAGAAAGGAAAGGGATCTACAGGACAGTGTAGAAAGAAGTAGGGTCAAGTAGTTAAAAGATGAGAATTGACATGGCATTTAAATTCCTGGGATTATAGACGTCAGGAAAGCAACTGGAAATCAGGAAAACTTTGCCAAAGATCGGAAGGAGACTAATATTACGGTAATTGTGGGGTCTGAGGGTTCGCCAGAATTCTTAAATAATAGGAACTACACAGGAGAATTTCAACAGATAGGAAAACAGGAAGCAAATTGGCAGAGGTTATAGAGTTTAGAGAGGACAGAGGAGAGTTCTGGGGCATATTTCTTCAGTACTATGACTGGGATTCCGTCACCGCCGCTCGCTTTGTGAGGGTCAAGTTGTGCAATTAACTTGGCAACCAGCGAGGGTGTAATGTGGACGTTATTTAGTTGAGCCTTAGTTCTGGGTGGGAAGTCGGGTGTAGGTATTCCTAACGAGTCCAGTGTCAAATTGGTGGAGAATCTACGGGCAAAGCATTCAGCCTTGTCCGCTTGGGAGGTGAGAACTTCAAATTCATTGATTAGTGGAGGTATTGAAGTCTTGCTCTTGTTGAGCACGCTTTTGCAGAGTCGCCAGTAATCTTTGGAGCCAAACTTAGAGGATGCTATGCGTTGCCTCATTCTGGTAGCAAACGTCCTCTTAGCTTCGTTCAATACTTTTTTACACTTGTTCCGTGCTGAGGCAAAAAGGCGCCTGTTTTGGTTCGACGAGCAGCTTCGATAGAGCCGGAAGAAAGGAAGAAATGGTTCCGGTGAGCAATGGCGGCCGAGCAAGCGGGTGAGAACCAGGGGGACGAATTTGATTTTAGTTGGAATTTCCTGGCCGGGATAAAAGCATCGATGCCAGCCTTGACCCAAAGAGAGACCTCGGAGGCACAGTCTTCGACAGGAAGATCGAAGACCTTGTTCCCGGGTACGTCGCAGAGGAAGTCTCGGAACGAGTCACAGTCTGCTCTCTGGTAGCAGTATGATATTCTGCTGGTCTGGTTTTCTTGGGTAGAGTTAGCGCGGATTGAGATGTTGACGGAGACTACGGCGTGGTCAGAGTTTTCGAGGAGGCAGAGTTGCCTGGTAGTGCAGGAGTCTGGAATGGAGTTAAAGCAAAGGTCGAGTAAAGAGTCCCTTTCGTTAGGGTTATTAGAGAAACGTGTGGGGAAGTCCACCACTTGCATTAGAGCTTGGGTTATTGAAAAATACATGGCGCGGATCCCAGCAAGGTTGGTGGCTGAGTTTTCAAGCCACTTGGTGTGGTGGGCATTAAAATCGCCAAACTCAAATATATGGGCAGATGGGTGAGAAGAAATGGCCCTGTCGATATTAGTAGAGTTGCTATCAAGTACCGTACAGTCAGAGGAGGAGGGGGAGCGGTAGAGGAAGAAGAGATACCTAACCAAGCTTAGAAGTGAGAGACGGAAGCACATGAAGGAATGATCCAGGGATTCAAGAGATGTGACCCTGGCTAGGGGGAGTTGTTCGTTGACATATACACCAAGCCCATGCATATGGACATTGGAGTCCTTCCTGAAGAGGGGAAGGTAACCAGGAACGAACAGCTCTAAGAGGGGATAGAAGGGTCAAGGTTAGTCTCACATATAGCTAAGATATCGGGTGAGTTAATAAGAAGGAATGATTCTACCTATTAAAGTTACTGCGAATACCTCGGATATTTGTGAAGGAAACGCAGATCGGTTTGGGCGATTTACGACTAGCTGGTTTAGTCTTGCTGTTTTGTTTGTTTAATTTCATGCTGGTTTTAGTTGTGGAGAGAGGTCTAGAGAAGGGTGAGATGGTCGTTAATTGCAGCAGGTTAAGGATGGTGAATGGCGCCGCCTGCAGCATAATGTGGCCTCGGGGTTGCCCATCGGAAATTCATGCAGGAACGACCGTCCATGCGCGAAATGGCACGACAGGAACCCCGATATTATTCAACTGTTGATCAGAGCAGTCTCTCAAGACGCTACGCAAGAGTTCGGGCTCCTAACTGAAAGTCGGAAGCAGTATCCAGGAAACTGCCAACCCGGTACCCTCAGAATGAAGAGACGTTGGCGCCATACTCACCAACTGCAAAAAGCTTCCAGCCGAACCGACATCGACCAAAAAAAGAGAGGTTAACCGGGAACCCCTTCCTAAACAAGAAACAAGGCGATCACCTCTACTTCTGTCCAAAAGAAGGGGGTGGAGTGTGAGACCGGGCGATAGTAGGTACTATCTACTCCAATTAAAAAAATAAAATAAAATAAAATAAAATAAAATAGTGACTGAAGTTTACTAAGTTTTAACTTAGTATAAGTTGAAACTAAATTTGATAATTAAAAACAATTTACACAGTCATAGTCGCAGTGCATTACTAGTAGGGAGCGACTAGTAGGGAACTTAGGTTAGTAACAAAACAAGAACAAAAATTATAGAAAAAAAACAAAAAAATAAATAAATAAATTTTAAAAAATACAGGAAAGTAAGATCTGACTAGCTAAAACCTACCAGTTGCAGGCTGACTGACAGAAAAAAAATTAAGAAAATTTCGAAAATTATCTTCATTTTGTTTTTCCCATTCAATTCTGGATAGTTTAAGCTGCCCCTAAGTAAGAAGTAACAGGGAGTAGTGTGAGGGTAGAATACATTGAAGTGGGAGGGGGGAAACACTTCGAAGCCATGTGTCCAGTTAGCAAGGGAGAAAGAGGAAGACAGAGAAAGAAAAAAAACAAACATGGCCGGTCTTTAACTATTCAGAATTCCTACATATAACCGAAACCCTATATACCAAAACTAAATTTGATAATTAAAAACAATTTACACAATCATAGTCGCAGTGCATTACAAGAGCGACTAGTAGGGAACTTAGGTTAGTAACGAAACAAGAACAAAAATTATAGAAAAAAAAAGATAAGAACCAAAAAGAATTTTTAAAAAATTCAAAAAATACAGCAAAGTAAGATCTGACTAGCTAAAACTTACCAGTTCAGGCTGACTCACAGAAAAAGTTAACTGGTAAAAACAAAAAGTATAGAAAAAAAAGATAAGAACCAAAAAGAATTTTTAAAAATTCAAAAAATACAGCAAAGACCCGTAATTATCTCCTTTGCAACGAGAGAAAAGGTATAGTATAAAAAGAGTAAAAAGGCGAATCCCGAAGATGCAAAATTCCTGATACTAAAAAGACAAAAGGCGGCCATGCATGAAAAAAAAGGACAACATATACTGTAACAGGCAAATCAGTTCAGAAGCAGAAACGAGCAGGATGATGTGGAAATGAAAGATCAGGTACATAAAGAGTTATAAAAGTGTTTCAATGCAGAAAATACAATCAAGTGAGAATGCAAAGCTAGACGAATATGAAGAAAAAATGAAGAAGGACAATACAAAACGGAGCCGTAAAAGAAAAAACAAGAAGGTACGACTTCTACGATTCAGGAAGGTATCGTATTGTGAGCAAATTAAGAGGCAAGTATAAAGATAAAATGCAAAGGCATTCGACACGATTACGCAATAGCATTTGACAAAATACGCCAAAAGATATGATTGAGATGCTCGGCAGCCTCGACATATTTGGGAAAGACATAAGAGTAATCAAGAATCTCTACTGGCAGCAAACAGCCTGCATAGGGACAGGTAACGAATTCAGCAGATATACAAAGATAGAAAGGGGCGTAAGAGAAGGATGTGTCTTTTCGCCGGATCTATTCAACTTGTACAGCTAGACTATTCTGAGCACCCTAGAGGTTATGGAAGGATTCGTCATCAGAAGCTACAGTTTAAACAACATAGGGTACGCAGATGATACAGTGCTGATTGCAGACACGGAAACGAATCTACAAGACCTCCTACAGAAGGTAGCTGAAGAGAGTAACAATAAAGGACTAGAAATAAACTGCAAGAAAACCGAATGCATGGTCATCAGGGAAAAGGGTAGCCCAAAATGCCAATTACATGTAGAGAATACTAAAATTAAGCAATTACATAAATTTAAATACCTGGGAAGTGGTCTAACAGAAGACGGAAAGTGCGACACAGAGATCCGAAAGCCAGTTGTCATGGCGAAGGAAGTATTGCAGAAGTTGAGTAAAGTATTACGAAACAGGGAATTTTCGCTAGAAACAAAGACGAGAGTACTGGATTGCTGTGTGGTGTCAGTTCTTCAATATTGAAGTGAATGCTGGACAATTTAATCGAAGATGAAGGAAAAACTTGAAGCAACTAAAATGTGGTTCTACAGAAGGATGATGTGGATAGATAACATGAATCGAGCATATGAGCAAAGATGATGTTTTTAGAAACGATGGAAACTAAACGAAAATTAATACTGAGCATCAGGAAGAGACAGCTGAAGTTCCTGGGACATGCAATGAGGAAGGAGGTCTTGGAGAACCTGATACTAACAGGACAGATAGAGGGAAAAAGAGACAGAGGAAAAGCAGCAGATAACATATCTGAAGGGCCTGAGTAGATGGATGGAGAACAGGGGTTGCGAGATGTTACAGGAGACATCGTGCTAAGAGCCACCATAGATAGGGAGAGGTGGTTGACAGAACGACTGTTGCGTTGAATAACAGAAAAAAAGCGTGCCATCAAAGATAAGGATATGTGGAAATCCGCGATTGCTTACGCCCTGAAAGGATAGGGCCCATGGAAGAAGAAAAAGTACTGGAGAAGTAAAAAACGGAAAACCCCAGTTGTCACATAGGACGAATACTACTACGTACAAAGAAATGGGAAACATAACAAACATACTGATCAAAAGTGTCTACTTTTGAATTCGTTATCCTTTCAAGACAAACTCGGTCATAGTCCTCCCAAACTTCCACTGCAGTGTAGCTCTAAGTAATATTATCACATTACTATTCTTACTGATTCCTGAGTTGCCACCCAATTAACTAAGCTATTTACCTAAGCTATTTTCTATCTGCCCCTCAAATTCTATTAAAACCTTTTCATAGATAGGATATCCCTTCTGTGGAATTTTACATGGGAAAATAAAATATATATTTATATCATTTTTTAGCCAGAAACGATCTCAATTCCTATCTGAATTTTAGCTTACTTAAAAAATTATATTGTTTATGTATTTAACCATTATTTCACATAAACCATAGTATTATTCACCTACTCTTCCAAATTTCATACAACTGGTTTTATTCGAATTATATTTATTATTGTGAGGTTTTGCGTGTTTATTCGTGTTTCGTATTATTAACTGAGTAAATAATGTTTTACCTGTGTTACAGCTGCGTTAGAAGTGGTAGCTCATCCATTTGTGTTATTTCAGTAATTAGAAAGTTTTCCTTATTTCTTTTTTTAACTGTGCGTGATTATATTGCATATTAAATATTTTGCTTTTGCAATTTATACTTGATTTCAAATAATGCATCTTTGAATAAGAGCGATTTACTAAGAAATCAAAAAGTAAATTACGTTATCCACAGGAGTTAATTTATGAAATTCCGGATGTTGAACAATGGAAATACAACGATGTATTTGTTTCCGTATGGACATATAATCGGCTTGTTATACGTAACTGCGTAGATCACCATTCTTTCATTTAGATGGAAAAATTATATATATATATATATATATTTAGGCAGCAAATTTTCTTTGAGACATGTCACATTAAATAAATTGCAAACATTGTGTTTGCTTATTTTTAATAAAATCCGTTCATACTGACGGATAATCGTTCGCGTATTATAATTGAAAGGTATAAGGAATGAGCTGTAATTTGACAGATGATTTTATTATTCATTTCTTGGTGAACCCAAGTACTTTCAATCTCCTTCCAAAATCATCTTCAGAGGTATGAGTTGTGGTAACAAACATAACCGCAAAACTGTGTTGCTAAAGATTATTTTACATTTTCTTCTGCATATTAAATATTGTCCTTTTGTAATTTACTCTTGATTTCAAATAATGCATCTGTGAATAATAGGGTTCATGACATCATCCAGTGATCATTTTTGTAAAAAGAAAACAAAAAACAACTAAGGCCGAACAAATTTTATATTGATAAAGCTTTTCCTAATTTGTGAGCTGCAATTTTGAGTACAATGTTCTGCATTTCTTTAAGTTAAAGGATACCAGGAAATTTTAAATGTGTCTATCAGAAACATTGCAATCAAGCCGACGGTTCCATCTACAATAGTATAATTATTGATACAATAAAATTATTGATACAATAGTATAATTATTGATCTCCCCATGTTCCACACTTTGAGATTTCCACTAAGTATCCTTTTATTTTGATATATATTTTCATAAATACATTTTTAAATAGTTTTATTTTCAAATATAACATTACGAACTTCAGGGACTGCGATGTCAATAAAAAAGTACGTTCTGTTTTTGTCATCTTTGATCATGTAGTATTAGTTTTTGTTGTTCTGTCTGTGTGTATTAGAATGTCCCCAAAATTTTTTCAGGTCGTATCTCAGTAATCGTGTCTGAGTGATATTTATAACAGTTTCTTGCAGCTTCTCTTCTGTAAAAGGTGCATATTTTCCAGGGCATCTCATTCTATTATGACGTGTTTTATATTCAGTTGGTGCTAACAATGAGTAATCTGATAAAAAGAGATATATATTATTTCTAGATATTCCCTCTTATTACTATTATGTCATTTTTTTTATCATAATTCCATTTCTGCTATGATCGCACTAACTACCAAGTCTGAAGGAGGTCCTAAGGCAGTTCGTGGTGTGTTGTTATGGTTTCATTTCATGTTTTTCCTATCTCCCTAACATCCTTACTGTTACAAAAACAAAGTTCTGTTTTTGTGTGGGCTGTACTTAACAAGACAATTTTTTGTATATCTCTTAAGCTTGGGTTTCCAGGGATTCTTTAAATGTGTTGTTTTGTTCCATTTTTTTATCATTCCAAGTGCATCTACTATCACTCGTACGATTCTTGTTTTCAATTTCCATATTTTTTCTACTTCAATTTCCAGGTCTTTATATTTTGACAGCTTTTCGAATTCCTTGGTTGTTATGTTACAATCCGATGGAGAAGCCATATCAATTAATAGACAAATTTTACTTTCTGGTTCTTAACAATAATGTCCGATGTATTTGTTTCAATTATTCTGTTTGTGTAGAAGGTGTAACCCCATAGAATGGTGACATCTTCTATTTCTGTAACCGGTACTGGGTGATTTCATACCAGTGTTTGTTTATATATTTACCATAGTGTTTGCACAATGTCTAGTGTAAATATTGCCCCACTCTATCGTGACAATTTATATATTCATTTAGGGCAATCACAGAACATCCTGAGATTAGATAGTCTATTGTTTCTTGGTATTTATCACAGAACCTGCATTTTGGATCCACATTATTATGTATAATATTTACCTGAAAATTCCCAGTGAAAAACTTTGACTTTGCGCTGCAAGAATAAAGCGTTCATTTTCAGACTATAATCCAGATGCACGTAATCATCGATGTGTATTAACTTTATCAACATTGGATTTATAAGCATTATTATTATTATTATTATTATTATTATTATTATTAGCACTATTTCTTCTTCTTCTTCTTTTCTTCTTCTTCTTCTTTTTCTTCTTCTTCTTCTTCTTCTTCTTATTATTATTATTATTATTATTATTATTTAAGCTCATTGGACATTATTAGCTGGTTTTTGCACTCATTGACTATCAAGCTACACGTCACACATTTACTGATATCCTATGAACGCACGTGCTGTAAATTAGCCTCCGGAAAATCATAAAATACTTTCTAGCCAAACTCATGCCGTTATTACCATTATTATAAACAAAAAACAACAAATACATTTTTATCAATTTCCCGCATGAAAGTCTTGATTGCAACTGAAGGCATTATATTACTGCAAAATGGTTGTGGTAAGTAACGATTATGAGAAGAGAAAGCATAGAATACTACTGAACTAGCTTCAAAGGAAGTGTTCTGAGAAGCAACAGCACTGAGGTCTGTTCCACAATGGTGCAGAATTATATACCTGAGTAGAACTTACTTCTTATGTTGGGAACAATGGAAAATGTTTTTGATTAAACTCTCACGAACTAGAAAGGCATGGAACTCAATAATGATGCCCATCTGAACATTTGTCATGGAAATAGCAGTCGAGTGGCTTGCGTCAGCGAGTAAAGAGACTGCAGATTGGAGAGTAAGTCTTCCCCTCCCTGCAAAACTAGAGAAACAACTTTGAACACTATCATACTTGAATAATAATTTTTGAGCGGCTTTAATTTAGATTTGATGACCATATTCCTAATTTGATTCTTGTTCTATTCTATTCTTAGGGCCTTAGAGGTTATGCCATAATTCAACATTGGCGGTCACAATCTGAACAATATAAGATATGCAGATGTTACAGTGTTGATAGCTGACATGTAAAGAAGACTACATACCTCCTAAAATATAGATAAAGAAGGTGGAAAGAAAGGACTACAAGTAAAATACAATAAAATCACAAGGCATGGAACTAAATAATGATGCTCATCTGAAAATTTGTCATGGAAATAGCAGTGGAATAGGGTAGCCCAAAATGCCAATTAGAAGTTAGGTATACCAAAATCAAGCAAGTACAAAATATAAGTACTTGGGAAGTGTTCTAAGGGAATACGGAAAGTGCGACACAAAAATCCGAAGCGAACTGGCATGGTGAAGGACGCATTCCCGAAGCTGGGCAGAGTATTAAGAGACAGGAAAATTTCGCTAGAAACAACGAAGAGTGTACTGGATTTTTATGCGATGTCTGTTCTTCAAAGTGGTAATGAATGCAGGACAATATCATCAAGGATGAAGAAAAAACTTGAAGCAACTGAAATGTGGTTCTACAGAAGGATGCTCTGGATATCATGGATCGAGCATGTGAACAATGATAAAGTTTTAGAAAGGATGGATACGAAAAGGAAATTAATACTGAGCATCAAGAAAAGACAGCTAAAGTTCCTGGGACATGTTATGAGAAATGAAGCTTTGGAGAATCTGATACTCACAAGTCAAACAGAAGAAAGGAGAGGCAAGGTAAAGCAGCGAATAACATATTTGAAGAACCTGAGCAGGTGGATTGCAAAGTGGGGTTTTGTTGGGGTAACAGGAGAAAGCGTGCTACCAGGGATAGAGAGACTTGGAAGGCCATTATCGCCGACGTCCTGAAGGGACATTGCACATAGAAGAAGAAGAGAGACAAACCATGGCAGAAAAGTTGTGTTGGATATTTCTAATGCTAATCTAACTGGATAAACTATTCCGTTATATATATATATATATATATATATACTTAAGTATCTGTCTGGGACGGTACCCGGAAAGATGTGTGTATACATCAGAGGCCCGAAGAGGAAGAAAAATAATAATAATAATAATAATAATAATAATAATAATAATAATAATAATAATAAAAACAATGACAATGCATACATAAAATGAATTTGTTCACGGATTTGTTTAATATTTTACCCAAAACCTTCCCCTTTTATATATCATTTTTAAAATGATATTGGGAGAATATGAATAAAGAATAAAATATTTTGATATGTTTCTACATTTGCATTAGCATTTTAAAATATTTACGAAAAGCTAATCAGTAGTTTATAGCCTTCTTTTGGAATCCCTCCCCCCCAATCAAGTGTACACTACCACTAGAATGAGGGTGGAACGTTACTGAGAATCGGATAGATTTTGAGAAGGCTAAAAATGATGATGGTGTAATGAAATAAAAGATGATAATTAACACTGCATTTACAGATTTTTGACGGAAGCAAGGAATTCGAACGGAGTCCCACAAGTGAGAAATGCGATTAAAGAAATTGTTGGAGTATAAGTGGAGGTTGCATTTACCTACTTCAACAATGAGGTTTAGCTATCAATCTTAAATATTCGTTGTCGGAGCACAAGGGAAAATATTCATCAGAGAATTTGCCATGAAAATATTTGTAGAAAATAGACAGAGGGAAGTTACGTCACGTCTGTGAAAATGTAACTGATGTCCACATTTCTGGTCAGAACCTATTAAGCATATTGATAGCATGTTAATTAAAGACATTGTCATTTATTTCACAGATTTAAAAATGTTTAAAACGACACTTGATCATTTCTCAAAACCACTATCATCTGCTATCCCTCATTTTAACTTTTGTTTCTTACTTGGTTTGTGTCTTTACCACCATTTCTTTCCCTGCAATGCTCTCCATTTCCAAAAACTTATCAGACATCTAATTTCCTCATCTCTTTTTTCCCATAGATTTTTCTGGCCGTCTTTTGTCACAAACTTTTATTTTTACGATTTCTTAGTGACTCAGGTTTTGTGTCCAAATTCTGACAATATAATAATACCAAAAACAAATATGAGAGGAAAAATGTAAGTATATTGAAATAGAGATATACAACATGTATACGTTTAGCAGTTTCAGGAATAATTGTTAGTAGGAGTCAAATTTATAGCCCATGAAGAAGGCCGGAACATACAACGGCCGAAGTGTCGTACAAATGGCAACAAAGATGACTCCGAATAATGTAAATACTGTAAATACTGCCTCATCTAAGACATATAGACAAACCCCTCATTTTATATCATTTTGTAGATAGATAAATGTATTTACTTGCTTGATTCTTTTCGTTTTCATTCTGGAGCACACATTTTTACCTGCCTCCCTTAGTGCTAACAAAACATTATATGATTTTTTTTGGTTAATAGATAATCTTTTATTCTCGCTTCCTTTGCAATCTTTTTCTACGAGGTTTCATAGATTTCCTTGTGCGTATGCCACCAGCACGGTTTCATTCATGTATCTGATTTCCTAAGATTATGGCCTCCTCTATTAAATCCGAGCTGTCTTTCCATTTCTGTTACGAACGTCTCACTGACTTGAATAAATTGGCCGAGATAACGCACCCTTCTCACAATTCCCATTTTATTTTGTTGTGCACCAATTATTTCCATTTACTGCTAATATACAATCAACCTCAGATTGTGTTATTCAAAAACATTTGACTGATGCAAACGAATGGTTGATGGCAGAAATCATATCTTAAGCGAAGCAAATTTGCTTGCAGAATCTACGAATGAAACCCGAACCCTCTGTTATATGGTCTTTGCTGAGTTTGCCAAATGATGATGTATAAACGTTCAGTCAGTTCTCCTGTGAAAATAGATTTCCTTCAGAATATTACATGCTAGGATGCACAGTTAATTCCTTTTTTTTTTTTTTAAAGGAAGCCATTTTTGTCGTTTAACACGTCTAACTTGCAGTCAGTTTAAAATGCAGTCTCATGTTTTTCTTTTTTCCAGCTGAGACCACCTTAATTGTTTTCCGGAACTGTCGTTGTCTACGTAGTTGGCAGAACTCGTTGTCGAGTATTGTAAAACTGATCTATCTTTCCTTCTGTGTAAAATGAGTTCTATATTGGAAATGAAAAGAGTTCCGAAGCCACTGCGTAGTAGGTTAGAAGTGTTTAAGGGATTGAGGACACTGGCATTTCTTTAGCCTCTCTTCTATTTGTCATTTGGTGTTATTAAAAGATGATTGTTTTTTCTGCACTATCCTTCTGCAACCGCTAGAATTTTTTTTAGAAAATCACAGAATTAATCAATTTCCCTGAGAGATATATCTCGATTTGATATATTTACGTAGGATATAAAAAATACTGTCAACGAGAATGCAAATGATACAAGCTTAAACGAATATATTCCCTATGAAAATATAATGCCAGCATTCTGTAGACATTACACTTTTAGCATGTGGATGATTATGGTTTTCCACAATTTCCTGTTTTTTTTTTTTTTAATTATTCTTTTATGTGCCCTGTTATTTCAGGACGTAGGTGATAATGGTTTTCCACGTCTCCCTATCCCTGGTGACTCTTAGTATGTTTTTTTCTGTTACACCACGCAAACCTCGTTCCGTCATCCATCTGATCAGTCTTCAAATAAGCTATCCGCTGCCGTTCTCTGTCTCTTTTTTTCTGTCTGGCCTGTCAGTATCAGGTTCTGCATGCCCCCTTTCTCATTGCATGTCCCAGGAACTTCAGTTGTCTCTTCATGATGCTCACTATTAATTTTCTTCTCGTTGTCATTCTTTCCAAAATCTCCTCATGCTCGGTCCACAATATCCGCAGCATCCTTCTGTAGAACCACATTTCCGCTACTTTAATTTTTTCTTCATCTTCGATGATATTGTCCAGCATTCACTGCCGTATTGAAGAACTGACATCACATAGCAATCCAATGCTCTATTCTTTGTTTCTCTGGAAATCTTCATTTCACTAAGCAATGTTTTTCTCCTTACTATCCCTCCTAATCACCGTTCTACCTCCCACAAGCTTGTTAGGTAGGCTACTCGAGTATTATTTTCGATTCTTTTCCATCCTCTAAACCTACTTTCCGCATAATATGTCCCTGAAATCTAAACAAAGGCTATAAAACACTGTCTGTCCTGATATTTATTAACGACTGGGCGGAGAAGAGAGGGAATTCATACCTATTCCAAGAGTATTAGCACTTGAGTAAATGTAATGGATTGGACTGGAATTTGAAATTGGCTCTGAGATGTCTTAATCTGAGCCACTATTCATTACTCGATCCTGTCTCCTTAGATACATACTGAAAGGGCTTACGGCCTATCACGGTGAATACACAGGTTCTCGCTCGATCACCGAAGTTAAGCAACGTTGAGCATGGTCAGTACTTAAATGGATGACTACTTGGGAATATCAGGTGCTGTAAGCGTGTAGTGACGGATGTGAGTTGTAGTGCAGTGGATATCGCCTCGGAAAGAGAAATCGGTGCGCCGTTTGAATCCCAGTTGAATACCCTGCATTCACTTAAGCACTGGTACCCTTGGGAAAGGTATTAATCCGTCCCTTCTCTCCAGTTATGGGTTAAATAACAAGGGTAGGACATAGGGACCCTGCCCTTTAAAAAATCTTAATGAATCTTGATACTCGAAAAAAATGTATTACTCGACACAAAAACTTATATAAACAACAATAAAGTTTAGTTTGCAATGAATGACCCGCCGAGGTTGATTTGCCATAAAAACAAAACAACCAACCAACCAACACACTGAGAGAGAGAGAGAGAGAGAGAGAGAGAGAGAGAGAGAGTTGTTATTTTCTACGTACAGATCAATTCTTATATACTGAGTTATTGAACACCGACAGTCAGCAAAAAAAAAAATCTGATTCATATCAAGCAACTGGCTGACAACCGTGAGAAAGCAAAATGCCGACTCAACAAAGCAATCAGCCAGTGTCGTAAATGTCAGATGACTACAGATTTCAGTTTTAGATTTTGCTAGGAATTTCAAACTGAAATACGCACTCTTACCAAAACCCAGATACCGTCCAAACGAAAACAATTACCAGCAACCCAACATCAAAAGAGAGCTATACAGAGATATATTCTTAAAATAACAGCGACAAAAAAGTACAAGCGATACCTAATATATAGGCAGACGAAAAACTGACACGGATTGATTCTTTTTTTAATGTTATAAGAAAACTGTGAATTGAAATGAATCGGCCGAAAAAAAAAAAGGAAATGCGACCCAGGATATCAAAACCTCTCGGTTGGACATCGTTGCGACGGAATTGCACAAAAAATTTCGAAATGCCAGCAGACGATTTCTAAATTTCTTTAGATTTTTCGGAGATAGTTGTTAAAAAATACTATTCCGGTGCTTTTTCTAGACAAATATTTCCATTTTCCCCCTCATTCCGGCTACTCTTGGTTAGTGAGTTAAATATATTTTCACAGATAGTGATTCCAGCCTGAAAGACTGATCGTGCTCAAACACATACACACACGCACACAAACATACACATACGTATATAAACAGAAATACATACACTCAAAAATGCATGTAGATTAGCGCCAGCGGTTTGTGAACATAACTCGATCGGTGACTGCTTAAGAATACCAAATGCTGAAAGTTTGGATGTGCAGCTGGCGTAAAGGGATAAAGGCCCGAAATGAGAAATATAAGAGTCGAGTTCCAGTTTTAGTCTAGATCGTTATATTCACTTAGGCCCAAACACACATGTACCGCTTCTTCTTCCCCCAGTTAGGGGTCAGTTAGTAAGAATCATACCCCTAAATCATTTTTACTCCCCTAACAAATTCTTACAATCAAAAAGTAAGCTATAGCATTAAATAACCTGTAAAGGGTTGACAAGCCGTAAAAAATGAATCACTCATTCCATCAATTAGATGAACCCTGTATATTATGATTGATTGCACGTTTCCGAACACACGCTTCTGTCAAGGTTGTTAACATAACCCTATATCAAATGTTTGCTTAACAAACAGACGCAACTGTGATTTATATTGCAACTATACTGAGCAGATATTGTTACTGTCTCTGAGATTGATTGCATTCTTCAAACTGAAAAACCGTCGCAATGATTTATGACTTCGTGCTAGCCCAACAGTCGACAAGTTACGAGCGATTATATCTACCTAATTTCCCTCAAAAGACTTGGGTAGACATATAGAGTAGTTTTTAATCACTGTCTAAATGCTCCGTGCGCCGGTGTCGCCCCCACGGGACAATATAATTAAGACGTCACCTCCCTGATAAAGTGAACTTGGTGAGATTCGAAATTGTGACTTATTGGCAGAAAGCGAAAATTTTAACATTTCTATAGAGAAGATAATACGGTTTTAAGTTCAATTGTATAATAGATAGACTGAGAGAAATACAGACATGTCTTGGAAACACACATACTCACACACCCACGCACAACACATATATATATATATATATATATATATATATATATTGTAACAAAGTTGTGAAACTCGTAGGTTTTTTTAAACTGCTGTTCATGCATTTACTTTTATAAAGAGTGCTCGATACAAACGTAGAGCGTTATTCTTGTGTAGTGATACTATGAATTTATAAACCATTGTAACAATTATTACAATATATATATATATATATATATATATATATATATATGTAATGATTTGTACCCACAGAAATTACTAATGGCTTTAAAAAGAACAGACGTCATATTATTTAAACCCGAGGAACCTTTCAGTCAACTCTTATCAAGGGTTCTCGTTGCCTTTAATATTAAGGGAAATAAGGAAAAGGACAAGGCAAAATAAATTACTTACAATGCTGGGAGATGATGGAACTCGTTTAAAAATAAATTTATTTAAAAAAAAATCACATAAAATGTAAGGGGGTGTACACATATAATTCCACAAGAGTGTTTAAAAGTGAAAAAATGTTACACTCACAGACTCACCAGCAATTGTAAGGAGCGTAAAAACCGCTCTTTCTGTCTGCACAGGCTCGATTGATGAATTTTCAAGCAAATTGCTTCCAAAATACAAAGATGGTGTGTAGACCGAGCGCTCTTAGTATGCTTACTCCTGTTGCTCCTGGCAACCCCGTTCCGTCATCCACCTTATCAGGCCCTGCAAATATATTATCCGCTGCCTGACTCTGTCTCTCTTTCCCTCTATCTGTCCAGTCAGTATCAGGTTCTCCTTCCTCATTGCGTGTCCCAGGAACTTCAGTTGTCTCGTCCTGATGCTCAGTATTAATTTCCTTTTTGTTGCCATTTTTTCCAACACTTCATCGTTGCTTGCATGCTCAGTACACGATATCCGGAGATTCCTTCTGTAGAACCACATTTCCGCTGCTTCCAGTTTTGTCCTCATTTTCGATGATATTGTCCAGCATTCACTGCCGTATTGAAGAACTGACATCACATAGCAATCCAACACTCTTTTCTTTGTTTCTAGTGAGATTTTCCTGTGTGTTAGTACTTTACTCAGCTTCTGGAACGCGTCATTTGCCATGCCAACTCGTCTTCGGATCTCTGTGTCGCACTTTCCATCTCCTGTTAGAACACTTCCTAGGTATTTAAATTTTTGAACCTGATTTTTTCTGGTATCCCCCACCTGTATTTGGCATTTTGGATTGCACCTTTTGCTGATGACCATGCATTCGGTTTTCTTAAAGTTTATCTGTAGACTTTTTTGTAACTTTCCACCGCTACCTTCTGTAGGAGGTCTTGTAGTTTCCTTTCCGTGTCTGCAATAAGCACTGAATCATCTGCATACCTTATGTTGTTCAAGTTGTGGCCTACAATAACAAATCCTGGCGTGTCATCTAGGGTCCTCAAAATATTCTCGCTGTACAGGTTGAACAAATCCGGTGAAAATACACATCCCTGTCTTGCGCCTCTTTCTGTCTTTGTATATCTACTGAGATTGTTACCTGTCCGTATGCATACCGTTTGTTGCCAGTAGGGATTCTTGATTACTCTGATATCTTTCCCAAAAATGTCGAGGCTGCCGAGCATCTCCATCAATTCTTTGTGTTGTATCTTGTCGAATGCCTTCGCATAGTCAATGAAACATAGGTACAAGTCTTTCTTCATTTGTATTGCCCTTTCGGAGAGCATCCTAACAATTCAGGTAGAAAGATATTAAATCACAGTAAGCTCCATATGAATAAGAAAAAAAAACTGAGACAGCAACAGATAAGAAACGCCCTGGAAAGTGAAGACATAGCAATAATGCAATCACGAAACTTTAAAGTCGGCATAACAGTTAAAGTGCCCAATAAATATGAGGTCGAAACCCAGCGGTGACAGCCTGTCTCATGCTTAAATGCATCTATGGCGATTGCGTTTACTCAAGAAATATGCAGTTGCTGTTATATTTTGACGTTATTGTCCACTTAAATATTAAAATTATTTCGTTAAAACCGCTCGAAAAGGAAGATGTTTTATATAATCTTTCCAGTATTCTTACATGTTTCATTTTTGTTAAAATTAGGGAATGTAAAAGTGTGCCAAAATTGTTAACTTTCTAGGCGCTTTCAGCCATTTCGCTGACCATTTTCAAACCGTTACTTTACCGATGTTGTTACTTATTCCACAAGTTTTTACTGTAACGTATTTTATGTTGTGTTTTTAAAACGGAGCGTTATGTAAAAGCTTTCACGTGAAGCGCAGACTGAAAATCACGCGATCGTCTTCTTATTAAAAAAAGAAAAAAACAATCATTCAAAACTACATTTCCACTGATAATAATGTAAGGTTTATGGGAGGACAGAATTATTTGATATGTTGTGCTTCTCATAAAACGCAATGCTTTTGATATTGTAGTTTAATTAAATTTTTTTGATTTCCGCCTAAAATTTTCGTTAAGGTTACTTGTAAACTATGAGTTAATATTTTTTATTGCGCTTTGGTTGGATAGGTAGCTTGTAAAACATATATTCAAAGAAGTGGTTGTATATCCAGTATAATTAATTGATTTATAACGAAAAGCGCGAGGTTATACTGGGCACAGAAATTCATACACTTTATTTGTCTTCGCTAGTCTAGATTTGTTGTGGTTATTTTGATTAGAAACAACAAGTTTTGCAATCTTCTATTTTCTATAATATATTATAAATTTTACATGTTTTTGAGGAAATACGGCAAAAATAATTTCATATACCGAATTCATGCTTATAATTATTGCGCATTGGTTTGCAGCAATATACACACACACACACATATATATATATATATATATGTGTGTGTGTGTGTGTGTGTGTGTGTGTGTGTGTGTGTGTGTGTGTGTGTGTGTGTGTGTGTGTGTGTGTGTGTGTGTGCCATTCGGCAGGATTCGAACCTGCGACCTCTATCTATATAGGGGAAGCTACCATTTGATACCACATATATATATATATATATATATATATATATATATATATGTATATTTTAAAGAAAATTATTTATTTATTCCATACTATTTTTTATTATATATTACCAATTGGATAATTATAAATGAAAATGTAATGCTACTTTTGTTATTAATATTTTGCAAAATTTATAACGCAAGGAAGCAAAGATGATCTCATCCGAATCAACCCTAAATTTTCTTCATTTCTTCAATAATGAAACTGCAATATAGGTAATTATTAAATACTTATAAATTCATTTGCTGCACATGTTATTGTGCCGTATTAACAAAAGAACCATTCTATTTTTATTTAAAATTATTCACTTGGCAATAAATACTACAAAATAGAATGAAATACATCATTGGTTTTAAATACTGGGGTTTGCCTAATAATTATGGCCAGTAGTGTATTGTATGTCTGTCTGTCTATCTATTATACAATTTTATAAACATTCCTCTTTATACATTCTTAAAATGAAACAAATATAACATATTAAATGGCTGACATTAAAGAGCATCTCGGCACACAACTGTCTGTCTCTATTAGAATAATCCTAGTCGATAACAACATTATTCCAAAGAGATCTGTCTCCAAACGATAACTAAAAATAGGCGTTCTTCATCTATATAATAATTCAAGCTAGGCAAGCATCAAGCTTACTTTGTTTAACAATAGTCCAAATATATGAATGCTCTTCTCTGATGACTCCTCAACACAGATTCATGTCGCATCTATTCGCACAGCCTAAGGTTACTTTTACACAATACAACTTATTATATCAACAGGGAAAAAGGTTAACAACGGGCTCCTTGAAAATGGGTAGCAAATTGTCCAAAAGTGATTGGAAAATAAATAAATATAGACACTTTCTCCTTTCGTCCTTCAACAATAAGAAAAAGTGATGCAGGAAGAAATATTCATAAAAAATACAAGCTTTCCCTAAACAAAACAATTCTGAAGTATAAAAACAAAATCAAATTTCGCAAGTCACTTTAAGAAAAAAAATTATGGCTAACGAAATGTGAATGATTCCCAAAACGGCAGAGATTCAATGAGATAGTGTGAAAAAAAAACAACAAACAAACAAGCATGCATAGGAACATTCTGACCTGTTCACCAACCATTTACCTATATATACACGATATTTTCGGTCGTCAGAATTAGAAACGGATCTCGATATGTAATGTTTATTTGCCTGAAGAGAGTTAAATTTGACTCGAAACACGTTAGTAACACTAATACCATTATGGACAATTTAATATATTATACAAAATGCAAATAATAATAATAATAATAATAGCAGTAAATCCATACGTTAACCGAAAGATCATAGGTCCTCGCACTTTTTTCTTTTATATTAATTTCTTTCATTGGAACAACCCTTTTCTCTGTTTTTAAGATTTGGGTAGTAAACGGTGTAGGAAGACAACTGTGAAATTCACAACCTGTGGAGTGTCATTTAAAAAACCTTAACCGTACTGTAAACCAGTTTTCTGCCATTGGCTATTTCAGAAAGAATCTTTCACCACTATAATCAAATGCGGTTTTTTAATCATTTCACTCCAAAAAAGCGGGGAGCGTCCCTCGTGCGCAGAAAGTTACACTTAGAGAGAAGACTGAGTTCAGGGCATAATTGAAAAGATGACAAAAGATTAATTGAATTCAAAATGAGAGAAGATGGAAATTGACGATGCATTAAAATATTTTAGAGATTGTAGCTTTCAGAGAAACAGGTAAACGGAATGGAGATTCACAGTTAGAAATTGTGAGAAAAGAAACTGTTAGAGTAGAAGTGTTACTGTTAAATTTAACTATTTTTAACTGAAAATGGTGGGATCTAGATGACAATCTAGTAGCACCCTGAAATTCATGTGGGCGAGTTTCCTGGGAGAAAGCTCATCATAATAAACAAGGAGTTGAAGTCTTGAGAGTTAGGTGGCCAAATTTAAGAATGATGTAGTCGCGGAAATTGTTAGACAGCCATGACTTGGTTCTCCTACTTCTGTGATGCGGAGCTCTGTTTCTAGGCATTGGATCTTTCAGCAGCCACCATCATGACTCAGGACAGCAGTAACATCTCAACGCACTTGATGTAGGCTTCCCTATCGATTCTGAGGTTTTGTGGAATAAGAATGGGGGCATAACGTCGTCATCACTATTGATCACTCCAAACTCCTTCGTAATCACCATTAGACTCATTCATCTCTTTCGGAACCCTCTGTGCTGTCCAACACTCTTCCTACTGGATCTTCCGGGAGAAATCCCAAGAAGTTCAGCATGATTTTTTTTCAAATTTCTGGCAGTGTGAACCTCCCCGTTGCGGTCTTTTCAACACAGACATTGATTAACTGGTTCCTACTATAGTTTTAAATCGACAAAATAAAAAACAAACAACGTGCATGCGCGGAATTGTAAATGTAAGTTTCTGAATATATTTTTACTACCTTCTGGAATTTAACAGACTCCCTCGTGGATGCTTCCTTGTGAGCTCCATCTCAGTCGTTAATTGTCGTATTTATCCTCATTATTTTCATATTTTATTACTCTCACTTCCATTCATATCGCTCTTCCTGGGCATGACGGTAAACTGCATCCGGCAACAAGGCCTCTGATTGGGAGGTTGTGAGGAGCATGGAACCACCTCGTAATTGCTGTTGTTCCCAGGTCTACCCTGACCCTGAATAGTAGCACCTGTTAGGGTCTCAGCTTGTAGCAAATAGTTAACCCTCTAATCAGGGGTCAAAATACGTATAAAAAAGTATACAAACAGACATTTATGAAATATGCATTTTTTGAAGGAAAAATATTACTAACAAAAATACATTTTAGAAGGATAAATGTTATCAACAAAAATGTTTTTGAAGGAAAAAGATGTTACCAACAAAGATACGTTTTTGAAGGAAAAATGTTACCAACAGAAAAAAGTTTTTGAAAGAAAAGTGTTACTAACAAAAATACATTTTTGAAGGAACTAATGTTTCGGCATTAAATGACACCAAAAGTGTTCATATGCTGTAAACCAAACCAAACCATTCATATTGCACATCTCATTTAGTATCATGACCGTAGTTATATCCCGAACGGTTCTCGAACCTTGAATTGGATAAAATTTAATGTCACTCAGTCAGTTAAGTGCCATATGTGATACACGCTTTGGGCGATCCTGTTTCGAAAAGACATGAATGACTGGACTGAAGATTATCCCGCAGTAGGTTGCCATTGGTTTTTGCCGTAGGCTGGTTGCCAGCCAAGGTTATAGAACCCAATCTGTCCTATTGTTTACCCCATAACTGGAGGGAAGAGAAGGTATAATACTTTCCCAAAGGGTATTTGTGCGTAAATGAATACAAGGAATTCAACTGGAATTCGAACTCGGCTCCCCGATTTGTTGTTCCGAGTCGATATCTACTTCACCATAACCCACATCCAAAATATAATGTAAAAATGTAAAAAAGCTTATAATTTTCAAAAAGCTTTATATTTACCACGAATTAAAAAATTATTTAATATAAATCTTGCACCAAATCTCTTCCAAAGAAAAACGACTCAACACTATCAGGTTTTGAAACAAAGAAAAAACTATAAAAGCTTTAAGTAATCGAATGGATGAATTCGTCCAGAATCTTTACTGTGCAATAGTTTGGACAAATATCAAAGGGCAAACAACCAAATGCGTGATTTATAATCGAAATTCGTCAAAGTTCCCTCTTTAGTTTAAATGTGAAGTAAGATCGATGTGATCGCCGGCGAAAATGTGCCAATGTTTTCACACCAAGATGCCAACAATTAGAAACAATTGTTAGGTTCCACGTCCTTCCAGGCCTCTGGTCTTAGTAAAGTGACGCCATTCTGATGCTTTGAAGATCTGCAATCGAAACTCTTTTCGGCCTCACCTTCTCGATTCTAATTCTGACCCTAATTCCACCTCCCGTTATACCAATCCGATGCCAACAACTGCAGGGAAAAGGGCGTGAAAACGCTGGATTCGCATACATAAAAGCAGATGAATGTACAGGAATGTATTTGGTCAGTATATGAATGCACTACCCTAATCCGACACAAAAATGTATCAAGGACTTTTGTTTTAAATATACTACATAATAAACAAAATTATAAAATATATGACAGACTGAAGTTATAACCTTATGGTAGATGTTCGAACTAAAGCATATCTAAGAGTTTTTAATGTTTATTTTCAAAATAGTCAGGATTTTAAAGATGAGCGCTTTACAGTTGTTATAAGTCAGTATCTAGCTGCCTAACTTGCCGGACATGTACGGTCGAAATGTTAATTTCATACAAGGAGTGATTTTTGTAAAAATTTAAAACCTTTTTCGAATAAGCGAACATATGCTTTTTCGTTTAGGTTGGATACTACACCCAATAGTTAAAATTTTTACCTAGTCGACACGGTGCGACAAATTATGTAGTTACAGAGGAAACAAAATTTATTAAAAATAAAATAATCACAAAACAAAAACATATATTTTATGAATACTAAAGTATTAGTTCCATATGAATATTGACTTTAATAATATTTTGCAAGAAGATTCCATAATGCCAATTTCATACAAGTAGTGATATCTGTAACAATGTAAAAGCTTTTTCAAATGAGCAAACAAATGCTTTTTCGTTTAGGTTGGATATTACAGATGAAACAAAATTTATTAAAAATAAACTAATCACAAAACAAAAAACATATATTTTATGAATACTAAACTATTAGTTCCATATGAATATTGACTTTAATAGCATTTTGCAAGAAGATTCCATAATGTACCAAAAATGGTGGGTGTTGGAGTTTTTGGGTACCCTTCACTTACGCGCAAATACCCTTGGGAAAGGTATTAATCCGTCTCTTCCTTCCAGTTATGGGTTAAATTGGGACAGATTGGGATCTATAGCGTTGGTCGGCAACCAGTCTACCGCAGAAAGCAATGGCAGCCTACTGCGGGATAATCTTCTGCCCAGTCAGTCATGTCTCTTTCGAGACATGATCGCCCAAGCGTGTATCACGTATGGCACTCAACTGACTGTATCCTAGTGTGCCAGCCATGAGCTGACTCATTTGATAGTTCACCAAAAGAAGGATTAACCAATCAGGTGGCTCAAAATATGCGACATATTCATAAACTATGGTGGTGATGGTCAACAAAGGTATCTTAATTTTTATCTCCCATCAATCTATGTCTGCATGCGTAGGAGAGCATAGATATTTTTAGTTACTATATTTAATCGCATAAATCTTTCAAAAAGGAATTCTTTAAAAAAATCGTCCTGGGTCATATAAGTGAACTTAATGCTCCGCTATTTTAATTATATTCACATCTCTATAATTTTATCTAAAGGTTCTCGTCTACTAATTCCAGAATAATATAATTTACTCAAACGAGATTATTAGTATTATTATGATCGTTATTATGATAATTGCTATTGTAAGATGAATTATTGTCAGAAATAAATACCAGCACTTTACGTCGATAACTGTAGATCCATTCAACGTACGTATACCTCAATACATTCTAATTTATAATTATCTATAAACCGATAAAAAAGAATTATTCTTCATGTGCCTTCAGGAAGTAGGCGAACATGAACTTCCACTTGGTCGGGTCTCTTGTCGCTCCTAATATTTTTTCTCTTCGTATCTCTCTCTAACTCTGCTTCGCCATCAATTTGCTCAAACCTATGAAATATATCTCGTGCTGTCTCAGAAAGCTCAGCCGTCTATTCCTGATATAATGTTCAAGTTTTCTTCGCGTTTGCATCCTCCCCAACACCTCATGGTTTCTCAATGCTCAGTTCATGGTATCCTCATCATCCTTCTGTAGAAATACAGTTCTGCTGTCTCAAGCATCGCCTTCATCCTTGAGGAGATCGTCCAAAATTCCTTTCCATGCAGAAGGGCTGATAAGATATAGCAGTCAGACACTCTTTTCTTGGTTTCCAATGACATTTTCCTGTATCTCTGATTAGATTCTGAAATGCGTCATTGTCCATGCCCAGCGTCTTTCATTTTCTTTCTATGTCGCACTTTCCATCCTCTGTCAGAAAACTTCCCTGGTATTTATACTTCTTATTTGCTTTATTTGAGTTTCTGCAAACTGTATGAAGCACTCGGGGATTTTCTTTTTTGCTGACGACCAATACATTCATTTTTCTTGAAGTTTATGCAATAGTTCTTTCTTCTCTCTTTCTCTTGCTACCTTCTGCAGGAGGTCCTTCAATTTCTTTTCCGTGTCATCCGTATGTCTTACATTGCCAATGACGAATTCTGTCAAGGATCTAATTTCTCTCCGAATTGTTTTGCGGTATAAGTTGAATAGACTAAACATGTGATTACTATGACCAAAGACAATTTATTATTATTATTATTATTATTATTATTATTATTATTATTATTAGGTCTTGCGTATTTTTCATCTCAACTGCTAGCTTTGTACTTAGTAATGTTTTATGTGATTTAAAAACCTCTTCCGCGTCTTCTACTGAAAAGACAAAACACATGACTATGTATGGATCGAGATTAAAAGTCTCGTGGGCAGACAGCAATTTTTCATCTCCACTATTACTCCTCGAGAGGCGACACGAATTAGCCTAACCACCCCTGCAAGACTAAATTGCAATGCACCGTTGAAGGCTGACGCAAGTTGGGGCGGCAATTTAAAAGCTGGTCGGACAACTTTAAACAGAGGACGGACATGTTGATGCTACCGACAACCTATCATCTTGAACGAAGATATTTGTCATAATGTCTTCCGAAAACTGAAACAAGGCACTGTTGATTATGATGATGAATATTTTATATTCAGTGATTTTTCTGATATAGTTGGCTTTACATATTACATACGTAAATAAATTAATATTTTATCGTGAATATCAGTCAGTTAATAGTCATACGTAACACACCGTTGGGCGATCATGTTTCTTTCGATCTATGACTGACAGGGCAGAAACATTTTTTCGCAGTAGATTGCCATTTTTTCTGCGGTAACTGATTGCCGAACAAGGTTATAAAAAATTTCTCCTGCTATTTAATCCATAGCTAGAGAGTTGAGGTTTTAATCGCCGTTGAGATGTGGCACAAGACCGAATGTTTCCCAGTGAAACTCACATAGCTGAAGAGATAGATTAATAGCTTTTCCAATTGTAAATGGAATTCGAATTCGGCTCTCCAATTTCTCATCCCAAGTCTTTTTTTTTTTTTTAATCATATCACCCCAAGCAAGGCGATAACGCCACTGATGCGCAGGGGGCTACGTAAGAGTAAAAAGATTGGAAAAGAGAAAACCGGAAACCGCATCCTAAACAAGAAACAAAGGATGAGCCTCTTCACCTGTTCAATAGATGTGGGTGGAGTGTGAACCGGCGATTACAGCACAACCCACAAGGACGTGCTTTGTGCGTTCGTGAATAAACACAGATGAAATGAGTGTATGTATAACAATTAAATATTATCAAATTCTTCAATCCCGGAAGACTGTTACTATTCAAAGCTACAGTAATTAATTCACTCATTTGAGTTATATATTGAAAGCGAAATAACGGTGTACTGGGCAGGCAATATATTCGAACGGTTATAATTATATCGAACAAGAGATGTGACGTGCAACCCAAAGAGATCCAGGAAATGATGGTTTTAGACATTCTGCCTCCTTTGTGCCATATGCAACGTCCACTGTTCCTTTTCAAGTAAGATTTTATTGCTTCACCATAAACATAAAAAATATTGAAACTGTACAGAACTCCATGCTAAGTCTTAAATAGATCATGGTGGAGGTAAAACCCAACCAATCTGCTCTCTAAATCAGGAAATTTAGCGCAGCTAAGGTCATATAATCTCACTCGCTGGCAAGTTAACACATCCTGTTGGAATACAATATCACAGAAAACTATTCAATTTCTCAACTACAAAAAGTTTGAGCCTCTGACTCCGAGCTGATTCTGCCCAAGACTTTCTTCTTCTTTATCTTCTTCTTCTACTACTACTACTATTACTACTACCACTACGTGCCTTGTTCTTTCAGAATGTAGGTAATCCCAATCCCTATCTCTTTTAGCACACTTTCTCCTGTAACATCTCGCAGCCCCCGTTCTGTCATCCATTTGATCAGGCCCTTCAAATATTTTATCCGCTGCTTTCCTCTGTCTCTTCTTTTTTCCCCTCTATCTGGCCTGTTAGTATCTGGTTCTCCAAGCCTTCGTTCCTCATTGCATGTCCCAATAACTTTAGTTGTCTTCCTGATGCTCAGTATCAATTTTCTTTTCGTTTCCATTCTTTCCAACACCTTACCATTGCTCACATGCACGGTCCATGATATCTGCAGCATCCTTCTGTTGAACCACAATTCTGTTACTTCAAGATAACGTTTTTCAGATAATTCATACACATATTTTGAGAAAAATAATAAATAAAATAAAAGGGAAAAATTAGAATTTGCCCCAAAAATTCCCAGACACACCTATCACAGCTAAAAAGAGAAATTTGAAATATGTGAAATCGTTCAAGGACATATAGACTGCACTCTCTTGTATAGGTCAAAACCGTTCACCCCGTATTGCACCACATTAATCAACTCAAATTTCAAACGCTTTTTTTAGTTCGATCTGGGGATATACAACAAGCAAGCCTAAATCGCCACTGCCATTTTCTGCCACTCCCATTTACGATGTGCCAGTCATTTTTTATTTCAGAATGAGTGATGGCAGAATATCTAAGATCCTCAAGTACAGCGCGTTGCATCATCATGTATTATAACATAGATCCGCTTCAAGCGAAGGCACAATTTTAAAGCCATTAACATCAATCTTGAATCACTTGAAGACTGTCGTAGATCACTGTCGCAAAAGCATCAAAATCAAAGAATAAAAAATGTCAGTTATCTGATGGACTTAAAAGCTAGTTAGATATTGACAAAACAAAACATGAAGTATTTTATTTTCAGATTGATGAGTGGAATAGAGTATATCTGCTGCATTAAATTCTCACAGCTTATTTGTTTGTTTAATTTTATTTAGTAACATATCAACATCTATGGGTGAGTGTAATGAAAGCTTTAAAACTAATCCATGGTCCTAGAGCTCAGACTCAGCCTAATGAATTATTTGTGTGAAGTTTGGTGAGAATCGGATAAAAATTGTGGATTTGTATAAAGGACATACAAACACACACACGAACACGCACACACACAGAGAAACATCTTGCCTTTTATATATATATATATATATATATATATATATATATATATTATCAATTTTCTGCACTATTGTAAAAACTTCAACTTTGAAACTTCTGAATATCGTTTCTTATGTCTTTGACTATTAGTGTATCAAATTTGATTAAAATCGGACCACCCCTTCTATAAACCGATTTTTTCGATTACCGATATTTATCGGGCTTACCTCGACACAAAAACTAGCTAAGAACACTCGAAGACGCTTATAGTACAACTGTGTAAATTTTCAAGAAAATCGGTTCAGCCGTTTCGGAGTCTATAGGTAACGGATACACACACAAACACACACACACAAAGTTCCATTTATAAATAAGTTTAGATTTAATGCCGAAATCTAAACATTTTGAGCAGTTATATGGCTTCAACTGAATATATTTTGAATGCAATTGTATGCCTTCAGCTACAGATAAAATGTATGGCTAGTCATCGTCTTCAAAAAGTATTTTGATAATCTAAACTTATTATTAAATCGAACTTTGTCTGTGTGTGCGTGTCTGTGTGTGTGTATCCGTTACCTAGAGACACCGAAACAGCTGAACCGATTTTCTTGAAAATTTATACAGTTGTACTATAAGTGTCTGCGAGTGTATTTAGCCTGTTTTTGTGTCGAAGTACCCCTAATAAATATCGAAGAAAATCGATAATCGAAAACATTGGGTTATAGAAGGAGTGGGCTGATTTTAATCAAATTTGATACACTCATAGACAAAGACATAAACGATATTCAGAAGTTTCAAGGTTGCAGTTCTTACAATAGTGCAGAAAATTTGATACCGATACCAGGAAATCAACATTTGACTTCCATCCATTCATTTTTCTTTCAGTCTACGGTTTCGCTTTAACTGGAAGCAACTATTGCTTTTTAGTCAATCGTGCCAACGTCAAAAGATTCTGAGCTCCAGGACCATGGATTAGTTTTAAAGCTTTCATTACACCCGAGCAGCGCCGGTCTATACTGCTAATTCTACTATAAAATGAACTATAGATCATTCTGCTTTCAAAATATAGTTATGGTAATTTTACTATAATATAGCTGGAGATCGAGGAGTTAGTTTAATATTGTTGATACTTTTGCTATAAGTAAGCATTGTTGGTAAATTTTTACTATATAATGTAATTTTATGCTTTTATAGTGTTTCGTTAAAGGATTTCCTATTTGCCCATAGCTGGGATGCTCACAGTTGCGACCACTACGGTCTAGGATGGTGGAACTGGTATGGCGATCATTTGTTCCTAAAGTTACTGTGGGTTCTGAGCTAGTGTTATGTTTGATCTTTCACGTCTTCCAAAACTCAGCACACACTTGCCATATAAAATAAACTTACAAAAAAGAGAAATTAAGATGTGCTTCCACACTCCTCAAAACCTCCAATATTCTGACTATTGGCCTCGCTGCGGGATATAGCTTATCGTTGTACCCAGGATTGCTCTAAATGACAGCTACCACCACTGGTCAGTGAGGACCTGGGTACAAGAGCAATTAAGATGTGCTTCCTCCAATCTTGAGATCATAGGTCTCCTAGCCGGGTATACCTTATCGTTATACCCAGGATTGCACTAAAAGATACTACCACCCCTGGTCAGTGTGGTCCTGGGTACAAGTGCAAATAAGTATTCCATTGCATTATATCAAAAGTAAAGGATTACGTTTCATTGCACCCTGCATTTGACAGTAAATAAATAGTGCCTATACTAATTCATAGATCTGCCTTTGATGAAAGAATTTTTTTCTAAGATTAAAAAGGGAGATAACAAAAATGCAAATTTTTAGCGGAAACAAAGAGAATAGAAATGCAAGAAACGTAAGATCGTCGAGTTCACCGTCCCGGGTTACACTTTTCTAGGTCCCGGCACAGATTTGAAAAAATTAAAAATATTCTCCGGCACTATACAAGCTAGACCAAGCAGCTAAGGAACACGACTTATGTTTCGCCGATCCGAACATTACAACAGAAGAAGAGGATGAACGATTCCTCGAGGACACGAAAGGAACAGGACTCGTCGGCGGGCTTGCACGAGAAGCGATTAAAGCTAAGAGGGCATATGGATTGGTCGACTACTTCAGAAGCGATATCGACGTCAACCAACTCGATAGTACTAATAGAGCTGGTTATTCTTCTGGTATACAAAACATGTTTAATGGTCAAGCTGGCCAGAACAATTCTTCGGAGGGGTGCAACGGAAACGGATGGACAGCCACCAGTATAGGACAGGCTCTGCCTGGACCGAGCAAGCAACTTTGTACAACACTACTTCAACAGGACATTCAAAAACATGATAAAAAAACAGATGTGAATAGCGTCAAAGGTACTTTCACTAAGTACGAAAGCTTCACAGATTCGAAAGAATACCAAGGCATGCGGCCCTGGGTATGACCTTAAAATGCATCCGGCAGCAAGGCCTCTGATTGGTAGGTTGTGAGTAGCATGGAATCACTTCTTAATTGCTGTTGTTCTCAGGTTCACCCTGACCCAGAGTGGTAGCAGCTTTTAGGGTCCCAGCTATGGGTAAATAGTTAACCCCCAAACTGGGGTCAAAATGCTATGAAAGTATTTACCAATAAAACTTTTTTGAATAAAAAATATTACCAAGTAAACGTTTTTTGAATGAAAATGTGACCAACAAAACCTTATTTGAATGAAAAATGTTAACCAACAAAATTTTTTGAATGAGAAATGTTACCAACGAAACTTTTTTTGAATGAAAAACGTTACCATCAAAACATCTTTTGAATGAAAAACGTTACCATCAAAACATCTTTTGAATGAATAATGTTACCAACAAAACCATTTTTGAATGAAAATTAACTGTGATTTAAAATTAAAATATGCTTCCGGCCGGAAATGTCCGTTCAAACAATCCCCAACCCCTCAAAAAAAAAAAATTAACAAATAAAAAAGAAATAAAACAAATAAATTAAATAAAACCAATCAAAACGATTTTCCAGCCTGAAATGACCTAATGAAGGTTGATATGCTGGTTAAATTAACCAACCAACCAACCAACCAACCAACCAATCAACCAACCAACCAACCAACCAAACTATTGCTAGGCCTCTTTTGCAATGTTTGAGTAATTTATCTCTGTCAATATCCTAGATAAATACATTATTGAATGATTTTCCTGCAATAGGAGGGCAGTAATCACTTTCTCACTTGGGTCCATGGTCAATGTTATCTCTTTTTTTAGGATCAAGCACCCTTGTTATAAGTTTCTTTTTCATAATTGGGAAAGGTATTACTCCATCCCTTCCCTCCAGTTATGGGTTAAATAACAAGGATAGGACTTGGGGACCCTGCCCTTGAAAACAAATCCCAATGAATCTTGATAAACAAAAACAATAAAACAAATAAACTAAATAAAACAAATCAAAATGGTTTACAGCATTAAATGACCTAATGAAGGTTGATATGCTGGTTAAATAAACCAACCAACCAAACAAACAACCAACCAAAGAATGACGTGGATTTCCTCGGTCTCTTTTACAAATATTTTCTCTTCGTGCTTAGCTCCCTGGTGCCCTCTGTACGTGAATTTATACGATCAACAAGACTGGCAAAAAGAACCTCACACTTTTACAGTCAAAACAATCAAATGCTGCCACCGCTTATACTCCTCAGCTTCTTTTCTCGCACATCCTGCCTGTGGAACTTTCTTTCAGAATATTTACTTTTTGATAGCTACACTTTTCAAGAGTTTAAATGAAACGTCATTTGTTTTGTCTTATTCCCTTGATTCAAATCCTTTTCTTTTCACTCTACTCTCACGTAACTCTTTTCATACCAATATCCCCATCCTTATCTTAACCCTACTCTGAGAGTCCCTATAACCTGTTCCTCTGTCTCTTCGCTCTCCTCTTATATAACCTTTCGCTTTCCTCTTATGTAGCCCCCCCCCTCTGCACAGCAGTGACAGTGCTTGGAATGAAAGTCTTATGAAAAAAAAAACACAGACAGGAAATTGAGAGATGGCAATATTCTGGTAGAATAGAAAACACCTTAAAATATCAAAAAGATGATGACTTTTCATAACACCAAAATAATTTATTTTCCCATGAAAGTCTGAACATTTCTAAGGGAGGCATCAGATGCAAAGTTTTGTCTCTGGCCACATCTGAGGAAATCACAGGGATGGAGACAGTAGTTACCGTAGAACCAGAAAAGTAAAGGGGAAACCTTTACAACAGACACGTATATCTTTAATTTTACCACACCTGGATCATTTGAAAAATACAATTAAGGTAGAATTTAAAGCCAGTGAAACAATATATTACTGCTCTACTGAAGTTCTTCAAGTGAAAAAATTGGACATCATTGGGAAGCTTGCATGAGTTAAACAAAATATGAAAAATGTGGCCAAATATATTCAGACCATATGGAAAAAATTCTACAATGAAATAAGATGTGCTAATTGTCAATAAAGCCATCGAGCATACTCATGAACATGCAAAATGGAAAAGGAAATATTCGAGGTGAGGTATAAAGAAGTTATCATTCACAAAAGCAAGATAAATAATGGGATGCTACATGAAAAGCACTTCCTGTGCTAAAATAAAATACTAATAATTAATACAACGAATACCAGTCAACCTAAGAAATACAGAACCTTCATGGAGAAGCTCGTGCACTTAAAATTAAATAGCTGACCTAAACTTACAACATAACATATAACACCAAAGCTCCAAATTAATGGTACAAAAAGAAACACAAAAAATGCCGATGAATGAAATGAAATAATAAATAAAGAGAAAACAAAATATCTCTGCTAAAAATATCTACAAATAAAAGGTTACGGTGATCTTTTATCTATCCACAAAAATTTATTAAGGATAAACTTGAGGGTTTATGCCCCCCAATAATTAAACAAACAAGAATCGGAAATTCACAGTAACCAAACTTTTACTCAAAATCAACTTAGCAAACAGAAAAAAAAGGAAAGCCAGATTCCACAAACAACCAAAACGTCTAAATTCAAAAAACCCAAAAAACCCCCAAAATTTAAATAATAACCACATACTAAAATAAATCCTGAAAACATTAAGCAATCATATATAAAAAAAATCCATTGAAACTACCTATCAGCAACAACTGTTTACCTTCATGAAACATTTTTTGTACCAAATAACAAAGGGAATATAAATTAATTGCATCAATACGACTAAACACATGACACTGGGTTTAAAATTCCAGGCGTTACATATATCAAAAATAGGAAAATTGTGATTCATAGCCAAATAAATTTAACAATTCTAACTAGCGACTGTTGTTAAATTGCCCTGATATAGGCCTAAGAAACATCTGCTCAGTATATATCCCATTGAATAACTCATCAAATCAAAATAAAATTCATGAAATCATAAGGCAACTCCCTTTCCTTTTTAACATACGAGGGGACTTTAAATGTCACCGCATCATATGTGGTTTTAAAAACAAACTAAACAGAATATGCCTTACAAACAGCAGCCGCTTATGTATTTGTGAAACACCGTCTTACTTGAATTGATTAAAAGGCAGTTGGTCGATAATAGACTTTGTCCTATGTGAGCAATCAATTGATATTGATTTATTTGGGAAGGTACTGGCATATCCATAAGTTAGCAATCACTTGCACATCTTTAGACAAAACTCAGAGCATATCCCTAAATATTTCCATAGGAAATTAGGCAGAGTGATTTAGGTTGAATTTAAAATCTTCTTCTATGTACCCTGTCCTTTCAGGATGTAGGCGATCATGGCTTTCCACGTCTCTCTATCCCTGGTAGCTCTTAGGACTCCTTCTCCTGTCACACTATGCAACCCTCGTTCAATTATCCACCTGATTAGGTTCTTCAAATATGTTATCCGCTTCTTTTCCCTGTCTCTTTTTCCCCTCTATCTGGCCTGTTATTATCAGGTTCTCCAAGCTCTCTTTTCTCATTGCATGTCCCAGGAACTTTAGCTGTCTCTTCCTGATGCTCAGTATTAATTTCCTTTTTCTTTCCATCCTTTCCAAAACCTCATTATTGCTCACATGCTCGATCCATGATATTCGCAGCATCCATCGGTAGAACCACATTTCAGTTACGTCAAGTTTATCCTTCATCTTTGATGATATTGCCCAGCATATTTTACGGAAATCTCTACAGCAAAGCAATTTATTCCAAAACGTTCAGCGCTAAAACATGCAACAGACGTTGTTTTAATGACAAATGCCGAAAAACCATCAAGCTAAGAAGAGCAGCTTTAAGTGCATTTAATAAACTGCAATCTCTACCTTATTGCAATTTAAGCAGCTACGAGTAAAACATGGGAAATAAAAAAATGCAGAAAAAACTACGCCAGCAGACTCACTTCTTCGATAAAAACAAAACGACTGTGGAATATGATAAGGAAAATATCAAACAAATACAATTAAACGTTATAAAACATCTCTCGATAAATAACTATAAAATAACCAGCAAAAAGGATATCGCTAACCAACGAGCCAAAAAAATCTCTAAAGAATCATTTGCCAAGAATGGTAACCAACAGTTTATTAAACTCAAACCAAAAAAGGATAAAACAAAACTGAACTATAAATCAAATAATGCCGAGAGCGATAACCTACTATTCATTCTAAAGGAACTAAATGAATCTTTAAAGAAAGCCCACAATACAGCTCGGGGACCAGATTATATTCACTACCAATTCATAAAACAGTTACTAAAAAAATCATTACACCTATTGATAAAATTGTGTAACAACATATGCAAAAATAGCAAATTACTAGAAATGTGGAGACAGCTATTCATCATCCATATTTCAAAGCCTGGTAAAGATATTCAGTCAGTTATGTGCCATACGTGATACACGCTTTGAGCGATCATGTCTCGAAAGAGACATGACTAACTAGGGCAGAAGATCTTCTATCCTTCTATTTGAAGTATATCTGAAGGGAGAAGAGACAGATTGTATTTATCTCGTAATAAGTGGGGGATCAGTTTATTACTTCATAACAAAAGAAAACCGATCCCCCACTTTATGTCTAGTAGAAGCCTTATGTTTCCAACTATTATCTATATTCAATCAGTTAAGTGCCATACGTTATACACGCTTTGAGCGAACATGTCTCGAAAGAGACATGACTGACTGGGCAGAGGGTTATCCCGCAATAGGTTGCCATTACTTTCTGCGGTAGACTGGTTGCCATGTACCGATCAATAAATTCTGGTTAAAGTGTAAGGACAAGACATAATGTGCAGAAGTGAATTAATATATTTAAAAAATGCCTACTAAAGTGAAGCTATATTTTTACAGCGTAGGCATATGCAATGAAGCTAGCTCTCAATATTATCACAGAGTTCAAAATTCTTATTTTTTGGGGATTACCTATACGTCTTAATGATGTTTAAGGAAACGATATCTAACAACGCACAAATCAAAATATTATGCAAAATGAGCACTACTTTCAGATATATCTATATCAAATTGTAATAGTGTCCTCCTACACGGAATGAACTCTTCTTCTTGCTATATATAAATTACCTGCGTGGCTTCCAGAGAGCATTTAAAGAGCTGCCAAGTTAGAAGCAGAGACGAGCAGTCAAGTACAGAAGTTAACGAAATCAGTTGACGACAGCTATTAGTCAGGCAGCGTAATAATACATTCGAACTAACTTATTTTTATAAAATTACTTCTTATTCAACACTTCCCTTGAATATCTTGTTTCTTGTTATGCTAATACACTGTCTTTTCATCTAACTTTTTCTTCCGTGTCATACTTCTGGAACAAACTGTTCACTACAAAATTTTCGACGAAGTTTCGCCACGACTCCACAACCATAAACCTTTTTTTATAATCGTGTGGCCCTAAGCAAAGCATTTTACTGCCACTGTTGTTCAGGGGGTTACATAGAAGGAATGCTATGAGAAAGAGTAACAGATTACAGGGGTTGTCAGGAAGAGGGTATGAGAAGGAACAGAATACTGATGAGAGTGGTGTGGAGGGAGAAAAGAGTATGAGTGAGAGAATGAAAGTTAGTGAGACAGGAGATGACTATTGACTTTACGTTTGAATTCTTGAAGTTTGTAGCTGTCGGTGAAGCAAGTAAATGGAAGGGAATTCCACAGGCGGGAAGTGCTAAAAAAACTGCTGGAGCAGAATTTATCGGTTTCACAGTAAAAGGGTGGGAGTTATTGCCAATCTTGTGGCTCGAAGAAATTCATATATAGGGGGTACCAGTGAACTAAATTTGTCGGAGCAGAAGCCGTGAAAGTATTTGTAGAAGAGGCACAGGGAAGCCACACTGCGTCGGTGCCAAGTCGGAGTCGAAAACATTAGAGATTCTCATTTGGATTTTGTCAAGGACACCTAGGTGGATATCAAGAGCACACGACTAGATATTGCAGCAATATTCAATGCATAGGCGGATGGTAGATTTGTATATGTGCAGGAAAGTTTCAGACGGCAAAAACTTCCTGGCCCTGCACAGAGAACCGACCTTCTTAGCAGCGGATTTAGCAATGGATTTTATATAGTTATTCCACTCGAGGTCTGATGCGAGAGTTAATCCGAGAAGGGGCAGTGTTTTACTTTCAGGTAGACTAGCTTATTTATTTTTTTTATAATTGCTATGGTGCTGGGATAACCCACTCTTCGCAATTCAGCCAAAACTAGAAGTGAAGACGGCTTTCAGGAAATCACGAAAGGAGGAAGTCATACTGGCCCGCTTGTGCATTGAGCACACAAGAATAATTAACTACTACTCGATATGCAACGAAGGCCAACAAGTACTTCAAGCACGTGAAACGGTATACACGGTTAGATATGCATAACCGAGGGTACAGGTTGTGTAATTATAACAAGGCTTTGATGTCTTTAAGAAAGCAAATGCCGTCATATTATTTCTACAAACAGTTAGCATATCACTGTGTAGGGCCAGGAATTTCTCAGCTACAGACATTTTTCTCACCGCCGTAACGTAGATCCCCTCTCTCTCTCTCTCTCTCTCTCTCTCTCTCTCCAAATACTTTCACACAGGTCCCACCCTTTTACAATAAAATGTTACCGCAACTTCAACTCTACCAGCTTCTTTTCTCGCACTTCCTTCCTGTGCAATTCCCTTTCTTATACTTGTTTATCTGACCGCTACAATCTCCAAAAATTCAAATGTAAGGTCAGTTCCCATCCTTATCTCTCTAACTCGCATCCTTTCTCTCATGTTCTTTTCTCTTTCCACATTACTGTCATCAGCCCTCTTCACACTAGTGTTTTTTATCCTCCTCTTAACCATTCTCTGAAACACACTATAACTTGTCCCTCTTATGTAACCCACTGCGTAACAGTCGTAGTAAAACTGCCTTGCTTGGGGTGAAATGATTATTAGAAATTTATATACACAAAATATAAACTATAGTATAATGTCAATAAAGCCAGTTTTCCTTCAAAATATATGTATACAAATAATATATCAATGAAATCAATCAATCGATTGACCCATTTTTACAATAATACATCAATGGAACCTTCATATAAAAACTCTTATATTACAAAGAATGCGTATTATATTCACAAGTATCTATTGTAGAAATCTTATTGGCAATAAAAAATGCATTGAGGTTTAGATGCCGTAAAACAAAATATTGTTTTATAATATTGTTACAATACTCATAAGTGATTCTACTTACTGTCGGTTTTATTTATTATTTTTTAGCTAAAGATGATATGAAGTTTTATTTATTATTTTAATGGTGGAGTAAGAATGTATAGTTAATTAATATTTATCTAACGAATGAATTTGGACAGAAAAGTTTATTTAAATGTGCAGTTGATAAGTAACCAGACATATGTAATGTTGGACTAATTGTGTGGGGGAAGAACATTTTTTTTTAATCATATCATCCCGAGCAAGGGGGTAAGGCCACTGGTGTGCAGGGGGTTATGTAAGAGTGAAAAGGTTTGGAAAAGAGAAAGCCGGAAACCACATCCTAAACAGGGAACAATGGATGAGCCTCTTCACCTGTTCAATAGACGTGGGTGGAGGGTGTGAACCGGGCGATAGTTCAGTCTATCTACTCCAATTGAAAAAAAAAATAAGCAAAAAAGAAAAGTGAAAAGATTGGAAAAGAGAAAGCTGGAAACCACATCCTAAACAGGGAACAATGGATGAGCCTCTTCACCTGTTCAATAGACGTGGGTGGAGTGTGAACCGGGCGATAGTTCAGTCTATCTACTCCAATTGAAAAAAAAAATAAGCAAAAAAGAAAAGTGAAAAGAATGGAAAAGAGAAAGGCCGGAAACCACATCCTAAACAGGGAACAATGGATGAGCCTCTTCACCTGTTCAATAGACGTGGGTGGAGTGTGAACCGGGCGATAGTTCAGTCTATCTACTCCAATTGAAAAAAAAAATAAGCAAAAAAGAAAAGTGAAAAGATTGGAAAGGAGAAAGCCGGAAACCACATCCTAAACAGGGAACAATGGATGAGCCTCTTCACCTGTTCAATAGACGTGGGTGGAGTGTGAACCGGGCGATAGTTCAGTCTATCTACTCCAATTGAAAAAAAAAATAAGCAAAAAAGAAAAGTGAAAAGATTGGAAAAGAGAAAGCCGGAAACCACATCCTAAACAGGGAACAATGGATGAGCCTTCACCTGTTCAATAGACGTGGGTGGAGTGTTAACCGGGCGATAGTTCAGTCTATCTACTCCAATTGAAAAAAAAAAATAAGAAAAAAAGAAAAGTGAAAAGATTGGAAAGGAGAAAACCGGAAACCTCATCGTAAACAGGGAACAATGGATGAGCCTCTTCACCTGTTCAATAGATGTGGGTGGAGTGTGAACCGGGCGATAGTTCAGTCTATCTATACTCGGATTAAAAAGAACATTAAATGCAAAATATCCTGCCCACTAAATACAACACACATTTAAAAAAAAAGAACACAAAATTAAATTATTTTGGCAAAATATAAAGAAGAATTGCATATTTCATATATTTAGTATGAATAAATAATTAGTAATTTTGTGTTTTATTTGTTATGGTAGTAAAATACCTTCAAAGTTCAAAGACTTTCTTTTGGTTTAAGGGTAAAATAATTGTTTTAGAAATAACTGTAGAAATGAATGATCAGATAAAAATGTTCAGTTAACATGTGTTAATTTTCATGGGTCTGCTGAAGTGTCGGTCTGTTGTTTTTGTTGTTATGTCTTTATTATCCGGTTATGTTCTCTCAATGACTGACAGACGCGCGTTTGCCACAGAAAAACTAAATGTATAAATAATTCTCTCACGTGACATTCCATTAACGGTAGCTTTTTTCTCCAATTTCCTCTACTTTTATAAGTAGGGAGGTACCTCCGAGGAAGGCAGCAGATAACATATTTGCAGGGCCTGATCAGGTGGATGACGGAACGGGGGTTGCGAGGTGTAACAGAAGCAAACATACTAAGAGCCACAAGGGATAGGGAGACGTGGAGAACCATGATCGCATAGGCCCTGAAGGGACAGGGCACATAGAAGTAGAATAAGAGGTTCGGCTCCAAATACAAACATTTTTTTAATTCTGTAGCGAAAATTTTTTTTAGTGATTTGGATTCGATTTTATGTGCGCGCATTTTAAACTTTTTGGGGGGGCTTCAACTAATCGCGGTAAACGATAGGATTTTTTCTATTATTGTAAAAACCCACACAAAATCCCAAAGGACATTTAAATTGATACACAATGTTGGTTTTTGCAAGACACTAGTTCATGTAGACGCTACAATTTGGATAAAATGTCTGTATTATATTTAGTATAATATACGATTACTTTATTTTTTAATCGAATTTGTGATTCAGTCAGTCAGTTAAGTGCCATACGTGAAACACGCTTGGGCGATCATGTCTCGAAAGAGGCATGAATGACTGGGCAGAAAATTATCCCGCACAAGTTTGCCAATGCTTTCTGCGGTAGACTGGTTGCCAGCCAAAGTTATAGAACCCAATCTGTCCTGTTATTTAACCTATAACTGGAAGGAATAAACGGATTAATACCTTTCCCAAGGGTATTTGTGCGTAAGTGAATGCAATGAATTCAACTGGAATTTGAAATCGGCTCCCCGATATTTGGTTATCAACAGCACCACAATGCACATATGATATATCATATATACAACATATAATATATATATATATATATATATATATATATAATAGAGAAGTAAAATTAATATATATCCATATTGTATATTTTATATATATAGTAGGTAAAATAAGATGAAAATATAAATATATTATATATAAAGTATATGTTATATATATGTTATACATATATATATATCATGTCATGTGAAATGTGTATGTATATTTATAAATATCAATATATATATATATAGATATATATATAAATATATATATATATATATATATATATATATGCAATTTGTTATATATATTATATTGTTTATATATTATATACAATCTTTCTTAAATAACCGCAAAATGAAGGTCGTTCTGAATGGGCGTGCCTCTTCGTCCTACAGCACGAATGCTGGTGTCCCACAGGGCTCTATCCTGGGCCCGACCCTCTTCCTTATTTTCATCAACGTCCTCCCAGATGAGATCAAGTCCCAAGTAGGCATCTACGCAGAGGACACTACAATATACTCCCGCTCCAGTAAGAAACCTGTCGTGGCGGACAGACATAATCTCGCTACTGACCTTGAGCGGGATCTACACTCTGTGGTGAACTGGGGCAAGAAGTGGCTTGTCAACTTCAATTCATCTAAGACCAAGCTGTTGTCTGTCAACCATTACAGGCAATCTCTTCTGCCTCCCATAAGCATGGACCAAGTGATTCTCCCTGAGAGTAATACACTATGACTCCTCGGACTTACCCTGTCCTCAGACCTCAAATGGAACCACTATATTGAATCCATAGCAAAATCTACTGCTAAGAAGTTTGGGTCACTATGTCGATCCAGGATGTTTTTTCCACCTGAATCCATCCTGCATATATAGAAGTCAATCATCCGTCCGTGCATGGAGTACTGCTGCCATTTATGGTCAGGTGCCCCTGCCGTTCTCCTCAGTGGAGAGTCTGTAATGTGATAGGTACTGATCTGAAATAAAAAGTACATAAAACTCAGATATAATTTAATTTAATAATCTTTTAATTGCTGGAATAAATAATAAAAATTAAGGACATTATAGTCCGAAGAAAAAAATTTTGATTACAAATAAAAATTTTTTAAAAATTGTTTGTATATTTTTATTATAATAATTTATAAAGTTTTAAAAATATTTTAAAACTTTAAAGAACTATTGAGCTTAGATTTTTCAGTTAAGAATTGATTATATTGCCTGTCGAAAATTAAAAAGGTTAATAAAAATCCATCTGCACCCATATTTTTCAAATAATTTAACCTTTTTTGTGCATTTGATGTTTGTTTAGTTTTTGTTTTTGTAGGGTAATTTTTATGCGCAAATTAAAAGGTCAGAGTTTCCTTGATTTACTCAAAAATAATTTGGTACAATTTTGGCTCTTATAGACGCCATACATTTTTTATCCCTAATCAAAAACCTGTCAACAAATGTTTGTGATTTACGGTGTGGAACAGGTCATAAAGTTCAAATCTCTGATTAAGAAATAGTTTTATTCTAAATTTCACGCTATAAATAAGTAATACGTGTGCAGATCAGATTAATTTAACATAGAATTTGCTATTTTTCCAAAAATAATGTGTCACAGATGAATATTTTATTTTTGCAGGATATTTCAAACCAAGAATTAACTTTTGTTTACAAAAATGTGTCGATCGCACAAAAATGGCTGCAAATTAGAAATTTGAAAAAATTTTCTAACTTTTACTTTCGAATCAATATAATTTTTGTTTTAAATAAACCAGAGTATTTTGCTTACTGGATATAGTAAATTTAATCATTTAGGTTTCAATAAAACTAAAATAAAAAATTCAAGAAAACATTTTATTTATAAAAATTCAATTTAAATGTTAGTTATCAAAAATGAGTGGAGTTACTTAGTTTAGACGCTTCAGAACTAACGATATTGATGTTAAAATTTAAAAATATATCTGTGTGTCAACATAGAACGTGTTTGAAAGCGACTAATTGGAGGCATTACTTCATAAAAATCATGACAGGTGCAAGGTAAATTTGCGTATGATTAGGAGTTGATCTCGCAGCAGTTTTGAAACGTTTAACGGTTATAGGAAAGATTCAAATGCAAGAACATTCAGTGCCGTAAGAGTTAAAGTTGGGAGTCGTTGAATGACTCTTGTCACGTTTGAATAGCTGTTTCAACGGCAGAAAAAAAGAATTTCCTTTGACATCGTATTGTGATCGGCGATGAAAATTAGATGCACGACGAGAAAGTCGTGGGATAAGCCAGGCCATACGTCAATATTAGCGGCAAGTCCGAATATACATGGTTCGAAGTTTCTTCTCTGTATTTGGTGCGGTTAGCTAAATGTAGTTTATTATGAGCTACTCAGACCAACTGAAACCATCACGAGAGATTGGTTGCCTAAATATGATGCGTTTGAGCCAAGCAATGATGAAAGAAACGACAGCTGTACAAACAGAGACTCGACAAAGTCATTTTGCAACATAAAAATACTAAGCCAGATGTCAAAATATGGGTGAAAAATATACTTGGAAACGCTTAAATCGGAAGTCCTTACCCACCCACCGTATTTATCAATACTTGCTCTGTCCTATTTTCATATTTTTCGATCGATTACAACATAGCCGTGCTGAGCAGAATTTTTACTCTTATGCAGATGCCGAAAGATGGGTCAACATCTGGTTAGGCTCAAAAGACGTGTCATTTTGTTCGACGTGGAATTCAAAAGCCACGAGAAAAATGGAGTGGTTAGGAATAGATAATACTTTCAGTAATTTGTTTCTTATTCATTTTTGTAAATAAATTATTACTTTCCATGAAAAATCAGTGAGAACTTATTCAAGGTCCTAATATAAAACTATATATATATATATATATATATATATATATATATATATTTATATATATATATATAATGTATATATAATTAATATAATTATACAGTGTATATATATATATGTAATGTATATATAATTAATATATATATACAATACATATATATATGTAATGTATATATAATTAATATATATATATACAATACATATATATATAATAAGTATAATAAACATATTGTATAATGTATCATATATATAACATATAATGTATATATTTAATTATATACCTATTTATTATATAAATTTTAATATATATACGTATGTATATGTATGTGTATTTGTGTGTATATTTGTTATATTGTATGTTTGTTATATTATATATATATATACATATTTCAGATATATTATGTATAATCCTTATAAGATATATACAAATATACATGTATTATAAGTTTATTATATATATTACATATACAGTATATACATACATATATATATATATATATATATATATATATATATATATATATATTCTGTGATCGACGTTACTCAAAGAATGCATACGAAAAGAGTAACGCTGCACGAACACCCTGGCACGCCTACAAAGAGATCACGGATATTATTTATGTCAGCCTTTCAACTGTCAGTCGTGTCATCAAGGCGAAGAAACAAGCTGAATCCATCAGTCCTAAACACAAAAAAAATGCGGTCGGGAGTGAAAAACAACCCCAAGAGAAATGACGTATTCGTGATCAGGAAAAGTGTGAAAGATCCTAGGAAAACATTATTCGTTTTGTTTCAATTAATTTGTACAGTGTAAAATATTTGTCAAAATAAAAATGTTTACGTGTAAAGCATTTCGTCTTTTAGGACTTCGTTGAACAAAATTTAAGTTGGTTCGACTACACATGCACATTAACGACGAATCCTGGTTAATTTAGATATTTTTTTTATATTTGCAGGAATTAATTTATTATATTTTTTTTCTTTTTATTACTTTTGATTTAGGTATCATTTGCCATATATATATATATATATATATATATGGACGTAAGTTAAGAAATATAAATATGAGGGTGCATATATGTTTATTATTATTATTCAGGTGTTAATAAAACTGTCGTCAATATATGAAAGATCTGTAATATATATAAATATATATTAATAAAGAGACATATTTTTCTACGTCTATGGCAACACTGCGTTATACAATCAGCAGGTGCATATATCAAACTAACAGATTAATAAATTTGAATTTAATATCAGTCGATGTTAATGGGAATTGAGTTTTATAAAGCTAAGTTACTGCGTATTTGATAGAAAGATTAAAAATTTAAATATTCTACTCTTATATGTAGATAAAAAATGTTAAATTTAAAAGTTAAAATTTAACAAATATATTAAAAATAATAAAATGCAAAAACATATTAAAGGGGCGTAAATTATCAAACGTAAAAATTAAAAATATTACTTGTAGATAAAAAATGAAAATTTTAAAATTTAAAATTTTTAATAAAATAAAATGAAAATAAAAATTAAGAATTAAAAAGTAAAATTTTAGAATTAAAATTAAAATTTAAACAATTTAGTGTACAAAGATAGAAGGGAGTTAATTCATACTTGCCAAAAGTAATATTGCGGTGAAAAGATAGAAAAAGAAAGAAGAAAGAAAGAAAGAAAGAAAGAAAGACAGACAAAGGAAAGAAGTGGAGAAATGTATAGAGGAAGCTATATTAATCTTGGTCAAGGAATTTAAGTATTTTTCTATGACAGCAAGTGGTCATTAAATTACATTTTTATTAAGCAAATTAGGATTATCGATATGGTTTAAGGTGACCAGTTATTCTAAAAGGCATAGATAATATTTTTTCTCTTTTTCCATTATAAGGTTTTGATTTAGCTACGATATTCCAGGTATTAATTGAGTTCTAGTTGTTTTTTTAATTTCTAATGAAGTACCTATATGTTGAATGTTTATTGAATTGACCTCATGTGAAACATAACCGAACTCCCTACAACTTAAAATTATCAGAATTATCAGAAGGTTGAAGGTTGGAACAATTAAAGTATTTCGTTTGCATGTAAAATTAGTATTTTATTAACAGAACAGAATAATATCAATTTGTAAAAGCTAAATTTTCCAAGAGAAATAGCAATAAGAAAATAAATGCTAAGAGGTTAATTGTAGGTAGCAGAATGTCTTTAAGTTGAATTAACAGGGTTATAAATACAGTCTGTGTTCTTTTCTTTTTATAGACGAGAAAGTGAAATGGAAGTTAAAGCAATAAAGGAAAATTGTACTTATCGAACGTTAGTTTTTAGGAGTCAGTTGAAGTATTCTAATGCTGCTGTTGTTGTCGTGGTCTTCTCCTTTTTGACGTCGTGAGTGGTGAAGACAAAGAAGAAGATATAAAGAAAAATATCACTCCAGAAGGAGAAGGAGAAAAAATGTGTGTCGTGACCTTCTGTCCAGGTCAGTGGCTTGACATTTTTGTCACATCTTGGCGGTGTCTAATTTTGCTTCCCTCTCTGACTGATTTTACTTTTTTCTCTGTTTTTCTTGCCAAAGGACATTTTCACACTGGATTGTTAAATTCTTTCCCAGTTTTGAAAATCGCTTCCGTTCATTTGTTAAAAAAAAACTAATTTAATATTGGATCGCTAAATTTGGCTTCGTCTTTTTTCTTTCAGTACAGGGTCAATCCTTTTTTCTTATTTGTCAAAATTAATATTTCACACAGAGAAAAAGTACTTTTAATTCCGTATTTACCACAGCAACAATGTATGAATAAAGTAGTACTTTTGCTGTATTTACTGTTGCTTTATTGCCAACTTGCGGTTGTTAAATCTTATCTTCCCCTTTTCAGAAGTGCTTCCAAAGTAAAATTTAAAAACATTATCACCCGAATGAATTCGAGTCAAGTAAACAATACTTTCGGACATACATTGGCCATACAATTGGCAGGCTCATTTTTTCGGCATCTGCATTTATTTTTGGAAGGGTCATTTTTGCTTTCAGTTACGTGACGGATGTTACTTATGAGGGTCAAATATTTATTTAATATTATAGTATTATATTCTGAAATATATTTATCTCTATTTTAACGAAACTATAACTGACTTTAAGATTGTTTTTGGTGACGTTTCTTTTAGTGAGGGTGAATGGGAGAAATGTTTGTGAATTAAGATAAGGAAGAGTTTGGACGTTACGATTGAAGGATGAGTGAAATCAAATAATGTTACGTTTAAGTGATATCTGCTCATTTCTGCCTACCTTGATTTTAACGGAGTATTCTAAACTATTGTTCTTTCTGAATCATTGATGTATTTAATTTTAGAATTGTCAAAATCTTATTATTGCTACAGCTGCTACTTAAACGAAATTGGTTAGATTTGTGTAACTATATACACATCAAGAGGGAATCAAAACACCCTCAGAGAATCACTGACAACCTACACAAAAAAATTTATTTCTTCGTCAACGATTGATTAAAAATGTCATTAAAACTAAATGTTTGTTTGGTATTTAATTAGACATCGTAGAATAAGAGATGTACAATAGTTGATCATTTTATCTGGATTAATGTTTTTTTTATCGATAACAGTATTTGTTATGATAATATAAGACAGGACATAATAACTATAGATTTTTTATGATCTTTTTTGTACGGTGGGGTAATGAATTTCTGTTCACTGTAAACAAAAAAGAAACCAAAAAAAAAACAATCTTTAATTATGACTAGCAGTATAGCCCGGCGTTGCTTGGGTATAATGAAAGCTTTAAAACTAATCCATGGTCCTGGAGCTCAGACACTTTGGACGTTGGCACGAAAGACTAAAAAGCAATAGTTGTTTCCAGTTAAAGCGAAACCGTAGATTGAAAGAAAAATGAATGGATGTAAATTAAATTTTGGTTTCCTGGTATCAATATCAAATCTTCTGCACTATTGTAAGAACTGCAACCTTGAAACTTTTGAATATCGTTTCTTATGAATTTGATTAAAATTGGACCACTCCTTCTATAACCCGATTTTTTCGATTATCAATTTTCGATATTTATCTGGAGTATCTCGAGACAAACCCTAACTAAGAACACTAGCAGACGCTTATAGTACAACTGTGTAAATGTTCAAGAAAATTGATTCAGCCGTTTCGGAATTTATAGGTAATGATACACACACACCGACACACACACACACACACACACACACACACACACATACAAAGTTCCATTTATAAACAAGTTTAGATGTTTTCACACACACACACACACACACACACACACACACACACATATATATATATATATAGTCTTCTTGAATATATATATATATATATATATATATATATATATATATATATATGAAGTTTTCATTAAAATTGAGAGACAAGGTGTGAAGGTTAAATTTTTATGAAATTTTCGTGTGACGTATAACATTTCTTTTTGCATAAAAGAGGGATAGTTACCTATATATATGTATATATATGTATATATATATAAATTACAACGAAATTACGTTCAAAGCTTTGCTTTAGGTTGTTTTATTTGATTGTTACTGTTTGTTTTCGGAGAGGAATTTTTTGAGTTCAGTTTTTGCAAATATTTCGGGAAATGTTCAATGCTGTAATTAACTGGATAGTAGTATAATGTTTTGACGTCAAGTGACGCTTAAATTTGATTATTTTGTTTTGTAGAAAACATAAACTGAATAACTCTGTCCGTGCAGGTCATGGTATATTTATTATGTAAATAATGTTATTCCTTATTTATTTTTCGAGGTTTTGTTAATTGATAAACCTGTAGAGTAATTAGGATATAACTGAGCATATTTGCTTCCACGGTACCACTTTTAAACGAAATATGAAGTGGTGTTGAGAGAGTAGAAATAATGAAAAAATTAAAGCTTTGTCTTCAAGGGTTTTGTTAATATAAATGATGATGGAGCATTGAACACCGAAACTTGATAGCTTTTGTGTTGGAATATGCTATTATTATAACAAGAATATATTAGTTAAATGAGAAATGATAAATGGTTTTGTTAATATAAATGATGATGGAGCATTGAACACCGAAACTTGATAGCTTTTGTGTTGGAATATGCTATTATTATAACAAGAATATATTAGTTAAATGAGAAATGATAAATGGTTTTGTTAATATAAATGATGATGGAGCATTGAACACCGAAACTTGATAGCTTTTGAGTTGCAGTATGCTGTTATTATAACAATAATATATTAGTTAAATGATAACTGTTTAAGGGTTTTCTTAATATAAATGATGATGGATCATTGAACACCGAAACTTGATAGCTTTTGAGTTGCAGTATGCTGTTATTATAACAATAATATATTAGTTAAATGATAACTGTTTAAGGGTTTTCTTAATATAAATGATGATGGATCATTGAACACCGAAACTTGATAGCTTTTGAGTTGCAGTATGCTGTTATTATAACAATAATATATTAGTTAAATGATAACTGTTTAAGGGTTTTCTTAATATAAATGATGATGGATCATTGAACACCGAAACTTGATAGCTTTTGAGTTGCAGTATGCTGTTATTATAACAATAATATATTAGTTAAATGATAACTGTTTAAGGGTTTTCTTAATATAAATGATGATGGATCATTGAACACCGAAACTTGATAGCTTTTGAGTTGCAGTATGCTGTTATTATAACAATAATATATTAGTTAAATGATAACTGTTTAAGGGTTTTCTTAATATAAATGATCATGGAGCATTGAACACCGAAACTTGATGGGTTTTGAGTTGCAGTATGCTATTATTATAACAATAATACTAACTGTTATATATATATATATATATATATATATATATATATATCAGCATCCAGTGTGGGTATAGAAGAATCCAAAGGAGTATCCTGTACATATAGTTGTAAGATAACTCTCTAAGAGAGCTCTAATTTATCTTTTTTTTTTAATCATATCACCCCAACCAAGGCCATAACACCACTGATGTGCAGGGGGCTACGTAAGAGTGAAAAGGTTGGAAAAGAGAATGCTGGAAACCACATCCTAAACAGGAAACAAGGTATGATCCTCGTCACCTGTTCAATAGACGTGGGTGGAGTGTGAACCGGGCGATAGTTTAGTCTATCTACTCCAATTGAGAAAAAAAAGAAAGGAGTGGAAAGATTGGAAAAGAGAAAGCGGGAAACCATATCCTAAACAGGAAACAAGGGATGAGCCTCTTCACCTGTTCAATAGACGTGGGTGGAGTATGAAATATATTTATATAAATACATATATTGCAAATATAAGAGAAATTAATGCAGATAAGTTATTTCATGGTAAATCGGATGTGTGGGCCTATTTCAGACGAACCATCATCAGCTTCCGCGTCTTTATTTTACAAAGGATTCCTGTAAAATGCCTTTGTAAACTAAAGACTGAAGCTGATGATAGTTCGCCTAAAATAGGTCCATACTTCCGATTTGCCATGAGATAACGTGTCTGCCTTAATTCTTCTGAAATATATATATTGGATATGTCAGATTAAATAAATAATTTATTTCAGTTATAATACTGGTTGCATCTTTTTGAAGAGATGCAAGTGCTTCAAAGATTCAGAATCCAAACAGTTTTTCTGTCGGAGAAACTTGCCAGTAATGTTGATTCCTCAAGGTATGCGCAGGTAAAGTTCTGTAAATTCTGGGGCGACCTTTAACAGATATAAGTAACAACTCTATGACGCCCTTGCGACAGCATTTCGTTGAGTACTACAATTCTCTGCCCCTGTAACTTTGAAGAAAACAAATTACATACTTTATAAATCCTTTTTCGTTCTATGAAATCAAGCCAAATTAATAAAAATTTTAGTAAAATTTGCCAGATGAAACTACATTATACTTCACGGTCTAGACAAAACTGATAAAGACATATTCAGTTCTAATTTTAATTTTTCATTTACAAACGCCGTACTGTCTATTTTCATTGATTTTACAATCTTTTGTTGAGAATGATCACGCAACAGTCAGAATGCTTGGATCTCAACATTCAATGTTGGCAATTTTCACTATAATTTACATAAAAAACTGAATCAATTTTTTAACGACAGGGAATCTAAGACACATAACGATTATTATTTTTAATATAACATGTTCAATAGAACATGTATAAAAAATATTTGTGATTTGGTAAAACATGTTTAAAAGAAAGGTTGCTGCAGTTTGACAATAGTTCTTTCGCCGGCATACTGAATCAATTTAACTTTGCGTGTATCTGCTTATTTGAAATTGTGTATATGTGGAAGTTTAAGTAATTTATACTTCGTTATTTCTTTACTTAGTTATAGAGAGGATAATATTTTTTACGTTTTTAAAATGTTATAACAGATAAATTGACAAACATGCAAACACGGATATATATATATATATATATTAAAATAACTTTAATCCAAAAGGAAGAGCAGGAAGGTAAATACCAAAGACCCGATCCTAATTAACATTAATATTTTATATTAAAAAGAGCTCAATATAATTAAAATTAAAGAGCCAATTTTAATTTTAATAACAACAATCCTCTACGAAACAATTTTAATAGGAACACTCTAAAAATCTTGTGGCTCAAATATAGACGACATTATAAATTCTCATAATAGGTAAATTCTAAAGAATTTATGTAATACTGACTCTGAGTCCGGAATTTTAAATAAATGCAATTGTAGCTCCGTGGATGCCTGCGCGGTGGAGGGCAAATGTAAATTCACACAGGTAATTTTGTAATATAACAATCTGGCCCCACCCGAGGAAGACTGATGCAAGCGAGGGTGTTTCCGGTCGTTGAAAGGAGCGGATGTCATTTTGACCTTAATTCCGGCAGCAGCTGAAATAACTACAGAGGCAAACAGAACAGGTGTCTCTGAGAATTACGTGGGCGTGCGTGGGCGAGGCAAAACCGGAAGAAAAAGTCCCGGTTCTGGAAGATTATAAAAAGACCTCGGCACACGGATTCGCCAGTAGCAGTAGAGGAGCAACAGAGATCGGCCGGTGAAGAGAGACACAACAGATAAGACTACACTCCCGTCAACCCATTAGAAGCGCGCTCTCTCAATTCTCTGTTCCCTATTCTACACGGTCCATCGTCATTAATAAAAATATAACTTATATTTTTATATATATGCGTGTTTGTTGTTTGTCGCCCAGAGGAATAATTGGTGCCTAGTGACTTGCTGTTTTGAGACAACAAAACAGTTAGATGCGAGCTGGTTGCCACGGCGACGATTGAAATTCAACGGACTTAAAACTACCAGATAGAAAGAAAAAAGAAGACGAAAATATATAGCAGCCGCACGACTATAGACATCAGCCAAGGTAGGTGACTCTTTGATTTGATAGTGTGTGTGTTTTCCGCTCGTGTTTATAAGTCTAGTTAGAAAAAAAAATGGAACAGCATACTTTTGCGATCTGACCCTAGAATTGAGAAATGTGGATTGTTCGGTGTCGAACACATTTAAGGGTAGAACGGAGGGGGTGCAGGACTACATGCAGAGAGTAGTACGCCTAGCGGAGAGCGCATATGTTGGGGTTGACGGGAGGAATAAAGTTGAGATATTTACCTATCTGTAAGTATAAAACATCTGAGTTAATGATTTATTTTTTTTGTTAATATTTTACCATATATGTGAAGTGAGTTTACTGGTATGTTGCTTAATTAATCTTAATTTTATTGAGTAAGTGAAAATGTAAAATCATGTAAAGGAAGTTTCTTCTACTCTTTAAAGTGGATAATTGGATTAACTTGTTGATAACAATGTTTTCTTTGGTTTGTGCAGTGTTAGGTTTTCTTTTTTTTTTATTTCTTTTCAATGACTGTACACTACAAAATGATTTACATTTCTATGTTTGTGAATTATGCTTTTGTGCAGGTTCCCATCAATTCAACATCCTCTGTGAATTTTCATTTATGTGACTTGGGAAATATCTTTTGAAGATATATTAATTTCTAAAAACTTTATATTGACACGGATAGACCTGCAGATTCCACAGTTGATCGGAACAAAAAGAAAGAACAACTGAAAAGTCTTGTAGACTTATTGGCTGATATGCTATAGGATTGGGAAAGAAGCAGTGGGAGGATTAACGATAGTTTAAGTGAAATAGTTAGGAAGATACAAACGTGGAAAATTATTAATAGTATCTAGAGCAGAAAGTAAATTATACGTCTTTGGTTCAGTGGTTTGGTCCCCAATTACGCAGAAATTTCCCAATTTTTCAGTGGACACCATGCCGGTAGAATTGCGCGATATGGAGGAGATTCCTATCCGCAAACTAGTAAATACCTTGGACCAGATAGATATGGAAAGATTTAGTGAAGGATATGAAGAACTCCCGAAGAAGTTGACGATAGGAGTCATTGCTGGCATAGTCGGCGTTATGATAATCCTTGGAATAATAACTAGGAAGCGGATTTTTAAGTGTGAAAGAAGCAACAGTGCTTCGGGAAAGGAAAGGGAGTTATCGGTTGTGAATAGTACTCCGGAGTCAACGGGTGTTCAACACTCAAATGTCTCTGTGTTAAACAGAGAGATGTCAACAAATCAGATATGCTTGGATTCGAATCCAGAGGAAGTAGTTCAAGGAATGGAAAACATTGTACAAACTAAGGAACCACGAGTTACGGGTCCATTTTTTTAGACTAAATTAATATAAATGAAACCTCTAATCCTCCACAAGTAAATTGCATGCGGATTATCGTTGGAATCAGGGTAATTTTCTTCATTTTCTATTGAACATTTCTCGGTCAGACTATGAATGATATGTACTGCAGATAATGGCCATTTTTCTGTGTTCAAACATAGTATGTTTGAAATTAAATTAAATTAAATGAAGTTACATGTGTAACAATAAACTCGAGCAGAGACACGCATAGTGTTGGTCAAAGGTCATTTACTCGATGTCAGTTTAGAAACTGGGGCGCGGTTACCGCCTATAATCATGTGGTTATGCATCGAGGCGTCTACGCTTATGGACAGAGTTGAGAAAGAAAATGAACATTTTTAAGAACTTTGCCCAATTCTGTGAAAATGGATATTAAAAAAAAAAAAAAAAAAAAAAGAAAAAGAACAATGAAACATCGAGCTGGTAGAACAATTTTCACGATGGACACGAACATTGTTGGGTTGCCGATGTAGGCTCCCCCATATATTTTTTTGTTGTTTTTTTTTTGTTTCGGCATGCACATGTTTTGTTGTTTTGGCGTGCACATGTTTTATACAATTGTCGGGCTTGTGTGGCATGGGGAGGAGTGTGAGGGTGTTGCGCTTAAAATGTTCTTAGGTGAACATTTTGGAAAATGGGAGGGCGAGGAATGTAATATAACAATCTGGCCCCACCCGAGGAAGGCTGATGCAAGCGAGGGTGTTTCCGGTCGTTGAAAGGAGCGGATGTCATTTTGACCTTATTTCCGGCAGCAGCGGAAATAACTACAGAGGCAAACAGAACAGGTGTCTCTGAGAATTACGTGGGCGTGCGTGGGCGAGGCAAAACCGGAAGAAAAAGTCCCGGTTCTGGAAGATTATAAAAAGACCTCGGCACACGGATTCGCCAGTAGCAGTAGAGGAGCAACAGAGATCGGCCGGTGAAGAGAGGCACAACAGATAAGACTACACTCCCGTCAACCCATTAGAAGCGCGCTCTCTCAATTCTCTGTTCCCTATTCTACACGGTCCATCGTCATTAATAAAAATATAACTTATATTTTTATATATATATGCGTGTTTGTTGTTTGTCGATATATAACAATTTATGAAGCTCACATTTCACCATCCAACAAGAAAAATTACCGGACTTATATTGGTATGTCCGCGGGACCTTTTAAGCAAAAATATTATAATGAAAAGGTATTCTTTATCGAAACCAGGTCAAACATACGAGACAGCCATGTCACGGAGATTCTGGAAAATGAAGGAAGAAGGGCTGGACAATGTAATTAGCTGGAGACTGATAGGTTCAGCCCGAATTCCGAGGAATTTTCGTGATAGGTGCGATCTGTGTCTGCAAGAAAAAATGCTAATATTAAAGTTCCCAAATCAGCACCTACTCCTGAATTTTAGAAAAGAATTCATTAGTAATTGCCGCAATAGGGCGACATTTGTGATCATTTAAAATTTAAATTCTAAATTTAGTTTTTAGGAGAGTAAATATAAATTAAATTGGTTTTGATTAATTGATTAATTAATTAAATTTTTAAATAGAAATTTTGAACCCCTCTACCTTCCTCTTCCTGTCTCCTTTGAATATCTACCTTTTATTAAGTAAGGAGACTTGTACTAACTTAACCCCTGATTTTTTCTGCAAGTATATATATATTTTTTTCACAGCATAATTTTTTATAAATTTTTAAAAAATTTAATTTTTTTAGAAAACTTTTTTAAAATTAAATTTTATTAATTTTATTAATTTTATTTTTATTTTTATTTTTAATTTAAATCAAGATTTATCATTAATCAGATTGACTTAATTAAATTTAATTAAATCATATATCAGCTTTTTTCCAAATAACTTTTTTCTAAAATTTTTTTCCTAATACTTTAACCCATTTATAAACGCTAGTTTTGTTGACACGTATCGAGCGTCTCTAAAATATAGAACAGTTTTTCTTTTCTTTTTCCTTCTTCTTCTTCTCCTTTTTTTCATCCCACTTCTCAATCAAACACCACTTCCTATTCCATTCGTTAACCCCCTTCCTCTTTGTAAAGCTAGACAAAGCTAAATTTTTAAAGTTTTCACTCACAACTCAATCTAAAAGTAAAATTGTCCTAAATCTAAAAATAGACATTGATTGCTAAACTGTTTTTTTTTTGTGACGTAATTTTTTTAACTTCCGGCTGGTGAATTCTTAATCTTCCAATTTTTTTTAATTTCTTCTTTATTTCATTTTGAAATGTGGTAGTTGCCGATGCGAAATTGAAACATGAAATCCCTAAGAGAGATTTCACATCTCATCGGCAACTACCACATTTTATTTTATATATATATGTATATATATATATATATATATGTATGTATGTGTGTGTGCATGTGTGTGTTTGTGTGTGTGTGCATGTGTGTGTTTGCGTGTGTGTGGCTTTTTAGATAATGTAACTGAATAATTCCTACAGTGAGTCGTGCATTTGATCTATATGGTTGCGTTGAATAAAAAATTCACTATTATCTCATTTTAACAGATATATTTACCAAAATTGCATAAAATATTCATACATTAAAGAGTAAAGTTATTCAATAAAATTGCCATTGGCTTCAGATACGAATTAGAAATCTCCTGCGTCTCTTTTGTTGGTTTTCCTCTTTCAGTCAGGGAATGCCATCATAATCCTTGCCTTCAGTTTATTATTCGCGTTATAAGGAGTTTTGTTGGTGTCTCGCTGAACGGTGATCTATCCATAATAATGAAGTGGGTTGCAGTCTTGGGAGTTAAGTGAACAAATTTAAGGGGTTATGAGGTTGCAACATTTGTCTCACAGCCATGACTGTGTGTCATAGTGAAAAGTTCCTTGTTTCTAGACATAGGGTCTTTCAGCAGCCAATCTCTTGACCCAGCTGCCACTAATATTTAAGTTACTTGATATAAGTATTTCTGCTGAGTCTGATGCTCTGTGAAAGATAAATGGAGTCATAACGTCGCCGTCACAATTGATCTCTCCAAACACCTTCGTAATCTCTATTAGATTCATCCAACTCTTCACTGTGCTTAGTTCGACACCCAAACATTCTGAAACTTTCGTACTAGGGTTTCCGGTGCGAATGACAAGTTGGATAGCCAGCCGTTTCATATTTCTGGCGGAGTGCATTACGATGTGGTGCTCTTTTACTCACAAAGGGTATCCACCTGATCCTACTATAATGTGCATTCGGGAAAATAAAAAAAAACAACGCGCATGCGCAAAATAAAATAAAAATATAAAATAGCAACAATTTATCCATTGCATCATATGATTTAAATATATAACCAGTCGAACTGCTAAGATTCGAATAAAAATTCCTTCGTATAATTACTACGTTATATATATATCGACGAAAACCCACTTTATAAAAATATGTCAATGTAACCTTATCTACAACTGATTTCTTAAAAGAATATATGTTCTAGTTATACGAATTTGTTGTAAAAACCTGATCGCCATTATATAACCCACTGAATTTGATATAAAGAAACCAAACCTACAAAGAAGAACTATGAATCATATTCACATTAGCTCTCACCAACTGTCGGAACCATAGCATCATAAAACCAAGATTCATTTGTTGGTGATGCGTGTGCCTTAACGAGCGCTAAATGTTATTTTTCTGTTGGATCACGTCCCAGTTCTAAATTGAGCAGAGAGGCCACTTTGCACACATGCAGGAAAAAAATGGCACTTTTTCAAAGTAGGTCGGTCTGTTGATACTTCGGCCACCTTACCTACTCAGTCTCATATATTGGCGAACATTTGCTACCTTCTTTTTCTATGTGCCTTGTCCTTTCAGAACGTAGGAAATCATGACCTTCCACGTCTCCCCCTTCACTGGCGGCTCTTAGCAGGCTTTCTCCTGTTACACCACTAAACCTTCTCTCTGCCATCCACCTGCCCAGGCAAGGCGAGTAATTTACTCGCTGTTTTCTAGTTTTTCCTTCCCTCTATCTGGCCTGTTTGTATCAGGTTCTCCAAGCCATTCTACATATTACAATTCCCGTTCGAATCTGTTTCGCACTTTCTGTCTTCTGTTAGAATATTTCTCAGGTATTGAAAATTTTGTACACTGCTTGATTTTAGTATCCCCCACCTGTATTCGGCATTTTGGGCTGCCCTTTCTGCTGAAGACCATGCATTCGGTTTTCTTGCAGTTCATTTGTAGTCCTTTCTTGTTATTCTCTTCGGCTACCTTCTGCAAGAGATCTTTTTTTTATTTCCTTTCCTTGTCTGCTATCAGCACTCTTTCGTCTGTGTACGATATGTTGTTCAAATTGGGGCCTCCGATATCAAATCCTGGCATAACATCTAGTGTTTTCAAAATAGTCTCGCTGTCAGTCAGTTAAGTGCCATGCGCAATACACGCTTGGGCGATCATGTCTCGAAAGAGACATGACTGACTGGGCAGAAGATTATCCCGCAGTAGGTTGCCATTGCTTTCTGCGGTAGACTGGTTACCGACCAAGGCTATAGAACCCAATCTGTCCTATTATTTAACCCATAACTGGAGGGAAGAGACGGATTAATACCTTTCCCAAGGGTATTTGCGCGTAAGTGAATGCAAGGAATTCAACTGGAATTCGAACTCGGTTCCCCCGATTTCTCGTTCCGAGCCGATATCCACTGCGCCACAACGGACATCCGCAGTCTCGCTGTACAAGTGGAATAAATCCGGTGTCTTATGTTCCTTTCTATCTTTGTATATCTGTTGAATTCGTTACCTGTCCTTATGCAGACTGTTTGCTGCGAGTAGACTGTCTTGAATACTCCTATATCTTTCCCAAATATGTTGAAGCTGCTGAGAATCTCCGTCAATTCTTTGTAGCGTATTTTGTCGAACGCCTTTTCATAATTGATAAAACTTAGGTACAAGTCCTTCATTTGTCTTGCCCTTTCGGAGAGCATCATAATCATAAATATGCTGTTCTTTGTTCCAATGTTTTTGATAAACCCGCGCTGTTCTTGTTCTATCTCTGGCCTGATTCTGCTTCTCGCTCTATTCAACAGGATTCGGACAATCAATTTTGTAATATGGCTCATTAAACTGATTGTTCGGTGGAGTTTGTCCACATTTGCACCTGAATTTTTAGGAAGTGCTATGAAAATCGACTTTCTTACGTTGTCTGGTATTACATCACTATTATAAATTTCACTTATTATTTCTGTAATTTTCTCTATGCCGACTTCTTCCAGGGCTATCAGCAGCTCTATGAATATGCCGTCTGGTCCAGCTGCTTTGTTTTTATCACTTTGGTCATTGCAGATTCCATTTCGGACTTTAATATTTCCGGTCCGTTCTCATATTTGGGTATTATCGGTTGTTCTCTCTTCTCGTGGAAAAGATATTTTATATATTCTTTCTATCGCTGGAGTATTTCCTCTTTCTCCAATATGATCGTTCCCTCCTTGGAATTTATGCATCTTGTTGAGGAGCAGGTTTTTGTTCTGTCAGTTCTCTTATTTCTTTATGCATGTCTGCTTTATTATTCCTGTTCAATCTCTCTAATTCTGCACGTTTGTTGTTGAGCCATTCCTCTTTAGGCTCCTTATTTCTTTAGGAAGTTTCCTGTATTCCATTCTATGTCTTGCCATCATTTTCTGTCTCCTTTGCATCATGTCGAGACACTCTCCAGTCAACCACTCGTTTTTTCTTCTGCGTTTGATTTTCTTTGGGGGCGATCTTCGTTTCTGATGTCACTGGCGATTTTTTTAGTGAGTCCCATTTCGAGTTTCCTTTTCCAATTTATTTTTCTTATTTGTTTTTCAAGCTGATAGTTTTTTTCTTTCTGCAGGCTGAGGTCATTCATGAGCGTGTTGTATTGCAGTATTGATGCTGCATTACGCTTCCTCATTTTCAGAGTTTTACCCTTAGTTTGCAGATGACCTGGCTTCTACAGTCGGCAGTTGTATAGGTTTTGCATTGAGCCACTGCTTTTTTTAATCTCATATTTATGGTTATGTAGTATATTTTGTTTTTCGTGTCACCTCCTGGGTTTCTCCATGTCCATAGACATCGTGGGTGTTCTTAAAATAATGTTATTTTTTTACTTGGTCATGTGCTGCGCACGATTGGACCCATTGTTTCCCCGTTCGTTGTGGATTTCTAATCCAAATTTGCCGGTCTTTTCCCCTTCCCTCTCTACCTACGTTGGCATTCAATTTACCTATTATGATTCTAATTTATTTGTTTTGCACTTAGCCTTGGTATTGTCTAGTATAGACAATTTCTACTTCTTCCTCAGTGCTTTGCGTCGTTGATGCATAAACTACTATAATAAATATGTTGAAGTGTCTTCCTCTCAGTTTAACCAAGAAGATTATCTCGCAAAACTGGCAGTATCCCAGGCTCCTTCCCACTGGTAGATAGGAGCCCGAACTCTTGCGTAGCGTCTTGAGAGGATGCTCTGATCAACAGATGAAAAATATCATGGTTTCTTGTAGTTTTATGTTGTGCAACTACTTCCGGTGGGTAACCCTGAGGTCACATTATGCTGCAGTCTGCGCTAGTTTCCTTCCTACACATTTTGCAACCGACTGATTCTATTACTCTAGGATTTTCCTAACCAAAACAATCTTTAATTATACATCACGCAAATTAAGTATTAAAACTAAACCAGCTCAACAAAAATTACCTGAACCTATGAAACTCTCTTTCGTCCGTGGTATCCGTACCAACTTTTGCAACGTTGAATCCTTCATCAAAATAAACTCACCTGACATCTTAACTCTCGGTGATACCAACCTTGACCCCTCTATTCTTTCATCTGACATCTATATCCCTGGTTATCTTTCCCTCTTTAGGAAGGACTCCAATGTCGATATTCATCAAATTGGTGTTCATGTCAGCGAACATCGTCCAAAAGCTAAGGTGATTTCTCTTGAATCTTCAGATCATTTCTATATTTGTCTCCGTCTCTCTCTACTAACTTTCTATCTTTTCTTTTTCTACCGTTCTCCTTCATTTCCAGACTGTTCCGTAATTTACAGCTTCTCTAAAGATATAGATAATGTCATTTCCTCTCATCCGTTCACCCATATATTTGAGTTTGGAGACTTCAATGCCCGTAATGCTAATTGGTTGGAAAACTCTGTCATAGATCTTCCTGGTTTTCATACCATGAGCTTTTTTTCAATCACTCAATGCTTTATGCAAGTAGTTAATTTCTCCATGCGTTTATCTAATAACACTAAATGAACTGACTCACTGCTAGATCGCCATTTCACTTCTACACCTGACTCTTGCCATGCTATGCATCTTTGCCCTCTTGGCAACTCTGATCATGTTGTGGTGTTCCGTTTATATCTTCTATCACATTCCCCTCCTCCCAGGAATCCCAGACCAGCAGAATATCTTACTGCTACTAAAAAGCAAACTGGGAATCATTCCGCTCGTCGCTTAGAATAACGTTTTTAGTTTCCCGTTGAAGACTGTTCTCCCGAGGTCTCCTTTTAGGTTAAAGTTAGCATTGACGCTTTTATCCCAGCTAAGAAGTTACGACTTAAACCCCATTCGTCCTCCTGGTTCTCCCCAGCTTGCTCGGCCGCTATTGTCCACAGGAATCATTTCGAAGCCACGCGTCCGACTATAATAGGCGCATTTTTGACTCTGTTCGTCATGAGTGCAAGAGGATCTTCAATGATGCTTAACTGTTTTTTATTCTTTTCAGAAAGAATGAAACAGCGTATAAGAACCCGCAAGTCCAGCTGTAAAACTACTGGCGACTCTGTAAAAATGTGCTAAATAATAGCAAGCCCTCAATCCCAACTTAATCAGAGAATTTGATTTCCTCATATTTTCAACAGACAAGGCTGCATACTTTGCACGCAGATTCTCCACTAACTTAACATTTGATTCAACTGGGTTATCCGCACGCGACTTCTCACCTAGAACTGAAACTCGACTTAGTGATGTTCACATTACTCTCTCGCTGGTCTCTAACATAATTTCAAAGCTTGACGCCCATCAGGTAAGCGGAAGTGACGGAGTCCCAATTAGTGTTCTGAAGAAATGTACCCCTGCATATTCCTCTGTACTCTCCACACTCTACAACTACTGCATATCTGATTCTTGCTTCCTTGCCTGCTGAGTCTTTTTAGTGGTTCCTGCATTTAAGAAATCTGCAGAACTCTCAGACACTTCTAAATATCGCTTTATCAGCCTCCTTTGTTTTTCTATTGGCAAATATTTGGCAAAATGATCGAAACTATTATCTATGCTACAGTGCTTCAACATCCTACAGCCCACGGCCTCTTCTCCGATAAACAGTATGGTTTGCACTTCACCAGGTCCACTGCTGATATGTTAACGCCCATTACAGAGTATGTATACCAGGGTCTCGATAAGAACGACGAAGCTCAAGCTGTTGCACTGTTTTCTACGGCTTGCAGATTTAAAGCCAGAAAATATCTTTAGATTGTAATAAATTTTGACGGAGGGGATAATTATTTGTTGCCATACATGTCGTGCTACTTACCCAAAAGTGCACAGGTGGAATCATATCTTTCTAAATGGCATTTGCTTGTATTTGGTTGTAATCGACCCAACTAGAATTGTAATTCGGCTTTCCGATTTTTTTAAGTTTGAGCCATTGTCTTTTACAGCATCTGGTATTCCCAAGTCCTCACTCAGTTATATAAGGAGGTGAATCAATAAGATATCAGATGGAGGAATAGTTCTTTAATTTTCATATGAAATGTTCCCTATTTAATATCTACTAGTATGTAATTGACATGAATGCAATGAAATAATGAAGGTTTTTGAGAAAAATTATATATTCGATCAAAAATCTACCGAGGCTGAAAAAGCAAACCTCGCTGTCGAGCTTGAAAAGGACCTCCAATTCGTAGTGAACAGGGGTAAAAAATGGCTCCTTAAATTTAATGTTTCCAAAACGAAGCTGCTATCTAATAATCACCATAGACAATCGTCCCTTCCGCCCATTAACATACATCAGGCTTCTCTCCATGAAAGTAAAACACTGCGTCTCCTCGGATTAACTCTCACGACAGACCTCATGTGGAATAACTATATAGAATCCATAGCTAAATCCGCTACTAGAAAAGTCGGTTCTCTCTGTAGGGCCAGGAAGTGTTTCCCGCCCAAAACAATCCTGCACATATTCAAATCTACCATCCGCCCGTGCATTGAGTATTGCTGCCTTATCTGGTCTGATGCTCCTGCTACCCACTTAGGTGTCCTCGACCAAATCCAACGGAGAATCGGTAATGTGATCGATCCTGATTTGGCAGCTAGGATACGGTCCTTTTTCCCCGACGTAGTGTGTCTTCCCTGTGTCTCTTCCACAAATATTTTCACGGTTTCTGCTCCGATGAACTTAGCTCACTGGTATCTCCTATATATGAATTTCCTCGAATTACATGATTAGCAACTAGGTCCCAACCATTTACTGTGAAACCAATAAACTGTAGACGCAGATTCTACTCTAGTAGCTTCTTTTCTCGCACTTCCCACCTGTGGAATTCCCTTTCGCATAATTTCTTTCCTGACAACTATAATCTCCAATAATTTAAATGTAAAGTCAATAGTTATCTCCTGTCTCACTAACTTACATCCTGTCTCTCGTGCTTTTTTCTTCGTCCACCCTACTCTCATCAGTATTCTCTTCCTTCTCCTACACTCTTCCTGACACCCCCTGCAACTTATCATTCTTTCTCATAACATTCCTCCTATGTAACCCCCTGCCAAACAGTGGCAGTAGAATGCCGTGCTTGGGGCGACACGATTATGAAATTTTTTAAAGAAATTTTAAAATAAACCTTTTTAACAATTAATCTCTTAGAGGCTGTATAAGAATCGTAATAAGTCCCTAGCTTTGATTGAAGCGATATATTAGACAAGGACAAGGACAAGAAAAAACAGAACGAAAGGATCTTATTCACGTACTTTCTCTGACAATCAAATTCAAATTTCTAGGTTTTATTTTATCAGTGACACCAATAAGATATCCTTGAGAATATAATCTACCAAGTGAACAAAAATGATTTACACATTCATAGACAGTGTAGTTTATTATCAAATTAAAGATTTAAAATATGAAAATATAGCTATATTCGAATCCACTCCACTCTTAACAATCTATTCTAATATCTCGCCTCAAACTCAAGGGTTCATAACTCCGTTGACTATGGTGTCAGCAGATATTGTGTCGTCTTGGATTGCATACTCCGTCGAGAACGATTTATTACGAAATAATGATTGACTAAACTGGCCAGGGGGTAACGAAACGGAAAATATATTTCAAGTATTTATTAATTTATAAGGACAGAAATGTTTACTACACAGTCTATAAATAATTTCTCTATCTCTTCAGCGGTTTGGCAGATTAGTGTCAGACGAAAATTGGAAACTACTTTCAAAAAAGGATTTCTAAAAAACGATAGCAAATCCTAAGGCCATCAGGGTTTAAGTAGATGAAACACGATAACTTTATTTATATATGTGTATACGTAAACCTAAGAGAATGCGAATATGTATAATTTGCATAGAGACATGTATACATGGGTGTGCACTACAATCCGGAAAACATGCACTGAAAGAAAAATTGTGTTTATTCAGAATGACAAGTATTTACAGGACAACTTGTTTTATAACATTGTTGTTGGATCTCTCCTTTACCATTTTATTCAATCCAGCCCTCTCCGGCTTCAATCAGATCCTGCACACGAGGCCGAAACTTTCTACATGCGTTGGCCACCTGCTCCCTGGACAAATTGATCACGACCGCTATGATGGCAGTCCTCAGCTAGTCGACAGTATATGTGTGCACGCTTGTTGGACTGTCGCCCCATACGTAATAGTCACAAGGATTCAGGTCTGGGTTACTAGGGAGCCCGACCTCAGACCAGAATATTTCCAGATTCTCGTCATACCAGGTCTCGACCAAATTAGACACATGAGCAGGAGCTCCGTCTTGTTCAAAGAGCCATGGCTACCCTGCAGCTATCTGAACGATCCATGGCGTCACAACATTCTTAATGACATCCAGGTAGACCTCTTTCGTCACTGGTCTTCATCAATAAAGGCCTGAATCTGTGTCCTCGGATCGGTCCTGTGTTTTGCTCTCACCAGACTCTTTGAAGGTCTAGGCAATGTCTTACACAGTCGATTTTAGGAAATGAAAAAGCTCAACAATCTCTTTGGGTGTGCGGTCACATTGTAGGGCCACAATAATTGCAGTACAGCACTCGAGTTCACTAGATAGTTTGCTTAATTTGTTCTTAAAAAAACAGATTGTTGTCACACAAATCTGAAACAAGAAAAAATTATATATTTAATATGGTTGTCATATTATGCCAAGTTAAAGTTAATCCTGATTATAGCGCACGTCTCTGTATATATCTGCATAGTGCAAACAGGCAAAACAACACATACAGACATCTATGTAAATACATGCAAAATAATATAATTTGTAAATATCTAAATGATATTTTTTTTACTTAATATTTTTTTAAATAACGTAAATTGGAAATGCGTTGTGGAGCAATAGATATCGACTTGGAACAACAAATAGGAGAGCCAGTTCGAATTCCAGTTGAATTCATTGCGTTCACTTAAGTGCAAAAAACTTGGGAAAGGTATTAATCCGTCTCTTCCCTCCAGTTATGGGTTAAATATCAGGACAGATTGGGTTCTATAGCCTTTGGCTGGCAACCCATCTATCGTAGAAAGTAATGGCAAACTAGTGCGTGATAATCTTCTGCCCAGTTAGTCATCTGTCTTTCGAAACATGATCGCCCAAGCGTGTATCACGTCTGGCACTTAACTGAATATAAATATTATCTTTAGTTGGTACACATATTAAATTTGCTAACCCTATATTTAATCTTATTTTCCTAAACAGTGAAATTAATAACAACCAGTCTCGAGTGAGAATTCCAACTACAGAATAAATCAGCTTCCGACAGAAATCGAACTTGTATCCCCTTTTTCTCTTACTCCATTATATTTTCTTAAACCGTTTCTATATCCGAAACTAACCTTTTCCAATTCAGGAGTTATTTAGGTTTCTGGTAAAAAAAAACTGAAGGGATCAGATATAGAGGCATTAGTTAAATAGATAATTAACACTTTACTTTATCAATGCAGCCTTCATAATGTTAATAACATTATTTTCTCTACACGTTTTATCCATGTTGTTACTGTTGAAAGTCAAAATGAAAGGTGTTATGTTATCTAGGACTATCTTTTCTTGTGATTGTGTAGCACCAGACATCAAACAATTCTTAACCATTGATCTTAGAAATTAGATGTGAGGGTTTAGATGTTTTAGAGAGTTTATTGCAATGACTTATTTCAATATAAATTTTTGTCTAGACGACGTTTTTAAGTATATATATTTTACTAACATATATATTAATTAAATTTAATTAAAAACAAATAATATATATATATATATATATATATATAATAACAACAATGATAATAATAATAATAATAATATGAATAATTGTTATAATATATTGCAGTTCGTTTCGAAAAACCCACCGAGTATAAACGCGGAGGGGAAAATGGAAATAAAAAAAGAAACAAACTAAGTACTTGAACATGCGTCAAAATAGTCGTTGAAAAAAAAATCCGAGACGAGAACCCTAACACTAAAGCGCTCAATACAATTGTAGATCAAACAAATAAGAATAAATCTAACTTAGAGCCAACGGACCTACCTAGGTTTCACCTAACGGATTGTCAGGGCAAGTCGGCTTACTAACGATTCGTTAGGTGAAACCTAGGTAGGTCTGTTGGCTCTAAATTAGATTTATTCTTATACATATATATATATATTGCTCATATCGCCACAAGCAAGACAGTTTACTGCCACTGTTGTGCAATGTGGGGTTACATAGGAGAAACATTATGGGAAAGAGTGACATGTTATAGGCATTGTCAGGAAGAGAAAATTGAGAATGCTGATGAGAATAGAGTGGACGGAGAAAGGGGCATGAGAGAGGATGCAAGTTAGTGAGATAGGAGATGACTATTTACTTTACATTTAAATTATTGGAGATTGTAGCTCTCGAGGAAACAAATAAACGGAATGAAATTCCACACGCTGGAAGTGCGAGAAAAAAAGCAGTTGGAGTAGAATTTGCGTTTACATTTTATTGTTTTCACTAGATGCTAGTCTTGTGGCTAAAGTAAAATCATATATAGTGGGTAACGCTGAGCTAAGTTCATCGGAGCAGAAGTCGTCAAATTATTTATAGAAGAGACAAGGGGAGGCCACTCTGCACCGGCGAGAAAATGACTGTATCTGAGCTGCCAAATCGAGATCGAGCAGATTAATGAGGTTTCGGTGGATTTTGTCAAGGCCCTTCTAGTGGATGGAAGGAGCACCTGACCACATATGGCAGCAGTATTCAATGCACAGGCGATAGTAGATTTATATATGTGCAGGATTGTTTCAGACGGGAAAAACATCCTGGCCCTACACAGAGAACCGACTTTCTTAGCAGCAGATTTAGCTATATAGTCATTCCATTTGTGGTCTGTTGTGAGAGTTAACCCGAGGAGGCGCATTACTTTGCTTTCAGGGAGACTAAGCTGATCCATTCTAATTGAGCGATTGTCTATGATGTTTAATAGATAGCAGCTTCGTTTTTGAAGCATTAAAATTCACGAGACATTTCTTACCCCAGTCCACCATGGATTGGAGCTCATTTTCAAGCTCGGCAGCGAGGTTTGCTTTCTCAGCTTCGGCGGATTTTTAATCGTGTCGAGAGTAAATCTTAGTGTCGTCAGCGTATATGCCTACTTGGGATCTCATTACATCTGGGAGATCGTTAATGTTGATCAGGAAAAGCATAGAAACTAGAATAAAGCTTTGAGGGACACCGGGTTCGTATGATAGTAGTGGGAGGTATGTCCGCTCGATACTACCTTCATTGTATGATTTCAAAGGAATGAATGGATTAGGTCAAACAGTCGTCCAGTTATACCATAGCCCCACAGCTTGCGTAGAATGCCAGCATACCAGACCCTGTCAAAAGCTTTGTGGATATCTAGGGAAACATTTCGGGCTTCGCAGTTCTCGTCGAGAGCCTGGTATACATACTCAGTGATGGTCGTGAGCATATCAGCTGTAGACCTGGTAAAGCGGAAACCATACTCTTTGTCAAAGAAGAGACTGTGCGCTGTAAGATGTTGGACCACCTCGGCGTTGATGATGGCTTCGGACACTTTGCGTAAAATCGGGAGGAGGCTGATAGTGCGATAATTAGAGGGGTCAGAGTGTTCACCAGTATTTTTGTATATTGGAACCAATGAAGGGGGAACTTCCAGCAGGCAAGAAAGCAAGAAGTAGAGAGGCAGTAGTTTTAGAGTTTGGAGGGAACGGAGGAGAGTTCAGGGGAACATTTTTTCAAAATAATGATTGGGATTCCGTCGTCGCCGCTCTCTTTATAGGAGTTGAGCTTTGAAATTATGTTAGAGGCCACTGATGGGATAATGTGGATGTCATTCAGTTGGGCCTCAGTTCGGGGTGGAAGTCAGGTACATATACTCCGGACGAGTCCAGTATCGACTTGGTGGAGAATCTGCAAGCTTTGTCAGTTTTAGAGGTAAGGACGTCAAATTCGTTGATTAAAGGGGAGACTGAGAGTTTGCTGTTGTTTAGTACACTTTTACAGAGTCTTCAGTAGTCTTTGGAACCAAAATTACGGGATGCTTTGCACTGCTTGATTCTGGCTGCAAACAGCAGCTTAGCTTTTTTAAGTATCTTCTTACACTCATTGCGAGCTTAGGAAAAGTGGCGCCTGTTTTGGTCCGACGTGTGACTCCGATGAAGCCAGTAGAAGATGTTTTCAATGGGCGATGGTGGCCGAGTAAACAGAGGAGAACCAAGGAAAAAGTGGGATTTAAGTCAATATTTCCTAGCTTGAATGAAAATTTCGATGCAGCTTTAACCTTTAACCCAAGAGGAGACGTCAGCCGCACAGTCCTCAATATGTATATATATATTACTAGTAATATATATTTGAAAATATACTGACAATATGTTATATATATATATATATATATATATATATATGCAAAAAGAGATTTGTATACACAGGAAAAAAACAAATAGATTTAAATAGAATTGACGTCATAAGATACGTATGACTTTAGGATCCTTTCGGCCAACACATTCTGAAAGGTGCTCGTTGGTTGATTTTTTTTTTTTGTGAGTCCCTTTTTCCATTTTATTATTCTTGTGGACCATTATGTTTACACCCCACTTGCATTTTAATTATTCTTGATTAAATCTTTGTTCCAACTTCCCTTCTACAAGTCATATTTATGTGTCCCGTTTATCATCTAAAGATTCAGCCAATGCGCACCTTTAATAATGTTTTGACCAAAAGGGTCCTAGGGTCATACGTATTTTATGACGTCAATTCTATATATATATATAAAATCATTTCACCCCAAGCAAGGTGGAACTGCCACTGATGTGTGGGAGCTACATAAGAGAGTTAAAGTTTTAGACAGGACAAAAATGAAAACAATGACGAACCAGCTACAGTTGCAGAAGAGAAATGACAAGAGAAGCATATGAACACTGGAATGAAGACAGAAAGGAAGAGAGAAAAGAAAACAAGATATACAAAGGTGATGTTGAAAGGGCTGAAGTTAAATGGTTAAGAGATGGGAATTGACTTTGCATTTAAATTCTTTGAGGATATAGCTGTCAGGAAAGCAAAAATATGGAAGGGAGATCCACAGGCGGGAAGCGTGAGAAAAGAAGGTGCTGGAGTAGAATTGTCGCCTGCATTTGATTGATCTCCATTGTAAAAGGGTGAGAAATTGATGAAAGTCTGGTTGCCCGTATAAATTCTTCTGGAGGGGAGACCAGTGACCCAAGTTATTCGGAGGAAAAGCCATGAAAATATTTGTAGAAGAGAGAGGGGAAACTACATCCCGCCGATGAGAAAGTGGCTGGATTCGAGCTACCAGATCGGGACAAATCACATTACAGATTGTCATTTGGAGCCTCTCGAGAACACTGTAATGAACAGCAGGGGCGCATGACCAGATATGATAACAGCATTCCATTCATGGTGGAACATATTTGACTCTCGGCAAAAAAAAACTCTCTTTACAAAAATGATTTCACGGTTCACTCAACACCGTCGACTGAAGGCCAAGATAACTTCAGAAAAACTTAACTTTTTATAACCGAATAAAAATAATGTATTAAAGATTAAAACTTTAATTTAAGAATATTTTTCACATAAAGCATTTTAAAATGGATTATATAAAATATGAACCATATTTTGTTTTTAATTATTTAAAAAATAAATGAATTGTAATTTATTTTTAATAATGTAAATCGAAATTACAAAATATTTTTATAAATATCGTTGCTGAAACTCATTTTCTTGACTGTGCTCACATTCTCTGTTTTGTCTCGGTAAATATTCATCACGTTCGATTAATATTACTGGCTTTAATATTTTTCTGTTTCGTGTAATTTAATGCCACAGAATTGATTTTCTCACATTTTTCTGTCAGAAGCTATTTTGCCGGATGTTGTATTGTAACAATACAAAATTTATTCGGAAAGGAAGGTTTATATTCATAGAGCCAGCACCTGTTGTAAGTCAAAATAATATACGAGACATTACTTTCGCAGCACAAATCTTTTTATTTTCTTTTATAGCCTGTGATATGTCTTCATCGGTCATGTTCTGTCAATGTACTTGTCAACAACATTGTCTGCATGACTGTATTCAGTCGTGACACTTAGAACTGACTAATGCAACTGCGTAAGTAACCAAGTAACTTGGTACTTTTAGAATGTTGACATATAAGTAGTTCAGTCTGGTGACAGTTTGGCTGAACCTGTCTTCGAAGAATTGGAAATGCGAATTCTCTTTCATCATTAATAGATCACATTTCTGTACCGATCTCACTTTTATCCATTTTTTTTTGTGTGAGTTGAAGTTTGCTTTTAATCAAAGGGAAATAAACGAATTAGCATGTCGTTTGTGCATTGTGTAATGAAAATATATCTGGTCAGGTTGTCCTGCTATTCATCTCAAGATGCTTGACAAATTCAAAAAAAGATTTGCAATATTATTGATCCTGACCTGGCATCTCTACCTCAGCCACATTTGCACCGACATGATGTGACTTCTCTCTGTACTTTCTAAAAAATATTTTCATGTCAACTGCCCTGACGGGTTTCTTTCCCTTGTTCCTTGACTACCTGAATTTAAGCCTGCTATTTGATTACCATCTATGTCTCACAATTTTAGTGTTAAAATAGTTAATTGTAACCGCCTCTTCTACGCTAATATTTTATATTCTCGCACTGTCCTCCAGTGGCACACTTTTCCATTTACTTGCTTTTCTGACAGGTACCATTATCTAAAATTTAAACGCAAGATAAATTTTTATCTTCTATTTACTTGAATCCCATCCATCTTTTTTTTTTCGACACACACTGTATCCTGCTATTTCTCTCGTTGTCGTCGTCGTCCTGCGGCCTTGGCCGAGATAAAACTCAATACACCCCTACAGTATTTATTCCCTGTGCATTTGGCACCCTGGCGCAGTTTATAACGAAATTCATAATCTTGTCAAATAGCTGAATACTTGATGCTTCGCCAGGGCTACTAAGGGTGTTTTTATTGTGACACTAAAACTGGATGGGTTGCCTGCAGGCCGCATCCTGTTATTTAACCCATAACTGAAAAGAAGTGACGGATTAATACCTTTCCCAAGGGTACCAGTGCTTAAGTGAATGCAGGGTACTCAACTGGAATTCGAACTCGGCTCACCGATTTCTCTTTCCAAGCCGACATCGACTGCACCACAACGCACATCCGTCACTGGACGCTTACAGCGCCTGGACTTCCCTAAGAGGTCACCCATCTAAGTACTGACCAGGCTCACATTGCTTAACTTCGGTGATTGAACGAGAACCGGTGTATTCAACATGGTATGCCGTAACCCCCTGTGCATTAGTGGTAATCCTGCTTTGCTCGAAGTGAAATGATTTTTTTACCTGGTTTAAATTCAAGAGAAATTGCCAATATTTGTTCATTTGAGCGTCGTTTAATCGTGAGTACAAAAGAAATCAATTAGAAAAAAAACCTATGTGCATATAAACGGCATGAAATTTTAATTCTTACCTTTAGACAGACCAAGCAATATAACTTGAATAATATAGACATCAAAAAAAGAAAATATCTTGTGTTAGCGGGTGGCAGTGAAGGAGTCTGTAAATTTGCAAATATCAAATTCTGGGTATTATATAGTCTATGAGGGAAACAATGGTGTCTATCGTAGTTAACACACATGTAACTGTGTAAAGGTGCAAGCATGAATCTACTTCGTTAGAATCTGAGTGAAAGAAATGAAAATTTATGGATAGTATCATTGATGAAGTCTACATAAATAGTGAGAAGTATACTATATTTTCCTGACTACAAAGGACAATTCTCTCTACTAAAATGAAGATATATATATATATATATATATATATGTGTGTGTGTGTGTGTGTGTGTGTGTGTGTGTGTGTGTGTGTGTGTGTATATATATATATTTCCAGATGAAGAGGATCGGAAGTTTTACGATTTTGAATGCCCTGTTATTTATTTTTTTTTTATATATAAACAGTGCTCAATACAATAAACATTGTAGAGCTTAATATAATCATATAAGTATGAACTAACTGTACATTGCGACACGGAAATTCCTGTATTTCGACATAGAATTTCGTCATCAGGCAATGTTGGATGTTGGTTGTGAAAATGATTTCAATCTACTCCCGTAACTGGAATTAAAAAAAAAAGTTTAATTCTAAATTAGAAAATAGGAGAAATATACACACCTGGAAAACTGTGAGCAATAATAACCATAATGATAATGATGAAGTCTGGATCGTTTTTCATTTCTTGTTTTACAATACACTATTTACATTATTCAGGGCTATTGTCTTCATCTTTGTTTCTATTTGTTCGATGTTTCGGCCGTTGAAGGCCCCAGCTGTCTTCAGAGTTTAAGAATTTCGAACCGAACATTTTATTACGATCTCTGGGGTATATCATTCTCATTTCTTGTGCTATGTTCTTTTAGTAATCATGAGTTATCTCCCTCTAACCGAACTCACTAAGTTACTTGTTCATAAGTTACTTGTTTTTTCGTTCCAGGGACTTGACTCAAAGGGTTGTGAGTTCAATACCAGGCTGCAGCATTAGTGAACAAATAACGTAGAGAGTCCGATTAGAGGAAGAGAACTAATGACTACCAAAAGTGGCTTTGCACAAGGAAAAAGAATGATATACTTCAGTGATCGTAATAAAGGGTTCGGTTTTGAAATTTTTAGCACCTGAAAAAGGCCGCAACTTACAACGATCGGAACGTCGTACAAAATGCAAAAATGAGGAAAATAGTCCGAAAAATGTAAATAGTGTAAATACTACCTCATCTCAGAAACATAGAAAAATATTGTTTTACAATGATAATCACGGCTTATATCTTGAAAAGATAAGTGTTGTTTATACAGGTTAAGATTCTAAGAATTAATTTCTGAGGAGTCGTTCCGTAAAAGCAATGGTTCGTGAGTAGAATGTTTTCGATTTACTTATATTTCTCTAATGGAATACAGACTTAATAATGATGGTTCACTAAGATTTGCGAGGTATAGTGGGTCTTAGCCGTGATTAAATTTCGCTAAATATGCAATCGACCGAAGCAAATTGGAATAATGATGCGCAAAATTAAAGCCGTTCTTTCAAATAGAGAGCTAAATAATGAAGATCGTCTTAAATGAGCATGCCTCCACACCCTACTGCACAAACGGCGGTGTCACTCAGTAAGAAATCCGGCGAGGTGGACAAGTATAACCTCGCTACTGATCTTGAGAAGGGCCTCCACTCAGTGGTGGACTGGGGAAAGAAGTGGCTTGTAAATTTCAATACTTCGAAAACGAAACCGCTATCTGTCAATAATCACAGGCAAATTCTCTTGCCCCCCTATAAGCATGCATCAAGCGAGTCTCCCTGAGAGCAATGTACTGCGCCTCCTAGTGCTTACCCTATCTTCCGATATCAAGTGGAATCATTACGTTGATTCAATAGCTAAATCCAATGATAGAAATGTTGGGTCACTGTATATGGCCATGAGGTTTTTTCTGCCTGAATCCATCTTGCATATATACAAATCAACCATCCGTTCGTGCATAGAATACTCCTGTCATATATGGTCAGGCGTCCCCGCTGTTCATCTCAGTGTTCTCGACAGGCTCCAAAGGAGAATCTGTAATGTGATAGATATTGACTTGGCGGCTCGACTCCAGCCAATTTCTCACCGGCGGGATGTGACTTCCCTTTTTTCTATATTTTCATGGCTTCTGCTCCGACGAATTTAAGTCACTAGTGCCCCTTCCACGGGAATTTACTCGTGCAACCAGACTGACAACAGGGTCAAACCCATTTACAGTTAGATCAACCAAATGCAGCCTACAATTCTACTCCATCAGCTTCTTTTCTCGCACTTCCAGCCTGTGGAACTCTCTTCCATATTCTTGCTTTCCTGGCGGCTACAACCACCAGAAATTAAAATGCAATGTCAATACCCATCAATTATCCACCTGGCTCCAGTTCTATCTACATCATCCCGTATATCTTGTTCTTTTCCTTTCTCTCTACCTTCCCAAATGTCTTCACATCTGTGTTCCCATCCTGATTCGTCTTTCTTTTTGCTCTCCTCCTATATATTCTTTTACTCTTATGTAGCCCCCTGCGTATCAGAGTCGTTACTGCTTTGCTTGGGTCGAAACAATTAAAAAAGAGGAGTAAGTGATACAACACTAACAATTATTAAGATAAGAGTGGCTGACTTTCACTTAAAATTCTGCAGACAAATGGATGTTGAAAAATCATGAAACTGTGAGTACAAATTTATAAATAGAAGATAAGTGGACTATTTTAAATTATTATTGTTATATTTCATATAACAAGGTGAGTAGCATTAGTCATTGCACAGCTCTGCGTGTCCTCTATGACGACAAGCTATTATTCTGTCCTAATTCTCAAAATACTCTCTATTTTTACTGGTCTGTTTATTTGCGTACGATAGTATAATTACAAAATAACTTCTTGGAATAAAAGTTGTTGTTTTTTTTTGGACATCATAATTCGTGTGAATGCGATTAGCTAGGTATATGATAAATACTGTTAAACAGCCTGTCCCCCACAACCTTTCGGCTATGTGCCATATTCTTTTTATTTTTTTATTTTTACAGAATAAATACTGGACATCATAATTCGTGCGCATAAAAGAGGCCACATAAAAATTGCAGTGATTGATAAAACCTCCAGAAATTTAAATACAAAGTAAATACTCATCTACTAACCACTGGACTCTATCTCTCTCCCCTCCCCTGTATAACCTTCTCTTTCTCTCCACCTATGTATCTGTCATCGCACCTGCTTTCTCAGCTTTCTATTGTTCCTTTCTAACTAGCTTGTACTCCTCACTCTTTTCTAATTAATCTTTTTACATTTATGTAGCCCCCTGCACATCAGTTGTGTTTCCGCCTTGCTCGGGGTGAAATGATTAAAAAAAAAAACCCATGAATTATTACGGACCAGAAACGCCAGGAATATCGTGTAGGAACGACAAATCGGGGGAGCCGAGTTCGAATTCTAGTTGAATTCCTTGCATAACTACGAACAAATAACCTTGAGAAAGGTAGTATTTCGTTTCTTCCCTCCAGTTATGGGTTAAATAATAAGACAGATTGGGTTCTGTAGCCTTGGTCGGCAACCAGTCTACCGCAGAAAGCAATGGCAATCTACTGCGGGATAATCTTCTGCCCAGTCAGTCATGTCTCTTTCGAGACATGATCGCCCAAAAGTATGTATCACATACGGCCCTTAACTGACTGACTGAACGCTTTTAGTCAGGGATTCCCTCTATCTATGTTGCATCTAAAGAAGACTCCGAGCTCTGTCGAAGCGTTCTTAGGTTAACGCTGGCCGCGTATCGCAAATAAATATTGAACGCTTCTTGAATATCGAAATGAAAAGAAAACATCCAAGTTCAACATTTAATACTAGCGACTGAGTGTCGTTTTATTTACCGTTGTTGATTATGAACACAAGATTGTTCTCCAGCTTTCTCACAATTTGCAGCTTTGACAAAGTAATGAAATTCATTGCATCTACTGCGATTGATCGAGGCAACTATAGTCACTGGTTCAAACAATTAAGCCAGTAGCAGTTAATTTCCATAGTAGTCGTAAAATAATTATATATATCTTGAGCTAACAGTTCATTATGAGACGTCTACTGCTACCGTATACACTCCAATGAAAACACTTCCTTATGGCTCGCTCGGTCTGCGAACTCTGATCGGAATTTATTGTAAGGTGTCTCGAAGAACTGTATGTTTAGGAAATATGTATTTAGCTGTACGCGTGCCAGATATGTAGGAAACGTTTCCTTTTCTTGTATCTTTTTATTTATCATTTATTAAACGAGCCACCATGACATCTCTCCGGAGGTTCGATTCTCCACTTGAACGATTTTTAATTGCAGGCATATGCTTTCTCCCGATTTAGATAGGCTTTCCGCAATCCTTCCACTCAATTCTCTGGTTGGCGTTCTAAGAATATGAGCCTTTTACCTTGTAGTATTTTAGGTTTTAATTACTTATGGGACTATGGTATGGTTGGCATTGGTTCTTGAATTTATTGACTTAGTAGTTCTTAGTTCAATCCCTGAATTAAGCAGTGTGGGATTGAAATCAGAACAACTTAGGATGTGTGTTGTGGTGCAGTGGATATTCGACTAGGAACGAGAAATCGGGGAACAGAGTTCGAATTCCAGTTGAATTTATTTGGGAAAGGTTTTAATCCGTCTCTTCCCTCCAGTTATGGGTTAAATAGCAGGACATATTGGGTTCGTTAGCTTTGGCTGGCAACCAATCTACCGCAGAAAGCAATAGCAAGCTACTGCGGGATAATCTTCTGCCCAGTCAGTCATGTCTCGAAAGAGACGTGTTTCACGTATGGCACTTAACTGTGTGAGTTCTGAGTTCAATCCTTGAATTAAGCAGTGTGTACTGGTAAGCACTATCTAAGTGGCACTATACATAAGAATCTGATGATATCCCTAGATATGTGCAGTGAAGAACAATCTAGATCTGTACATTAAATAAAAGTTCACTTCAGAAATACATGTAGGTTAAACAGATCGATATACACCTGAGAAAGGCCGAAGGGTACAATAGCTAAAATTTTGGGATAAAAATAAAAAAAAGATGACAATATACTAAAATCAGGCAAGTTCAAAAATTTAAGTACGGCGAAGTGCGCATACGGAAGACGGAAAATGCAACATTGAGATCCGAAGCCGAATTGGAATGGCCAATGACGCATTCCAGAAGCTGAAGCAGACTTTTAAGAGACAGAAAAATTTTGTTAGAAACAAAAAATGAGAGTACTGGATTGATATATGATTTCTGTCCTTCACTATGGCAATGAATACTGGACAATATCATCGAAGATGAAGGAAAAACTTGAATCAACTGAAATGTTTTTCTACAGAAGGATGCCGCGAATATCATGGATCAATCATGTGAGAAATGATGAGATTTTAGAAAGGATGGAAATTAAACTGAAATTAAAACTGAGCACGAGGAAGAGACATTACTTATTGCTTATCCTCATTACTTATCCAAAGAGTCCTTTGGATAAGTAATGAGGAAGAAATTCTTAGAGAATCTTATACTTACAGGTAAGATAGAGAGAAAAAGGGGAGACAGGGGAAAACAGCAGATAACATATTTGAAAGGTGGGGCCAGCAGGGATAAGGAGACGTGGAAAGTCCTGAAGAAACATGGCACATAGAAGAAGAAAAAAAAGAAGAAGAAAAGAAGAAAAAAAGAAGAAATAAATGTCACCTTGCATTGACTTTCTTTTTGTCTTTTCCTCTAACTCACTACCTATCCTTTTCATTCATTTTCACTTTCACTCCCTGTCAATACCTTCCTGCTGGTTGCATTGTTGTCTTACATGAGATGTTCTTTGTAAAAATAAAATCTAAGTGCCCATAAATTATTATTGTGTAGGCAATTCCAAAATGGTAAACCCTACAATTACTGTCGGTTCTTTCACGACCCGAATTGAGTAGGGGATATTTAAACCTAACGAACGTAAAATACCGAGTTATAACTTAGGGGTTCTTGACAAAATCCAACGGAGAATCTTTAATGTGATCGATCCCGACTTGGCAGATCAGATGCAGTTACTTTTTCACCGGCGTAATGTGGCTTCCTTATGTCGTTCTACAAAAATTTCATGGCTTCTGGTCCGATGAACTTAGCTCCCTGGTGACTTCTATACATGAATTTACTCGAGCTACTAGACTAGAAATTAGGTCCCACCATTTTATAATGAAACCAAAATAATCTAACCGCAACTTCTGCTCTAGCATCTTGTTTTACGAACTTCCCACCTGTGGAATTTCCGCTACGTATACTTGCTTCCTTCACAGCTACAATCTCTAAGAATTTAATTGAAGGGCACTAGTCATCTCCTATTTCAATGACTCGCACCCTTTCCCCCGTGATCTTTTCTCTGTCCACTCCGCCCCCATCACACCAGTATTCTCATCCTTCTCTTACCCACTTCATGATACCCTCTATAACATGTCGCTCTTTCTCACCAATTTCCTTCCATGTAACCCCCTGCACAACAGTGGCAGTAAAGCTAACTTGCTTGGAATGAAATGATTTAAAAAATAAACTGCATTTGCTTAAGCTTTTAAATAAAACTTGAAAAAATCCGAAAACAATACAGTTACAAATAAGGAAAAAACCAGAACATCGCTACAAGTTCGAGCCTTCCAGATATTTTGCGTACCGTGTTTTCAGTAGGGAATTATATTAATAACTGTAGTTTAAGTTTTAGTTTTGTTTAATGGCATATCAACCTCTGTGGGTTATTTAAAGCCAAAAAGGTAGGGTTTTAATTTTTTTTTAAAGTTCGGTTATAGTTAGAAGTTTCATTTAGTCAGATTTGAATGAATTTTTTTTGTTTTTATTCTTTTTTATTTTAGAAAACTCAAATTGTCTTTTAGTTTTGTATTTAAAAATCTTTTGGCTGAGAATAAATTTTCCTTCAAAACTGTGTTATGGCAATAATTTTTTCTTCCATAATGTATTGTTGGTAATATTTTTTCTTCAAAAATATATATTTTTCTATAAAAGTCTATTTCTATGTATATTTATTTCTATAAGTGTATTTTCATATTCTCACAGTGTTTTGACCCCCATTTGGGTCTTATCTGTTTAACCATAGCTGGGACCCTAACAGGTGCTACCACTCCGGGTCAGGGTGGACCTGGGAACAACAGTAATTAAGAGGTGGTCCCATGCTCCTCACAACCTTCCAATCAGAGGCTTTGATGCCGGATGCAGTTTACCATCATACCCAGGACCAATAATTGGAGTCTTAAACTAAAGGATTCATACTGACATATTAGCATAGTGTTTCTTACATGAAACGTGAAGGAGAGTATAAGGAGGGACCGAAGCTTTCCCAGATGCTATGTTTACCCTGATCTCAGTGGGAAATTACATTGATAATCATAATCTGAAACTCTGGAGACAAAGCATCTGGGAGCCTTTGACTAGCTTGCCGATCTGATAATACCCGTCCTCTCTATACCATTACCTCTGGCTTCATTCAATAAACAATTTACTACTATGTCTTTACCCTTCTCCCCCACTTGAGAGAGATGTGACACAAGGTCTTTTTTTAAATGTGGGGTGAACTTGAGCGCGTACGCCCAGGTATTGGTAAAACATTATCTCTCCACTGCGGTGGATAGGTTCAAAACCGGTCTAAACTGGTCTTAAACTGGTCTTATTCGGTCTTAATTTGGTCATTTTGTACCCAGCCCGAAGGCCAGGGGCCAGTTTATATCGTCCATTACAGTGATATATATTGTCGGGGTTCACACTGATGAATTGCCGACCGACTACGCAACGAAATATTCTCATCTGGAACAAGATGAGAAACTGTGTTCAACTCTCGTTATCTACGTCGTGACGATCATGTAATTTTCAATAACATCTGTGGATTATGTTATATGATTGACTTTAATTTTAACAATGTTCTTCGGTTATATCAAAAGTTAATATTGTCGTATAGTTAGCTAGTGTTAGCAGTATTTAGTACTTTTTAGCTATTTCAAAAAGCGTCACAGCGTTCAGTTAAAATAATGTTTCATGAATACAGACATATGTATATTTAATTAGATTAACATGAAGAATATCGAGGCCGATAAACAACCTTTTTCGAAAATTTTCTTTATTAAAGTAAAACATTACTTTTATCCTTGTCATTCAATGGCATTAGCAGTAATTGCTTCTGAATAGCTTATTCCAAAATTGTCTTAGTCTTCGTTTCAACATTTTTTCTAATCAAAACTGACGTTTATATTTAATCGTTTTAACATGAAATATGAAAAATAGATTCAAAATTTACCGTTTATATATATATGTATTTTTATTGAAAGGAAAATACAGCTCTCTCTCTCTCTCTCTCTCTCTCTCTCTCTCTCTCTCTCTCTCTCTCTCTCTCTCTCGAAAATATAGAAGTTATGTATGAATATCAGGGAATAGGAAGCATTTAACTTTTCTAGCTGAAAGATATTCTACGGTAAAGTTCTCTTCTTTTATGGACCGGTTTCCTTTCAGGATCTTGGTGGTCATGGCTCTCGACAATTTTCTGTCCTTCATAGATTTTCAAACATTTTTGTATTTATTTCTTGCCATCTCTCTAAAACCCTATACTGCATTGATTCATTCAAAACCTAATCTTCAATGCGCCTCGTGAGTATCATATTTTCCAAGTCAACTTTCCTCTTTATGAATTTAAAACTTTTTCTTTCTGATGTTAATTATCAGTTTTCTTTTTATATCCACTGTCTGTAGAATTTTATCGTTGGTCACATGCTCGGCCCTATGGTATTCTCAGCATCCTTCCGTAGAACTACATTGCTTTTGATTTTGGTCAAATTAAGATTTAAATGAAGAAGAATCGTCATGGCTATTGCACTCGAAACATACAGATCAAGCATTAAAAAACACTAAAATAATACGTTGAATTATGTTAATCTCTTTAACGTGTAACTTCCACACTATTTAACTTTTATAGCTGAACGATAACGGATTATAAAATTTTCTCCTTCTATGGACTGGTTTCCTTTCAGGATGTTAGCGATCATGGTTCTCCACAATTTCCTGTCCTTTATAACTCTTAAAACCCTTTTTGCCATCTCTCTAAAACACTACACTGCATCGATTCATTCAAACTCGCCATGACTGTTGTAGTGGATAAGAAATTAAGAATTAAAATCAACCTCCTTCACTTTTACAAAAATTCACAATGACGCATGAAATTCTGTTTTTTCCCAAAAAAGAAAAACATTGACCATGTGCTTAAAGAAAAAGTCAAAACCGGATTTCGCAAGTAGGTGTTAAACTGGTTTGCTGACCAATTGGGAGCGATTTCCATGACCAAAAGAGACTTAGTAATCTAGTGCGAAAGATTTTAAGGATATATAAATGACTTCGATCAGCCTCATTCAGCCACAGATTAATTTCCTTTTCGTTTCTATTCTTTCCAAAACCCCATCATTGCTCACATGCTCAATCTATGATATCCGCAGCATCCTTCTGTAGAACCTCATTGCAATTGCTTCAAGTTTTTTCCTTCATCTTTGATGATATTGTCCAGTATTCACAGCATTATTGACATCGCATAGCAATCCAGTACTCTTTTTTGTTTCTGGCAATACTCTACTTTTCAACTTTTGGAACGCGTCCTTCGCCATGCCAATTCGCCTTCGGATCTCTGTGTCGTATTTTCTGTCTTGTGACAGTTTCCAGGTATATAAATGTTTGTACCTGCTTGGTTTTAGTATTCCCCAGCTGCATTTGGCATTTTGGGCTTCTTTTTTTGCTAACGACAATGCATTCGCTTTTTGTTTTTTTTTGGTTTTTTTTGCAGTTTATTTGTAGGCCTTTTTTTTCACTCTCTTCAGCTACATTCTGTAGGAGTTCTCGTCGTTTCTTTTCCGTGTCTGCTATCAGTACTGTATCATCTGCGTACCTTTTGTGATTCACATGGTGGCCTCCGATGACAAATGCTGGCATAACATCTAGGGTTCTTAGAATAGTCTCGCTGTACAAGTTGAATAGATCCGGTGAAAAAACGCATCCTTGTCTTACGCCCTTTTTTATCTTTGTATATCTGCTGAATTCGTTACCTGTCCGTATCAAAAAAAGAGAAGGTTTTATATTGTCAACAATATCAATTGTCACCATACCATACTTTTTTTTTCCAAACTATTTAATTTTCTCTCATTTTTAGACTGATCCTCTTTATAGGTGTCAGTGATTTTTGCATTTTTTTCGGGAATAGTTGCAGGAAACTTGCCCACAGATGGTTCCCACAATTCTGTGCAATTATCTAAGCTTTTGTTAATTATCCCCACAATTGACCTAGTAATAGGAGGGTAGAGTGATTGACTTTCCAAACGCTAAACACACCATGCACATTTTTTATCAAGGACAATGGTTTTCCCGTGCATTCTCTCCAAGATAACTTAGATCAATCGGGCCTTTGTATGGCGCTTGCCTATATTCCATCATCTATAAAAATAGCTTGTGACAACAATATGTTTGTTTAATACTCCACTTAGAAAGTTTTTTCTAATCTCCTCTCTATCGCCTTTGAATAGCTCAAGTTGGTATAGTCTGTAATTACCCGTAACATATACAGGACTTGGTGAAAGGCACGTTTTCAAAGTCTTATGCCAACATTTTCTTGCTTCTTTTGTCGTTAGAATCATAAATTTGGTCCTAGCCTAATTCAAAGATCACGTAGTTGCCCCTGTGTCCAGTTGGGCTATAATATGCAGTAGCAATCCTATGGGAGGGCTAGAAGGGGCCAACGCCCCCCAGGGTTTTTGCTAGCGACTCGGCTGACACTCACCATTTTTCATTAGCTTCAAAATTTTATGAAACTGATAAGTCTCTAATTTTGATACAATTTTATCTTCAGCTCTTCTTCAGAACATATTAACAGTTTTTCAATTTATTCGAGTTAATTGCTCCTTTTGGCAGTCCTTCGTCCACCGAAACCTGGCTATCAGCGGTGTCATCAATTTAGAAAAAGCTGTAATGAATAACCTATAGTAACTTATAGCCCCTATGAATCCTCTTACTTGGGTTCCGCATTTCCCTTATTTCTTTCAGGTAGTTTTCGTTACTTTCCATTACTTTTCGGTACTTTTCGGTACTTATCTGATCAATCCCGTCTCCCTCTCTGGAGGACCCAATGATTAAATTTTAGTTATCATTTAAAAAAAAAACAAATCCGTTTGACTTTGCCGCTTTCGGTGTGTGTTCGTTTCGCATCTTGTTTTTTTTTTCAATACTTATAGAATTATCTTGCTTCGATCGAAACAAAAACACTGTGGAAAGTCTGTTCCTGAGACAACAGTCATTTTTTAAGTATAAACAGAACTTAATTCTTGCGATAATGGCCACTAGAACTTTTTGATGAGAATTCATAAGTTATAAAAATAGTTACTTTCCGGTAGCCTTCGTTACTTTCCGGTAGTTTTCGGGACATTCCGATGTTTTTCGGCATTTTTCGGTATTTTCCGTTACATTCCGACGGTTTTCGGTACTTTCCGGTACTTTCCGGTAGTTTTTCGGTACTTTCCGGTAGTTTTTCGGTACTTTCCGGTAGTTGTCGGTAATTTCCAGTACAATCCGGTAATTTTCTGTAGTTTCCGGTATTTTCGTTACTTTCCGGAAGTTTTTGTTACTTTCCGGTGGTTTTGGTGGGTTTAAACATACAATTAATGTGGTTATTTACATTAATCGAAGTATTGTCCACATCTTTGAGGCCCGGAGTGTACAACGTCCGAAACATCGTACAAATAAAAACAAAGATAAGGACAATAGTCCGAATAATGTAAATATTGTAAATACTACCTAATCAAATATTAAATTTCCATTTCGCGAGCCTACGCGAATTTTAGTTATTAGCCAGTGGGAAACCAGAATCAAATACAAGTATGAAATCCTAAACGATCCAAAAAGCACATATAGAAATCCGATACAGAAAGCACCCAGTAGACAGACCGACGCTGAGGCCCAGATAGACGAGCGTGATTAGTATCTCCCTTGTCCAAGTCAATCGGCTACAATGTTCGCCTCCATTCACCTCTCCTTACCTTCTTCCCTGTCTTAAAACTACTTACTGACCGAAGGAGCGAATACATCACAGCCATTCCTTACATACAAGCCGCCTCCACATTACTTTAAGTATCGAATTCTCCTTGTCAGCCTTTTATGGCCAAAATGAACAACACTCCTAAGTATTAATTCTCTTTCAGCATTTTATTTGCATTTTAACCTCCGTTGGAGAAATATTCAAGTATGACTTTAATTGTAAAAACATTAATTGATATGTGTATGTATATAAATGTCATTTTCAACTCATCTGCTTTTCTTGATTTATAATCATTTTATGACTTATCTACAACAAGGCCAAATTCCGTTAACCTTGCAACAGTATACAACTACCCTTCACTAGAACGGACTCCCACTACAGCTAGAAAAAGGAATAGATAAGATTACCCACTATAATCTCATCTCAGAAATATAGAATAATAGTAATGAAATGTAATTGCGAAATTAAACGTGTATTATTAAGCATTTTTTCTTTTTCTTAAGTGTGCCGTATTTCTTTCTACGACGTTTCCTATCATGCTAAAGAAAATGAACTGTCCCTTGTAGCTCATAATAATTTTCTCTTCTAAATCCTATTCTCCCATTTATATACTCAGAATCTCTGGGTAGGTTATGCGTGGCTTTTCTCTGTTGCTCTTACCTTAAGTCTGTATGTTGTGAGTAACAAATAGTCTAAGCCTTCTTTCCCCATTCAGTCAGTTAATTGGTATACGCAATACACCCTTGGGCTGCCAGATTAGGCAGATTTTTTTCTGCAGTAGTAATACAAAAATGTATTTCTGGTAATATTTTTTTTGTTAGAGTAACTGTAGAGGATTTTTAGTCCTTTACGATTTATATTACGATTCGTCCAACCATACGATTCAAGAAAAATAAAGACAACCACTTCAATTTGTAACCAATAAATTAACCTATATTGAATAAACAAACAAAACATGTAATAGTTGTATACATAGAGTAAGAGGAGGAAAGTGTTGCTCCTCTTTAACTGTTTGTTGACCAAAATAAATTAAATGAAGAACATTTTTTCTTGCGCTGAAAAGGATTGTTATAATTGTTAGAAAGATTTTCATTTAAGAACAAATAACATGAAAAATACAATTATTTTGAATGTAATAGCAAGTAACACGAATTTTGGTTAAGAGTTCACACTTCAAAAGTTCTTGGTGAAAATGTTCAGACAGAAGACAATGTTCTGCGTTAGGTAAGGTATGAGTAGAGACTTACGTGTAGTCGCTTAGCCAGCACGTTCGTCTATTGCTTAACTTGCGAAAGGTTGCCGCTTATAAGGACAGAGAGTGGCTCAATGAGTAAGAGCGGGGATCTTTGTTTACATAAAAAAATATGTGATTGGCTAAAAATTAACTAAACACATATGTTAAAGAGCTGCTTCAAAGCCGAAAGATTAAAGGCGACTGCGATTGATAAATTGTCTTATACGAGAACAGTAGTGATTTATTACCCAATCGCAGACGAGTAAATGAATGGACCGAATGTGGGTAAGAAAAACTTAGCAACCGCTATAGTAACCTATCGTTAGAAGTTTTAATTTTTCAAAAAGTTTTAAAAATCGTATTACTTGTAATTTTTGTTTTTTTTAATCAAGCAAGGCGGTACCGCCACTGATGCGCAGGGGGCTACATAAGAGAGTAAAAGTTTAGACAAGAGGAGAGTGAAGAGAAAGGTGAACCAGTTACAGAGGGTATCAGAGAAAGGTCAAGAGAAGTATCAGAACACAGGTGTTAAGACAGTTGAGAAGGTAGAGAGGAAGGAAAAGAACACTATATACAGGGTGATGTAGAAAGAACTGGAATTAAGTGGATAAGAGATGGTTATTGGCATTTCATTTAAATTCCTGGAGGCTGTAGCCGTCAGGAAAACAAGTATACGGAAGGGAAGTTCCACAGGCGGGAAGAGCGAGAAAAGAAGCTGGTGGAATAACATTGTCGGCTGCATTTTGTTGATCTCACTGTAAATGGGTGGGACTTCGTTGCCAGTCACTTGAATTCGAATTCGACTGAATTCCTCATTTTGTACCCTCAAAATTCTATCTCTTTTAAATGTTAAGTTTAAATGTTTTTGTTTCTATTTTCTTTAAGCAAATTTGTTATTATTACTTTGTAAAATGTTACAAGGCAAGGAAGCAAAGATGTACTCGTCCCAATCACTTTAAATTTTCTTCGTTCTTTCATTGATGAAACTGCACTACAGTTCATTATTAAATAATCATAAATTCATTTAATCACTATAAAAGGCTTGGTCAGCGTCTGCCAGACAGTCAGCCAGATGGAAGCAGGAGAGACGACAAGCTAAAATATGACAAGGCAGAAATTTCAAGTTAACCCGGACATTTGTCATCTTTCTTCTTCTTTCCTGTGTGTTGATTCCTTTTACTTCTTCTTCACCATTAAATGACATTCCTACCAAACAAACGCTCATACATACATACGTACGCTTAAACTGTCTCCATAAAATTACTACTACAAACATTTCTTGATACCCTTAACTTTCTCATTGAACATTAATTTCAACAAAGTTTTACCCTAGTCCACACATTTCAACCTGCCAACCGACAACCAGCCTTCTTATGCAAACCTTCTGATAATTCTGGATAAAACGTATAAGCTGTTCGGTGATATCTGGCAGAAGGCCGAATTAATAAACATTAACCATCCCCTTATAGTTACACATTCACAATGTTTACTAACGGGGAAAACAGTAAATAACCGAAATGATGTGTTTGTGCGTTTGGATAACAGAATATGGACCACAAAAACAAATAATTTTATGAATGCAACAAGAATTACTTTGACTAACAAAAGAAGGGAATTTATAGAATGTAATGACGTTCCATCTTGTGAAATGATATTTACATGTCAAAAATTAGAACGTTATCCAAGCTATATCAAACGAAAGGTGTTTAAATGTTTCCAGCTCAACCAAAAAGCCATTTTTAAAACCACTGAAGTTTGGTGTTTTGATCCGATATCGAGCAGTAAAATTTTCAGCATCCGGCTCGTAATATATTCCAGTTCTGAGACCCGTAACTGCTCCTGACTACGCAGGATGATGGAACACCATTTTTGTTTGCAGTAGCCATTTCCCAACATGTGACTGTAAACGCAAACGTTGAAGAGCATATGTTGGTTGGAACAAAGTGGTTTTGGTACTATTTTTCGAGATTCTTTCCAAAACATTGGATTTTGACATACTGACAACTATCAAAATAAGGTAAAATAAAGAAAGTCAATAAAAACCACAAAGATTGACAAAATTCATTCTTTAATTTTTTTATTTAACTTTTGTTTGACGTGTTGTCTGGCAAATCTGTGATCTTCGTGAACAGACGATTCTTCTCGTAAAGCCAACTCCATCTTTACTTTCACGCTCGTTTCCTTTATTTTTCTTTTAGCTCTATGTATACATCTGTGTGCGTGTTGGTGAGTGGGTGTGTGTTCGCGCGCTTCTGTCTTCTAGATTCTCCCGTTTCGTTCGCCATTTTCCAGCTGCAACGATTGGCACCTTTTTTTTTTAAATTAAGATTTATGCGACTGTTGATAATGATTGTTTTTCTAGTTGCTATTCAGTTTGACGATGATGATAATACGGATAATAACAATGATACTTATGCGCATTTATATCGTTTTGTCTAATTCTTTTTTCCCAGTTTCGAAATAGAGGCAATTGCCGCCCCTGTTATTACAATTTCTTCCCTCTTTCGCAACTTCTCTTGATGATCGTAAATTCCATTGCAGTTTCAGATGCTTGTATCAGTAGCAGCTGCATCGTGTCATCCGAAAACCGTTGTCGATGCAATGACTTCTATTTCTTGTTCAAATCACAGAGAAGAAAATAACAGCTATGCTATTCACATTATATAGTCTACGGCTATATCGTGTTGAACACACCGGTTCCCATCCGATCACCGAAACTAAGCAACATCGACCATGGTCAGTACTTAATGGGTGACCATTTTGGAATACCAGGTGCAGTGAACGTAAGGACCAAGAATTGGTCTACCGGTCCTCCAGGTTTGGGTGCAGAGCTAACAGCCCTTGCCACGTAAAAAACAGTTTGTTACAGCAACAAAAAGTTGCTGCCCTATGCACCATCTGGGTGTGATAGAAAAATGATTATATTCATATTATTATATACTTACATTTAGTTTCGAATAACTGTTAGAGGTAATTATGTTTAAAAAAAATAAATAAAAAAACTTATACCGACCAGTATTGTCTTTTTCTTTTCCTTATCTTTTCGCAAAAAATTCCATACATGAAAAAATACAGTGCGAAATACCATCCACGTTTATTTATTTAATTTGAATAGATTATTTCCAATCAGTTAGTTCGTAACTATCTTAAGTGAAGGGTGATTGGATTTATTTAATATTTCGCATAGAGATAGTATAGCAATATTAAATTTATGCATGGAAATTTTGAAATACATGACGTAAAGCAGAAGCTAGTCAGAATACGGAAAGACAGCAAAATATCACTAGAAACAAAGACTGCTGGATTGCTATGTGATATCTGTCCTTCTGTATAGAAATGAATGCTGGTCGATCTCATCAAAGATGAACAAGAGACTTGAGGCAGCAGAAATGTAGTTTCACAGAAGGATGCTGAGGATACCATGGACAGAACACATGTGCAACGATGAGGTGTTAGAAAGGATGCAAACGAGAAGAAAATTGATAATAAATATCAGGAAGAGACAAATGAGGTTCCTGGGACACGTAATGAGAAAAAAGGCCTGGAGAACTTGATACTCACAGGTCGGATAAATGAAAGAAGTGACAGGGGAAAGCAGTGCGAGACGTACTTTTTAGGTATGAGCAAATGGCTGACGGAACGGGGCTTGGAAGAGATATCAAGAGAAACATTACTGAGAGCGAAAAGAGACAGGGCCAAGCGAAAGTCCATGATCGCCTAACTCCTTAAGGAATACAGCACATGAAGAAGACAGAACAGTTTTATTTTATTTTTCGATGCAATTTTCAATCGTTTCTGAATATCGCCACAAAAAGCAAAATCGTTCAAAAACAAATAAAACTTGAATTGTTTATGTTACAATCTGAAGGTACAAATTATCATTGAATCTTTGTGGTAGCAGCATTCCTGATTATTATTTTTATATAATAAAAGTTACGTAACAACAGTTGAATAATATACATATATAATATATATATATTGCATCATATAGTGTTAGCTATATTCAAATATGATTAAATTAACTCTATATATTAAGCTATTATTAATGGAATTAGGTGGGTTAGACTTAAAACCTGGAGAAATTATGATTGTATTAGAATTAAAGGGCTATCAAACCATCGGCAAAGAATTTATCCTCTATAATATACGTAATAATACGACAGAAATAAAGCGTATCGACTCAGACCATACGCTATATTCATTATCAGGGTGCACTGACTTTCGAATATATGTAGCTTAAAAAAAATAACACTTATGGCGAGATCGTCAATCATCAAATAGAACAAAGAGGCCGATTTTAGCAGTAAGCAAATTTTACTCAGCTGAAACCTTCTGCTCTAGACGAGAACGTCGATGGTGACGGTAGTTGAGCAGGGCGAACCATTTAAAAGCCGTCTTCCTTTCGTATCACAATCTTTTCTCTCTCCATGCCTTTGGTGCTAGCGACCACTGTCTTATAGAGAACAAATATCTCAGTATAGTCATATATATATACAAATTTATGGTTCATAAACCCAATGTCTGGGTTCACTTAGTGCGGATCCTCCGACTCTTTTCCTTCTCCTTCACTTAGTCTCTCTGTTTTCGCCGACATGACATAAGTATTAATCTACAAGTATAATCAAACGTAATAATCGTTTCTCCTTATATATGTGTTAAGCATACCAGGGTGGTTACAAAACTCTAAGCCTCATTCATAAAAAAGAGCCATAGCTAAGTATTTTTTATAAAACGAGAAAAACTGATTCAGATTTCTATTTTAATTTCTGTGCGGAGGACATAGTACAGACATATTCTGAGGAGTCATATTCCTATGAAAAATGTAAAGAAGTGGGCTGCGGAATTCAAGCGTGGCAGGTACAGCTTAGAAGATGACCCTTGGTCAGATTTTCCAAAAATCCCAAACACTGATGAACTAGTTGATGACATTTTGGATGACAAACAACTTATTGTCCAGCTGATAAGCAAAGTCCATATGCATTGGTTTTTGTTCGGTACGTACTATTTTATCTGAGATATTAGTATCCGCAAGATGTCCAAAATGGGTGCCAAGCATGTTGACACTAGAGAACAAGCTAAAAGGGTTGACATTTCCATGAGACTTCTGATTCACTTTTCCGGATGACCTTGAGAATTTCTACCGCAGAATATTAACTCAAGATGAAACCTGAGTTCACTCGTAAATTTCAATTCTTCTAAAACGAAGCTGCTATCAAATAACCACCATAGACAACCGCACCTACCTCCCATTAGCATGGAACAGGCTTGCCTCCCAGAGAATAAAACACTACGCCTTCTTGGCCTCACACACTCAGCGGACCTCAAGTGGAATGACTATATCGAATCCATTGCTAAATCCGCTGCTATGAAAGTCGGTTCTCTGTGCAGGGCCCGGGAGTTTTTTCTGTCTTAGTCCATCCTGCATATATATAAATCTACCGTCCGCCCGTGTATTGAATACTGCTGCCACATCTGGTCAGGTGCCCCTGCTATTCTTCTCGGGATTCTTGACAAAATGCAACGAGAATCTGTAATGTGATCGATACCAACTTGGTTGACCGTCTGCAGTCACTCTCTCACCGGCGTGACGTGGCTTCCCTTTGCCTCTTCTGTAAATACATTCACGGCTTCTGTTCCGATGAACTTAGATCACTGGTGACCCTTAGGTACGCATTTGCACGAGATACTAGATTGGCAACTAGGACCTACCCTTTTACAGAGAAACCGTTAAAATGTAACCGCACTTTCTACTCCAACAGCTTCTTTTCTCCCTCTTCCCGCCTGTTGAATTCCCTTCCGCATACTTGCTTCCCCGACAGCTACAATCTCCAGAAGTTTAAATTTAAGGTCAATAGACACCTCCTAACACACTGACTCGCACCCATTCTCTCAAACACTCTTCCTCTGTACCTTCCTTACTCGTCTATCTCCATTCTTCTGACTTTTCCTATATCCAATCGCTCTCTCAGCACCTTTCCCCTATGTAACTCCCTGCGCTATAGTGGCAGTGGAATGCCTTGATTGGGGTGAAATTATTAAAAAAAACTACTTCGAATGTGAATCAAATATTCAAAGTAAACAGAGAAAAAACCCTGATTCTCTACTCCTAAAGAATTTCAAGCAGGCAGCTGGCAGCTGGCAGCATATGTTGGCAAGGTGACAGCGTTTTTCTTTTTCTTTTTTTTTTTTTTTGAAAGCATAATCATGATAAACTAGACGGAAAAATGATAAAACGGTTTATGGACTGTGCTATCATCAGAATTGTAACAATTGAAGGAAAGCAATCAAATCATAAAGCATAGTAAATCTAAGGACAAATGTATTCCTCCTCCAAGAAAAACGTAACTTTTCACACTGCTAAGGTTGCAGTGACAGGCGCAGCCAAGTGTGACTTTGAATTACCACCCCATCCCTATTACTCCCCAGACGTATCCCACATTTGCGTGGTCATCATTTTAGAACCACTGATGTGATGTGCTGTAGAAGGGAATTTAGAGGTTTCCATGATGCCATCTTCTTGTGGGATGGGATTGCAATGCTTAAGCATCATTGGACGAAATGCACTGTTGTAAGAAAGAACTATATTAAAAATAGTGTAAAAATCTTTTGGTAGAGTTCTAGAATTCTTTTGAATTCCTCTCGTACTGATACCCAAAAAAATCAGTTAGTCAGTTAAGTGTGATACCTGATACACGCTTGGTTAATCATATCTCGAAAAGACATAACTGACTGGACATAAGGTTTTCACGCAGTAGGTTGCCAATTCTTCGTAATGTAGACTGATTGCCAACCAAGGTTATAGATCCGAATCCGTTCTGCTATTTAGTCTGTAGCTGGAGCGAGGAGTGACGTATTAATACCTTTCCAAACAGTAATTGCGTGTTAGTCAACAGGTGTTTACTCGTGCAACCAGACTGGCAACTGGGTCCCACCCATTCACAGTCAGTTTAGCCAAATGCAGACGACAATTCTACTTATGCAGCTTCTTCTCTCGCACTTCCCGCCTGTGGAACTCGATCCCGTATTCTTGCTTTCCTGACGGCTACAACCTCCAGAAATTTAAATGCATATCAATACTCATCTACTAACCATCTCTAGCTCTTTCCCCACCCCTGTATAACCTTCCCTTTCTCTCCACCTATGTATCTGTCATCGCACCTGCTTTCTCAGCTTTCTATTGTTCCTTTCTAACTAGGTTCTACTACTCACTCTTTTCTAATTAATCTTTTTTACATTTATGTAGCCCCCTGCACATCAGTGGCGTTTCCGCCTTGCTCGGAGTGAAATGATTAAAAAAAAAGTGAATGCAACGAATTAAACGTGAATTCGACCTCGACGCCTAATTTCTCGTTCCGAGCCGAAATTCGCTACACCAAGACGCACATCCAGAAAAAAACAATGAACACACAAATATTCAAGTTAGACGTCTTCTACTGTCGTGTCTTTTAAAACATGGCTGATGATAGATTTCCGCAATTTTCTCTACTTTGCAGCTGTTAGAAATAATTGTCTCCTTAATATCACACCCAATTCCTTTTCAGTTAACCCTTTTAGCAAGCTCTTTTGATAGGTTACTCGATGTTTTCCTCTCTTCCGTTGCCATCATTACTTCCCTTGAGTTTTAACTTCCCCATGCCGGGTTTCTTAATTATATACCTCCGAACTTTCTGGATTACAGCCATATCATGTTGATAGACCGGTTCTCTTGTGACCACTTTCGTTATCAGTCATGAAATACAGCATGAATGTACGGCTGATGGAATGGTTAACGTTTACAGATTAAAGAATACAGTTCCATTTACAGTCAAGAATTGGTTTTATTCTTTTTTGCGCAAATACATGTATGAATCCATCACGCCTCCTCCAGCTATGTATTAATTAGAAGAATTTTGTCACGAAATCATTATTATCTCAAAAAATTCTTACAGTTTAAAAATATATTTTCTGCCTTTAAATAAACCGCAAACGGCTGATAAGCCATGAAATACAGCATGGATATACGGCTGGTTGGAATGGTTAACGTTTACAGATTAAAGAGTACAGTTCCAATTACAGTCAAGCTTATTTTATTCTTTTTTGCGCAAATACATGTGTGACATTTCTGCCTTTAAATAAACAGCAAATGGTTGATAAGCCATACAATCCAGATTGGTCAATCAACTCAGAATTCCAATTTTCTCTTTCTGATTCTTATTAGAAATGTCATTTTTGATTTACCTTTTCTTTAAAAGTTCGTCGTACTTGTATGTTGTCCCAGTTCAATTCTCACCATCATTCTGTATAACTACATTTATGATACCTAAAAATATCTTCTTTCTTCATCTGTGTGATAATTGTAGTGAATTCACTGCCACATAGAATCATTGGTTGTCTGTTGGTTTTTTGCTTAACCTCGATTGGTTATTTAATGCTGAAATCTAAGTATTTTGTGCGCCTTTTTATTTTATTTTATTTTGGGGATAATGTTTTTGTGATATAAGTATTACTAATTGATCCAGAGATTGGAAATAGAGAAGAGAAAAATTCGTACTTTTCGTAAGGACAATTGCACTATTTTGAATACAACGAACCCAACTTGAATTGGAAATCGTCTCTCTGATTAACAATTGCGAGCTATTAGCGATTACACCATCTGTACATTCAAGCTTACAGCATTTGTTATTCCTAATCGGTCACTCGTCTATATATTATACCAGACTCAACTTTAATGATCATACCGGAACATGATACAGCCGTAAGCCATAGCCTTGACATCACATAGAATTTCCGTAGTCTTTTGCATGTTTCTTAAGCAGTGTACAAATATTTCTCATTAGAAAACAATCTAAAAACACACAGAAAAAAACATTCATTTGAATTCGTTTCTATTCACATTATTTTATATATTATTTATATATAATTTAATTTATAGATTATTTTAATTTATACATTATTTTATTATTATTTCAATTTATACATTATTTTATATATTATAACGTGCACGGATAGTCTCTCTTATTGTCATACAGCCAACAGAATAAACTTTTACATTAGAAACACATAAATATACGCATAGATGAACGCAGGAGGCATTCATGCACCGATATGTACAGGTATTCACATAAAAGCGTATATAACTTGCGAAACGGGAAAAAGTGAAAAAAAAAAGATAAGAAAATCTGACGCATGCGCAGATCAGCTCATAAAATAAACCGGCTTAATTTAATTGGATCACTTTCTTTTAGGTTTTGTATTCATTAGGGTTCCTCGTGCAGTTTGAGAACTTTCTTTTTTTATATTTAACGTCTTTATCCGATTGCCAATGCTATAATTCTCTCCAGCTCGGTTTTAACTGTTTACTTTTTCCTGGAGTTACTTTTTATATTATATTAATTTCCTTCCTATTTTATTTAGTTTAAATTTATTAACCTGAAGTGTTTTTGAAAGAAGTCAAGGGTTTTTTTTTCTTTCTATATAAAGAGTCGATTCTCAATTCAGCTTTTCAAAAGATACAAAGGAACACCAAAAACTGAAACTACTATAAATTCGAATTTATATGAAAAAAAGATCAAATACAAAACAATAAAAACCAAATAATTTTGTAAAATATTTTCAGTAAAGCAATTTTTTTCTTTCTTTTCTTTCTTTTTTGTTACATACCTTCTTCTATGATAACTTCGGGGGTGCAATATTTAACGAGCTTGTCTCGTTTGATCCGTTACTTCTGTGTAGTGAGTTCGATCCTCACTGATTGCTCTATATTTTTTGGCTTGGGTCACAATGTTTAATATCAAGTCAGTGCAAAAGTTTTTGCCGATTTAAAATTTCATCTTGAAAATGAAAACCTGTGTGTTTTTAAAATTCTTTTTTCATAACAATAACGACCTTTGCTCTCTATAACTTGATTTCATCTGTCAACGAGCTTATAAATGCCTAGATTTTAAAGTTCTTTAGGTTTTGATGTGAAATATGAATCTAACTCATGTTCAATCTCCTCGCGTGATGTTAACCTAAAGCCAACTAAATGGTTTTGTAATCCTCAAAATAAGTGATAATTCGAGAAAGCTAGGTCAGGTGAATATGCAGAATGGGGTAAAATGGCACTTCTCATCACCTGTGACAAGCCTACTTCAAAATGGTGTCTGAAGGTGTCGTGAAAGCAAATATTCGCAACAAGAAACATGTTGTATCAGGTTCTCTGGAGAACATTGGAGAGAATATTGCAGAAAAATATGAATGATGCTTTCTTCTTCTTCTATGTGCCCTTTCCCTTCAGGGCGTAGGCGATCATGGCGTAGGCGATCATGGCTTTCCACGTCTCCCTATCCCTGGTGGCTCTGAGCATGCTTTCTCTTGCTACACCATACAATCCTCGTTCTGTCATCCACCTGATTAGGTCCTTCAAATATGTTATCCACCGCTTTCCCTTGTCTCTTTTTCCCTCAATCTGAACTGTTAGTATTAGATTCTCCAAGCTCTCCTTCCTCAGTGCCTGTCCCAGGAACTTCAGCTGTCTCTTCCTGATGCTCTGTATTAATTTCTTTTTGTTTCCATCATTTCCAAGACCACATCATTGCTCACATGCTCGATCCATGATATTCGCAGCATCCTTCTGTAGAACCACATTTCAGTTGCTTCAAGTTTTTTCCTTCATCTTTGATGATATTGTCCATCATTCACTGACATATTGAAGAACGGACTTCTGTAGGAGGTCTTGTAGTTTCCTTTCTGTGTCTGTTATCAGCTCTGTATCATCTGTGTACCATCTGAAAGAAAAAGTTATAAATTAATCACGGTGATATGTTTAAGTGATAACAATAATAAAATAAATCACAATGATTTAAAATTTTACTGACTGGCAAAACTTTTGCACCGACCTGATAAATTACGACATAATTTTTTTACATATAATCTATGCTTAGTAAATCGCAACATAAATTTTTCCCTGTATAATCTCGTTTCTGTTTATGAGACCAGAGTTCGATTCTCCCCATCAGAGTTAATTCCTTTTTTTATCAGTCAGTTAAGCGCCATACGTGATATACGTTTAGGCGATCATATCTTGCCAAAAAAATAACTAACTAGGAAGAAAGTTTTCCCGAAGTCGGTTGCCATTACTTTGTGCGATAGACTTGTTGCCAACCAAGGCTACAGAACCAAATATGTCCTGTTATTTAACCCAATGGAAGGAAGAGACGGATTAATACATTTCCCAGGGGTATTTGCATGTAAATGGATACAACGAATTCAACTGGAATCCGAAGTCGGTTGTCCGGATTTTTCATTCCGGAATTGATATCCACTACACAACAAGAAGGACTTCACTATTATACTAACCTGAAAAACATAACACAGATTAATCCAAAACTTGTGGGTGAAATAGAATGAATTGTTTAGAAGCTAGCACGAAATTCCAAGTCATGATGACGGAAACATTGATCACGCTAGATTATTCCAACTTCCCACGTATTTCCACTCAGCATAATTGTAGTATAAACCACAAGGATCATAAGGATTATGGGAGGCGTCTGTTAACCGCCCTACTCGGAAACATGCAGCCATCCATTATGTATGTGTATTTATTTCAATGATCCGGGCTCTTGTCCTCATCTTTATGGCCACATTCGCGGACATAGAAAGGAAACTACAAGACCTCCTACAGAAAGGTAGCTGAAAAAGTAACAAGAAAGGACTAGAAATAAACTGAAAGAAAACCGAATGCATTGGTCCTCAGTAAGAAGGGCGGCCCAATATGCCAAATACGGGTCGGGGATACTAGTAGCAAACAGGTACAAAATTTTAAATACCTGGGAAGTGTTATAACAGAAGACGGAAAGTGCGAATTGTCATGGCGAAAGAAGCATTCCAGAAGTTGAGTAAGGAATTAAGAAACAGGACAATTTCGCTAGAAATAAGGAAGAGAGTACTGGATCGTTATCTGCTCTCCGTTCTTCAATATGGCAGTAAATGCTGGACAATATCATCAAAGATGAAGGAAAAACTTGAAGCAACTGAAATGTGGTTCTACAGAAGGATACAGCGTATATCATGGATCGAGCATGTGAGCAATGATGAGGTCTTAGAAATGATAAAAACACAAAAGAAACTTAATACTGAGCATCAGGAAGAGACAGCTGAAGTTCCTGGGAACATGCAATGAGGAAGGAGGGATTGGAGAACCTGATACTAACAGGCCAGAAAGAGTGAAAAAGGGGAAAGCAACGGATAACATATTTGAAGGATCTAATCAGGTGGATGACGGAACGAGTATTGCATGGTGTAACAGGAGAAGGCGTCCTCAGAGCCATCAGGGATAGGGAAAAGTGGAAAGCCATGATCGCCTACGTCCTGAAGGGACAGTGCGCATAGAAGAAGAAGGCTCCGGCCTTCTTAATACATTAGAATTCCGAACCGAAACTTTTATCTTGACCATGGTAGTAGATTGTTCTAATTTCACTTGCCATGCTTTTTCTTAAATATCTCAGCTTCAGTCAATTCCCTTTTAATAACTCAAATCTACATGTGTTTTCCACCCTCTGCTGTGTTTTAAACTCTTTGGGTCAAGTCACTTTTTTGATCACTTAAACAGCGCTTTTATCAACTTCCTGCTACTCATTTCAACGATCTCGACAGGCCCCAAAAGAGAATCTGTAACATAATCGGTAACGACCTAGCAGCTCGACTCCAGCCATTTTCTCATTGGCAGCTCCCTCTGTGGCCTCCCTCTGTCTCTTCTACAAATATTTTCATGGCTTCTGCTCCAACAAGCTTAGCTCACTGATGCCCCGACCTATTTACAGTTACATCAATCAAATGTAGCTGCCATTTCTAGTCCAGCAGCTTCCTTTCTCGCACTTTTAGCCTGTGGCACTCCTTTTCGTATCCTTGCTTTTCCCTGATGGCTACATGTCAAAAAATTTAAATGTCAATTCCCATCTCTTGTTCACTTGACTCCATTCCTTCCATCGTCCTTTCCCCATCACGCCGTGTATCTTGTTTCATTCTTTTCTCACTCACCCTCGCAACTCTCTTCAATCTGGTATTCCCAGCCTGCTCTTGCCCTTTCTTCGACACCCCTTCTAACTTGTTCGTCTTTCTCTTCGCTCTCCTCGGGCTTAAACTTTCATTCTTCTTTTGTTGAGCCTGGTCAGTACTTAAATGAGTGACCGCTTGGGAACACCAGGTGCTGAAAGCGTTTATTGGCGGATGTGCGTTGTCGTGCAGTAGATATCGGCTCGGAAACAGAAATCGGTGAGCCGAGTTCAAATTCCAGTTGAATACCCTGCATTCACTTAAGCACTGGTACCCTTGGGAAAGGTATTAATCCGTCCCTTCCCTCCAGTTATGGGTTAAATAACAGGGTAGATCTTAAGGCCCCTGCCCTTAAAAACAAATCCCAATGAATTTTGATACTCGAAAAGAAAAAAATATTGACTAGACATAAAACCCTATATAAAAAGACAACAATAAATTGTTGAAAGAAAAAGATATTACCAGCAATAAATATATAAAATTTACTTGGCAATAAATGACCCGCCGAGGTTGGTTATGCCATAAAACAAAAACAACCAACCAACAATCATTCTTCTTTTATGTAACCGCCTACCAGAGGCCGGAACCTCCTTGCTTGGGGTGAAACGATAAAAAGAATGTGTTTAACGTATATCTGGATGCCGGAACGTAAAACGGCCAAATTGTCGTGAATATGGCAATAAAAATGACATGAAGAGTCCAAACGATGTAAGGAGTTACTGTGCCTCATATCAGAAACTAGCAGTATAGCCCGGCGTTGCTAGTGTGAAATGAAAGCTTTAAAACTAATCCATGGCGCTGGAGCTCAGACTCAGCCTAAAGAATATTTGTGTGAAGTTTAGTGAAAATCGGATAAAAATTGTGGATTTTTATAAAGAACATACAGACAGATAAACAGGCACACATACAAACATCTTGCCTTATATATATACTATCGATTTTCTGCACTATTGTAAGAACTGCAGCCGTGAAACTTCTGAATATTGTTTCTTATGTCTTTGTCCATGAATGTATCAAATTTGATTAAAATCAGACCACTCCTTCTATGACCCGATTATCAATTTTCGATATTTAATCGGAAGTACATCGACACAAAACCTAGCTAAGAACACTCCCTGACGCTTATAGTACAACTGTGTAAATTTTCAAGAAAATTGGTTCAGCTGTTTTGGATTCTATAGGCGGAAACAAAAACAAACACACAGACAGAAACACGCAGACAAAGTTCCATTTATAAATAAGTTTAGATATAGGATCTGTGTATATCTGTTGAGTGCGTGGTCGTCTGGTTAGAACGTTTTGACTATGGAAAACCTGAAAATTGAATCATGTGTTGACCCAAGACTTATGTGAGTAGACGAAAGTGTCCAGTTGCTGGCATGATTGTGAACGAAGGATTGTTTTTTTTTAAATTTTGATCACGTGATTACGTGTTGTTTTGAAGTAGCTGAAAATAAGACTCAATTACATGGAAAAAATTGTTTTGCCAGCAAACTTAAAGAAATACAAATGTACCTGAGCGGAAGTCTACAAGAGGGATTAATAAACGATCCAAGCAGATAGGTGAACCGAGACTGCCATGAAGTCAAGACTGGCTTGATATGAAGTCAAGAACTTCTATCGTCATAATCTTGAATAGTTTAAATTTTAAGAAGAGAGTCGTCGTTTGTGTTAGATTATTTACAGTGTTTTTAAATTATTTAGGCATTTTTTCTTTTAAATATTGCATACATTTACAAACAAAACAGTGCTTAACAGATGTGTTGTACCTAATTGCAAAAGAAATTATAAAAACGATAATTTTAAGTATTTTCTTTTCCGAAAGATTAAGAATTATCTGATGTTTGAATTCGTACTATCAAAAAAGATACTTTTTTAACCTACTAAATTCATTCATAATTCTGTTTGGTGTTTTATTTGAGTCAGTTCAGTCAATTTGGGCGATCATGTCTCGAAAGAGACATGACTGACTGGGCAGAAGATTATCCCGCAGTAGGTTGACATTGCTTTCTGCGGTAGACTTGGTTGCCGACCAAGGCTATAGAACCCAATCTATCCTGTTATTTGATTCATAGCTGGAAGGGGAAGATATGTATTATATTATTATATAGTAATAAGTGGGGGATCAGTTTATTACTTCATAACAATATAAAACGGATCCCCCACTTTATGCCCAGTAGCGACCTTAATCATATGTTCAATTATTATATTTAGTCAGTCACTTAAGTGCCATACGTGATACACGTTTGGGCGATCATGTTTCGAAAGAGACATGACTGACTGGGCAGAAGATTATCCTGCAGTAGGTTGCTATTGCTTTCTGCGGTAGACTGGTTGCCAGTCAAGGCTATAGAATCCAGTCTGTCCTATTATTTTACCCATAACTGAATGCAAGAGGCAGATTAAGGGTATGTATACGTATGGGAATGCAAGGAATTCAATTGGAATTCGAACTTGACTCCCCGATTTTGTCATTCCGAGTCGATATCCACTGCACCACAACGTACATACATTTGTGTAATAATCACTTAATAATTACAATATTTTGACTTTAGCGAATAATTCTTAAAATTAAAATAAAAACATGTAAATTAATACAAATTTTTAGATTGAATTCTAAAAAACATATTTTCAAATTTGAATCAATTAAAATAAAGAACATTGTTTAGTCTTTAAATTTTAATTAAACGTAACGTGATGTTTTGATTATTTCCTTTAACGCCGCATTCAGCACATACTTTTATTATTATTAATTGTTTAAAATCGAATTAATATTGGATATCAGTCTACAATCTTACTCTCTTTTTTTAAATGTAATTTTAAAAAGATTTCTAAGACTTTTACTTTGCAGTCATTAATTACTGCCGGTCTTGCTAACCAAAAACCTAAGTATGACTACTTTTGTGATGTCATATCACAATCGAGCTGACTAAAACTTTTCGGTGGCAGTTAGTGAACTCGATAACGGATTGACAAATATTATCTCTATGTGGTTAGATCACTATATATGCATTTATTTCCAACTAGCATTACAGCCCGAGGTTAGGCGGGTGTAATGAAAGCTTATATATATATATATATATATATATTACCAATTTTCTGCACTATTGTAAGAACTGCAACCGTGAAACTTCTGAATATCGTTTCTTATGTGTTTGTCTATGAGTGTACCAAATTTTGATTAAAATCGGACCACTCCTTCTATAACCCGATTTTTTCGATTATCGATTTTCGATATTTATCGGGGATACCACGACACAAAACCTAGCTAAGAACACTCGCAGACGCTTATAGTACAACTGTGTAAATTTTCAAGAAAATCAGTTCAGCCGTTTCGGTGTCTATAGGTAACGGATACACTCACACACAGACACACGCTCACAGACACACACACACAGACAAAGTTGCATTTATAAATAAGTTTAGATATTCCTATTTTTTGTGGCTCCTACCTTCAGGACGTAGACGATCACAGCTCTCCACAGTTTCATGTCATTTGTAGCTTTCATTATTTTTTCTATTATTTCTCCTATAATCCTGTTCTGTCAGTTAATTATACAATCGCATTAGGTATGTTATGCACTTTTTTCTTACGTTCATTTTGCATTCAATATCTCTTTTGAGTGTCAGATTCAAAAATCCGTCTTTCTTCTATCTGGGCTTTAGATTTTCAACTATCTCTTTTTGATTCTAAGTATAAGGTTCCTTTATGTTTCTATGTTCCTTTACCCCGATATTCACATGTTTAATCCATAATATTCTCAACATCCTTCAGTAGAACAATATTTCCATTGCTTCAAATTTTCTTCTATTGCTATATAGGCCGACCAATATTGCATAATAGTATCGTATGCTTTAATGTGTTTCTATCGAAATTTACTCAGATTTTAAAAGACATTTTTCGATATGCTAATTTCGAATTTCTACCCACTTTATATTTAAATTTTTAAATTTCTCGATATTTATTTATTTATTTTTTTTACTTGATAACAAAAATGTATCTGTAATTCTAATAATAACTCAAAGATAAGCAGATAGCATTATTCGACAAAGCATTTGTTGCGGGTTGTATTTGTGGTTGCTGACAAGGGATGAAGAAAGAGTCAAAGAAAATTAAGAAGATTGTACGAAATTCATCAGATTGAAGTTCGGGTTGAGTGGTCCCCGACTAAAACGATTCAGGAAATATGGAATATGATTTGGAAAGTTTAATCGTCGGCCACGTAGTTTGAGAATAATCGCCACACCGGTAGAAGTGAGAATTGCCGAATTATGCAGCTTAATTTTCGTCACCAGTCGTCGATTCTCGTTTTAACAGCATTCGTCCAGTCGCCATTATTCATCGTTCGTACAGACACCGTAGTCTTATCATTTTGCTTGAGAAAAAGTGTTTCCGCCCGAAAAGAAGTATATTACAGATGTATTATGGATGGATACGGCAAAGCTGATAATTTTCTTTGGAGACACAAGATAAGATTATTGAAAGAATACATAGCGAGCATTATGTTGAAAAAGAATTATCACCGTAAATATATAGAGACGAGAAATGATGCAGGTCACGTACTTTCTGAGGTAGTAGCAAAGTTAAACATAATTATCAAACAAAACCTTCTCGAAACGGTGACTCAATGTGGATGTAATTGGGTATCATCTATTGTTTCAATAAAAATTTGATGAAAACTTAAGTTTGTGCGGTGATTATAAAGGTAGGAGTGAATCACCAAATGTGCTTAAATTTATTTTCATTGCCGAGTATTGAAATTACGAGCTACGAGCTTGCAAATATGGAATACTTTGCTAAAATTAATCTTAAGTCAGCGCACAAACCAATTTGAGGTTGATGAGAAGTTAAAAGTTGCCACAATTAACACCCCTATAGGTCTACTAAGATGGACTCGTCTACAGTTGTGGGAATAAGAATTCAAGTCGCATTTTTCAGAAAGCGATTGAAGGGATGTCATTAAGAAAAAATAAGTAATATAATTATATTTCAGGACAATATAGGAGTAGGTGATGAAACCAAAAACGACTTCAAACATAAAATTGAACAAATATTAACAAGATTTAAAAAAAGGCAATATTCATGAGGAACAGAGACAAATTGAATTTTCATTGTAAGAATTTCTCATATTTGGGTTATCAGATATCAAAAAAAGGCATAGCACTCGATGAAAGTTTGATGAAGATTATAGTAACCATATTCCAAAATAGGCTGCAATATTTGTGCCATTTGCAAACATTAAGTAAACGCAAAGGCAAAATAGTGCTTTTAAAGCACTAAAGACAGTCATGAAGACAAAACCGATAATAAAAGTATTCGACCTAAAACAAGAAATAACCGTAACTTCTGATGCAAGTGAAAAAGCAATTGCTACCATTTTATTGCAAGATGAACGTAAATTATGTATTTCTCAAGAAGGTTAACATCGGCAGAGATAAAGTATTCAAATATTGAGAAAGAAGCGGTAGCAATCGTATAGTGCATGGAAAATGTACGGAATTTTTTGTTACGTAAAAAAAATTGTTCAAGTCATTCCTAAAGCCGTTGGAATTCATTTTCAACCCCAGGAATGAGTTACTAAAGATTACGTCTTCAAGGATACAACGTTTAGTGATAAAAATCATGGCGTTTGATTTTGGCATAATATATGTGAAAGGAAACACTATTCCTTATGCGGACGTTCTGTCAAGGTTACAGTTTGTGAATAGAACTGAAGAGGAGCACGAAACTGGTGAGGATAGACTTCTCTTGATGGAGACAGACGTGAAAACCGAGCAGGAATCGGTGTTAAGTAGAGTGAAGGAAAGAATAAAAAGTAACAGATGGAAAAACTGCTCAATGGTGGGGCGACCATTCAAGGAGGCAAGATAAAAGTTGACCATACAGAATGATATATTATGTAGTAGAGAGGTAATAGTAGCTACCCGGGTGTTGAGAAAAGACGTATTGAGAGGAGTGCATAACGATGTACATTGTGGAGTAACGGCATCAAGGAGAAGGTTAAAACTGCAAACATGGTGGCCAGGTACTCGAAAGATATTGAAGAGTATATTAGGAGGTGTCCAAAGTGCATTAAGAAGTTTCAGGTAGAAAGAAATTCATTCGTGGCTTAAGTAAGCACAAACCCTAGATTAGAGTAGACATGGAACTTGCGCATATCAGGGATAAGTGGGTCTTTTTTAATACTTATGGACGCGTACTCAGGTTGGCCAGAGATGATTTAAACAAAGGCTACAGTAGAATAGGTTTTAAGAACCGTACTTTCGAGAATGGAGTACTTCAAACGGTAGTTTCAGACAATGACCCTGAATTTTGGGATAAAACTGTGTCTGGATTGGATGCATCCCATATAAGACATCATCATACCATCGACTATGGAACGGAATAGTAAACAGATTGGTGCAAACTATGAAAATGACTTTGGAAGGCATTTACATTTATTAGCTATAAGTCTGTCCAACATGCGGGAAAGAAAATGAGCCCGTCGAGGCTAATAAAAAGACAGATCAGAGGCCCCATAACGATGTCTTTTCCTACGAAAATGTGTGGTATAAGAAAAACAAACTGGCGGCTCCGATAGAGGCGAATATCTTGTTATAGTAAAGAAAACAACAAGAACGTTAAGAGGAAAGAAAGTGCAATGGAAGTGCAGGAGCAGTGAGGGACTGAGAGGTGCAGAGGTGAGAATGAGCAGGATATGAAATTAAATGAAGGTAAAAAAACAGAAGAGTATGAGGAGGAGAATAAAGAAAAACCGAGATCGCGGTTAAAGAGACGGCAATAAAAGTGAACAAAAGGACAGTATAAGACAAAAGTAAATAGAAAGAATGACAGGAAGAACAAGATAGTACGATCCATTTCCGGTTCAAGAAAAGAGTAGTATCCTACGCAAATTAGCAATGCACTATTTAACTATTAAATAAGTAAGATGAGAGAGCGAGCAGCAATCCATAGAGTTACAGTTGATAAAGAAGGGTTACGCTATGACTAGTGCCACACGCAGATATACGAGACGCAACAGTATATATATATATATATATATATATATATATATATATATATATATATATACTGTAATAGTTGTTACAATGGTTTATAAATTCATAGTATCACTGCACAAAAAATTACGCGTTTCGAAGCTAGCCATGTATCTGGGCTGCTTCTTCTTCAGGTGATTTTGTTGATATGAGAATTATCTAGTTGAAAAGACCGTTTATTTGTGTTGGATTTGTTTTTTTAGGTGTTAGTGGGGTTGGTCTGTAATTTGAATTCTGTTGACCTTTTTAACGTCTTAGGGTTAAGTGTTTGTGTGGTGGCTAAGGTCAGGATAGGTTTTCCTATTTATCTTGTGTGGGTGTAGGCAGCTGGCGCCGTGCGTGTTGTTATTTGGTTTAGGGGGTGGTAGGTGCTATTTTGTTTTTGGGTTGGTTGCTTCCTACTTTAATTTTGGTTATTTTGTATTGGGGTGTGTGCGTTTTTGTTTTTTTAGTTTTTAGTTTTTTAAAGTGTCGATATTTTCTTTTATTTTTCTACTATTTTACTGTAGTTGCACTTTTTGCTGTTATGGTATGGTGTTTGTTGTCATTTTCTGCTTATTTATAGGGTTGGTTGTGTGTATTTTTTACATTTGGGGGGTTCGTGGGTGGGGTGTTTATTTGTTTACTTAATTTTAGCAAGAAATATTTGCAATGTTTGCATAGTGCTGCTAATTCGTCTCTACGGTTTAATAAATCGTTACTGTTGGGGTTGGGGTACGGTAGAATGTGTAGCTTTTCACTTAGTCATAAAGGGCAGATGTCGTTAAGTGAGTTGCAAGTTCTAGTTTTTTCTAGGATTTTCCATTTTACATTGGGTTTCTGTTTTGAATCCTTTAGCTTCCAAAAGTATGTAGAAAGGGATGTTTGGTTTCGGTGTAAGCTGTTTTTAAAGGAGATTAGGTGCAGGTGCATGTACCAGCGCTGCTTAAAAGTGTTCCTTAGTTGATCCGATATACACTTTATTTATAGTTGGATTTTCGATGGATGTTATGTTGCATTGATAGATTATCGAGTTTGTTTTACATTTATTTTGTTGTGGGCAGTTATTAGGGTTTCTGCAATTGCACATGTTTTCGTTGTTGTGTTTGATTGTGTTTTGGTTGTCAGTTTTATTTCGATCTACGTGTTGATTTAGGATATATTTGTTATGGTTTGTTATGTTTTTTCTAGGTTGTTTGTGCAACTGTAGCTTAGTTTTAAGTGTATTTTTGTTGAAGATTTTACTAAGAGGGTTATTTGTGGGGAAATGTTTTTTAATTAAGTTCAGGAACTTTTGTCCTAGCTTGGTGTTGATCATTTGGTTGAAAGGTGTGTACCAAATGATTTTTCTGTTTCTATTTTTCTTGTTGAGGTTATTGTTTGTTATGTATTGGATGTCTTGGTTTCTGTAGTCGCTTTTTTTTTTAATGAATTGTTGTAGAGACTTCTGTGTTTGTTGAATATTTCTTTGTTGGACGAGTTTTGGCTGATTCTATGTTCTATGTTCTATGGAAGAGGGTATATGTTTGTTTATACTAGGGGGTGGTTTGACGTTGGGTGGATGTATAGTGGGTATTCATTGGGTTTTATGTGTGTTTGGTAATTGTTGTTAACTAAATCTAGTGTGACAAATCGAGGTAGTTTGCTACTTTTAAATTTGTGTTAACTATTACTTATAAGTTTAAATCTTTGAATTTTCTATGGATCAGTTTTCTTATTTTGTCTGTTTTAAAGTGTGTAAAGTTTTTTACTATCATTAGACCCCGTCGTCTCTATATAGCCCTATGTCTTGTGTGTTTATGTCTTGGTGTGCGGTGAGATTTTACAGTGTAAATAAGCCGAGGAGATCGGAGGACTCTGCGGAGTCCAGTGCACCCATTGTGATGTCAAATTGGTTTACAGAGTTATTTCTTATCCATTCTTGGTTATGGATGAGAACAGATGTCTTGGCTGCCATTATGATATTATATATAAATATATATATATAGCTCAGAGGTAGAATCGCTGACTGACGTCAATTTGGTCGGGTTTCAATCCTGGGTTAAAAAGCAATCGGATATCTGATAAGCTGCGAAACAGATCTATATATATATATATTTCTTTCGCGAGTAAGAATTGTATTAACAATATTTGTAGAAAATGTTCAAAATGACTTTCATATACAACTGCTAATTTTTAAATCATACTCTTAATATAAGAAGGCTATGGGTTAAATAGTACAATCGCCTAGCTGAACGCAACATACCCGATTGGAACCGAAACTCAGTTCTTTAATTTCTCACTTCGAGCTCTCATAGAGTGCATCAAGCGCACATCCAAGTTTAAATCAATTAGGTGCCATACGTGATACACGCTTTGGGTGATCATGTCTCTTTCGAGAAATGACTGACTGGGCAGAAGATTATCCTGCAGTAGGTTGGCATTGCTTTCTGCGGTAGACTGGTTGTCAGTCAAGACTATAGAACCCAATCTATCCTGTTACTTACCTCATAACTGGAATAATAGTTTTCCTAAGGGTGTTTTTGCGTAAGTGAATGCAAGGAACTCAACTGAAATTCGAACCCCGGCTCCCCGATTTCTCGTTCCGAGTTGGATATCCACTGCACCACAGCGCACATTGAAGTTTAGAGTGCTTGATATTTTCATGCGTATGATACCCTTCTAAGTACCGGTCACGCTCTACGTTGATTTATTTCAGTATTGGAACCGGTGTTTCAACATTACTTAACGGAAAGTCAGGATCTTTCATTAAATTGAAAGAATGTTTTGTCAAAAATGAAAGTAATATTTAATTTTCCATGATATTCAAGAAGTTTGTAGTATATCAGAAATAAGGTTAAAAAATTGAGACAATCCAGTCCTACACTCACAGCAGGAGGATTAAAGAAATTTGCAATGAACAAAACAATTGAATTATCGCCTGCTTAATATGTTCTTTCCCTGTTTTTTTTTGTTAGTTTTTACGCTAAACAATTAAATTAAATTTTCCTAAAGAAAAACGACAAAATTAATTCAATGAAATACTAAAAATATAAAAAGAATAAAAATCGTGACATTTCATAAAGTAAAACCTTTATCTTTTGCCTTTAATCGTGAAACTATCTGTATTTGTTTTCTTAAATCTAACTTGTTTATTTGGGTTGTAGACAGTTTTTAAGCTTTCCAAGAATTTGAAGAATTTATTGTCTCCAAACAGAAGTTATACTCTTTTTCAGTAAATATTTTCTACAAAACAGCTTTTGTTAAAATTATTTCTGAGTTCACTGTTTCGGCAGACAATTCCTTAAGGCTACAAATGAGGATTTTATGATTTGATTGTAGGGCTGTAACACCACCTCTAAAACTGTAATAAAAATATTTTAATTCTCTGTTTAAAAAAAAAATGTACCTAAATGTGTTACAGATTTGCTAGGTGTGACCGGTAAAAAATTGTCAAAACCATAACGATTAACGAGAAAAATATTGATTTAAATGTATTGGCAAGGAAGGAGATTATGCAGAAAAAAATGAATATTTATTGTGCTTCATTTGGTTAAAAGATTATCAATGCAGTTACAAACGTCTTATTGATCTTCCGCATTCCCTCAAGACATTGGCGATCTTGGCTCTCCACAACGTTCTCTTCCTTTTAATTCTTAATAAATTTTATATTTCTTTTTATTTCTCCATAACCCTGATTAGCTATCCAATTTACTCACGTTCACTAAGCATGTCATACATTGATTTCTTTTGTCTCTTCTACCTTCACATTGTGCTTTGGGCATCAAATCTTTTAAGCCCTTTTTCCTCATTATGAGCTTTAGAAACCTCAGCCATATCTTACTGATGTTAGGTATAAGGTTTCTTTTGTTAACTGTTTCTCTAAAAATTTGTTGTTTCTTATATGTTCGGTCTATGTTATCGCTAGCATCCTTCAGTAGAACCACATTTCTGTCATTTCAAGGCTCTTGTCATTATTTAAGAGATTTACCAGCACTCAGAGCCATGCAGCAGTACAGGTATACGGTAATAGTTTAGTACCCTATTCCTAGTTTCTTAGCTTTTTTAATGCACTTTGGGGTACTCAAATATTCTTTTAATTTTTAGCGTCACAGTTTTTGTGAAAACAGTTCCCTGGTATTTAAATATCCGCACTTTTGGATATCTCCGAATTCCAATTCGCACTTTGGGTTTATCCAATAATGCATTCTGTCTTCTTTCAGGTGATATTTAGTACTTTCTTCTCCCTTTCTATCACTACCGTCTGTGGGAATTTTGTAGTTTTCTTTATGTCTTTTTTTTTAATAATATATCATCTGCATATCTTACACTGTTATTATTTTGACCGCCAATAAGAAATCTTGGTAGAACTTTTAGTTCTCTTACAATTGCCTCACTGTAAAGGTAGAATAAAGTCCTGTGAGAAAACATATTGTTTTTTACACCCTTTATCGACATTTGTATATCTGCTGAACACTTTTTCAATGTATACGCAAACGCTTTGCGTCCAGTATAGGTTCTTGATTATTCTAATGTCCTTCCCAAATATTTCAAGGTTGCTGAGCAGTTCTAACGTCTATCAACTTAAATATTTAGGTGAAATTTCAGCAATTAAAAAAGTTGAACCAACTTTCTCATCTGCAGACTTAGTAATTGATTCAATATATTCTTTCCACTTCATGTCAGCTGAAAAAGATTTGTCAGTGAAGGCGCAATGTGTCCCTCTTCTGGTGGTTAGCATCAGCTATCAGAATGGAAGATATAAGATCTCTCTTCCGCTGATGTTTAAAAGGGAGCCGTTTTTTTTTAAACGTTAAAAGTAACAAACTACTCTATACACCTATTTAACAACAGATTGTAGGTCAATTTTCGAAATCAGCTGATAATCTGACTTTATCGAACCGGCCAGATTTACGCTTAAGACTGAAATAAATGGCTCTGTCATCAGCGCAGATAATCGAGTTGAGAACTTAAGACATCAGTAATGCCATGATGTCATCAGAAAGGCATCAGGTAGCAGTTTAGCATTTTTTCTTTGATTTTTTTTTTTTACAGTTATTTTTCGATTCTCTTAAAGATTTCTCTTGTACCAAACGTGAAAGAAACTTTGCAATTTCAGGTAAATTCTATCTTCTTAATTATTAATGACCAGTTATTTTCTTCTTGCTTTCATCATTTTCTTTGCTTAATAGTATTTTTTTATTTTCTCCTGGAACTTTTTTTATTCTAATGTTTCCACAAAACAAGATTCAAGAGCCATTCAAGTTTGATGGTTACTATCTGCTGTTGTATCAACGTGAGAAAATGCATCCGGTTATATAGTGATATATCCCGAAAAGGAATACAGTATAAAATATCAGTTGAAGAATGGAACTCCACACCAGGAATACAATATAGCAGATTTATTTTACTAATGTACAATTAACAATAATACACATATAAGCAAGTCACGGGTTGGAGCGGAATCGACTATCGAATATAGAATGCCTTCACGAAAGACCTTTTCCGTATTTACTAGCCTTCCCACGCAAGGCCAGATGTGACACATGGTCATTTTATATTGAGTATTCCTGGCCATATAGCCGGGCCAAAAAATGTCTGTCTATTTTTCCCCCTGTCAGGGTTCTACCCTTCGGCGGAACCACGACTGGGTTTGTGCTCTCTGCTCGGAAGCAGAGAGCGCCCTCCACCCGAAGTCAGAGGGCCGACAGTGTCACAGAGCAGTCAGGCGAATGCCTAAGACATTTTCCCTTCGTCGTGCCACTCGTTACCGTCTTTTATAAAGTAGAGCATTCTATTCTCGGGGATGGTAGGATGTTCCACTATAATATATAGGAAAGAACAGTTATTCCTAGACTTGAATATGTCCAGGTTGTAGAGATCGAGAAAACAACTGGTCTAGAGTATGTTCCACGAAACATCACCTTCCTGGGTATGACGATAAGCTACATTCGGCAGCAAGGCCTCTGATTGGGAGGTTTTCAAGAGCTTGGAACTTCCTTTTAATTTTCTGTTATTTGCAGGTTCACCATCACCCGGGGTGATAGCACCTATTAGCGTCCCAACTATGAGCAAATATTTCACGCTGAAACTGGTGACAAAACACGATGAAAATATTAAAGAATTATATTAAAAATACCAGCGATACAGTTTATAGTAACCGTGTATATAATACTGCTCTCATATATGGTCAGGCGCCACCGCTGTTCTTTTCAGTGTTCTCGACAGTCTCCAAAGGAGAATCAGTAATGTGATAGGTACCGACTTAGTGGTTCGACCCCAGCCACTTTCTCACCGACGGGATGTGGCTTCCCTCTGTCCATTCTGCAAATATTTTCCATGGCTTTTTCTCCGACGAACTTAAGTCACTGGTGTCCATGCCACATGAGTTTTCTCGTGCAACAAGATTGGCAACTGGTTCCCACACATTCACAGTTTGATAAGCCAAATGCAGCGGACAATTCTACTCCACACCTTCTTTTCTCGCACTTTCCGGCTCTTACATATTCTTAATTTCCTGACGGCTACAACCTCCAGGAATTGAAATGCAACATCAATACCCATCTCTTAACCACGCTACACCAGTTTTTTCTACATCACCTGTATATGTTTTCTTTTCTATCTACCTTTGCAACTGTCATCACACCTGTATTCCCATCCTTCTCTTGCTTCTTTCTCTGACACCTCCTGTAACTGGTTTGTTTTCTCTTTACTCTCCTCCTACCTAAACTTTCTCGCTTATGTAACACCCTGCGCATCAGTGGCGTTACTGCCTTGCTTGGGGTGAAACGATTTAAAAAATGTCACCAGTAATATGACTTTGTAAAAAATTAAAATTTCCCAGGATACATTACTGTAATGAAAAAAAATTTTTATTACCGGAAATACATTTTTTTCAAAGAAATTAATAATACTCGCAAGCAAATTACATTTTGGCACTAAATCACCCATAAGATGTTGATGTGCGGCTAAACAATGAAACAAAGTAGCAGTTCTAGGAGAAAGTCTCAGAATGGAACTTACTAATTTCTCACATAATACGAAGGTAATAAGGATGATTGATTCCTGTGTAAGTAACACGGCGGATTCCAGCAGCAAATGTTAATACTGGTTGAAAAATGGAATGTAGTTTGTCAGAACTCTTGCCATGGAAATAGCTGGTGGGTAGCAAGTAACCATAGATGTTTGCCTGTGTAATAGTTTTGAAAATAATCAATCGCCCCACGATGCAGAGTAGGCAAATAAGGAGTGAACAATGCAACTAAGATATAGCAGCAATAGTCTATTTTGGATTCGGTGTAGTACTTTTGAAAATAAAATATAGGGGTCATATAATTACTGGAACGCTGCAAGGACCCATATAATTTTCCAGTATCTTTAGTGATAAATCACATCCACAAGTTTCACTTAATTGGCGTTCAAGGAATGGCTCCTCCTTCAGGGATCACCAGTTCATTGTGATAGTCGAAAATTCAGAGTTTGTTCGGTGATAAATGTAACGTCATTAGTTTGGTGTTTGGAGTGTTGAATGTGACGAGCTTAGTTAGAGGTGTATATTTTTATCAATTGCCAGAAATTTACATGGTTATATACAATTTCTGTTCCGAAGGACTCCCGCAGGCAGGGCTTTCCGGGCATTAGAAAGAAATTTTTATATAGATTTTGTTCTTTTCAGAACATGCCTTAAGAAAAAAATCGGAAGTTGATGTAGCAAAAAAAAAAAAAAGAATAAATTGATTGATCCATTCATTCGTTTTCTACGGCCCCTGTAGTTTATTTAAAGTCAGAAAATAATTTTATAATCTAATAACTTTTTATAAAGATAATAATGGTTGAGTCGTACAAGAATTACTAATTAACCCAAAGCAGGGGAAGAGAAGAGGTAGATTCTATATTTCCCAAGGCTATTTGCGCGTCAGCAAATTTAACAAAAATTGGACATCTGCTCTCAAATTAATAAATCCACTATATTATCCATTAAATCACCTGTACGTCCAAGCTAGCAGAACCTGATATTCCCAAGTGGCCACCTTTCAAATTACTGAGCAGGTTCGACGTTGCTTAACTTCGGTGATTGTACGAGAAGCGGTGTTTCAAGGTGAAGTAGCCGTAAGCCCGTTATGCTGTCTAATCATTCAGGCTTACAGTACCTGTTATTCCCAAGTGTTCACCGATCTAAGTAGTTAAAACTAGACGTTGCTTATCTTCGATGATTGCAAGGAAACTGGTTTTTCAACGGGATATGGCCAAAAGCCGGGAAAGCTTGAACCTGTATATACGCTCATGGCAAGTTTATTTGAGAAAGAACAATCCTCAGTCATGATAAGTGAACGATCAGTGTCTGCTTGGTTCCTGTGAAACGTTACTAGTTCAGTTTTGAACGTATTTTACATATGAGTCTTTACCTCTAATGAGCCTCCGGGGCTAGGCCCGGGAAGCAATCAGCTGTCTGAATATAATAACGCGAATTTCTTTTTGCTTTGTGTAGTGGAGCACTGACTGTTCGTTGTGGTGCAGTGGATATCGACTCAAAAAGAGAGAGGGGTGCTGAGTTCGAATTCCAGTTGAATTCCTTGCTTTTACTTCCGCATAAATACCCTTCAGAAACGTATTAATCAGTCTCTTCCCTCCAGTAATGGGTTAAATAACAGAATAGATTAGATTCTATAGACTTGGCTGGCAACCAGTCTACCGCAGAAAGCAATGGCAACCTATTGCGAGATAATCATCTTCCCAGTCAGTCATGTCTCTTTCGAGACATGACCACCCAAAGCGTGTATCACGTATGGCAGTTGCCTGACTGAGTGGGGCACTATAATCTGTTGTCTGCCATCAACGAATTGTTCTCTTCGTAGCCTGTATTGTTAATGTTATGTTTGCTGTTGTTAAACAATGATATGCCTTCTATTCATCTTGGAATTATTCTGAAGTCTAAGTTAAACCATTCAGGTGAGAATTCGAATCCTTATGATACTCCTCTATTTTTGTACACCTGTTGTTTTGTTTTGTTTTGTTTTTTGGTTTTTTTTTCAATATTTCAGTGTTTACAGTTGTCAGCTATTGTCTACATGTAAGCCTTTGTTCTCTGTATCTTTTCCAAATTATTCAAGCTTTCCTAATATTAAAACTTTGTTTTGTATATTTTACTTTATGTATACGGCTGTGAATGCTGGACAATATCATCGAAAATGAGGACAAAACTGGAAGCGGCCGAAATGTGGTTCTACAGAAGGATGCCACGGGTATCGTGGACTGAGCATACAAGCAACGACGAGGTGTTAGAAAGAATGGCAAGAAAAAGGAAATTGATGCTGAGCATCAGGAAGAGACAACTGAAGTTCCTGGGACATGCAATGAGGAAGGAGAGCCTGGAGAACCTGATACTGACTGGACAGATAGAAGGAAGGAGAGACAGAGGAAGGCAGCGGATAACATATTTGCAGGGTCTGATCAGGTGGATGACGGAACGGGGTTTGCCAGGAGCAACAGGAGCAAACATACTAAGAGCCACAAGGGATAGGGAGACGTGGAGAGCCATGATCGCCTACGTCCTGAAGGGACAGGGCACATAGAAGAAGAAGAAGAATGCCTGTCATTTGCTGAACATTGTAGAATAAGAAATTGAAGACGATAGAAAAGATTGATTAATTAATATGCTGTTTACTTTACAGTTTATTAGCAAGTTGGGGGAAACTTATTTGAGATCGTATGAATAATTATCTTTTGACAGGATTAATTCTTTCTTCAATCATTTCACCCCAAGCAAGGCAGTTTTACTGCCACTGTTGCGCAGGGGTTTACATAGGGGAAAGTGATGAGAAAGAGTGTTAGTTATAGGGGATGTCAGGAGGAGGATAATAGACGGGTGAGAATACCGGTGTAATGAGGGTGGCGTGGATGGAGAAAAGAGATTGAGAGTAACGATGCTAGTTAGTGAGATAGATGTCTGCTATATCTTAGTTTGGGTTGTTCATTCCTTATTTGCCTACTCTGCATTGTGGGGCGATTACTTATTTTCAAAACTAGAACATTTTTCCCCACAGACAAACGTCGACGGTTACTTGCTACTCAGCAGCTATTTCCATGGCAAGAGTTCTGACAAACTATATTCCATTTTTCAACCAGTATTACCATTTGCTGCTGGAACCCGCCATGTTACTTCCACAGGAATGAATCATCCTTATTAACTTCGTATTTTTTTTTAATCGTTTCACCCCGAGCAAGGCATTCCACTGCCACTATTGCGCAGGGGGTTACATAGAGGGAAAAGTGATGAAAAAGGATTGTTAGATATCGGAAATGTCAGAAGGAGGGTGATAGACGGGTAAGGATACCGAGAATGAGGTTTGGGTAGATGGTGAGTGTGTTTGAGAGAATAGATGCAAGTTAGCGTGACAGGAGGTGTCTATTGACCTTACATTTAAACTACTGGAGATCGTAGCTGTCGGGGAAGCAGGCATGTGGAAGGGAATTCTACAGGCGGGAAGAGGGAGAAAAGAAGCTGTTGGAGTAGAATATACGGTTACATCTTATCTGGTTCACTGTAAAATGGTGGGACCTAGTTGCTAATCTAGTATCTCGTGTAAATTGGTACCTAGGCGGCACCAATGATCTAAGTTCATCGGAGCGGAAGCCGTGAAAGTATTTATAGAAGAGGCACAGGGAAGCCACATCACGCCGGTGAGAGAGTGGTTGCAGCTGGTCAGCCAAGTCAGTATCGATCACGTTACAGATTCTCTGTTGTATTTTGTCAAGGAGCCCGAGGAGAGTAGCAGGGGCACCCAACCAGAGGTGGCAATAGTATTCAATACGAGCGGATGGTAGATTTATATATGTGGAAAACAGATTCAGACAAAAAAGACTTCCGGGCCCAGCACAGAGGACCGACTTTCATAGCAGCGGATTTAGCAATGCATTCGATATAGTCATTCCATTTGGGTCCGCCGAGAGTGTAAGGCCAAGGAGGCGTAGTGTTTTACTCTCTGGGAGACAAGCCTGTTCCATGCTAATGGGAGGTAGGAGCGATTGTCTATGGTGGTTAATTGATAGCAGCTTCGTTTTGGAAGCATTGAAATTTACGATCCATTTCCTACCCAAGTCCACTATGGATTGGCGGTCCTTTTCAAGCTCGGCAGCGAGGTTCGCTTTGTCGCCCACACCGGGATTTTGATCGAGGCGAGAGTAAATTGTGGTGTAATCGGCGTACATGCGTACTTGGGATCTAATGCCATCGGGGTGATCATTAATGTATGTTAGAAAGAGCGTGGGACCTAGAATAGACCCTTGAGGGACGCCCGCGTTCGTATGATAGTTTTGGCAGGCATGTCCGTTTAATACTACCTTCAATGTGCGGATTAGATGAAACAAATGTCCAGTTATACCATAACTCTGCAGTTTGCATAAAAGGCCAGCATGCCAGACTCTGTCGAACGCTTTGGAGATATCCAAGGCAACGGTTCGGGCTTCGCCATTCTTGTCGAGAGCCTGGTATATGTACTCGGTAATGGCCGTTAGCATATCAGCAGTAAACCTGGTGAAGCGGAAACCATACCGTTTGTCCGAGAGAAGCCTGTGGGATGTGAGATGCCGAATCACATCGGCGTTGATAATGGCTTCGAAAACTTTGCCAAAGATCGGAAGAAGGCTGATAGGGCGGTAATATGCGGGGTCCGAGGGTTCTCCAGTGTTCTTAAATATAGGAACTATAGAAGAAGACTTCCAACAGGTAGGAAAGGAGGAAGAAGATAGGCAGAAGTTATAGAGTTTAGAGAGGACAGAGTAGAATTCTGGGGCACATTTCTTCAAGACTATGATTGGGATTCCGTCCCCACCGCTTGCTTTGTGAGGGTCAAGATTTGAAATTATCTTAGAGACCAGCGAGGATGTAATGTGGACGTTATTCAGTTGAGCCTTAGCTCTAGGTGGGAAGTCGAGTGTAGGTACTCCTTCAGTGTCGAATTGGTGGAGAATCTACGAGCAAAGCATTCAGCTATGTCCGCTGAGGAGGTGAGGACCTCAAATTCATTGATTAGTGGGGGTATTGAACTATTACTCTTGTTGAGCACGCTTTTGCAGAGTCACCATTAATCTTTGGCGCCGAACTTACAGGATGCTATGCGTTGCTTCCTTCTGGCAGCAAACACCACCTTAGCTTCGTTCAGTATTTTTTTACACTTATTACTAGCTGAGGCGAAAAGGCGCCTGTTTTGGTTCGACGAGTGGCATCGATAGAGCCGGAAGAAATGGTTCTGGTGGGCAATGGCGGCCGAGTAGATGGGAGACGAATTTGATTTAAGCTGTAATTTCCTGGCAGGGATGAAAGAATCGATGCCAGTCTTAACCCAAGAGGAGACCCACGGACGCACAATCTTCGACTGGAAGACCGAAGACGTTGTTCCAGAGGACGTCACAGAGGAAGTCTCGGAACGAATCCCAGTTTGCTCTCTGGTAGCAATAGGATGTTCTGCTGGTCTGGGTTTCTTGGGTAGAGTGAGAGTGGATTGAGATGTTGACGGAAACTACTGTGTGGTCAGAGTTTTCGAGAGGGCAGAGCTGCTTGTCTGTGCAAGAGTCCTAGATGGAAATGAAGCAGAGGTCTAGTAAAGAGTCCTTTCCGTTAGGGTTATTAAAGAAACGCGTGGGGAAGTTCACCACTTGCGTAAGAGCTTGGGTTATTGAACAATTTATTGTGCGGACCCCAGTGAGGTTGGTGACAGTTTTCCAGCCACTTTGTATGGAGGACTTTAAAGTCACCAAACACGAATATATGGGCAGATGGATGAGAAGAAATGGCCTTGTCGATATTGATGGAGATGCTATCAAATACCAAACAATCAGAGGAGGAGGGGGAGCGGTAGAGGAAGAAGAGATAGCTAATCGAGCTTAGAAATGAGAGACGGAAACACATGAAAGAATGATCCAGGTATTCAAGATATGTTACCCTGTCTAGAGGGAGGTGTTCTTTGACATAAACACCAAGCCCATACATACGGACATTGGAATCCTTCCTGAAGAGGGAAAGAACCAGAAACGAAAAACTCAGAGGAGGGGATAGAAGGGTCAAGGCTAGTATCACATATAGCTAAGATATCGAGTGAGTTAGTTTGGAGGAACAACTCTATGCTGTTAAAGTTGATGCGTATACCTCGTATGTTTATGCAGGAGACACAGAGCTATTTTGCTATTGTAAATGATTTTGGCTTTTAAGTTTAATTTCGATGTAAATGGTGAAAGGTTTTATTTATTTTTCCTTAGCGACGCCGCTGTCTGGAAGAATTTTTAAGGGTTGGGTCATTAAGCATCGGTCATTCTGAACCCCTTCCTCGTCCTCTCAACCTAGGTATAGAAGCATGCGCTGTAGGCCCTTTTTCTCTCACTCTCTCCTCTGATTTCAACTAGCCAAACATGGTGGGTGACTCGCCTAAAAAGATCTGGGAAAATTAATGAGTGGAATCTTACTTTGTCCCGAAGATTTTTCGCTCAACTTTTTCAGTATGTCTTACCTACTTGGTAAGTTGAATTCGGCTTTTTGTCTGTCTTTTTTATTTTTGTTTTAATTTGTTTGAATTTTTTAAAGATTGCTTCTAACAGAAGTATATTTTGCTGTTGTAAATGATTTTGGCTTTTAAGTTTCGTTATGACTTATACGTAGAATTTTTTTATTTATTTACTTTTTTTAATTGGAGTAGATAGCACCCACTATCTCCCGGTTTTACACTCCACCCGCTTCTTTTGAACAGGAGTAGAGGTGATCGCCTTGTTTCTTGTTTAGGAAAGGGTTTCCGGTTTACTTCTCTTCTTCTTCGGTCTTAGTGTTAGTTCGGCTGGAAGCTCTTTGCAGTTATTGAGTATGGTGGCTACGTCTCTTCATTCTAAGGTTACCAGATTGGCAGTTTTCTGGTTGCTGCTTCCTACTGGTAGTTAGGAGCCCAAACTCTTGCGTAGCGTCTTGAGAGGCTGCTCTGATCAACAGTTGAATAATATCGGGGTCCGGTAGTGCCATTTCGCGCATGGACGGGCGTCCCTGCATGAACCTCCGGTGGGCAACCCCGAGGCCACATTATGCTGCAGGCTGCGCCAGTCTTCATCCTTTACCTGCTGCAATTAGTGACCGTCTGATTCTACTCTAGACCCCTCTCTCTCCAAATAAACCACTATGAAATCAAACAAACGAAATAGCAAAACTAAACCAGCTAGTCAGAAAACGCCCAAACATATCTGCGTCTCGTATTATATTTAAATTCCTGGATATTGTAGCCGTCGGTGAAGCAAGTATATGGAAGTGAATTCCACAGGCGGGAAGTGCAAAGAAAGAAGCTGTTGGTGAAGAAATTTCGGTTATATTGTGTCGGTTTTACTGTAAAATTTTGGGACCTAGTTGCTAGTCTAGTAGCTCGTGTAAATTCATACATAGGAGGCACCGGTGAGCTAAGTTCTTTGGAGCTGTGAAATTATTTGTAGAAGATGCACAAGGAATCCACGTCACGCCGGTGAGAGAGCGACTGCAGCCGAGCTATCAAGTCGGTATCGATCACATTACAGATTTTCTGTTGAATTCTTGTCAAGAGTCCCGCCCCAAATAATAACGATTTTTCAGATACATGGCCTAATCTTCAAACTTTAGCTAGGGGAGGAGAATTATTCATCAATTTTCTAATGTTTGTTGCTCGTAAATAAGAGAAGGACGATTAATAGTATAAAAGCCTTAAAAGAAAAACATTAACTCAGCTCTGCAGATATAAAAAATTGGTAAAGATCTAAGACGCGTCTTGGAGTGGTGATAGAATTGCATAATGGATTTAGCTATTCCAGAAAAACAAGGAATAAAATTCTGAAGAACTATCTTGATTTTGAAAGTGAATTGAAAAATGTTTTTACATGAAAGGGGAATTTGTCTGTACTTCTGACATGAGGTAGCATTTACACTATTTGCATTATTTGGACAGTTTTGACTTTACACAAGAGTTGTGAGTTCGATACTAGGCTATAGAAGAGGTGAACAAAATAGTTAGAGAGTTAAGTTAAAGGCGGATATCTACATAACTACCAGAAGTGGAATCGCACATAGAATGAGAATAATATACCTCAGTGACCAAAATGAAGAGTTTGGTTTGAAGAAGGCCAAAACGTCGTCAAAATGTCAATAAAGATGAGGGCAATGGCCCGAATAATATAATTAATGAAAGGGGATTTTGTGCCACTTGATTAATTCATTAATTTTCTACAACTTATCAACATTTTTCGGATTATTTGAAATCATTAAATATATATTTTGAGGTGGAAGAGTATGACTAATTAACACATAGATGAAGCGGGAGAAGAGATCGATTCATACCTTTTCGAAGATTATTTGCGCGTAAGTAAATATATCAAACTTATAGAAACTGCAACGCAGTTCTCTGATTAAAAATTGAGAACCGTTATCGATTACACCAGTCGTATATGCAAGTTTACATCACTACGTATTCTCAACTGCGCACCCGTCTAGGTACTGACCAGACTCTACGTTGCTTAACTTCGGTGATCGCACAGAAAACATTATCGAATGAAATCCGTCAGATTCGGGAGGATCGTACAAGTGAGGCGAAAAAGAGTCTTGTTGGCCCTTGAAAGACTCAAACAAAAAGCACAAGTTTAAATTGGAGGGGAAAATTTACTGAGTACAAATGATAATGAAATTATATTCATCTTGTAAAACGGACAACATTTAAAAAAAAACAAAAACATGATAAACGTTCTGATGAAATTAATCAATTGCTTGACTCGGAAAAACATCTTGCTGTCTAAAATGAAGAATTGGTTATCAATCAACTAAAAAAAAATATCCACACTTGATAATTTTGTTTATTTGATCATAGTGTTGCAGTTTTTGCCCCATGGAATTCTGGTAAATACTTCGTTTTGGGATTTTAGTCGTAGATATTAAAATCGTATATTGTCGGCTGGGGAAATTAAATTCTGTTTGATTGCTATAGAAAAGAAGTAAAAATTAAAAGTATTGATTTCAAATTATCCTAGAGTTAGCCGGTTGATTACAGTGACAATGAGGTGAAGAAAATTGAAATCATAAATACATTTCTGAGTCGTATTAAAAGTTAAACAGATACATGCGTATGTATGTGCATAAGTGCTACGCAGAATATTAATATTATGCGCAAACTCATACGTATTTTAATATACAGCAAATTTGAATATATAAATGAATGTGTATCTGCATGCATATATGTACACATATATGTATCTGTAGGTGTGTGGGGCGGGGTATGTATGCATTTTCGTTTAGCTGGAAGTATAAAAGAAATTTAAAGAAAAAATTGAGAAAGTTAAAAAAGATTATAGTTTTTGCCTAAAATTGTTTCTGGAAATATGAAAATTTATATGTCGTTCCTCATATATATATATATATATATATATATATATATCAGTCACCCACATACAACCTGTTTCGCTGTATCACAACTCATCAGTGTGGCTAGAATCATCCGTCTGCTCCTGGCCGGGATCGAAACTCGACCGATTTCATGTCAGACTATCCCCTAAGCCATAGGCGCATGGAATCAGAGAAGGGGAATTTTAACGTGTTGTATATGGAATCCGTGTATACACATGTCAGTCTTATATATATATATATATATATATATATATATATATATATATATATATGCATGCGGTGTAGATATAGAAGAATCAAAAGGAATATCCTGTACATACAGTGGTAAGAAATCTCTCTTAGAGAGTTCCAAATATATAGGTATATAAATACATATACAGTAAATATAAGAAAAATTAAGGAAGACGTTATTTCATGGTAAATCAGAAGTGTGGGCCTATATCAGGTAAACCATCATCAGCTTCCGTTTTATCGTGTAAAATCCTTTGTACAATAAAGACGGAAGCTGATGATGGTTCACCTGAAATAGACTTATTATTTTCATAAATAAATATATTGTTTAGATTGCTATTTATACGAGTAGATATAATAGATTTCATCATTTTTTTTTATTTTTATTTTATATTTGTTGTATATGTTAGCTTGAGAAAGTAGTGTTTCTTTTAAGAAAGTTGAAATTAGGAAAAACCGGGACGCTGATTAATACCTTGATAATATTTGATGACAGCACTCATGAGGATTTTACCTCTGAGTAAATTAGTTTCTCTTTTGATGAGTATGGCTCATTTCAGGTCAAAAATTTAGTCAAATTCATTTTTGTGTATCGCCAGCGCATTTGTTAAATTGATATTTATGAGGTCCCTTTGGTCTTCATAGAATTTTTCAGTTTTCTGCAAGTTTCTCCAGTGTATTGTGAGGAAGAGATATATAACTTACTTTGTAAATATATATATATATATATATATATATATATATGTGTGTGTGTGTGTGTGTGTGTGTGTGTGTGTGTGTGTGAAATGATTTATTTGAACATTATTTTTTGATCGATACTGGTATTGAATGATATATTCTGTTCATTTACGATAAAACGTTTATTTACGATAATTCTTTGTCGTAAATAATTAGTCCGGAAGAAGTAAATATATAATACTGCTTGGTTATCAACAGAATATCTACTTAAATGCCACAATCGATCAAAAATAATGTTCAAACAAATAATTTCAAATTTCATATATATATATATATGACTCTTTGGACGTTGGCACACAAGACTAAAAAGCAATTTCCAGTTTCCAGTTAAGCGAAACCGTAAAATTTCGATTTTCTGGTATCGATGTCAAACAAAACTTTTTCATCGTAAACTGAATTTTGATGGTTAAATAAGTCCTCTGAGTAAATGGTATCATGGCTGAGACTAAGAACTACAATTATACCTACTTAGAGCCAAATCCGAAGCATAAACTAAAATAAAAAAATCTGAAAAAATACAGATATACAGACAGATAAACAGACGCACAGACATCTTGCCTTTTATATATATATATGTATATTATCGATTTTCTGTACCATTGTAAGAACTGCAGCCTTGAAACTTCTGTATATCGTTTCTTATGTCTTTGTCTATGAATGTATCAAATTTGATTAAAATCGGACCACTCCTTCTCTAACGCGATTTATTCGATTATCGATTTTTGATATTTACTGGGGGTACCTCGACACAAAACCTAACTAAGAACACTCGCAGACGCTTATAGTACAACTGTGTAAATTTTCAAGAAAATCGGTTCAGCCCTTTCGGAATCTATAGGTAACGGACACACACACACACACAGATAAAGTTCCATTTATAAATAAGTTTAGATATATGTATTTTAATAATTTTACTCCAAGAAAGGATGTACTTCCACTGGTGCGTATTGGGTTACGTAAGACGTGAGCGATGAGAAAGAGGAACAAGTTACAGTGGGTGTCATAGAATGGATTAGAGAATGGATGAGAACACTAATGTGATAAGAGCCGAATTAGAGTAAAGTGCAAACGGAGAAGAACGTGACACAAGGGTTGTCAGGAAAAGGATGTGTTTCCAAGAGATAAGAGATGGCAATTGACTTATCATTTAAATGCATGGAGATTGTAACTGTCAGGGAAGCAAGTATACGGATGGGCATTCCACAGGCGGAAAGTGCGAGAAAAGAAGCTTTTGACTGGAATGTGCAGTTACATTTGATCGATTTCACTGTAAAAAGGTGGAACCTAGTCGCTAGTCTAGTAGCTCGTGTAAATTCATGCAGAGAGGGAAGCAGGGAGCTAAGCTCATCGGAGTAGAAGACCTGAATGTATTTGTAGAAGAGACACAGGGAAGTCTCATTACGTCTGTGAGAAAGTGACTACAGATGAGCTAATATGTTGGGATCAATTACGTTGCAGATTCTCCGTTGGATTTTGTCAAGAAATACGAGATGAATAGCAAGTGCAACTGCGGGTGGATGGTAGATTCATATATGTGTAAGATGGAATTCCTTCCCACACCCATTGAACCAACCTTTCTACCAGCAGATGTAGCTATGGCTTCAATGTATTCGTTGCACTTGAGGTCACCCGATAATTTACGACGAGGTGAGCAGCGATTTGCTTTCATGCTGATGATGAGTGGGAGCGATTCTCTTTGGTGGTTAAAGAATACCAGCTTCGTTTTATAAGCATGAAGATTGGTGTTTTTTTTTTCAAGATAAGCTGCGTGGTTTGCTTGGCCAGCCCGGGCTGATTTCTTATCGAGGCGGAAGTAATTGGTGGTTTCGTCAGCGTAGATGCCTACTTGAGTTCTGATTACATCAGGGAGATCGTAGGACCTAGAATAGAGCCTTGAGGTACACCGATGTTTTTATGATAGTACGTGGAAGCATGCCCATTCAATACCACATTCATTACGCGATTTTAAAGGAACGATCATATTAGATCAAACAAACGTCCATTCATATCATAGCACTGTAGCTTGTGTAGAAGGCCAGCAAGCCAAACTCTGTCAAATGAGTTGGAGATGTATACGGCAACAGTTCGAGCTTCGTCGTTCTTATCGAGATCCTGGTACATATACTCTGTGATGGTCGTTAGTATGTCAGCAGTAGACTTGATGAAGCAGAAATGATACTGTTTTTCAGAGAAGAGGCCGTGGGAAGTGAAATGTTTTCCCAGGTCAGTCTTGATAATAGCCTCTAATACTTTGCCAGAATTTCGTAGGAGGCTGATAGTGCAATAATTAGAAGCATCTGAGGGTTCTTTAATGCAAGAACTATAGAGAACTTCCAGCAAGTATGAAAGCAAGAAGCAGAGAAGCAGTAGTTGTAGAGTTTGGTAAGGACAGATGAGTGTTCAGGGGCACGTCTCTTTAGAACAATGATTACTATACCGTTACCTTTGCTCGCCTTAAGAGAGTTACGCTCTGAAATTATGTTAGAGACTAGCGAATGGGTAATGAGCACGTCACTTAGCCTCAATTCTATGCGAGAAATCACGTGCGAACTCCATAGAATAATCGAAAGTTTAGTTGTTGGAGAATCTGCGAGTGAAGTACTCGGTCTTGTCCGCTGAAGATGTGAGGACCTCAAATATATCGATTAAAGTGATGAATGACGACTTGCTGTTATTTAACTCATTTTTGTAACTAAACTTGCGAGATGCCATACACTGCTTCATTCTTTCAGCAAACAGCCGGCTTGGCACCATTTAGGATCTCCTTGCACTCATTGCGAGCAATGGCAAAAAAGTGCCTGTTATGGTCAGACCCGTGGCACAGATAAAGCCAGAAGAAGTGATTCCTGTGGGCAATAGCGCCCGAACAAGCAGAGGAAAACCAACGGGTGAATGGTGTTTAAGTCCTAACTTCCTGGCTGGGATGAAAATAATTCATACCAGCTTAAACCCAAGAATAGACCTTGGATGCACAGTCTTCAACGGAAATATTAAAAACTAAAATATGTTTTTTTTTCTGAATCATAATCGGTATGTCTAATTGGATAAGGATAAATACATAATGGTTTCGATTAATGCCTTGACTGAACCAATAATGTTTTTTGCGTTTTTGTGGATGAAATGCGAAGCTAAAAACTACATACAGTTCTCCTCGTGTCGCATTCTATTGTTCCACTCAACAGATTATATTTGAGAATATATATATATATACCAAATAAAAACATTTCGATTGCAATAGATACACACATATATAAAAGTATTTAATGAAACTTAGAATTGCTTCCACACATATATATATATATATACCAAATAAAATCATTTCCATTGCAATAGATACACACACATATAAAAGTATTTAATGAAACTTAGAATTGCCGCCACAAACAGAAATCATATACATATATATATATATATATATATATATATATATATAAATCAAAATAATAACTAAATAGACTCTGTAAGTATGTAGGCTGTAAATTTATACTAAGATAAACCTTTAAAAAAACACTAACAAACAGAACCTAATTCCGTTATAATCCGGTGCACTGAGGCGTCGGATAAAAGGGGAGAAAAAAAAGAAAGCCGCGGAACAAGAACAAAACATTCAATACTTCGCAGAAAAGAAAAAAAAACCAAACGGAACCACAAGAAAAAGTGCTCGATACAAAGTACGAAAAATATACAAAAGTAGAGCAAAGACACACGAAAAAAAATCTAAAGTGAGCCAAAACCTACCGCGGTTTCACACTACGGATCGTCAGGGCAAAGAGAGAGAGAGAGAGAGAGAGAGAGAGAGAGAGAGAGAGAGAGAAGCAAGTGGATGTGTCTAGCCACACTGATGAGCTGTGATACAGCAAAACAAGCTTGTATGTGGATGACTAATCTTATATATATATATATATATTTCGGCAGTAAAAAATGTCTCAAACATGTTTTGTTAAATGATATAGAAAATGCTATCAATTTTTTTCATGAAATCTTTCAAATTTCTAAGTTGTTTTGTTTTATCAGTATTTGCCAAAGTTCTAATTTAGTTTGAATTTAGAATATTTTTACGAATAGTCTCGAATGATATTCCATTCGTTTTTAAGGATTGTTCTGTGTGTAGTTACGCCAATGCCCTTTAATTCCGACGTTAACCCCACACATGTAAAGAGAAAAATTTTGACCATTTACATTACGTCACGTTTCAAGTGACTTTAAATTGATGACACGTAAACACACACTTATACTGTAAAGAACTAGTATATGTTTATTTTATGTTAATTTTTATATGATATTTTGAAATTTTCTTTGTATAATCTTTATACTGAAACACAACAATGGATATACAAACACCAAATAATCACAAATGTAAACAGTGATGGATCACATACGCGCGCTCCACAACGTGTCTTCCCTCATTCTGGGCTGAAACGGACAGTTTTTGACGTTGCTTGCCATGGCAAGAACGGTAATTTGGAAGTCGCGAACGGAAGGAATCTTGCAATACAAACGTTATTTGTATCAGGATGTGATTGGATTCTTTAAACATCAGATCTGATAGAAAGCCTTTGTTGTCCATTGATTTCATGGAAAAAGAGAGGTACATATTGTGAACTTGGTTTGTGTGAACGGGGCAGCCATTATATTTTCATTTATTTTCCCTTGGTTAAAACGGAGCGGTTTACTGCGAAATTTTCCCCTGGTTAAGTTAGACACTAGATTTTACCAAGTTAAAGAATAATCAAGAATCTCTACTGGCAGCAAACGGCCTGCATACGGACAGGTAACGACCTCAGTAGATACACAAAGATAGAAAAAGGCGTAAGACAAGGATGTGTCTTTTCACCGGATTTGTTCAACCTATACAGCGAGAATATTTTGAGGACCCTAGATGACACACCAGGATTTATTATTGGAGGCCACAACCTGAACAACATAAGATACGCGGACGATACAGTACTGATTGCGGACACGGAAAGGAAACTGCAAGATCTCATACAGAAAGTAGCGGTGGAGAGTGACAAGAAGGGACTACAAATAAACTTTAAGAAAACTGAGTGCATGGTCATCAGCAAAAGATACAACCCAAAATGCCAAATACAGGTGGGGGATAACAGAATCAAACAAGTCCAAGAATTTAAGTACCTAGGAAGTGTTCTAACAGGAGATGGAAAGTGCGACACGGAGATCCGAAGGCGAATTGGCATGGCAAAGGACGCATTCCAGAAGATGAGCAAAATACTAACACACAGGAAGATCTCAATAGAAACGAAGAAAAGAGTGCTAGACTGCTACTGATGTCAGTTCTTCAGTACGGCTGTGAATGCTGGACAATATAATCGAAAATGAGGAAAAAACTGAAAGCGGCCGAAATGTGGTTCTACAGAAGAATGCTACGGATATCGTGGACTGAGCATACAAGCAACGACGAAGTGTTAGAAAGAATGGCAACAAAAAGGAAATTGATGCTGAGCATCAGGAAGAGACAACTGAAGTTCCTGGGACATGCAATGAGGAAGGAGAGCCTGGAGAACCTGATACTGACTGGTCAGATAGAAGGAAGGAGAGACAGAGGAAGGCAGCGGATAACATATCTGCAGGGTCTGATCAGGTGGATGACGGAACGGGGGTTGCCAGAAGCAACTGGAGCAAACATACTAAGAGCCACAAGGGATAGGGAGACGTGGAGATCCATGATCGCCTACGTCCTGAAGGGACAGGGCACATAGAAGAAGAAGAAGAATGTAAGTAAGTGTTTTTCCTGGCTAGTAACAGGTTTTTTCTTTGTTAAGATTCATGTCGACATTGCCATTATCCTTAGTTTGTTTTTAGCTCTTGTATTTTATCTCGACAGGCTCTGACTTTAACGTTTCTCTCTTTGCTGTTTATTTTGAACTTTCTCTCTCCAGTAGTGAGTATGGTTCTTGATTCTATCTACAAGCAACAATACAACGGTCACTCTTATTGTGTGGTGGGGTGGACTTGTCCCACTAACAGCCGTTTATTTTAGTTTTAATTGTTAGTTAAATATTAATATCGTTTTCTATGTTTATCCACTCCCCCAATCATTTCATCATTAGCATATATATATATATATATATATATATATATATATATATATTCTTCATTTGTAAACGAGTTATTATGTGACCTAGGTTTCCACCATGTGGTGTTTCCCGGCGATTTGCAATAACTTATTTTGCCGTTTACGTAAGGATGATTTTTTTTAATGCTCACCTGTGCCAGGAAGAAAAGTTAGCGATTATGCTATTCCCAAATAAAAATGAATTATGAAACGAAAAAACAAAAATTATGACTAAGTGCAACCATACCAAATAGCCCTATTAAGTACATACAACTATGGATAAAATCATCATAATTTCTTGTAATTTTAAAAATTGCGTGTTCAAAAATTCCCGCTATGTGAGCGTTCAAAAAAATCACCGTTACGTGAGCGTTCTTAAAACAAACAAACAAACAAAAAATAAAAAATAAAAAACGGTAAACATTAAAATCAGTTATTGCAAATCGCCTGAAAAAACCACGTGGTAGAAACCTAGGTCGCGTAATAACTCGTTTACAAATGAAGAACATTCAAACATTCTACAATATAATTTTGTTGAACATTTTTAATATAAATGTGTACTGGTCTAATTTATTATGACCAAAATCTAAGTAATTAAACAATCAATATATATATATATATATATATATATATATATATATATATATAGTCATCCGCAGACAGATCTGTTTCGCTGTATCACAGCTCATCAGTAAGGTTAGTCTCCGATTGCTTTTAACCCAGGATTGAAACCTGACCGAATTGGCGCCAGTCGGTGATTCTACCTCTGAGCTATGGGCGTTCGGTAGAAGGAGGCAGACTTTTAGCCTGTATATTATCATTATACACTCCTAGTATGAAATGTTTATCTCATATGTGTTGTTTTTTATGTTCCTTGTGAATATGTGGTATTGTGGTAAATGTGGGATTGAGTCGTGATGGAAGAGTTTATGTGGTGAATGTTTTAATTATAATGAACAAATAGGTCATGAATTTAAGTAGCTAGGTCTAGGATAATCAGTGTTGACCAGTCTTACTCTATTTCTACTTTAGGCCATATGCCACGATTTGTACATTTTACATTAATGAATAATGCATACACGAGCTCAGGTGAGTTCCAATAGGCGTTCAAATCATGCCACCTCATTGAGATAACATCACTTTATCGCTATTGTCGAAAATTCAGTGTCTGCTTTGTGGCGATGGAACGTGATTACTTTGTTTTCGGGAGTACATTATGTGTGTAGCTACTTTTTTACTACAAAAACGAAAACTGACGTCAATTACTCTCAATCCGTTCGCTTCCTTGAATTCTGAACCAAACAGTTTTAGACATGACCATGTGTCATACCACGTCTGGTAGGGGGAAGTAAGATGAGGTAGATATCTATAGAAGTTATCCCCCAAAATATATTCAATCTTTAAATGATGATAAATGTTAATTGATAAACGGTTTTAAATAAAGGAAATTAATTGTGTTGGATGTGAAAATTTCCTAAATAAGAAAAGCTTTGACCCGACCGCAATCAGTCAGTTAAGTGCCATACGTGAACATGTTTCAAAAGAGACATGACTGACTGAGCAGATTATCCCGCAGTAGGTTGCCATTGCTTTCTGTGGTAGACGGGTTGTATAGAACATAATTCGTCCTGCCATTTAACACATAGCTGGAGGGAGAGGAGATTGATCATATTACATTATTATATTAAGTATAATTAGTGGGGGATCAGTTTATTACTTCATAACAACAGAAAATTGATCCCCCCCTTTATTCTTAGGAGAAGTTTTAATTATATTTCCAAATATTATATTCAGTAAATCAGTTAAGTGCCATACGCGATACACGCTTTAGGTGATCATGTCTCGAAAGAGACATGACTGACTGGGCAGAAGATCATCCCGCAGTAAATTGCCATTATTTTCCGTGGTAGACTAATTGCCAGCCAAGCCTGTAGAACCCAATCTGTCCCGTAATTTAACACATAACTAGAGAGAAGAGTCGGTTTAATACCCTTCTCAAGGGTATTTGCGCGTATGTGAATGCAAGGACTTCAACTGGGATTCGAACTCAGCTCCTTAATTTGTCGTTCCGAATCGATATCCACTGCACCACAACGTACATCCTGAACCGCAATCAAAAAGGTAAATTTTGTAGGCTAACAAAAAGTTACTATGAAAGCATTCGATTGGTTAGAAATTACAATCGTATTTATCTGAAAAGTCTATTTCCTTTTGCAGGATGACATGATTCACTCATAAGGCAGAAATATTTTCATTTTTAGTTTTTTGATATTTGCGTTTGAATGTGTTTACCTCCAGTTGCTGCTTCGTTCTATATCATGTAACCATGTATTTAATGGTGTTTCACAATAACAGCTTCCGACTTTTCCTCCTTTTCATAATCTCTTCCTGACACCCCCCTGTAAACGCTCACTCTTAAGCCTCTGCACAACTTTGGCAGTAAAATGCCTTGCTTGGGGTGACAGGATTATGAAAAAAAAGGTTACAGTTCAGCTGTGTCTTTGTCCGAGGACAGATATACTTCTGAGAAAAAATAGTGAAAGGTGCCCGGTCCCCGGGAACAGATGCATGTTTGCGGGTGATGCGCGGTTTTTGGCTCAAGAACAGACATACGAGTTCGGGTTCCCTATAATGAACACTACCTTGTATCATATCCCGTAAAATTGGGGAGACGAGATAAATATCTTTACAGAGTATCCTCCAAACTATGTTCACTCTTTAAATGACGATAAATGCAGTGTTCATTGATTAACGTTTTAATGAAATGTAATCAAATTTGGAAAAAATTAATTAAGATTTGGAAAAAATGTAATTAAAAAAATGTAATTAAGAGTTGAAAAAATCCAAGAAGTTATTTATTACATTATTTGGTCGAGCTAGCATGAACATTGACAGGTCTATCACTCCAGTGATCACGGTCCTATATCAAGATCGGAAGGTCATTAATGGAGGCGTTATAAGTGGTTTCTAAGTAACAACATGTCTTGGTCTATAGCTAGGTGTCAAGAACAGAAAATCTCTCACGTGACTTTGTTTCGCTCGCCAGCTATGTCCTACAAAGCGCATTCTACGTCCGCGTAAAATTGCAGAAATATCAGATAGGAATCCAGAGGACTATGATTTAGTTGAATGTTACCCCCTCGATAAAGGGAGTTAAAAAATGAGATTTTTTTTATAACAGGAAGACAAAATGACACCAAGAAACAAAGCAAACATGTATTTACATTTACAATTTAAGCCATCAGTTAAAAATGTAAGTATCCATTTTTCTCCCTGTCTCTCGTAACCCTAAACACTCCAAGACTGATATATACATAAGCATATGTAATATGGTAGGCATGCTGGCAAATTGAGAACCCGGAACTTGAATTATTATTACTTGATCTAACATTTTATTCGTTGCCCGAAAATTCCTAGTAGAAAATTCTTAGAGCCTAGTATCCAAAATGGACTTTACATGCTCCAACTGCGATGTGTGAGAGACTGCACAAAAAAGTTTTTGACTATCATTTATATCCTGTGTATCAATAATTTCCTACTTCGCCTGAAATAAAAGAGAGTGTAGGTGTGATGTCACGCATCCATTGGCAAGAATTGACCCCATATCAATTCCCTTTAGTACATGGCTTCTTTGGTTGTCTAGATTATGATAGCTTTGATTACATAGATAGATAGATAGATAGATAGATAGATAGATAGATAGATAGATAGATAGATAGATAGATAATGTCTCTGTATCACTAGAACCGAACTATACATGGCTGGTACGGTGAACCAAGCAAATATTTTTCTATGACAAACCTATTTACGAGGCTCTTTAATGCAGTAACTCTCGTGCTATTAACAAACAGAAAGTAACTCATTAGAGCCTATTGGCATGAACGCCATTTAAGTAAGATCTAATTAATACATACCAGCTGTTGTCTTCAAATGAGAAGCGAACTTAATAATATTAATTTATCCAAAGCTATATAAGAGAAAAGAAAAAAGGAACTCATCTAATTCTTTCAAAGTAAAATGAGTATACCGCCATTTTCATTTTAATATTTCTTAATTAATTGGAATTAAAGATAGTTAATAATACAGAACTAGATAATGACAAAAGTAAATTAGATGTGTGTGTGTGTGTGTGTGTGTGTGTGTGTGTGTGTGTGTGTGTGTGTGTGTGTATAAAAAGAACATTATGATCGCAAATGAAATCGTCGGGCCGATTTCAGAGACACATTGATATGGTTTCGTTTGTAAATAAGCCATGAACATATCTTCATAGCTGTCAAAGCACATTGGGCACTTTCACCTCGAGTAGACAGCCAATCTAGGAGAAGGAAAATATTGAATTTAAAGTTGCGAAATACTGTATATAAACTTCGTGATACAATGGTCACCAATTCTCTGCAATCAGTTCTTCAAACAAGTGTATTTGGTTCCATATATGCGTTGTGGTACAGTCGTTATCGTCTCGGTACGAGAAACCAGGGAGCTGAGTTCGAATTCCAGTTGAATCCATTGTATTCACTTCCGCGCAAATACTCTTGGGAAAGGTATTAATTCGTCTCTTCCTTCCAGTTATGGGTTAAACAACAGGACAGATTGAGTTCTATAGCCTTGGTCGGCAACCAGTCTACCGCAGAAAGCAATGGCAACCTGCTGGGGGATAATCTTCTGCCCAGTCAGTCATGTGTCTTTCGAGACATGATCGCCCAAGCGTGTATCACGTATGGCACTTAACTGACTGATATAGCGTTGGATAAATTTTAAAATATACTTGAGTCAGGTAGGATTTCAGTTAGTTCTTTTAGTCGTTCTGGCAGCAAAGGCAGATTTTATATTTTCTTTTAAGAACCTGCTAAGAGTAATTTTCAGTTTTCTGACATTCTCTCTTCCATTTACTCTCTCTCTCTCTCTCTCTCTCTCTCTTTCTTTCTTTCTTTTTTTCTTTCTTTCTTTCATATATTTTGGATATTATGTGTTATGGTCAACAAAGAAGCTACCCACCGACTGAAAAAATAACAACTGATTAAAAAGTGAAATGAAATTTCTCGTGATGAATTGTGACTTTCACTCAACTCGGTTAATGTTCTGATAGCAGCAGATTTCGTTTCTCATAAGCTTGATTGACTCTTTGTCTAAACGTTTAATTTTCAAAAACTGAATTTTTTTATCTCCTAAAGCTTTAGATAAATTTTAAAATGTACTTGTGCCAGTTAAGGTTTCAGTTAGTCCTTTCAGTGGTCCTCGCTAACTTGTCTAAGCTAGACTTGTCTTTTCTGGTCATGACAACCCGGCAGAAGATCTGCAGCAGTTAAAGGCTGATTTTATTTTTTCAGTTTTTTTAATTTCTAAGGAAAGGTATCTTAATATTCTCTTGTAGTGAGTATTCAGGAATATACTGACTTTAACTAAGTTAAAGCTTTGTAAATTTTTAAAAACTTTAAATAAATAAACCCTATGTGCGTTGTTGTGCAGTGGATATCGACTCGGAACGAGAGATAGGGGAATCGAGTTCGAATTCCAGTTGAATTCACTGCATTCACTTACGCGCAAATACCCTTGGGAAAGGTATTAATCCGTCTCTTCTTTCCAGTTATGGGTTAAATAACAGGACAGATTGGGTTCTATAGCCTTGGCTAGCAACCAGTCTACCGCAGAAAGCAATGGCAACCAACTGCGGGATAATCATCTGCCCAGTCAGTCATGTCTCTTTCGAGACATGATCGCCCAAGCGTGTATCACGTATGGCACTTAACTGACTCACTATCACCCGGTTCAATCTACACTCCCTTTTTCTAAACAGAAGTAGAGACTCATACATTGTTTCGTGTTTATGAAGGGGTTCTCTGTTTATTTATTCTCCTATGGTCTTAATATTAGTGTTGTCACAAGCGTTTGGTAAAGTGTGTGGATGGTGGCAACGTCTTTTCATTCTGAGGGTACCAGGCTAGAAGCTTCCTTGTTGCTGCTTCTGACTGGTAATTATTATTGCAACGCAGCTCTGAGCAAAATCTTAATAATATCGGGCTTTCTTCTAGTGCTATATCACGCATAGATGAGTCTCTCCGCTTCCGGTGGGCAACCCTGAATCCACATTATGCTGCAGTGTGCGCCAGATTTCTTCTTACACATGTCGCCTTTCACTACCGACTGATACCACTACTCTGGGCCTCTCCTTGCTTAAAAATCTCTAATTATGACATCGCACAAAGTAAGAATTAAAAGTAAACCAGCTAACCAAAATTCATCTAAGACTGTTAATATCTCATTCTCGAACATCCGTGTTATTTGTAACAACATTTGCAGCGTTGTATTTTTTTAATCATATCACTCCAAGCAAGGTATTCCACTGCCACTATAGCGCAGGGGGTTACATAGAGCGATTGGATATAGGAAATGTCAGAAGGAGGGTGATAGACGAGTAAGGAGGTACATAGGAAGAGTGTTTGAGAGAATGGGTGCGAGATATTGTATTAGGAGGTGTCTATTGACCTTACATTTAAACTCCTGGAGGTTGTAGCCGTCGGGGAAGCAATCATGATGAAGGGAATTCCACAGGCGGGAAGTGCGAGAAAAGAAGCTGTTGGAGTAAAAATTACGGTTACAAAGTAGAAATTGCGATTACAAATAGAAATTGCGGTTACTTCCTTTAAGTAAACTCAACTGACATGTTAATTCTCTGTAAAACTAACCTTGACCCTTCTATTCCTTCCTCAGATTTCTGTATCTCTGGTTACCTTGCACTCTTTAGGAAGACTCCAATATCAATATGCATGAAATTAACGTTTATGTCAGCAAATATCTCGCTCTAGCTAAGGTGTCTTTTTTTTCCTAATCTCAAGATTTTTTATCATGGGTCTTCGCCTCTCTCTACGAAGCTTAGTTAAGTATATTTTCTTTCTTTACCGCTCTGTTACTCCTTACTGTTCCGTATTTGTCAATTTCTTTTAATCCGTTCACTCATATATATGTGTTGGGAGGCTTTAATGCCACCACGCCAAGAGACTGGAAAACACACAAACTTGCTGGTGTCCATACCATGAACAAATCAATCACTCAATCCCTTATGCCAGTGGTGGATTTACCCACGCGTTTCTCTAATAACCCTAAGACAAGACTCTCTGCTAGATTTCACTTCTATCCATGACTCTTGCCATGTCATGCAGCTTTGCCCTCTTGGCAACTCTGATCATGCTGTGGTTTTAGCTAATATATCCTTCCATTCCGTTACCCCCCAGAAATCTCCAACCAGCAGTATATCTTAGTGCTAACAAGAGCTGAGTCGTTCCGCCATTTCTTGTGTGACGTCTCTTGGAACAAACTTTTTAATCTTCTCTTTACATATGAGATCACCTCTTTGGTTAAAGCTAGCATCAATACTTTTATCCCAGTTAAGAATTTACGACTTAAACCCCATTTATTCTCCCCTGGTTCTCCCTTGCTTGCTTGGCAGCTTTTGCCCACAAGAATCATACTTACGGATTTATCGGAGCCACGCGTCTGACCATAGTTAACGAATTTTTGCCTCTGCTCGTAATGAGTGAAACAGGATCCTAAACGATGCTAAGCTGTTGTTTGCTGATAGAATGAAGCAGCGTAGATCATCCCGCAAGCGGCTCTATTAAAAATGTGTTAAACAACAGCACGTTCTAAATCCACATTTTAATCAATAAATCTGAGGTCCTCACATCTACAGCGGACAAGGTCGAATGCTTTGCTCGCAGAACCTCTACCAATTCAATATTCTAGTCGTCTGGGTTATCTGCACCGGACTTCCCACCTAGAACCGAGGCTAAATTGAATAACGTTCACATTACTCACTTGCTGTTCCCTAACCTAATTTCAAAGCGTGACCCTCATAAAATGAGCGGTGGTGACGGAATATCAATTATATTACTGAGGAAATGTGCTCTTAAACTCTCCTCTGTCCTATCCAAACTCTAAATTACTACATCTCTGCTTCTTATTTTCCTGTCTGCTGGAAGTCTTACTGTGTGGGTCCTGTATTTAAGACGTCTGGAGAACCCTGATACCCCTCTAATTATCGCCCTACCAGCCTCCTACCGATATTTGGCAAAGTGTTCGAGGCTTATAAATGCTTAAGGTCATTCAATATCTTACAAAGAACAACCTTTTTTCCAACAAACAGTATAGTTTCCGCTTCACCAGGTCTAACACTGATATACTAACGGCAATCACAGAAGATATATCCCAGGCTCTCAATAAGAACAGCGTCGCTTTAGCTGTTGCATTAGATATCTCCAAAGTATTTGACATGCTTGCCTTCTGCACAAGCTAAAGTGTTATGGTATAACTGGACGCTTGTTTGATGTAATGAAGCCGTTCTTTTAAAATCGCGTAATGAAGTTGGTATTGAATGGGCATGCGTCCAGATATTATCATACAAACGCTGGTGAGCCGCAGAGGCTCTTTTCTAGATCCTACGCCTTTTCCGAGCTTCATCAGCGATCTCCCTCATGTAACAGATCTCAAGTAGGTATCTAAGCTGACGACACCACCATTTACTACCACCTCGATAAAAGATCTGCCGGTGCTGACAAAGCAAACCTCGCTGCTGATATTAAACAGAACCTCCAAACTGGTGGACTAGGATATAAAATGGCTCGTAAATTTTAATGCCTACAAAACGAAAATATTGCAATTAAGCTTTTAAACTGCGAGTCATTATTGAAATCCGGAAGAGGATATCAAAGAAAAAAATTGAAATTGACAAGTTTTTCTACTTTACTGAAACAGACTTTTAGCATATAAGATTGTGTTAAACTTTATATTCATACACTTATTAAAACTTTAACATTAAAACGTCAAACAAATAAGAGTGTTTTACTTTACTAGAGAAGACTTTAAACACGTAAGAGTTCTCTCTTTGCCGCTCTCTTTTTTACGTTTGCTCTTCTTTCTTTCTTTCATTCATTCGTTGTCATATTTGATATTTTTCTCAGTGAAACCTAACAACGTCTCGGACATGTCTTTTCTGTCTTTACGCGTGTGGGAAAGACGTAAATTGCTAACTGAATAACTAAATTAGGAAGAGTAATAATAATAAGCGGATGTGCGTTATGGTGCAGTGGATATCGGCTCGGAACGAGAAATCGGGGAGCCGAGTTCGAATTCTAGTTGAATTCACTGCATTCACTTACGCGCAAATACCCTTGGGATAGGTATTAATCGTTTCTTCCTTCCAGTTATGTGTTAAATAACAGAACAGAATGGGTTCTATAGCCTTGGCTGGCAACCAATCTACCGCAGAAAGCAATGGAAACCTACTGCGGGATAATCTTCTGCCCAGTCAGTCATGTCTCTTTCGAGACATGATCGCCCAAGCAAGTTTCACGTATGGAACTTAACTGACTGAATAATAATAATAATAATAATAATATAACAAGAATAATGATAATAATAATGATAATTATACAGCCTCTAAAAGAAAGCAAAAACAAGTGCAATGTACTAAATACAAAACGATGGCAATATAAGCTTCTCCATTGGCAATACTCTCTCCGTACCAAACTGATGTAAACAAACTCTATATCCATTAGTGGTTACGTAATGCAGTGTTAAAAGTTGAAACCAAAGGTTTTATTTTTGCTGCATTTCACGAATTTTTTCTAACTACAAACTACCAAGGACACTTGCTGGAAAACTGTATGAATGCAGATTCTGTGATGAATATCGAGTTACAATTGACCATATTGTGTCATGTTGAATGGTGTTAGCAGCCACTGAATATAATATTTGATTTTGTGGTGATACCGCCCGAGCAAAGCGATGAATTGGATATTGGCACTCTCACGACCAAAAAGCAAATGACCAAAAATAGTCGGTGCGCAGCCGGATCAACGCTGATGTTGCGGTTGAAAAATAAAAATTAATTAAATATTAAATTCCAGTTCGCGAGCCTACGCGAATTTTATTTATTGGCCAATGGGAAGCCCAGAATCAAATACAAATGTGATATCCCAAATGATTTGCTGCGATCCAAAAAGTCGAAATAAAAAGCCGATACAGAAAGCATCGCCAGACAGTCAGACCGACCCAGACAGACTCAAGAAAGACGAGTGTAATTAGTAGTCCCCTTGACCAAGTCAAGCGGCTTACTATGCTCGCCTACATTTTCCTCTCGTTTCCTTCTTCGCTGTCTCAAAACTACTTACTGACCAAAGGAGCGGATACATCAAAGACATTCCTTGCTTACAACACTCCCACATACCTAAGTATTAATTCTCTTTTCAGCAGTTTATTGACATGAACAGCTAACGTCCGTTGGACCCATATTTAAAGGATTACTTTAATTGTAAAAACCTTAATTGATATTTGTATATATAAAATATTATTTCTCAACTTTCTTGATTTATAATCTTTTTATGACTTATAGTGGGCTATCTACAAGGAGGCCAAATTCTGTTCATCTGCAACAATATACAACTACCCTTCAAAAGAACCCCCACTATAATTTAATAGATTCGGCCAATATCTGCATTGGAAAATATGTAACATTTACGGGAAGGAAACTGCTAAAACATGTATGAACATCAACCAAACCCTGTTACGGACACAGAAATTGTAACAATTTTATGGAACTTTAAAATACACAGACAGTACAATCAAATCTAATTGTCCAGATATCGTGATCAAAGAATACAAAAACAAAATGTCCATTCAGCGGAACTGAATGACCGCCCCCACTGTAATATGGGGTATCGATTTACAACAACTCGTCATTTTCTTTTACTCAACCCAAAGCAAGTGTTTCCAATATGGGGGATCGATTTACTAGAAAGTTGTATGAGAAACTGAGCACCCACTAAAAATCTTTAAATATTGAATTTTTCTAAATGTTTTATGTTAATCTGAAAGGTTAGGGTCTAGCTGATAAGAATGCACTGAAAAATGTCCAAATAATTAAAAAGGAAAACATTACATGTGGGGGGAGGTACCAGTCGTACAGGACAGTCTCCGAAGATTATGATGTATCTCTGAAGGTCTTTAAAAACTATCGAAATACAAGGATCTTAAAGGGAAAATCTAAATATTGTGACACTTGTATACATTAGTAATTCTATATGTAGTTTGAGCACCAAGCTTGATTGGAAATGTTTCAAAACGACTCACAGAAGGAAAGTCTTGGTAGCGTCTGGCTTAAATAAATATAAAAAAATATATTCCCAAGTACACCTCACACACCCACGTCTATTGAACAGGTGTAGAGGCTTGTTCTCTGTTTAGGATGTGTTTTCCGCCTTTCTCTTTTCCAATCTTTTCACTTTTTTCTTTCATTTTTTCCCTCAATTGGAGTAGATAGACTGAACTATCGCCCGGTTCACACTCCACCCACGTCTATTGAACAGGTGTAGAGCCTCATCCCTTGTTCCCTGTTTAAGATGTGGTTCCCGGCTTTCTCTTTTCTAATCTTTTCATTCTTACGTAGCTCCCTGCGCTTCAGTGGCATTACCGCCTTGCTTGGGGTGATATGATTTTAAAAATATGACTGATCATGGATTGTTTAGTTTTATAAAAAGTCATCAGAGGAAAATGCCATGAAAACACTTTTGACCAACATTAATTAAAGGAAAAACTAACAATAATTAAAACACTGTCAAAATTACATGTACATTCTGGGCTTACGGCCTATCACGTTGAATACACCGGTTCTCGATCACCGAAGTTAAGCTAAATTGACCCTGGTCAGTACTTAGATGGGTGACCGCTTGAGGATATCAGATGCTGTGACGGATGTTCGTTTTGGTGCAGTAGATATCGACTCGGAAAGAGAAATCGGTGAGCCGAGTGCGAATTCCAGTTGAATACACTGCATTCACTTAAGCACTGGTATCCTTGGGAAAGGTATTAATCCGTCCCTTCCCTCCAGTTATGGGTTAAATAACAAGGATAGGACTTGGGGACCCTGCTCTTAAAAACAAATCCCAATGAATCTTGAGACTCGAAAAAAAAGTATTACTAGACACAAAACTTATATAAAAAAACAACAATAAATTGTTTAAAGAAAAAGGTATTACCAGCAATAAATAAATAAAAATTTAGTTGGCAATAAATAACCCGCCGAGGTTGATATGCCATAAAAACAAAACAACCAACCAATATATACATTCTAATCGAATTTACAAAAAATGGAACCATGATACTACGATCAGCACTGTTTTGTCACTGGGTACGTACTGAAAAGCTGCATGTGTCTGAATACACCAGCCTTTTACAGCTACAAAAGATTGCTTTGTGCAGAACGATACATGCCATCGGCCCAAAAGTCCCCATTTAAGCGAAATGTACCAAAGATCTACGTTCTTGATCATAATTTCGTAAATAATTATGTCAGCCATACAAAAACGAAACTGTCTCGAAGATACAAATATTAATCTCTTAAACCAAACTTAAATTAACTTCGTCTACATTCTTGTGTGAGTCCCTCGTGGCTGGCTAAAATGTCCGCTGGCGGGAGTAGCACGTGTGGCTGGTGTGAAATATTTTGAGGAACTAAAAAAAACTGAAGTACTAATTGTTGGTCAGTAGGGATGGGCCAGAGAAAGAGAGAAAGAGAGGGAATGAGAGATGAAGGGATTTCTGGGATAGTACTTCGTGACCTAGGTGGAAGCACCTGGATAAGAAGAGGGAGAAGAAGACAAAGTTAATATGTTTAGGTCGTATTATTTCTGACCTCTATTAAGGGGGTACTACAAACATGTCTGTAAAAAGAAGAGGTCGCTGTAAAATACCAAATCCTGTGGAATATTCGGATATAGACAGGCACCAATATAGAGCACAATAGATTAATTATAATTATAGATTTTCTATCCGATTGCAGTCTATTTGAATAATGAATTTGAATCTAAGAAATAGATATTTTCTGTAACTACAATAGTTTCCGTGTGAATATCTATTTGCTATGGACAAAAGAAGAACACATTCAGTATAGTAACAATGATTATTGTAGCATGGAAGTGCTGTATAAAAGAACTAATTTTGATTATAATTTGCAAAAAAGAGCAATTAAAAATACCTCTTTACTGAGTAACTGATTTGTTTTTGTTTTTTACAGCGTATCAACCATTTTTCTACCTATATGTTCTACTGTTGAAGCCATATAAATGTCCTACTATTTATACGGTGAAGGAAAGATTTATATATATATATATATATATATATATATATACCTGTTCAATAGACGTGGGTGGAGTATGAACCGGGCGATAGTTTAGTCTATCTACTCCAATTGAAAAAAAAAGTGAGAAGATTGGAAACGAGAAAACCGGAAACCGCATCCTAAACAGAAAACAAGGGATGAGCCTCTTCACCTGTTCAATGGACGTGGGTGGAGTGTGAACCGGGCGATAGTTTAGTCTATCTACTCCAATTGAAAAAAAAAAGTGAGAAGATTGGAAACGAGAAAACCGGAAACCGCATCCTAAACAGAAAACAAGGGATGAGCCTCTTCACCTGTTCAATAGACGTGGGTGGAGTGTTAACCGGGCGATAGTTTAGTCTATCTACTCCAATTGAAAAAAACAAAATCTTCCCCAATAATATTTACGCGTATGTGAATGTAACAAATTCGATTTGAATTCGAACTCCGTTCTACGATTTTGCATTACGAGCTGCTATCCATCACACCACCCACTCATCCTCCTTGTTCAGAATAGCAAGAATACTATGAAAATGTTTAGAAGTAAGAAATGAACGATTTATTTTTCATAAGGAAAGAGAAATAAACTTATGGTGTAAGGAATAAAAAGAAGAAAAGTTGAAAAAAGTGGAAAAAAAAGACGACAAAGAAGAAAAAGGAAAAATGATAAATATGAACAAAGAAGAAGAAATCAGGAATAAAGATGAAGAGAACGTGGAAGAAAGAAACAAGAAGGAAAAATAAAAAACGAAATAGAAGAAAAAAGAAGAAAGACGATAAAAAAGAAAAAAAAAAGAAAATAGGAAAGGGAAGGCAAAAGAAGAAGAGAATGAAGAGAGAAAAATAAGGAAAGAAAAGGAAGAAACGTAGAAGAAGATTAAGGAGATCGATTGATGAAAGCGACTTGAAAGGCAAAACATAATGCTTACATGTAACCGGCTATGACTGTGCACTGAATACAAATTCTATCCAAAAATACCATCACTAATCGGATTCGAACAATCACATGCTGTATAAAAGAAGTTGAAAAATCCGACTTACATCATTTGCACTTCTGGAATACTTGGGTTGTAGCAATAGGAACACAACCATGGAAATCACTCTTCTCATTGACGTTAATGCATATATAGGAAGTATGCATTTGAAGTCGACTGAAGATAATCGGAAACGACCAAGTCAAAACCATGTCCTTAAGGTCACTAAATCAGACCTCAGTCAATCAATTAAGTTACAGACGTGATAAACGCATTGGGCGATCATGTCTCGAAAGAGATATGACTGCCTGACAGCAGATTATCTCGCAGTAGGTTGCAATTGCTTTCTGCGGTAGACTGGTTGCCAACCAAGGCTCAAGAATCCAATCTGTCCTATTATTTAGCCGATAACGAAAGGGAAGAGAACGGCCACAATGTAAGATTACCAGTCGGAAACGAAAAACCGCACGAAATAAAAAGATAATCATTTTATATATATATATATATATATATATATTCTCGCATTTCCTGCTTGTGAAACTACCTTCCGTACACTTGCTTTCCTGACGGCTACAACCTCTAAAACTGCAATGTCAATTCCTATCTTTTATCCACTTAACTCCAGCCTTTCCCTCTTCCTTTCTACATCATCCCGTGTATTTTGTTCTTTTCCTTTTTTCTAACTTCGCAACATCTTCACACCTGTGTTCCCATCCTTCTTTTGCCCTTTCTCTGACACCGCTACAACTGTTTCTTTCTTGTCACTCTACTCATGCCTTTACTCTCTTATGTAGCCCTCTGCGCATCAGTGGCGTTACCGGCTTGCTTGGGGTAAAATGATTAAAAAATATGTTTATATGGATTTTGTCCTTGTTTGGAAGCGAGTAACCCACCGCAAATTTTGTAAAAGTGTTTTGTTAGAAAGATTGACACATGGATAAATAAATGAATACACTGGGATATATATATATATATATATATATATATATATATATATAGTACTGTGAAAAAGTATTAGGACAAGAAATATTTTATCTTTTATTGCTCTTATTCTGTAGAATTTAATTTCTGCTGCCTTTAGTTGCTTATCTATCTGCGATGATATGAACAAGCATCCATTGCTGTACTGAAGGAACGATATCTAAACTTATTTATAAATGGAAGTTTGTGTGTGTGTGTGTGTGTGTGTGTGTGTGTGTGTGTGTGTGTGTGTGTGTGTCTGTTACCTATAGACTCCGAAATGGCTGAACTGATTTTCTTAAAAATTTACACAGTTGTACTATAAGCGTCTATGAGTATTCTTAGCTAGGTTTTGTGTCGAGGTATCCCCGATTAATATCGAAAATCGATAATCGAAAATATCGGGTTATAGAAGGAGGGGACCGATTTTAATGAAATTTGATACACTTATAGACAAAGACATTAGAAACGATATTCAGAAGTTTCAAGTTTGCAGTTTTTACAATAGTGCAGAAAATCGATAACATATATATATATAAGGCAAGATGTTTGTGTGTGTGTCTGTTTATCTGTCTGTATGTCCGTTATACAAATCCACAATTGTTATCTGATTCTCACCAAACTTCACACAAATATTCTTTAGTCTGAGTCTGAGCTCCAGGACCATGGATTAGTTTTAAAGGTTTCATTACACCCGGGAAACGCCGGGCTATACTGCTAGTATACATATATATTTCTGTTTCTCTTTTCTTTGATTCTTGAAATGTTCCTGCCTGCAAATACTTTGTATAACTCTGACTTGTTTCACTATATCAATGGACGTTCGGATTTTGCTGCTATACTTTCTAAGCTCTGATGAAACATTTCTTAGATATTTCCATTTTTGCACTTGTTTAATTTGATTATTTCGAATGCTTAATTTCCTTGCCGGTCGGTTTCGTCTGCTGGAAATCAGATATTTTGTCTTTTCTTGTCAAAGACGCACTTCAAAAATGTAAATGAATCCTTAGTTTTTCATCTTCCTTATCTCTCTCTCTCTCTCTCTCTCTCTCTCTCTCTCTCTCTATTTCTATCTCTATCTCTCTCACTTCCGTTCTTCTTTGAATGATTTCTCAGTTACCATCACTGTCAGCAAGACTTGCATATCGGTTACTTTGCTTTGCTGGACTGGATTAGTGGCTTAATGAAAGATTTATTACTCTCTCTCTCTCTCTCTCTCCCTCTCTCTCTCTCTCTCTCTCTCTCCCTATATATATAGTTCTTAGATCGTATTATAGCCCAAAATTGTTGAGTTACTTTATATATATATTACTATATATATATATATATATATATATATATAGTAATTTTAATTGTAGTAATAATACCAATAGCAACGGAACTAATTCTGTGATGAGTAGCAATAATTAAATTACAAATGAGATCGTCTTGAAATCCACCGGGAACTAACCCGGTGGAAAAAGAAGGAGTAGGAAAAAAGAAACAAACGAAATACCTGAAAAAAGTCAAGCATTTCGAAAATCTTAACATTAAAGAGCTCAATATGAAAGCAGAGTACACAAAGCACTCAAAGCGAAAGTAGAGCAAACAAAATCGAAAATCTAAGAGTGAGCTAATAACCTACCACGGTTTTGCTTATCTGCTCCTCAGGGAAAATCAGCCAATTTTCCCTGACGAGCTGTTAAGAGAAACCGTGGTAGGTTATTGGCTCACTCTTAAATTTTCGATTTTGTTTATATATATATATATATATATATATATATATATTTGTTTTTTGTTTTATATCGGTTGTTAGTTTCAATTAGTTCGTCTCCGGAACTTTCCCTAACACACACACACACACACACACACACACACACACACACACACACACACACACACACACACACACACACACACACACACACACACAAATATATATGTACGTATGCATACATATATACATATGTATGCATGTATGCATGGCTGGTTTCTCTTATCTGCGGATCCCTGTGTATAAAGGCGGCTTGCTAATCCCCATTGCAAACGCTTACTCAGGCTTACTTGTGTTAGTTCAACATCCACGGTGCTCACCTTTGGTGTATAATGTAAATTTGCTGAATTGGATTTCATTTACACTTTCTGTATGAGAGCCTCATTATCCGGCGTAAACAACAATCTGAACAAGGTGAAGACGCCCAAACACTCAATCATGATGACTTGTGATTTGAGCCAGCACAAGCATCGACGACACCTCAAAGAGAGCCATCTACCCAAGTTTACTCACAAAGCTTGGATGAAACCGTTGCATGGTTTTCAGCACCTTTGCAATGGTGCCACATGCTGAAATCGCCTCCTCTAGACAGATAATCTGACAAATCGACTATGGTGAGATTCGAACACAGCTCCACACATATATTTATGTTATAAACATTTATCTACATTGTATATATATATATATATATATATATATATATATATATATATATATATACTCCTATTTTCTTTTTTTGAAAAACTTTAAACACCGGTCATATTTCCGTAATAAATTTATTTCAGTCAATAATTGTTGTTGCCAACAATCACCGACTTCATCAGACGGTAAGTCCTATCCGACTTGTTTCATGTCGTATTATATATTCTATATTTCATGGTCACAAAGCGATCATTCTAATGACTTGGCCATGTGTGTATGTATGTATGTATTTTGATATTATATACTTAAGTTTTACATATTTATCAATATTATATATATATATATATATATATATATATATATATATATAGGTACACATGAACTCATGCACAACACACAGACATATATGCATATATATACACACACATGTACACACACTTTTATATATATATTTATACATATATATATATGTATGTATGTATGTATGTATTAGAACTAATATGAGTAAAATGTTGCCACTTAGCTGAATGACGTTATCTTTAGCATCCCGATTCCAGTGTATCGTTAGCAGATTTTTTCTATCCGCTCTCCAAATTTCTACACACACACACACACATACACACACACACATATATATATACACACACACACACATACACACACACACATATATATATATACACACACACACACACACACACACATATATATATATATATATATATATATGTATATATATATATAAATTAAAAAAGGATTAATTCAATGATGTTTGGATGATCATTTCGATATATGTTGTTTTGGTAGAAAAAACCGGGAATAAACCAAGAGAGCTCAACTACCAAAAGGTAGGAGCAAAATATTTTAATTCCGATACTTTAATCCAAGCGGAAAAAGCAGGAAGGTAAATTCAAAAAACCCGATCCTAATTAATATTAAAAATTTTATTCCCGGATTTTTTCTACCAAAACAACACCACCTTTCCTATGGAGAAATTTACCCCGGAGTATTCTTTGAAGAATATTCCTTATCCTAATCTGAATTCCTTTCTCTTTCATCTTACGGAAAAAATTGGAAGTTTTGTGAGGAGGCTTCGATGGAAAGCCTATTTTTTCCTGCGTTCAACGGATTCTTCTCCTGATTCTACAGAGTGCTTTGATCTAAAAACTCTAAGAACCCCACCGGTATGCAAATTTTTAAACTCATTTGAAAAAGACCTTTTTAATTTGATCCCCAAAATCAAGTTCCGGGGAACTTCTAATGAATTCCAGGATTTATTAAAGTCGAACATTAATACCTTAAAGAATTCTAAAGACCTATGGATAAAATCGGACAAATCAAATAACATTTACAAGTGTAATACTTCTAATTACCTAAATATCCTTAAAAATAGTATAACTAGTCATTACCAAATAGACAGAGGAAACCTAATTTTATCGGAAATTAACTCTGATATGGCTAAATTTGCAAATGAACTAAATATTAGTGATAGAATTGGTAAAATTTCTACCAAAGAAGCTTATATTTTATTTAAGGACCACAATCCAAATTTCCAAAATAAATTTCAAACTAGACTAATTAATCCCACTAAAAGTGAATTAGGCATACTTTCTAGGGAAGTTCTGAAGAACCTAATAGAGAAGTTACAATCTAATTTACAAGCGAATCTTTGGAAGAGTTCCTTAGATACCATAAAATGGTTTGATAATATCAATGACAAATCTAAATCCACTTTCCTTAAATAATTGTGGATTTCTATTCCTCTATATCAAAAAAACTTCTTGTGGATTGTTTAGACTTTGCTAGAGGTTATGTTAATATTTCTGATAGAGACTATAGGATTATACTGGGAGCTAGAAAATCCATTCTCACCTTTGATAATTCTACTTAGATAAAAGGGCCTAAAAATAGTTTTGATGTCCCTATGGGAGCCTATGATTCTACCCAGATAGCAGATCTAATAGGTATTTATATTTTAGGTATTTTAAGTAGATTTTTAGACCCTAAACAAATACGTCTATATCGGGATGATGGAATGATATGTATTCCCAATTCCAATGGGCCTTACACTAATAGTATACATAAGAAAATTATCAGAGCCCTAAATTTTCTAGGTTTTAAGGTTGATGTTACTTCCACTCTCAAAATTGTAAACTATCTAGATATCACCCTTAACTTAAATGATGGTTCCTACCAACCCTTTCTCAAGGAAAATAGTTCTCCCACCTATATAAATAGTTTATCCAACAACCCCAAAAATATTATAAGACAAATACCCAAGGTAGTAAATAATAGGGTTAACCAATTATCATCCAATATAAAAATTTTCAACGCAAGTAAAGAAATTTACGATAAGGCACTTCAGAAAAGCGGTTTTATTAACAAGTTAACGTATGATAAGCCTGCTATAAACCCAGAATCATCAAAAACTAAAAACACCCGAAAATGTAGAAAAGGAAGATAATTTGCTTTAACCCTCCTTATTGCAAGCTAACTAATATAAATATTGGTAAGTATTTTCTCAGATTAATTGATAAACATTTTAATAATAATAATAATCCCTTAAATAAAATTTTTAATAAATTCACCCTAAAAATCAGTTACTCTTGCACCTCAAATATAGATGATATGATTAATTCCCATAATAGGTATATTTTAATGGACCTAAATAATACCGACGTTAAATCTGGAATTGTTGATAATGTAATTCTGTGGATACCTGCCCGGTGCAGGGCAAATGTAAATCCACCCAAGTAATTTATGAAGCCCATATTTCTCCATCTAACAACAAAGACAATTACCGGACTTATATTGTCATGTCCGCGGGCCCTTTCAAACAGAGACTTTACAACCACAAGTACTCGTTTTCGAACCCTAACCAAAGATTCCAGACGACACTATCACGTAGATTCTGGAAAATGAAGAAGGAAGGGCAGGACCCTATAATCAGCTGGAAATTAATAGGCTCAGCTTGTACCCCTAAAAGTTTTCGTGATAGGTGCCGTCTATATTTATTGGAGAAGATTCTGATTTTGAAGTATCCTCATCAGGACTTACTTTTGAATCTTAGGAAGGAATTCATTAATAAGTGCCGTCATAGGGCGGATTTTAAAATTTAAATTTTAAATTTTTAAATTTGAATTTTTAAATATTAATTTGTTTATTTTTTTATTTTTAATTATTTAATTTTTAATTTTTTAATTTTTAATTTTTAATTTTTAATTTTTCTTTTTATAATTTTTACGTATATGTGTATGTTTCTGTGTGTATGTGGATATTTGTATATATGTGTGTACATATGTATATATGTATGTGTGTATATATGTATTTATGTGTGTAAAATTTTTTAGCTTTTCAAATGCTCTTTTTTATAATATTCATTAATTTTTTATATTTTTATATGTATGTGTGTGTGTCCATATGTATAATGTATATATGTGTGTGTGTGTGTATGTATATGTCTGCATGTGTGTGTACACATATATATTGTGTGTGTGAATTTTTGTATATGTGTGTACACATATATGTGTGTATGCGCATGTATGTGTATATACGTATATCAGTGTGTATGGAATTGAATGTATGTGTGTGTATGTGTATATATGTATATATGTATTCATAATCGAAGAATTGTGTGTGTGTATGTGTATGTATGTATGTGTGTACTTCTATATGTATGTATAATTGTAAATTATTATTATTTTTTTTACCTAGCGGTGTCTTTATTTAGTTTAAATCAAATGACCTAATTTTAAAAAAATAAAAAAAATTATTTTAAATCCTATATCTTTTTATTCCCTTTAAAAATAATTATGCCTTTTTAAGTAAAGGCCTTTTTCTAATGTTCAACAATTTGGGAAGTTAGGTTATTGACTATGTCCAACGTCTGTAATATATAAAAAAAATTTTCTTTCTTTTCTTTTCTTTTCTTTTTCCCTCCCTTCCTTCCTTTATCTCTCTTATCTCCCACCTTTTTTCCGTGTTGATTAAACTTACATCAATTCAACACGGCCGTCCGTTAATTTTAAGTTACAATTCTCTTTCCTTTTCTTGCGAACCCAGACGATGTCAATTTTTTTCTTGTTTATTTGATTTTATTTTGTTTTATCTTTTTCTTTTTTTTTCTTTTTTAATTTCTTTGCAAATCTATTTAAAAAAGGAAAATTAGACTGATTTTTCTCCAGTTTCTGAAAGGATTTTTCTGTTGCTGAGGTGATGTGTTATCCCCCGTGGGTATTTTCATATCGAAATGATCATCCAACATCATTGAACTAATCATTTTTTAATTTATATTTGCTCTGTAATATTTTATTACATGGAGCTCTCTTCCTGTATCATTTTTTATTGTTAAAATAAAATTTTTAATATTAATTAGGATCGGGTTTTTGGAATTTACCTTCCTGCTTTTTCCGCTTGGATTAAAGTATCTGAATTAATATATATATATATATATATATATATATATATATATATATATATTCTAAGAAAGTGATAAAACACGTAGATTTCAAACCCACTGTTCAAGCATTTACTTTTATAAAGAGTGCTCGATGAAAAGTAGAGCTTTATATTGTTGTAATAGTTGTTACAATGGTTTATAAAAGCATAGTATCACTACACAAAAAATGTCGTGTTTCAGATCACAAGTGTTCTTCGGCTGGGGATTAGTGGGGAAAATGCTTTTATAAACCACTGTGACAACTATTGCAATATATATATATATGTGTGTGTGTGTGTGTGTGTGTGTGTGTGTGTGTGTGTGTGTGTGTGTGTGTGTGTAAATAAATCTTGTATTTGCACAAAAGCATGGCTGAAATATAGAAACTACATGAATATCAAAAATATATACCCTGTACTGAATTTTATCAATATGAAATATTCCTCATATATTTTGTGTAACAGTCAGTCAGTTAAGTGCCATACGTGAAACACGCTTGGGCGATCATGTCTCGACAGAGACATGACTGACTGGTCAGAAGATTATTCCGCAGTAGGTTGCCATTGCTTTCTGCTGTAGACTTGTTGCCAGCCAAGGCTATAGAACCCAATCTGTCCTGTTATTTAACCCATAAATGGAAGGAAGAGACGGATTAATACCTTTCCCAAGGGTATCTGCGCGCAAGTGAATGCAATCAATTCAACTGAAATTCGAACTCGTCTCCTCGATTTCTCCTTCCGAGCCGATATCCACTATACTACAACGCACATCATACATACATACATACATACATACATACATACATACATACATATCATTTGTATAACAATAGACCAAATTGTTGCTCTGAATTTGTGTTCCGAGAATGTATCACTGACATATTAACAGTTTTCTGTGCCACCGACATTCTGTCTACAGGACACAATAACTCATATCAGGTTGACAAGTAGGGAAGCGATGTAGTAGGGAAGCCATGATTAAACCACTTTTGCCATGGCTTCATCTTGCCGCTTATAATGTTAATATTATTTGATGATAACTTCGGATCCAACAAGATCCTTCATCGTCTTTACAAACTTGTTTGCAAAGCATTGTTAAGGTTTCAATGCTGTGAAGAGATTTATTCCTTAAATATATGTTCAGCTTGGATATCTACTTTTTGAGAGCATGTATTAACATAAGTCATTTTCTTCATTCAAGATCGTCGCTCGATTTCTGGTCAAAAAATCATGTTTGTCACCTGAAACATTTCAATAACAAATTTACTTATTTTCATACATTTTTCACAGTGTCCTGCGAAATTTCTCTCATATATTCATTGTCTCGCAATTAGTTCAGATCAAAATTGCAATGGCTACATTAACCATTTGCCTATAATGAAACATAAGACATTCATTATCCAAACCGTCAGTACATCTTTTGGTTTAAATTTATAAAAATTGCCTATTAAATCTTTTTAAAAGTATGAAGTCATTCAAATGTGCGTTGTGGTTCAGTGGGTATCGGCTTGGAACGAGGAAACGTAGGGCCGAGTTCGAATTCCAGTTGAATTCATTATATTTAATCCCAAATAACCTTGAGAAAATATTAATAGTATCTTCTTTCCGGGGAAATAAATAACAGAACACATTGGATTCTATAGCCTTGGTTGGCAACCAGTCTACCGCAGAAAGTAATGCAAACCTCTTGCGGGAAAATTGTCTACCCAATAACCCATGTCTCTTTCGAGTCATGATCATCCAATCCTGCATCACGTATGGTAGTTAACTGGCTGATCTATTAAATCAACTTTCTTAAGGAAAATTGGTGCCTCATTTACAGTAATTTTTATCACGCTCTATATAATGTATATGAATGCATTCATTTTTTGCATATATATATATATATATAACAGAAATAGGTGTTGTTCCAACGACAGAAATATGTATATAAGAAACAAGTGCGACAAGTCGTTAACGTTTTGTTTAAAGTGTAGATTTATTGTTATTAATATTACTTGCTTTTTGTATAATATATGCATAATGGTATTTGTGTCACTACACGTTTTTCAAGTCCAAAGTTAACTCTTTTCAGGCGAATAAATTTGTTACTTCACATATCGAGATCCATTTGTCTTTTTCCCGAAAAACTGTGTATATATAAAGTGGTCGGTGAGCAGGTCAGAAAGTTCATATGCGTGCGTGTTTGTTATTTTTCATTCTCGCTCTTTAAATTCCTTCAGTTTTGGGAATCATTCACCTTTCGCTGACCACATTTCTTTTTCCTTTTTTTCACACTGACATGCGATTTCGTCCTTTTAGAAGAAGAAATAAAAAAACACAATTTTTAAATCTTTACACGAGCCATGTTTTCTATGTTTACAGGAAAAATTGCAAAATATCGAATTCCAAAAACTAAACTTGCTCAAAAAACGTAGTGAAGTAAGTTCAATTTGTCATCAACGTCTAAAATGTATATATATAAAAGGCAATATGTCTGTGTGTGAGTGTAACCTATGCACGCCTACATTTTTTAAGCTACGCCATTCAAACTTTCTAGGGTCACATATCTACAGGGAAGCCAGGTCGACACATACCGTTTGAGTTTAAGTTTAGCAATTTTCCCTTTCGCACTTTTTGACCAATGTAGCCGATTGTTTACATTTGCTCCGTAAAACGTCTAAGATCTAAGATGGTTGCTAGATTACATCACAGAAATCTAATCACACATGTCAAACGCTACTAAAAAAATGAGCCTTTATATTTAATTTTTATTCCAACGTTTTAAAACTTCATTTAGCCAACCAAAAATGTGAATATTTTCCCCCGTAATTTTGAAAAAAAAATATATAAAAAAAAAGGGTTTCTTCAAACAAAAACAAATTATATATATAAAAAAAGTGCCACTGGTTAATTTAATTATTTAAGTCTTTTTTTTTCAGATTTATTATTTCATACTTCAGAAAATAAAATTAAAAAAAATAATGCTTTGTTTTCGCTAAATATTTCATGCAGGAAATCAACTGTCTGGAATTTGTGTGGTATTAATGTAACTTTTTCCTCTAAAGTTAAATGTCTACATTTTTAAATATTCTTCGAAAATTTCTAAAATACATTTAGTCAACAAAAATATAAATATTTCCCCCATAGTTTTTAAGCAAAACAAAGACAATGTTGTTTACTGTGTCACACAAAACATCAACTCACGTTTACGCAAAACAAAAGAAAATAGATTTTTTTAAATAGAATTTTTGAACAATTTTCAAACAACAGTTTTTTTATGTAATTGTTTTTTTTTATATAACTTAGTTTTAAAGTGAGGCGACTAACTACAAGCACTCGCTGCATTAGTTATCTAATTAAAAAATGTTCTGAGTTGCACGGGCAACGCCGGGTTATGATGCTAGCATAACCTAAAGTATAGTTAATTCTTCCTAATTTAACTAGATATCTATAATCTATTCCCTAGCATAAAATGATTGATTTTCTCACCTTCTGATAATGAAATTGTTTTCGCTTAACGGATAGATCACCCACTAAATCAACTACATATGTTTGACGTGCAGTGTATTTTAAAAGAAATCCTGTCTTTTTCTCTTGTTTACTACTTGAGAAGTAAAGTCATTTCAAGTTTCTACCCCCTTTACCATTACGAGAAAATGTGTGTGTGTGTGTGTGTGTGTGTGTGTGTGTGTGTGTGTGTGTGTGTGTGTGTTTGTTTGTGTGTTATAATGCTTTTCTACAAGGAATGGACTCTTACACTTACTATATATAATTAACTGCGTGACTTCAGGAAGTTATATATATATATATATATATATATATATATATATATATATATATAATTCAACTTTTACTCTAGAACATGTAAATAATTACTACAAAAAAATGTTAATATCGAAACAATATTGTAGTAGTTACATGTTCTAATGTAAGTGTTCAATAATAAATAATTATTGGTCTCTTTTTACACTGAGGCCTCTTTTAAATTATTGTCTTGAACGTTACAATATTATTCTTCGTTCTTTTTCATTTGTGTGCATATATACATGTATATATTAACTGAATGTATTGATAAGTAACAAAGATGCACTTCAAAACATTTTGTCGCCATCTTATATGTGGGTTGTGGTGCAGTGGATATAGTTTCGGGACGAGAAATCGGGGAGAAAATGCACAAATACACTTGGTAATTCAACTCTTCCATCCAGTTATAGGTTAAATAATAGGACAGGTTGGGTTCTATAGCCTTGGCTAGCAATCAGTCTACCGCAGAAATCAATGACAATTTACTGCGGGATAATGTTCTGCCCAGTCAGTCATGTCTCTTTCGAGACATGATCGCCCAAGCGTGCATCGCGTATGGCACTTAACTCTTATGTTAACAAATCTTCACACCCACTTTTTTCTGTGAATATTGGTATATTTGTATACATATACACTCAGTTCACAGTAACGCGCTTGACATATATGAACTCGAACAGATCCATGCATACACATGACGAAAAAACAAATACATAAAGGCGCGCGCACACACACACACACATATATAAAAACAAAGCGGCACTGAATATATTTTGTGAATTGGAAGTAAAATAAATGTTCACTCTATATTCTTGACTACTACTTCTTCATGTTTTTTGTTCTTTCAGGACGTAGGCGATCATGGGCTTCCATTTGGCTGTCTCTTGTCGCTCTCAATATTTTTCCTACAAATGCCTTTCCAAAACCCCGCTTCGCAAACTACTTGCTCATGCTTATCAAGTTTATCAGCTTTCCTCTGTCTCCCATTCCTTAATTCCGTCTTGTGTGTATTAAATTCTCGAGGCCTTCTTTTCTCACTAATGTCCCAGGAACCGCACCTGTCTTTTCTTGATGTTAAGTATGAGTTTTCTTCACGTTAGCATCCTCTTCATCACCTTATCAATGCTCACATGCTCAGTTCATTGTATCCTCAGCATCCTTCTGTAAAACCACATTTCTGATGCCTTAAATCTCTCCGTCATCCTTGATGAAATCATCAAATATTCACTACAATAGAGAAGGACAGATATCAACGAAAATTCAGCACTCTTTTCTTTGTTTACAATGAAATTTTCTTGTTTCTCAGTAGACTTGTTCTTGTCGCTCTCAATATTTTTCCTACAAATGCCTTTCCAAAACCCCGCTTCGCAAACTACTTGCTCATGCTTATCAAGTTTATCAGCTTTCCTCTGTCTCCCATTCCTTAATTCCGTCTTGTGTGTATTAAATTCTCGAGGCCTTCTTTTCTCACTAATGTCCCAGGAACCGCACCTGTCTTTTCTTGATGTTAAGTATGAGTTTTCTTCTCGTTAGCATCCTCTTCATCACCTTATCAATGCTCACATGCTCAGTTCATTGTATCCTCAGCATCCTTCTGTAAAACCACATTTCTGCTGCCTTAAATCTCTCCGTCATCCTTGATGAAATCGTCAAATATTCACTACAATAGAGAAGGACAGATATCAACGAAAATTCAGCACTCTTTTCTTTGTTTACAATGAAATTTTCTTGTTTCTCTGTAGACTGGTTAACATTTTAAATGCGTCCTTGGCCATTCCTATTCGTCATTAAATCTTAATGTCAAACTTTCTTATTAGAAAAAAAATTCACTGCCTGACGAGGGTGTTAATAAGATACACAACTGCTCGTCAGTCGGCGATTCTACCTCTGAGCTATGGGACCTCGGTAGAAGGAGGTACACTTTTTAGCGTGTATATTATCATTATACACGCCTTATAGCTGAGAGAGTTCTAATTCATTGCTGAATGAACGATGCGTAGATGCTAGAGTAGCTACTGTTTTTCAAAGTCTACCATTCTTCCCGAGTGCTCAATCAGGGTGTGAGTTTTTGAAATTTTTACTTCTTTTAATTTTAGTTTCACCGATCTGTAGTTTTCATTTTGGGATTTTCCTTTTGCTAATGACCATAAATTCAATTCTCTTGAGGTTTATGCTCAGTATTTTCCTTTCGCTTAGTTTTGCTAACTTCTTACCAGATGTTTGTTAATTCTCGAATATATTATTCTCTTCTCGGGTTTCAGCTTCATGATTTGTTATACAGACTAGAATTTTGTTGTTTTATTTAATAAGTTTGTTCAAAAAAAAAATAATGAGTATTGTAATACCTACATTTTTTGTTTGTTTGTTTGATTTTTTTTGTTTTGTTTTGTTATGTTTCTTGGAAGGGTACGTACTTCACGACCTATTATAGAACTACAGGAGCACCTGCGCAAATTTTCATGTGGATTAATGCCCCCTCCACCAATCAAATATTAGGCAGACGCAGGTTAGCGAACACAAAGAAGTTTTCTCTAAAACAGAAAGCAAAGAGCAAAATATTCAACAGTTTATGACTTTCGGCAACGAGAGATAAAGTTTACAAATCCAATATCAACATTAAACACAATATTTTCTTCTCGCTTTGGAGGGATTTTTTTTTACTTTAGGAAGAGGAAAGTTCACTAGTTCCACTTGTCTGGGGAGCATTTTTTTTTCTCTTATATTGAACACCTCTTTCTTCTTACTTCGATACAAACACACAAATGTGTCTATATGTTGTCAAACCGTATTGTTCTATTTTTTCACATTATTGATTATCTTCTGTAGACACACACATTATATATATATATATATATGATCAATAATTCAAGAAAACAGAACAATGATTATTTTACACACACACACGCACGCATATATATATATATATATATATATATATATATAAGTAGGTGAAAGTGTATCAGCGATTTTAGTTCTGAATTATTCACTGTATTTTTGTTTAGTTTATATCATTCATCATCGCCAGTTAATTAAGTGCATTGACAAAGAATGATATAAGCGGAAAATATTTATTCTGCGAATACTTCTTTTTGACATTACTGTGTATATCGTTGCGTTCCCACTTTGAGAGACTCAAGTGGTTGAATGGTGATTAGAAGCTTTCGACCAGGAGAAATATCGCTTCCACAAAAGTAATTTAAGTCAAACTTGCACACGAACGCACACCACACATATAGACACACAAAAAACTGCTTCCGGAAAATTCCTTTTCTTCTAGTAAACTACTGAAAAAAGTGCAAAATTGGCACTAAACGTCATTACAATTTAATACAATACATATATATATATATATATATATATATATATATATATATATATATATACACACACATTTAGTCATCCGCAGACAAATCTGTTTCGCTGTATCAAAGCTCATCGGTACGGTTAGACAGCCGATTGCTTTTTACCTAGATTGAAACTCACCGAATTGGCGTCAGTCGGCAATTCTACCTCTGAGCTATGGGCGCTCGGTAGAAGGGGGCAGACTTGTTAGCGTGTATATTATCATTATATACGCCTAATAGCTGAGAGTGTTCTAATTCATTATTAAATGAACGATGTGTAGATGCTAGAGTAGCTACTGTTTTTCAAAGTTTACCATTCTTCCAGAGTGCCCAATCAGGGTGTGAGAGCATAGTCATCCGCAGACAGATCTGTTTCGCTGTATCACAGCTAATCAGTACGGTTAGACAGCCGATTGAAATTTTGAATTCTACATAAGTTGTATAGCTATTTCACTTAAAAAATATCTCAGTTCTTCAGCAACATTCAAAAAGAAATTAAAACATTTTTTTTAAACTTTTGTTTTTGATTGTTAGTGAAGGGGCGAGATTTTCTCGATGAAATAGCTATAGAACGTATGTAAAATTCGAATTATTTTTATATAATATACCTATTTAGTTCTATAAATAGATTATACTATCTGTTTACAGAGCCCTCCACCTGGATCATTTTTAATATTAAGCAAATTAGGATCGGTTTTAGGGGGGATTCCACCTACATGCATTTCTTTTTTTAGATTTTATATATATATATATATATATATATATATATATATATATATATGGTACCGTGCTGAGCAACATCAACTATTACTAAACATCCTATAAATAGCAGAGATTGTGGGACTGATTTTAAAGTGGACAGGTTTTTCATTTTGTCTGATTTGCACTCTTTATTTCACTTGCAGGCATTGGAGTCATTGTATATTAGGTTCAGGGGGACATTTCTCTGTAAAACGGGAGATTACGTCCTTGGACTTCACATAACCAGCGTCTAGTGCTTGCAAGGAGGGAAGTCGAAAGTAAGAAAAGACGAAAAAATTCCCTCATTTTTTTTCCTTCCTTGTTGCTGTCCTTATTTTTTTCTTGTCATACAAATTCATCTTCACTATAATTTTTTTTAAAAAGATTAAATATATTTCTTAGATTACCCTGAAGAGGTTGGAATTGAAACCAGTCGGTCGTTCTTCATGTGTTCTTTCATTCTTTAATTTTCAACCTGTTTTCTTACACAATGTCTGTAGATATTAAACCTAATTTATTTATCTTAATACGATTTTGTACTATCAGTAATATATTTAAATATATATATATATATATATATATATATATATATATCAAATGAGCAATGTCATTATATTACACAGTTTAAAAATAAAAACAGGGCCTTCATTTTAAATGTGAATGTCCACTGAAAATACCTTTTGAAGTAATATATATATATGGCGCGTATAATGATAACATGCACGTTAAAAAGTTTACCTTCTTCTACCGAACGCCCATAGCCCGGAGGTAGAATCGTCGACTGACGCCGATTCAGTCGGTTTTAAATCCTGGGTTAAAAAGCAATCGGAGTCTAACCGTACTGATGAGCTGTGATACAGCGAAACAGATCTGTCAGTGAATGGTTATATATATATATGTAAAGAATACCTAGTGAGCCAGACAAACCTACAGAGAGAGCTATTATTATTATTATTATTATTATTATTATTATTATTATTATTATTATTATTATTATTATTTCTTTAGAACATCTGCAAACTACAAACTACTACGATATTCCACATTTGTTTCGACATTAAAAGAACAATGTCTCATCAGGTAGTTAAAACAACCTGATGAGACATTCAGTCTTTCAATGACGAAACGAAATGTACACTTTTGTAGTAGTTCGCAGTTTGCACATGTTCTAATGTAATAAATAATAATATACATTGCTCTATTTTTATATTGAGCACTGTTGCAATTATATTCTTCGTTCTTATTCATTTGGATATATATATATATATATATATATATGTGTGTGTGTGTGTGTGTGTGTGTGTGTGTGTGTGTGTGTGTGTGTGTGTGTGTGTGTGTGTGTGTGTGTGTTATTACGCGAACCATGTTTCGACCATGAGTGGTGTCTTCAGGCGAATTTCAATAACTTATTTTACCAATTACCTTTATTTTTAAGAACGTAGACGTAACGGTGTGTTTTGAACGCTCACGTGGCAAGGAATTTGTAAATGTGCAATTTTTAAGAATACAAGAAATTATAACGCTATAATTGTTTTCTAATTTTAAAAAGTTCTTGTAATTTTAAAAATTGCGCCTTCAAAAATTCCCTGCCACGTGATCTTTAAAAAAAAACAAAAAACAAACAAACAAAAAATACCGTTATGTACAAAAAACGGTAAACAGTAAAATCAGTTATTTAAAATTGCCTGAAGACACCACTCATGGTAGAAAACAATGTAGCGAAATAACTCATTTACAAATGGAAAATATTCAAATGTTCTACAATATAATTGTATTGAACACTTTTCAATACAAATGTGCCCTTGTCTAATTTTATTATGACCAAAAACTAAGTAATTAAACAATATATATATATATGTGTGTGTGTGTGTGTGTGTGTGTGTGTGTGTGTGTGTGTGTGTGTGTAGAAAAGCAAACGTTTCTTCCAAACACTTTTATTAAATACGCAGTAAAGGAAGATTTGATTTGTATGTTTTTATTTAGTTTTTACAGCAGTATTACGTCTTTTCTCTCCATTTTAAGAAGTAAAGAAGCACAAAATTACCCCAAATTTTCTGTGTCCAAAGCGATTTCGTCCACTTCTATAGATATTTTCAAAGGCGATTTGTCTCTGGTGCTGTTCTCATTTTTTGAATAAAACGTTGTAATCTATTTTTATTTTGTTTTGAATAGGAGCGTTTATTCTAAGCTTTCACCTATTGTGCGGCTGGAACTTGTGTGAAAAGCTTTTTATTAAAAATGTTTAACACTCCATTTCAGTCAGTTAAGTGATATACGTGATACACGCTTTGGATGATCATGTCTCGAAAGAGACATGACTGACTGGGCAGAAGGTTATCCCGCAGTAGGTTGCCGTTGCTTTCTGCAGTAGACTGGTTGCCAGCCGAGGCAACTGGAATGAACAGACGGATTAATACCTTATCAAGGGTATTTGTGCGTAAATGAATGCGAGGAATTCAAATGGAATTCGAACTCGGCTTCTTGATTTTTGTTCCAAGCCGATATCTACTGCACCACAACTCACATACTAACACGCCATTTACCCTCTTTAATAATGTGAGATCTGTAGTAGGAGAGAAATGTTTAATAAAGAGTACATCTCTAATAATGAAATATTTCTGATAATGTGAGAAATAGTCAAAATTTAGTTTTATAGGCCAGAATTTTTCTTAAGAATTCTTGTAAATTATTGTTTGATAGATGTTTTCGTTATTGCATTTTTTCTTATAAGTGACACGTGAAGCTGCTACTCAAGGTGATTTTAGTGTATCCGATATTGGTAATTGATTTGTGACAAGAGATACAGTCTTGTACTGTGCAGTGAAATTAATACACGATATTGATCATCGATAGTTTACATTTGATTGAGTTATTTTGATTAATGACAAGGTTTGCGGTCTTCCAGCGTCTGTAATATATTATAATTTTGAAAGATTTTTTTTTTTACGTATAAAGGCAAAAGTACAGTTTTTTTTTTTGTTTTTTTTTTAATCATATCACCCCGAGCAAGGCGGTAACGCCACTGATGTGCAGGGGGCTACATAGGAGTGAACAGATTGGAAAAGAGAAAACCGGAAACCGTATCCTAAACAGGAAACAAGGGATGAGCCTCTTCACCTGTTCAATAGACGAGGGTGGAGTGTGAACCGGGCGATAGTTTAGTCTATCTACTCCAATTAAATTCCAATTAAATTAAATTAAATTCCAGTGTTTAATGATTTTTTGAATAGCGAATTAGTCGAACTTCTAACTGTAATTAATTTTTGAAGTAAAATGTAATGATGTTTTGTTGAATGTTATTTTTATTTCTAGTGTTGTGTATCTTGTAAGAATAGTCTTATTTGTTTACCATTATGGTTTAATTCTTGCACATATAACTGAACATATGACAAACAGACATAATACTATTAACATTAGACAAATTTTAGTTAATAACACCAAGACTTTAAACAAGAGACAGTGCAACGAATTATTCGAAATTCTCTAGGCTCATGTACTAAAAGAAAAGCAAAAGACATTGAAGGTGACCTCTTTCTCCGTATATTGAAATTTGAATCTCACAGTTTATATGACGACACATGGCATGAGTTCAAAACGGATTGAATCAAACGTTTGAAATTGATTTGCACAAATTTCAGAAAGACGGAATTAAAAAACCACTTGCGTAACAGCATACGGAACAATGCTTGAAAACATATGGAGCATCATCTGAAAGAACTCAGGAAAAAATACCCCCTCTATTATAATAAAAACCTCTCTCTCTTTCTCTCTCTCTCTCTCTATATATATATATATATATATATGCGTATCGTTCATTCAGCAATGAATTAGAACACTCTCAGCTATTGGCCGTGTATAATGATGATATACGCGCTAAAATGTATGCCTATAGCTCAGAGGTAGAATCGCCGACTGATGCCAATTCGGTCGGGTTTCAATCCTGGGTTAAAAGCAATTGGAGTCTAACCGTAATGAGCTGTGATACAGAGAAACAAATCTTTTTGCGGATGATTGTATATATATATATATATATATATATATATATATTCTTCTGCCACGCTCATGGAGAGAGAGAGACAATGGGGCAACGTAGGCTTAGTCCATTATAGAAAGAATAGTGAGGCATATATATTTATATAGTAAGCGCAAATCACAAAGTCCATTTTTTTTTTATATATAGTCGTTTCATCCCGAGCAAGGCATTTCACTGCCACTATTGCGCAGCGGGTTACATAGAGGGGAAAGTGGTGAGAAAGGATGGTTAGATATAGGAAATGTCAGAAGGAGGGTGATAGACGGGTAAGGATAAGCAGAATGAGGGTTGGGTAGATGGTGAGAGTGTTGGGAGAATAGATGCAAGTTATCGTGATAGGAGGTATCTATTGACCTTACATTTAAACTCCTGGAGATTGTAGCTGTCGGTAAAGCAGGCATGTGGAAGGGAATTCCACAGGCGGGAAGCGCGAGAAAAGAAGCTATTGGAGTAGAATATACGGTTACATCTTATCTGTTTCACTGTAAAAGGGTGGGACCTAGTTGCTAATCTAGTATCTCCTGTAAATTCGTACCTAGGTGGCACCAATGATCTAAGTTCACCGGAGCAGCAGCCGTGAAAGTATTTATAGAAGAGGCACAGGGAAGCCACGTCACGCCAATGAGAGAGTGGTTGCAGCCGCTCTGCCAAGTCAGTATCGATCACGTTACAGATTCTCCGTTCTATTTTCTCAAGAAGCCCGAGGAGAGTAGCAGGTCACTCGACCAGATGTGGCAGCAGTATTCAATACACAGGCGGATGGTAGATTTATATATATGCAGGATAGATTCCGACGGGAATACCTTCCGGGCCCTGCGCAGAGAACCGACTTTCATTGCGGTGGATTTGGCAATGGATTCGATATAATCATTCCATTTGAGGTCCGCCGAGAGTGTAAGGCAAGGAGGCGTAGTGTTTTACTCTCTGGGAGGCAAGCCTGTTCCATGCTCATGGGAGGTAGATGCGATTGTCTATGGTGGTTAATTGATAGCTGCTTCGTTTTAGAAGCATTGAAATTTACGAGCCATTTCCTACCCCTGTCCACTACGGATTTGTGGTCCTTTTCAAGCTCGGCAGTGAGGTTCGCTTTGTGGCCCACACCGGGTTTATGATCGAGGCGAGAGTAAATTGTGGTGTCATCGGCGTAGCTGCCTACTTGGGATCTAATGGCATCGGGAAGATCATTAATGTAGATCAGAAAGAGCGTGGGACCTAGGATAGAGCCTTGAGGGACGCCCGCATTCGTATGGTAGTTTTGGGAGTCAAATAGTCAAAAATAATTGTTGACCAGGAACGTTTCCTTTTGGATGCATATGCAGCGGTGGATCCCGACCACCATGGCCGAGTCACTAAAACCGGAGAAGGGGGATGATTCACCGTCAAAAGAGAACGAGGATGATTCACCATCACCAGAGAAGAGCATTTCACCCGATTAGTACAGCTAGGACAAGGACAAGTGTGATTAAAAACGCCAGCTATTATAAGAAACTAATAGAAGTGTTTAAGCCCTTCGTGAAAGAAAATGTATTTCTAAACATTCTAGAATCTCTAAATATTATTGGCACAAGATAAACTTCCCAGCTGACCACCGACGTAAAAGCTCGGAAATTAATCGGGGTCAGCAGGGAAACAATGATGGAGGCGTTTCAAAGCCTCAAGATTGCACCAAAGATCTTGACCAAACAACCACACGCTCTGTGGAACAGCCTGCTGGCGACGGAGGATGAAGCAAAGAAATTGGCTGGGAGCATTCTCATGAAGAAAACAAACCTAAAACGGAGTATATGAGCACTCGCAAGACGCGGATAATTGTGCATGGGTTGTTCTAAGACCGATTACTTCGGGAAAGTCAGAAATGCCTCCCCAATAATGAGAAAAGCGGGAAGTGCCACTTGCGATTTTTTGATGGTTGTGACACTGTCCCACAAAGAATTCTTGGACATGTACCACTATCGTTTGTACCTACACACGTACATACATTCCCACATCATACCACTTTGTTAAACAGTGATTGGTTAATCCTTAGGCAATCAAGTCGCGTATGAAAAATTCCTGGGGTTATCAGTTGACAATCTATCCACCGATGTCATTTTAGGCAAAGGTCTCAAGTAGGCCTTCCTCTGCAAAGAAAGATTCCTCTCGATTATCTGCCTATTTACTTTACTGTTCTCCTCCCACTAGGGAAAAGGATTTTGGGAATTGGGAAGTACCCGGATAAGGGGAGGGAAATATTGGACGTTTTATGAAGAGGTGGTGAGACTTCTAGTCTTATCGAATTGTACTTTTTGCACAGGCAAAGCAGGGACAGCTTGACCCATGACTCGTTTCGTCCTGCTACGCCTGGCCTTTTTTTCCTTATTTACAATTTTTGTCTTCTCCGTCTGCTGTTCCGTCTCTTCCCGTCCCTTCTTCAATGAGGGTGATCGAAGGGGCAGTAATTCCGCAACTTCTGTGTTTGTAGCTTCTATCCCCCGCCCTTCTTCCTGCAGCTGTTTGTCTTTATGTTTCTGCTTTGGCTGTTCTAGCTCTTTATGGCCTGTTTCTGCTGCTATGATAGTTTTTGCCCTTTTCCGTGCAGCTGCTTGTCTTTCCGCAGCTCTAGCTGATTTTGTCTTATTTTGGGTAGCTTCTCGCCCTTTCGCTGCTCCGGCTGTTGCTGCTTTGGAACACTATTTTCTGGACTAAAGATTGGGTTGAAGCATGAAACATACTGTTGGTTATCACACACACACACACACACACACACACACACACACACACACACACACACATACACACACACGCACACACACACACACATATATAATACATTTCTAAAGATATGAAACCATGGAAAAGTGCTCAATACAAAAGTCAGTTAAAAGAAAGTAGAGCGAAAACTATATACTCAATAATGAAAGATTCATCACCAAGCTACCCGAGTTTCAACCGTGATTTATTCTACAGGTAGCTTGGTCTTGAAGTCCTTGTTATTGAGTATATATATATATATATATATATATATATATATATATATATATGTAATATAACAATCCCACCCCACCCGAGGAAGCTGAGCAAGCGGGGGCGTTTCCGGTCGTTGAAAAGAACGGATGTTTGTTTGACCTTATTTCCGGCAGTAGCGGAAATGGCTACAAGAGGCAAACAGAACAGGTGTCTCTGAGAATTACGTGGGCGTGCGTGGGCGAGGCAAAATCCGGAAGTACCGGTTTGGAGATTATAAAAGACCTCGACGCACGGATTTCAAGACAGAGCAGAGAGACAGAGGCAGACGAGAGAGCCAGACCAGACCAGAGGAGCAACAGACGACCCCCCGTCAACCCTTAGAAGCGCGCTCTCGCTCTCTGTTCCCTAGGCTACACGGTCCATCGTTCATTAATAAAAATATCACTTGATATATTTTTATATACAGACGTGTTTGTTGTTTATTGATATACAACAGACTAGTCTTTTTGGTGCCTAAGTGACCTGCTGTTTTGAAACAACAAAACAGATTGATACGAGCTAGTTACCACGGCAACGATTGAAAATCTCGGACTTAAAACTACCGGATAGAAGACGGAAATAGTAAACAACCGGACGACAACGAGGAAGGAAGAAAAAGAAAAAAAAGAAGACGAAAATATCTAGCAGCCGCGCTACTAAGTGACTGTATATATAGCCAAGGTAAGTGACTCATTGATTTGATAGTGTGTGTGTTCTCTGCTCGTGTTTATAATAAGTCCAGTTAGAAAAAAAAATACATACTTTTGACATTGAGAAAAATGGATTGTTCGGTAGAACGGAGGGGGTCAGGAATATATGTAGGGAGTAGCGCATAGGTTGACGGGTTGACGGGGGTGTTAAAATTGACAGGGGTGTTAAAGTTGGAGGAGTGGGGTGTTAAAGTTGACGAGGGTGTTAAAGTTGACGGGAGGATAGCAGTTGAGATATTTACCTATCTGTAAGTACAAAACATCTGAGTTAATGATTTATTTTTGTTAATATTTTACCATATATGTGAAGTGAGTTTATTGGTATGTTGCTTAATTAATCGTACTTTTATTGAGTAAGTAAAGGAAGTTTCTTCTACTCTTTAAAGTGGATAATTAGATTAACTTGTTGGTAACAATGTTTTCGTTGGGTTGTGCAGTGTTAAGTTTTTTTTTGGAATTCTTTTCAATGACTGTACACTACAAAATGATTTACATTTCTATGGTTGTGAATTATGCTTTTGTGCAGGTTCCCATCAATTCAACATCCTCTGTGAATTTTCATTTATGTGACTTGGGAAATATCTTTTGAAGATATATTAATTTCTGAAAACTAGTAAATACCTTGGAACAGGTAGATATGGAAAGATTTAGTGAAGGATATGAACAACTCCCGAAGAAGTTGACGATAGGAGTCATTGCTGGCGTGGTCGGCGTAATAATAATCCTGGGAATAATAGCCAGGAAGCGGATTTTTAAGTGTAAAAGAAGCAACAGTGCTTCGGAAAAGGAAATTGAGTTATCCGTTGTGAATAGTACTCCGGGGCCAACGGGTGTTCGACACTCAAAAATGTCTCTGCGTTAAACAGAGAGATGTCAACAAATCAGATATGCTTGGTTTCGAATCCAGGGGAAGTAGTTCAGGGAATGGAAAGCATCGTACAAACTAAGGAACTACGAGTCACGGGTCCATTTTTTTAGACTAAATTAATATCCTCCACAAGTAAATTGCATGCGGATTAACGTTCGAATCAGGGTAATTTTCTTCATTTTCTATTGAACATTTCTCGGTCAGACTATGAATGATATGTAGGGCAGATAATGGCCATTTTTTCTGTGTTCAAACATAGTATGTTTGAAATTAAATTAAATTATATGAGGTTACATGTGTAACAATAAACTCGAGCAGAGGCACGCATGGTGTTGGTCAAAGGTCATTTACTCGATGTTAGTTTGGAAACTGGGGCGCAATTACCGCCTATATTCATGTTGGTTATGCATCGAGGTGTCTACGCTTATGGACAGAGTCGAGAAAGAAAATGAACATTTTTAAGAACTTTGCCCAATTCTGTGAAAATGGATATTAAAAAAAAAAAAAAAGAGAGGAGGAAAAAAAGAAAGAAAGAAAAAAAAAGAACAATGAAACATCGAGCTGGTAGAACAATTTTCAAGATGGATACGAACATTGTTGGGTTGCCGATGTAGGCTCCCCTATATATTTTTTTGTTTTGTTGTTTTGTTTGTTTCGACACATGTTTTATATTATTGTCGGGCTTGTGTGGCATGGGGAGGAGTGTGAGGGTGTTGCGCTTAAAATGTTCTTAGGTGAACATTTTGGAAAATGGGTGGGCGAGGAATGTAATATAACAATCCCGCCCCACCCGAGGAAAGGCTGATGCAAGCGGGGGTGTTTTCCGGTCGTTGAAAGGAACGGATGTTTGTTTGACCTTATTTCCGGCAGTAGCGAAAATGGCTACAAGAGGCAAACAGAACAGTTGTCTCTGAGAATTACGTGGGCGTGCGTGGGCGATGCAAAATCCGGAAGTACTGGTTTGGTGATCATAAAAGACCTCGACGCACGGATTTCAAGGCACAGAGCAGAGAGACAGAGGCAGACGAGAGAGCCAGACCAGACCAGAGGAGCAACAGACGACCGCCCCGTCAACCCTTAGAAGCGCGCTCTCGCTCTCTGTTCCCTAGGCTACACGGTCCATCGTTCATTAATAAAAATATCACTTGATATATTTTTATATACAGACGTGTTTGTTGTTTATTGATATACAACATATATATATAACTGGCCAGGGAAGTCAACATCAATTGGAAACCGCCTGTTTCATGCTTAGGCGTAATCATCAGGCGATATTTGGTTTGTTTACTCGGGAGTTTACAACTACTGTTTATTGATACATTGTTGTTGTATGTTATTTTCTTCTAACGGTTATTTTGGTGGGCGTTAACGGATATGTTTAGATACATTCTCGGGGCTATAAGGATGGAAGCAGTTATGGACCAAGTTACAGTTTTCTGGCAACTTATAGTAATGTTTGTTAACTTTATTATTATTATTATGTCATTTTTCATCATATTTCGATTTCTGCTTTGGTCTCACTACCAACCAAGTCTGAAGGGAGACCTAAGGCAGGTCATGGCGTGTTGTTATGGCTCAATTTCATGTTTTTCTATCTTCCCTACCATCCCTAGCATTTCATTGATAAAAGTTTCCTTAGTGTGTGGGCTGTACTTAATAAGAAATAATTAAATCTTTTGTATATCTCTTAAGCTGGGGTTTCCAGGGATTCTTTCAATGTGTTGTTTTGTTCCATTTTTTATCATTCCAAGTGCACCTACTATCACTGGCACAACTCTTGTTTCCAATTTCCACATTTTTTCTCTTTCAATTTCCAGGTCCTTATATTTTGACAATTTTTCAGATTCCTTGATTGCTATGTTACAATCCGCTGGACAAGCCATATCAATTAATAGACAAGTTTTCTCCTTCTGGTTTTTAACAATAATGTCTGGCCTGTTTGCTTCAATTTTTCTGTCTGTGTAGATGGTGGAATCCCATAGAATGGTTACATCTTCTATTTCTGTAACCGGTGCTGGGTGATGTTCATACCAGTGTTTGTTTACAGCTTTTCCATAATGTTTGCACATTGTCCAATGTAAATATTGCCCAACTCTATCGTGGCGATTTTTATATTCATTTGGGGCAAGCACAGAACAGCCTGAGATTAGATGGTCAAATTGTTTCTTGGTGTTTATCACAAAACCTGCATTTTGGATCCATATTATTTTGCATAATATTTGCCTGAAAGTTTCTAGTGAAAAGACTTTGGTCTTGTGCTGCAAGAATAAAGCCTTCAGTTTCAGACTTTAATACAGATGCACGTAACCATCGATATGTATTAACTTTGTCAACATTGGATTTATTGACACGTTCTGGATATTGGCCATGCAGATGTTTGTCTTGACAGCGCTGTTTCATCTATTCAAGAGCTTTATCTTTGGCTTTCATTTTCATATTTTTTGCCGCAATAGTTGGTTCTTGGCTTCTGTTTTGCTTTTCTACAGAATCTACTAACTGTAAATCTTGTTTGTATTTACTGCCTTCTTTTAGTATTGAATATTTTTTCTTCCTTTCTTCATGTTGCCTTACTAATTGTATCATCCAATCCTTTGTTGTTTCTATGTATGTTAGTAAGCCAATAGTTGTTGTCTTGTATGACAATTCCAGCTGAATAAGACCTCTTCCACTTTCTTTACGGGGTATGTATAGACGGTCTACATCAGCCTTTGGATGATGCATCTTATGCTTAGAAAGAAGCTTTCTTGTTTTAGCATCCATTCGTCTGATGTCGTTTAGAGTCCAGTTTAAGATGTTGAAGCTATATTGGACAACTGGGATTGCAAGGCTATTAATGGCCATAACTCTGTTCTGAGAATTCAATTCAGTTTTAATATCATTTGTAGCCTTCTATAGTACACTTTACGCACTATTTCTTTCATTTTTTTATGGTGAATGTTTTCACTCTCATTTACACCTAGGTATTTCTAAGCTTCTTCTGGTTTCAATTCTTTTATTGTTACAGCAGGGTCTAAGCTAATTGAGGATGTTTCTTGTATTGATCCACTTAAAACTGTAGCTTTAGCACATTTATTCAAATTGAATTTCATTCCAATGTCTTCGCTGAAGAATTTTACAGTTTGCAGAAGACCTTCCAGCTCATTATCATTCTTAGCATATAACTTGAAGTCATCCATGTAAAATAGATGGCTTATTTTCTTTTGGCCTATTTTATAACCACATTCTATCTTATTAAGTTGACTGGTTAGTGCTATTAATAATATGCAGAATAGTAATGGAGACAAAGAATCACCTTGAAATATACCTCTTTTGATGTTTAATTCATCAGACTTATAGGTTCCATTTGTATGATTGAGGTAAAGGGTTGTTTTCCGTATAGACATGCACTGTTTGATGAAATTGATGATGACGGGTGATATCTTGTATATATTTAAAGTCTTTAAAATCCAGGAATGTGTCACACTATCGAATGCCTTGCGATAATCTATCCAGGCAGTACTAAGATTTTTCTTTGTACTGTAGCAGTTTTCCAGGATCATTTTGTTAATAAGCAATTGGTCTTTACACCCATAACAGCCACGTTTGCACCCTTTTTGTTCAATCGGTATCATGTCATTTCTTTCTAAGAATAAATATGTCTGTTTTGTTAAAATAGACGTTATTATTATTATTATTATTATTATTATTATTATTATTATTATTAATTTATGGTTGATTGTTATTATTACTTGTATTTATGTTTATGTGTGTGTTTGCCGTTTCTTGATTTGGTTTATATTTACTCCATCTATTTACTGATTCATTGGTTTGGATAATTTTTTGCTTATTTTGTTTAGTATATATATATATATATATATATATATATATATATATATATATATATATATATATATATATATATATATTCACGTCTCTGATTCGATGGGCGTATGGATTAAGAGTTAACGACTCCGACTGACACCAAATCGGTCGAGCTTCGATCCCGGCCAGAAGCAAGTGGATGTGTCTAGTCATACTGATGAGTTGTGATACACTGAAACAGAGTTGTATGTGGGTGACGAATACATATATATATATATATATATATATATATATATATATAGATGTGTGTGTGTGTGTGTGTGTGTGTGTGTGTGTGCTTGCCTGCATGTGTGTAAAGAAGACGAAGGAAAAATTTTCTTTAATCTAACATATTTCACTTTGACAAGCTTCCTCAGAGATTTTTAAAACGAAGGATTAATTTTTTTTTAAAGTATTTTTCAGCTAATAAATCCTTTGTCTTTAAAAATAAATCCCTGAAGAGCCTTTTTAATATGAAGCTTATTAGATTATAGACACTTTTTCGTAACTCTTCTTTATTTATTCTATTCATCTTTTCTGATATAATTCCATATTTTCAACTCGGTATATATATATATATATATATATGTGTGTGTGTGTGTGTGTGTGTGTGTGTGTGTGTGTGTCTGTGTGTGTGTGTGCGCGCACGCGTATTACAGTAATGATCAGTGTTGAAGCCTTTTAAATTAAGAGTTTGAGTTTAAGTTTTGTTTAACGACATATCATCCCCTGGAGGTTATTTAATGCCAAAAGTTTTGATTTTAAGATATCTTTTTTAAATGTTCGATTATAATGAGAAGGTTGATTTAGTCAGATTTTGATGAAAAAGTTTTATTTTTGTTGAAAACTGAAGATGTCATCTGGTTTTGTATTCAAAATGTAATGCTGGTAATAATTTTCTTCTTCAGAAACATATCATTGTAATAACATTTTTTCGTTGAAAAATGTGTATTTTTTTCTATAAAAGCCTATTTTTATGTATAGATATATTTCAATAAAAGTATAATTTTATACTTTCATAGTGTTTTAACCCCAGGTTGAGAGTTAACTATATACCCATAGCTGGGACCCTAACAGGTGCTATCACTCCGAGTCAGGGTGGACGTGGGAATAACAACAATTAAGAGATGGTCCCATGCTCCTCACAAACTCCCAATCAGAGGCCTTGCTGCCGGATTCAGTTCACCGCCATACCCAGAACCTGCAAAGTATGAACCACTGATTATGAGAATATGTTGCAAATATAACGGTTCGGCTTAGTGTTGAAAAGATTAAGACTGTAGTGACTGGGAACTATCTGCTTGGGTGTTGTTTTTTTCGGCTGAAGAAACTGCCTGTGTAAAAACTATATCTTACCGATAAAATACAAGAAATGTGTTGGGTTTTGCGGTGAAAGTTACAATTCGTGAACATTTTCCATTAAAATATAGATAGAGCAGCGGGACTCTGGTGACGTTTTGTCTATGGGAAGAAATGGCCATTTCTGATAACCTTTCAGCACCATTAGGCATATTCTCTCCCTGCAGTTTTCATTAACGAAACAAGAACAGTGCCGGGTCTCCAGATTTTATCAGAAGGATATCAACTTGCAGAGCTTTCCTTTTGTTTACTTTGAGCGCAGCCATTTCTTCATAGCTGGCCGAGCAGTTAAATGAGTGCCTTTGTCACTTCAGGCCAACCGATTTTGATTAGGCCATTTCCGCCTTTCACTTCCAAGTGCTTCCTTCACTTCCGGCTGTCGATTAACACTGTTGTCGTCTGAATAGCATTATTGTAACAATAACTTTAGAAGTACCGCTGTTGTCATTTGTACTCATCGATGTTAGAGGTTTGGATAAATCAATCGAATTATAACCAGATATCATTTTTATATTTTACGCTGATCAAAAGCTTTAGGTCTTAAATTTTAAATAGAAAAATTTCAATGCGAAATCGGCTGGAGGACCGATGAATAAAACTTCATACGTTTTACATGAAACGTTCAAATATAAAAAGAGCTTAAATCATTACTCCTCAATTTGAAGGAACATTGATTATTCTACTTCTATGCGACGTGTCCATTCATTTTATTCTTTATATATATATATATATATATATATATATAACATAAACTTATTTATAAATGGAACTTTGTCTCTCACTGTGTGTCTGTGTCTGTGTGTCCGTTACCTATAGATTCCAAAACGGCTGAACCGATTTTCTGGAAAATTTACACATTTGTACTATAAGCATCTGCGAATGTTCTTAGCTTGGTTTTGTGTCGAGGTACCGCCGATAAATATCGAAAATCGATAATCGAAAAATCAGATTATAGTAGGAGTGGTCCGATTTTAATCAAATTTGATACGCTCATAGACAAAGACATAAGAAACGATATTCAGAAGTTACAAGGCTGAAGTTCTTAGAATAGTGCAGAAAATCGATAATATATCTATATATAAAAGGCAAGATTTGTGTGTGTGTGTGTGTGTGTGTGTCCGTTTATCTACCTGTATGTCTGTATTTTTTCAGCCCTTTTATTTTAGTCTTTGTTTCGGGTTTGACTCTAAGTAGGTATAACGGTAGTTCTTAGTCTCAGACATGATACTATTTACTCAGAGGACTTATTTAGCCTTCAAAATTCAGTTTACAACGAAAAATCTTATTTGATATCGATAGCAGGAAATCACAATTTGACTTGCATCCATTCATTTTTCTTTCACTCTACAGTTTCGCTTTAACTGGAAACAACTAGTGATATTTAGTCTTTCGTGTCAACGTCCAAAGACTCAGGACCATTAATTAGTCTTAAAGCTTTAATTACACCCGAGCAACGCCGGGCTATACTGCTAGTATATATATATATATTAGAAAAAAAATTAGATCTATTACACTTTCATGGGTCATACATATTTCACCGCACAATGATGACCTTTACGGCTCGTCAGACCCAAATGATACAACAGTTCATCTACACAATATTTCCCCAAAATACTTTATACACAGGCGCACACATATCTATGTTTAGAATAGACATTTGTATCGGTAATTTACAAAAAAATAATATTCGCTTATTAAAAAAAAAAGCAAAGATAGAAAAAGGAAAAAAGAAAGAAGTAGACAATTGATTTATCAATTGTCTCCTTCTTTCTTTTTTCCTTTAGAAAGAAGAGAAAAAAGAAAAGAAATAGAAATAGAAAGAAACGGACAGTATACGGAGAAATAAATCAAGTATCGACATAGCGTCTGTAACAAATGGGATATATTTACGGTAGAAAAATAAATTGTAAATCATGATTTTAATACAAATTAAAAATATATATCCCTACTATTAAAATTATTTTAAAAATTAAATTGTGCAGTGAAATGTGTATTACCCATGAACTTATAATAGATCTAAAAGATTTTCTAAATTATATTATTCTGTTAAATTAAATGCGTTCTTTTGAGTTCGTCTCTATCGGAATTTACCTGAATAATATGTTCTACGTCATATATATATATATACATATATATATATATACAGAGAGAGAGAGAGAGAGAGAAAGCTTATACATAAAACATTTGGCGCTCGGTGTTAATATTACCTCATTTAGCAGCGGAAATGAGGTGTTACTTTCCAGACATGCTTACTTTTTTAATAAACACAACTACTATATACGCAACACGCACCATATGCCGAAAAGTCAACCATAAAAATAAATTAACGACACTCAACAGCATAACCCCTTTAAATTGTCTAAAGTGGACAAAATCACTTAGAATAAGAGATGCTGTAACAAATTTCTACACTCTCATATTCCCACCAAACGAACAAATATTATATCAACTAAACAGAAACTAATCTAATATTGCTTGTCTACATATTAAACCAAACATAAACACACTCACACACCTATATATATATATATATATATATATATATATATATATTTCATTTTGTTCCTAAACATATACTGTTAAATATAAGAGACAATGAATGTCTATTATGTTTAATCATGTGCCGTTCTAAATGTCGTATTTTGGCTTTAATTTCAGTTGAGCCATCTTCACAGAGGTTATTTAGACTGAAATATAATAACATCCACCATCACCGACGATTTTATTTGGTGTTGACATAAAACTCCGCTTGGTAACGGCAATAGTTACCAAAAATAATAAATGCAATGCGGTTTTATGACGTCACACCGCGGGATAGCACGAAATGACAACAAAACCGTGTAGTCAAATGCAATGTAATATGTTATGTCCGGATTCAAATGTGATTTTATAGAATGTTGGTTGTTTAGATTTGATGTACATGGCCTCCAATATCTGCAGGTTCTTCTTACTGTGTGTATGAGTAAGGATCACCGTATTGTTGACCAAAATCTGTCTGATAATACCTAATTGTATATCATTGTATATCTGCTGAATTCGTTACCTCTCTGCATGTAGGCAGTTTGCTGCCAGTAGAGATTCTTGATTGCTCTTATGTCTTTCCCAAATTTGTCGAGGTTGCTGAGCATCTCCATCAGTTCTTTGTGGCGTATTTTATCGAACGCCTTTACATAATCGAATAAACATAGGTACACATAGTTTTTCATTTGTATTGCCCTTTCGCAGCGTATCCTCAACACAAATATGGTGTTCCTTGTTCCAGTGTCTTTGACGAACCCGTACCGTTCTTGTCCTATCTCTGGCCTGCATCTGTTTTTTGCTCTATTCATCAGGATTCGGACGATCAGTTTTGAAATGTGGCTCATCAAACTGATTGTTCGATGGGATTTAAAATCGTTTGCACCTGGCTTCTTTGGCAGTGCTATGAAAATCGACGTTCTTAGGTCGTCTGATATTACACCCATATTTTAAATTTCATTTATTATTTCTGTAATTTTTTTCTATGCAGAATCTTTCGATGGTTACCAGCAGCTCTATTATAATACCGTCTTTTACTACGCGCTAAAGCGGCAAAAGGTGTTTTTCTAAACTTAACTTAGTTGTGACACAAGACCGAAAATTGAGCCACCAGTGAGGATCAAGCCCACTGTTCAGGCGTAACTGATCTAGAGAGAAATGTTTCTTAATCATTTCATCACATCGAAATGCCAAAAGCTGATTTGCAAACGCTGCTTAGATGTGGTACAAAACGAAAACTATGGAACACACAGTCAGTATGGAAACCACAATTCACTTATTATTGATATTGCTGGACTCAGTTTGCTAACCATTACACCATGTCAAATGTCAAAATCTCGTTTACTATGCGTAACTTAGATGTGGCACAAGGCCGAAAGTGTGGAGCACCCTGTGAGAATATCTATCGTGATTGGTATATCGAAGCAAGCTGACTAACAATTAGATCATGAAAAAAGGACATTCACAAGCCTTCAATATATATGCAGATATCGAACGTGTCGAATACAATTAATGTGTTGATGTTTCACTGCTGTATATCTTGTATATAAAAGGCATGAGCATAAAACGACTTTGGATTTCTGCACTTAAAAACAGGGATGAAAATACATCCTTGTGTATAGTACAGTCATCCGTATATATAAATATATATATTTGAAAAGATTTTAACATAGTAGCCATTAGAATCACAATATCGTGTATATATATATATATATATATATATTAGTCCTCCACATAAAAGCCTGTTTCGCTGTATCACAGCTCACTAGTGTGGCTAGACAGATACATCCACTTGCTTCTCACCGGGACCGACACTCGAGCGATTTGGTGTCAGTCGGAGTCGCAACTCCCTAAACCATAGGCGTAAGGAATCAGGGAAGGGAAATTTTAACGTATTGCATAGAAGCAGTGTATACACACGTCAGTCACCGAAAGAACTCAATTCATTTCTGAAGAGTCACGCATATAGCAGAAGTGGAAACTCTTTTTAAAATGTTCTTCTTCGGAGAGCTCAATCTTAATGAGAGCATAATAATTAGTCATCCACATACAAGCCTGTATCACAGCTCATCAGTGTTGCTAGATATATATTATTTTACTTACTTAGATTTTGGTCATAATTAAATTAGACCAATACACAGTTGTATTAAATAGATTTCAATACAATTATATTGTAAAACCTTGTAATATTTTTTTCATTCGTAAACGAGTCATTACGCGACCTAGATTTCTATCATCTGGTGACTTCAAGCGATTTGCAAATAGCATGAAAACAACACACGGATTGAAATATAAGTTGCATAATAACTCGTTTACGAATACACACACACACACACAGATAGATAGATAGATAGATAGAGAGAGAGAGAGAGAGAGAGAGATTAGATAGATAGATAGATAGATAGATATTCTGTAATTGGGAACGCAACAAACACTCTTTTATACAGGCTTCATTAAAAATGATAAACAAATTATTATTATTAAGTTTTTTTTTATATAAATTTCCATGTGTTTTTATAATGTTCTTCCTAACGAAACTCAGATTATATAAGAAATGGCCAAATGGTTATAATTTATGGCCCTTTCAGCTATAATTTTAGCCATTATATAAATGAATTTTGGTTTATTTGTAAATATCTCATTTAAACACACATCGAGGACTTCCAGAATCTATCCGTGATATCCTCGTTGATAAAACTTGCCTAATAGCTTCATCAACATGCAAAAGAAGGATAAAAATAAAGGATGTGTTACTAACAAAGAAGACATCCTACATTTAATAGCATTAATTATGAACATGGTAACAATGTGCTTACTGTGTTCGGGACTTAACATACACAAGACTATATGCATAAACTTTATACATGTTTATTTACAAGTAAAAGAAATCAAGTGATAAAGGCTAAAAAGATAGCCGAAAGTGCTGGAAGATACAAAACTTTTGGACAATTTTTATATAATTTGAATTCTGAAAAGCAAAAAAATTATTGAACACATGAAAAATTATATAAAAAATTAATGATAATACCTATTCTGTTATTTTTTAATGAAATCTCTCTCTCTCTCTCTCTCTCTATATATATATATATATATGTGTGTGTGTGTGTGTGCGCGCGTGTGTGTGTGTGTGTGTGTGTGTGTGTGTGTGTGTGTGTGTGTGTGTTACTAAAATATTTAATTTCTCACGATATTATTGAATAAATATGGATAGAATATTTAGCCATTTGTTATTTTCCCTTCTTATTCTTGTCTCGAAATTTATTTTCGAATCTTCGGGCAAAGATGCTAACTCTAAAATACCCAGTAATATATTTTAAGGTGTCAATTAATCTATCATACCTTTCTGCTTGATATTATTCTCTTACATTTTTATATTTTAATAAAGTATGAAAATAAAAATGTCATTAAGAATGATGAGAAAAACAAATATTGCTGACATTAGAAATGAAATGTGAAACAAATCATTGCTGACATTATATACTTTTTTAAAATAATTGTTATCAACACCTGACTACTTTGTGTTTTATCAGCTATCGTGCTAATTGGGCGTGCTTGCAATCTTACTTTTTTAAATAAGATGTTTTTTCAATTTGCCTAAAAATTTCCAAAAATGTGTACTTTACACCCATCTTATATTACCCTGAATTTTCCTTCAAAATATCACCTATTTTGCATAACAAAATAAGGTATCTATATTAAACCTTTATATTAACAATATAGTTTATATAGTTCAAATTGTCGGTTGTTTATAACCAGTTTCGTTAATCTTCGTTAATTTCAGTAACATGTTTACATTTGTTGACATTACGATACATTTCAGTGTAGAGATGGTTATTACGATGAATTCGAAAATAGGCTTAATTTGACTTCGATTAAACTGATCGTCATTGTGATCGAGAGGACTAAGACGCGCCAGATCCCATGATAGCTTCTCCTATGTAAATAGGGGGCGCAGGTTTGAATCCTGGTGAATGACATACATTTACATAACAAAAAGTTATCTTATATAATCAGGCCGGTAGTAATAAATATATAATACTGTTTGATTATAAACAGAATATCTACTTAAATACGAGTATCGATAAAAATTATTTTCAAACAAATCATTTTAAATATAGTTTATATTCACAAAATCTGACAGCGCCTAACAACGAAAATTGTATTTATTTATTTTTTTAATTGTTTTGCTTTTTTAAATATAAATCCTGTAGTGTTTTATTTTGAAGTGTGTTGCATTTGAATTCTTAAACTTTAATATTAATATTTGTCTTATGTTTACATTCATATTTTTGCTTTTTATGATGTGTCGATATATATTTTTTTTTAATCATTTCACCCCGAGCAAGGCGGAAATGCCACTGATGTGCAGGGGGTTACATAAATGTAAAAAGATTAATTAGAAAAGAGTGAGGAGTACAAACTAGTTAGAAAGGAACAATAGAAAGCTGAGAAAGCAGGTGCGATAACAGATACATAGGTGGAGAGAAAGGGAAGGTTATAACCTATTATAAAATATTAAGGGAAGGGGAGAGAGCTAGAGGACAGTAGTTGGTAGATAAGTATTGACATGCATTTACATTTCTGGAGGTTGTAGCCGTCAGGAAAGCAAGAATACGGGAGTGAGTTCCTCAGGCGGGAAGTGCGAGAGAGGAAGCTGCAGGAGTAGAATTGTCAAAAATGAAAGGATTTGCACTAAGTTTTGCCGCGAAGCAAGTTAACATTGTTTACCCAAATTAACGAGTAAATCTTGTGGCTGTGTAACCAAAACAGTGTTTTAATATTGGCTTATGGCTAGTAGCCTCGGAGAAATAATCTCACAAAAAATTCCTTGAATTGACATAAATTCGGTATTTCCTTTCTACACGCAATGTCCAGGTTAGATGTTTTTTACTTTTCTAGCAGCAAGTAATAAATTGTATTGATGGTCCACAATCGTTGATCGATATGTACTCAAAGATTCCCTATTCCTTTACTCACTTAACGCACCTATATATAGGATGCATCTGATCAAAAAAGAATGAATTCAGAACACTCTTTCTCTGTTCTAAAGTTGGTGCTAGAGTAACTCGAATTTTTCCACAAACACAATTTAATTAGCTCATTGTTCACACGACTTGGGAATAAGTATTTGTTTTATTTTATTCAAGTCCCATAAAACAATATGTCAAAAAGTAATTACTTCCAAATAGATGATGATGCTCTTTACAAAACCCAGTTTACATCTTTGAAGCCATTGACTTTGATAACCAAGTAAACAAAACTTTTTGCTAGTAGGTTTTCCATACAATGAAGTAGCATAAGTGTGACCACTAGATTCTACCAGAAAACTGAGGAAATTGACAAAACATATAACTTCATAATTAATATATAGGACATTGTTCCCCTCAGACATTCGCTTACATACCATATCGAACAGCTTTATAAAATGTTAAATAAAGATATTCTCCTACCAGCTTACGATATAGAAATAACTGTAGGACCAAGAGGTGAACCCATATCTATTCGATAGCTTGTTTGAGAATACAATGAAAACTGTCAGAGAAAAATGTAATAGGAGAGAAATATCTTCATATAGTTTTTATATTGATATTTCCACAGTTTATTTACTAGGAGAAATAGGGAAGAGAAACATGACACAATAATAAAGCAAGGATGTCATTATGAGATTTATATGTGTAGATGCTGGTGTGGGTTTTTATGTTAGATATATCATTTATAATTCTTTAATTACGTTCGTTTAAAAAACAAAATATAAAATTAACCACGGTATAATTTATGAACTTCCACATCATTGTGGCAATCAGAAATATTAAACGGAATTTAAATTACCTTCAGTCTTAATTCAACACCTAAAGATAGCGTTTAATATGTAGTTTATATCTCGAGCACTAGTTTATTAACAACAGCACGCAATGTTCGATAAATATATATATATATATAATCATATCGCCCCGAGCAAGGCGGTAACGCCACTGAAGTGCAGGGGGCTACATAAGAGAAAAAAGATTAGGAGATTGAATAGAAGAACAAACTAGTTAGAAGGAGCAAGAGAAGGATGGAAATACAGGTATGATGACAGTTGCAAAGGTGGAGAGAAAGGAAAGGATATACAGGGCGGTGTGGAAAGAATTAGAGTCAGGTAGTTAAGAGATGAGTATTAACCTTGCATTTAAATTCCTGGAGTTTGTAGCCGCCAGGAAAGCAAGAATAAGGAAGCGAGTTCCACAGACGGGAAGTGCGAGAAAAGAAGCTGAAGGAGTAGAATTGTCGTCTGCATTTGGTTGATCTAGTTTGGTGAGACCCAGATGCCAGTCTGGTTGCACGAGTAAAAACCTGTTGCGGAGACACCAGTGACTTGAGTTCGTTGGAGCAGAAGCCATGGAAGTATTTATAGAACTGACACAGGGAAGCCACATCTTGTCGGTGGAAAAGTGCCTGTAGTCGAGCACCCAACTCAGCACTTATCACATTACTGATTCTCCTTTGGAACCTGTCAAGAATACGGAGATGAACAGCAAGGGAACCAGACCAGATTTAAACCCGACCAAACTGGCGTCAGTCGGGGATTCTACCTCTGGGCTATGGGCGTTGGGTGGAAAAAGGCAGACATTTTAGCGCATATATTATCATTATACGCGCCTAATAGCTAGAATTCTCTAATTCATTTTACTGAATGAGCGATGCGTACACGCCAGAGTAACTACTGTTTTTCAAAGACTACCATTCTTCCAGAGTGATCAATCAGGGTGTGAGAGCGTAAATATTGTCATCCGCAGACAGATCTGCTTCGCTGTATCACAGCTCATCAGTACGGCTAGACTCCGATTGCTTTTTAACGCAGGATTGAAACCCGACCAAACTGGCGTCAGTCGGCGATTGTACCTCTGGGCTATGGGCGCTCGGTGGAAGAAGGCAGACCTTTTAGCGCATATATATATATATATATATATATATATATATATATATATATATATATAAAATTGCTGCGGCTAATTTGTATATATTTTAATATATATATATGTGTGTGTGTGTGTGTGTGTAAGTTTTTGCGTGTGATAGTGTGAGCGTGTGATTGTGTACATATATATATATATATATATATATATATATATATAATATTAACTATAGTAATTACAATACCAATAATAACAGAACTAAATCAGCCAAAACTAGTACTAATTAGGCTATAATTAATCGTCTTGAACAACCCACTGAGGACAAACTCGGAGAGAAAAGAGGGGGAAGTAAAAAAAGAAACAAACGAAGTACATGAACGAAAAGGCAAGTACCCGTCAGAAAGTAAAAAACCCAAGACGAAAACCCTAACACTAAAGCGTTAAATACGAAGTTAGAACAACAAAAACAGAAAATCTAAGCAGGAGCCAACAAACCTACCTAGGTTTCACCCTACGGCTCGTCAAGGTAAATTGGCCAATTTACCCTGACGAGCCGTAGGGTGAAACCTAGGTAGGTTTGTTGGCTCCTGCTTAGATTTTCTGTATATATATATATATATATATATATATATATATATATATATATATATATATGCATATATATATATATACATACATATAGATGTACATATATATATACATATATATGTACATATACATGTATATACATATATATGTACACATATATATATATATGTACCTACATACATATATATACATACGTATATGTATGTACATACATATATATTATGTACATATATATATATATATATATATCTGAGATATCATTGCAAGAACGAATATTACAATAGAAAAGAAAATAGACATAATTTGTGTCTTTTAGAAAAGCTTGTTATCTTAAAATATAATTTACTTAACATAATTTACTTAACAAAAGAAGTGAATTGATGATCAACTTCATGTTCAATAAATAAGGTATAGAGACTTCTAATACAAATAGAAGCTTACTTTTTACCCTTCCTTCTCTTTCAAAGGGATTTAATTTTTTTGCAGATTGAAAAAAAAAAGCTTTGATAGTTTTGGGGATTAATAAAGATGGCCGACCAAGAAGCATGCTTCAGGATTGAACAGAAGTCAATTACCAAGTTTTTGGTTGCTGAATGGTGCAAACCATTTGAAATTCATAAGATAATTCATAAGATAATGTATGGTGCCACATGTTTTATTCAAAAGAGGTCTACAAGTTGTCTAAATTGTTTAAAGAAGGAGGGAGCAGTGTTGACGATGAAGACAGGCCTGGGAAGCCTACAGAAGTGATGCCTCCTGAGGTGATCGAATCAGTCAATGACCTCATTCAGTCTGACAGAAGGGTGACAATTGATGACATTTCAAGGACTTTGAAATTATTTGTTGGGACACCACACAAAAGTTTCCATGATGACATCATCAACGCAAGCCTCACACAGCAGCCCAAACAGAGAAGACCATCAGCAAGCCGGGCTGGGAACTGCTCCCTCACCCCCCTTACAGCCCAGATTTTGACCTTTCAGACTTTCACCTATTTGGGTCCTTGAAAGCGTTCACGAGTGGCACGAAGTTTGAAATTGACGATGAAGTCAAAAGTGCTGTGAGCAATTGGCTGAGAAATCAGTCCAAAGACTAAGCTGAGGGAATACGGCAGCTTGTGCACAGATGGGAAAAGTGTGTGACACTGCTGGGCGACTACGTTGAAAAATAAAAAAAAGTAAGCTTCTATCTGTATTAGAAATCCTTATACAGAAAACTTCACCTTATTTATTGAATGGCCTCGTAATTAAAAGATAACAAAATAGCATCCCAGCGTTATAATAAATCACTACCCCAAACATTGCGAGAACGAAAACTTAAAATCCCGTAATAGTCAGTTCATAATATGCACTTCAAAAATGCATAGTGCATGAAATTCCGAGTTGTGCTATAGACGTGGGATAATATGTATATTTATTAGTATATAGCTCTGTTAAGCACTGTTTAACACATTTTTATTGACACCTGAAAAGCATCTGTATATGTGCATGTACTTGCGTATGTATGTAAATGCATATATATATATATATATTTGTCATCCGTATACAAGCCTGTTCTGCTGTATCACAGCTCATCAGTGTGAATTACTAAGAGTTGATCACACAACAGTTTCAAAAGTTTTAAACGCATTAGGAATGATTCAAAAACAAGGATATTGTTTGCGTACGAATTAGAGAGGCCTCGAACGACGTCTTCTCACCTGTGAACAGCTGCTTCAAAGGCAGAAAAAAAAAGATTTTGTGCATCGTATTTTGATCGGTGAAGAAAGAGTGAATGCACTACGATTCACTTAATCGTACAAGATCGTGGGATAAGCAATGCATCAACATCGACGACAGAGACGATTATTCATGGTCCGAAACTTCTGCTTTACATTTAGTGGGATCAGCTGGGTGAACTTTAACCAACCGATACCATTACGGGAGATCGCTTTCGCATACAGTTAATGCGTTTGGGCCAAGAATTGAAAGATAAAAACAGCCGCTATATGAGTGAGACACGACGAAGGGATTGTTCAACATGAGAACTATACGCCTTATGTTGCAAAACGGGTGAAAACTTGGAAACGCTTAAATGAGAAGTTCTGTCCCATTTGTCGTATTTAACAGAAATTTCTCCGATTATTACTTGTTATTATCGATGGCACATGGCCTGGCTGAGCAGCATGTTCATTCTTATGAAGATGACAATAAATGCGTCAAATAGTGGTTAGCCTCAAAAGACGTGTCGTCTTTCCGACTGGAATTCGAAATGATGCCAGGAAGATAGGAAAAAGTAGTAATTAGTGATTGTGAATACTTTCAGTAAACATGTTTGGTAGTCATTTTTGTAAAAAAACATAAATTTTTCATGAAAAATCAGCCAATACCTATTCAAAGTTTGATTATTTATATAACTTTTATCCCTTTGACACGGTTTATTTTTGAACTTTTGATTCTTACAGACATATTTTTAAAAATTCTAATATCGAGACATGAACCTCTGGTTTTCCTCTTTCTTATGTACTGATGATGACAAACTTAAATAAAATAATTTTTTCTTCTCAATTCCATCCCCTTTTTTAAACTTCCTGTGTATGAATATATTTTTAGGCTTCTTCCGGTATAAAACTTTTGTAACATATTTGTATTAATAAAGTATGTTTTCGACTGTTGCTGATGAAGCAAGAATTTTCTCGCTTAAATGGCCATCCAACGAATTAAATTTCGGAATTTTTAACTTACTTTATATATTTGGCTCTGTAAATAGATAATACTGTTTACATCGAGCACTCCACCTTGGTCGATTTTAATATTAATAAAATTAAAATTAATAGGATCGGGATTTTGGGATTTACCTAATTGCTCATCCTTTTTAGTTTTAATATATAGTTTTTTATGGATTCTATATTTTTGGGCAAATACCCTTGGGAAAGGTCTTAATCCGTCTGTTCCTTCCAGTTATGGGTTAAATAGCAGGACTGAGTGGGTTCTATAGCCTTGGTCGGCAACCAGTCTACCGCAGAAAGCAATGGCAACCTACTGCGGGATAATCTTCTGACCAGTCAGTCATGTCCCTTTCGAGACATGATCGCCCAAGCGTGTATCAAGTATGGCACTTAACTGACTGATATTTGTGGGACGAAAATGCTCAATATCAGTGATAGTAGAGATAAGCAGTCTAACGACTCTATCTTTTAATGGATGACGATTTTCTCTTCTATGTCGAAACTCAACGGTCCGGTAGCAAAGTACCTCGACTACCTATATGTCTTTGTTAGTGTGGGTTTATAGCTAAAAATGCGGGTTTATTCGCGTTCATTTTATTATGGGAATTTACTAATTATAAGCTGAATGTGTTTAGTTTATTCTTTTGGCGGTTAATGTATATTGTTTTATGTTGTTAAGAGATAATTCGTAATTTGAAAATCTATATTTTCCAGTAATTTCCTTTCCAGTAATTTCCTTCTTCAAACTCATGGCTCGTCCGTTGGCTTTCAGGAATAGACTGAATGGCGGTTAGGAACAGACTAGCAGACACGTGGAAAGACAGGGAACGCTGGGAAAGACCAAATGATCTCACCGGGTCAGCAACCCAGAGTTCATTAAACAAGCGCTACAAAGGAAACTAAAAGGAAATGCCCTCAGGATTCACCGAAAGGGAGGGAGGATGATGGATCCAAACAGATTAATCGGCAACGATCCCGGACCGAAAAACAATCTATGAATTTAGAAAACTGTACGGACTTCCCATGTGTTTGTGGTCGGAAATTCAGGTCCCAAAAGGGAGCGAAGATTCACCTTACAAAAATGGGTTGTGCTTCCCTGAAAATGGTTCAGGAGCAGCGCTCTGTCAATGCAGATAAGACGTCGGAAAACCAAGGCCAGGATGCATACTACAGTGCTGAGGATATCCAAGCTGTTGAATTAAAGGATGGGATGCAACTCAAACTGCCAAGAATCAAATTTCCACCAGCGTCCGATTCGGAAGCGTGGTGTATGCTAGACAACATCATTAGCAAAACATTACGTAAAGAACTGGGAAGAAAGAATTATCAAGAACGTTTTAACAAAAGTAGTAAAATAATCTACAGGGTTTGTAAGGAAGTCTATGGTGTGAAAGAGGAAAATGATAAGCCACCACCCAAAAAGAACAAACGTCAAAGGTTAATGCAGGATTTGAGCAATAAAAAAAGAAAACTAAAACGGCAAATTCGTTTCGCAAATTTTAACGAGAAAGAAGCCTTGCTTAAAATCTGGCAGGACTTTAAAGAGAAACATAACGCTCTTAGCAGAGCGGAAAATCTAAGGAAGAGACGAGTGAAACGGAGGAAAGATCAAGAGCGTTTCTTCCAGGGACCTTACAAATATGCAAGGAACATATTTGATAAACCAAGATCAGGTGTGCTTAAAATAGAGAATAGTATTCTAGAGGAACATTTAAGAGATATGTACTCTGATCCTAAACGACATATTCCTCTAGATCATAATAACAATTTATTTTGGACAGCCGTTTCTAAAGCGAAGTTCGACATGAAACCACCCACATGTGAAGAAATAAAGCGCATAATCAACAAAAGCAGGAATAAATCTACACCTGGCCCTAAGGGAATACCATTCCTTCTATACAAAAAATGTCCTACACTTCTTAAATGGTTACATACTAACTTAAAGTTAGCAAGGAAAAATTACCATATCAGCCAACAATGGATGATAGCTGATGGGGTGTACATACCCAAAAAAAAGAATTCCAAGGACATCAGTCAATTTCGGTCAATTTCGCTTCTCAATGTAGAAGGAAAGATATTTTTCGAAGTTTTGGCATCGAGGTTGACCAAATTCTTGATAACGAGTATATCGACACCTCAGTACAGAAGGGTGGTGTTCCAGGAATAGCTGGTTGCTTAAAACATGGAAACATGATCTGGGAGGCCATTCAAAAAGCAAAGAGTTAAAGAAAAGATTTGGATGTCATTTGGTTGGACTTAGCTAATGCCTACGGATCAGTACCTCACCAAATGATACATTTATCATTACAAATGTACCATATTCCTGAGGAAATATCTAAGATGATAGGAACTTATTCTGATGGTTTCCTCATGCGTTTCACTACAAAAGACTTTACAACTAAGTGGAATAGACTTGAGGTTGGCATTGCAATGGGATGTACAGTGTCACCAATACTTTTCGTTCTAGCAATGCAGCTGATTCTCAAAGCGATAAACAACAAGGCTGATGTTGTTGAATTTGGTGGAGATTATCAAATGCCACCAGTGAAGGCGTTCATTGTTGACACTACAATCCTCTCATCCAAAGTAGATTCGACTCACAAGATATTAAGTTTGATAGACAATCTAATAAGTTGGTGTAGAATGAAATTTAAACCAAACAAGTCCAGAAGTCTTTCTCTTAGGAAAGGAAAATTGAATAAAAACATGAATTTTGCAGTAGGTGGTCAAAGAATCCCTACTGTATCAGAAAAAGCAGTGAAAAGTTTAGGTCGGTGGTACGATCAGTCGTTAAAAGATACCAACCAATTAAAAGAAACATCCAGATCATTGCAAGAAGATCTCCATAAGATAGATCTTTGTCCTCTAAAAGGAAAATACAAGGTATGGTGCTTAGAGCATGTACTCATTCCAATGCTACTATGGCCCCTACTTCTATACGAATTTGGAATGAGTAAAATTGAGTCCATGGAAAGAAAAGTAAACAAATATATCCGAAAATGGTTGGGTTTGCCTCCAGGTTTGTCTGATATTGCATTGTACTGCAGACAAGCGAAGTTAAAGTTACCGCTTAAATCGATTGTGGAGGAGTATAAATCCGGAAAAATTAGACTTCAAATGATGTTGGATGACTCCAAGGATACAGCAATAACAGTATTAAATCCTACATTAAAAACAGGCAGAAAGTGGAAGGTCAGAGAGACAATAACAACTGCTAATGACAATCTAGCTTTCAAAGACGTCATCGGATATACTCAAGCAGGAAAAGGGTTAGGACTAAAGGAAAGGCAATGGTGGTCAAAAACTTCTGGTAAAGATCGCCGAGACATGGTCATCCAAAATGTAAGGAACGAAGAAGATCATAAAAGACTCGTAAAAGGAGTTCAACAATCCCAACAGGGCCAATGGACAAACTGGGAGGAGGCTCTGCAGAAATCTGTTACTTGGAAGGACATTGGCAGACGGCCCCATTCAGGTTGAGTTTTTTAATACGTTCCACATATGACCTGCTACCATCTAAGAACAATCGTGTTAAGTGGAAAAAAGAGAGTGATCCAACTTGTCCCCTGTGCAAGGAAAATCCACATACATTAGAACATGTTCTTAGTTCCTGTAAAACAGCCCTTGGCAATGGAAGATATACATGGAGGCATAATAATGTTTTGGATGAGTTAGTCAGAATTATAAAGAAATATATGAAGGCTGAGTCATCTAATTCAACCCAGAAATTTGTTGCAGAGGGAAAAAGGTATGTCGGTTCTAAGCAAACAAGCAAATATCAAGTTATACCCGGAAAAAATCTCCTTAGTTCTGGTAGCATTTGGGAAGTATCTGCAGACCTTCCTGGCTGGCGTAATGATTACCCCAAAATAATATCAAGTAAAGGTCTGCGACCAGATATTGTTCTTCTATCAAGGGTGAATTACAAATTCATCCTGGTTGAATTAACAGTACCATATGAAAGCAGGATGGAACAAAGCCACAATTATAAAACTAATAAATACGAAAATATAAAATCAGAGCTAATAAAAGAGGGGTATAATGTAAGTGTTAGAGCAGTGGAAATTGGAGCTAGGGGTTTCATTGCAGCCACTCTTTACCAATTTCTGGGTCAAATTGGAATCAAAGGGCGTAATAGGACCAAAAGTATGAAACGCCTAATAGAAATCACTGAAAATAGTTTTATGTGGATATGGAAAAAAAGAAATATTCCGTGGAGTGTTTCAGCGAACATGACGGCAGGACATGATTGATCTTGAGTGCGTAATGAGGTTCACGTTGCATTCTCGGAACGCAAGGTTTACCGTTTCTCGTTTTTCGTAAAGAAATCTCGCCGTTATACATTTGAACAAGTATAACTACACATGTATTTTGTTATAAAGGGGCCTCACATCAGTGAGGGTGGCCGGTGTGCAAGTGAAGCCGTTGAGAGGAAGGCCCCGAAACGGTGCACATTCTCTCCTGATGACCCCAATTAAAATATAAATTCAAAAGGACAAAAGTTCAATGAAGTCATATGCCGTAGACAAGTTCGGTGGAATTGTTATTGGTAAGAGGAGCATTTTATATTCAGCTCGCTTTAGGTGAGTGTCAATTACTTTCCAGTAATTTTCTTCTTTTGGCGTCAGTCTGTAATGGGTCACAAGTTTAGAACTTGTTGAAATCATAGAAATTCATTAATTCATCTAGCATTTTGATTAATCACTTGTAAATACGATTATTAATATGTTTATTAAATTTATCTATTTACAATATTTTTTTTAATCATTTCACCCCAAGCAAGGCATTCCACCGCCACTATTGCGCATGGGGCTACATAGGGGAAGGTAAAGAGAAGGAGTGGTTAGACATAGGAAATGTCAGGAGGAAGGTGATGGGTAAGTATACCGAGGATGAGGGTTGGGCAGATAGGAAGAGTGTTTGAAAGAATGGGAGCGAGTTAGTGTATTAGGAGGTGTCTATTGACCTTACATTTAAACTCCTGGAGATTGTAGCCGGCGGGGAAGCAATCATGTGGTAGGGTATTCTACAGTCGGGAAGTGCGAGAAAAGAAACTGTTGGAATAGAAGTTTCGGTTGCATTTTATCGGTTTCACGGTAAAAGTTTGGGATCTAGTTGCTAATCTAGTATCTCGTGCAAATTCGTATCTAGGGGGCACCAATGATCTAAGTTCATCGGAGCAGAAACCGTGAAAGTATTTATAGAAGAGGCACAGGGAAGCTACGTCGCGGCCCGGCGTTGCCCGCGCAACATAGAACTTTTTAGTAATAATTAAATTAACCGTTGGCATTTTTTTTTTTGCATATTTTCTTTTCTTAAAAAAAAACACACTATTTTTTTAATATTACTTTTACTACAAAATTACGGGGATAAATATTCACATTTTTTGGTGACCAAATGAATTTTTAAAACGTCGAAATAAAAATTAAATATAAAGGCACATTTTGTTTTAACAAAAAATGATTTGATTTCTTTGACGTAATTTAGCAACCATCTTAGATGTTTTATGGAGCAAATGTAAACACTCGGCTCCATTGGCCAAAAAGTGCGAAAGAGTAAATTGCTGAGCTTAAACTCAAAAAGTATGTGTTGACCTGGCTTCCCTGTAGATATGTGTCCATAGAAAGTTTGAATGGAGTAGCTTAAAAAATGTAGGCGTGCATAGGGAACAGTCACACACAGACTCACAGATTACCTTTTATATATAGAGATTAAATATACTTAAATAGGTTGATTCGTACTAGATGTTTTTTATTTATTTCATTAACGTATTTATTTTTGTGTGTGTGGGTGAGTGGTTGTGTGTGTGCTGGGGTAAACTGCAAACGAAACAGCCTATTATTCAAATTTGAGATACGAAATATCAAGCAAATACAAAGATGTAGCTATCTGAAAAGTGTTTTAAAGTGTAACATAGAAATCCGAAGATGCATTTGGATAATGCCTTCCAAAATCGAAGCAAATTACGCAGAAATTTTGTTAGAGACAAAGAAAAGAGTACTGAAATGTAATGTGATACAGATTCCTCTTTATGGCAGATGGAGAAGTGACATGAGGTATCGGAATGTTGCTTTATAAAAAGAATGCAGAGAATAGCATGGACAGGACATGTGAATAGAGGGGCAAAGATATATGGAAAATAGAAACACTATAGTCACTTTTTAATCAGAATCTGAAAACGACCATTAAAATTTCTAGAATACATAGTAAAAAAGCTGGATTGGAGAATTTGACACTGGCAGTACATATGGAAGGCAACAGAGATAGGAATGCAGCAAATAACCTACTAATGAGATTTATTTAATTTAGACAATATGCTGTCTGTCAATCATCACAGGCAACTTCTCCTGCCTTCCATAAGCATGGACCAAGTGAGTCTCCCCGAAAGCAATACTCTGCGCCTCCTCGGCTTTACCCTCTCCTCTGATCTCAAGTGGAACTACTACATAGCAAAATCTACTGCTAGGAAGGTTGTGTCACTGTGTCGGGCCAGGAAGTTTTTCCCACCTGAAACCATCCTGCATATATACAAATCAAATATTCGTCCGTGCATGGAGTACTGCTGCTATATATGGTCAGGTGCCCCCGCTGTTCATTGCCGTGTTCTTGACAGGCTCCAAAGGAGAATCAGTAATGTGATAGGTACCGACTTGGCGGCTAGACTTCAGCCACTTTCCCACCGACGAGATGTGGCTTCCCTCTGTCTGTTCTATAAATACTTCCATGGCTTCTGTTCCAACGAGCTTGAGTCACTGGTGCCTCTGCAACAGGTGTTTACTCGTGCAACCAGACTGGCAACTGGATCTAATCCATTCACATTTAGATCAACCAAATGCGATTCTACTCCTGCCCCTTCTGTTCCCGCACTTCCCGCCTGTGGAACTCGCTTCCTTATTCTTGCTTTCCTGACGGCTACAACCTCCAGGAATTTAAATGCAAGATCAATTCTCATCTCTTTCACTACTTGACCCTACTTCTTTCCACACAGTCCTGTAGATCCTTTCCTTTCTCTCACCTTTGCAACTGCCATCACACCTGTATTCCTATCCTTCTCTTGCTCCTTTCTAACTGGTTCGTCCTTCCCCTCATTCTCATCTAATTCTTTTACTATTAAGTAGCCCCCTGCACATCAGTGGCGTTCCCGCCTTGCTCGGGCTGATATGATTTAAAAATAAAAAAATAAAAATACTTGGATGTATCGTTCTCCAGACACACACATTGTTGCTACGTCTGCATTACATGCTGTGAGTTGCGATTATGATGAAGAATTATAATAACATTTTTTGGCGGTGTCATATAATATTATGAACACTGCTGTTTTTTTATCCTGTTGTATACATATATAGATGATAATAAAATTATAAATTTATATAATTTTAGATATGACATTAGCAAAGATTGTGTTCAACAAATAAATAAAACGATTGACAAGAGTATTACTGAAAGATAACATTTTTAAAGAAAGGTCATTGTAATAAAGGTGCTCAGTATCAACAGATGGGGCATTAATCGGAGAAAATACATTCTCCTTCTAACGTAGCGACTCATATTTTCATGGCACTTCATATATGTCTCTAAAGGGATATATATATATATATATATATATATATATATATATATATATATATATATATATAAATTAGAGAAAATTTTCAAAATTCAAAGGTGTCGGATGTACATTTCCACATAGGATCTATAATAGAGATTCTACGTCACGTCAGCGACATTGTTTTGTTCCAAATGGCGAAGGCCCTGGGGTAAACTGTGGAAGGGGCCAGGTTAACAACGGTCACAAAGCAGAACAGGATAGTGGCGGTGTTACAGGGTGTTGAAACGGTATATTTAGGAAAGAGAGGAATAGATTTAAATGTAATATCTTAAAAAATTTTAATTAAGTTTATCCATTACAGGAAGTCATGAATTTAAAGTTATTAAAGAAATATATATATATATAAGGATTTGGTAAAGGAGTTCATATTTTATAAAGATAGACAACTAAAGGAGTTAAATTACTTTTTTTAGGTTAAGATTTTGAGCTGTTTGAAGAGGTGTATTTAGGCGGGAAGGAATGAGTTTCAATATAAGATTTAAAAAAATGTTATTTAAGTTTATTTAATTAAACCTTTTAGGTAGAAGCGAGCTAAATGCTAATTACAGGAAGTTATCAGCTTAAAAATGATTAAAGAAAAATATACATATACATGTATGTGTTAACCAAGAAAAAATGGGTTTAGTAAAAGAATACAGTCTCCATCAAACAAAAAAAAACGACTTAGTGGTTTAGGCAAATGTAACCGGGTAGAACAATGTAGTACGTCGACGTAATGGACGTTACTCGTCGTATGCAGTATCCTGAGACGTAGGCGTAGTCAATAGCCGTAGACCAATAGCGGTAGATCTCGAGTGAAAAATCTCTAGTAAGAGACCAATAGACCTCTAGTGGTATTCTCTGGACGTCCTCGTCTTAGTCTATATTTATGGCTGACGCCAGCCAATCACATTCCAGTGAGGGAAAACCAAGGTCTATGCATATTCATTACCTATACATTACATCAGACTTATATTTACTCATCATTATCAAACCAGTTGAAAAAATTGTTATCTCCGCAAAAGTAAGAATAAAAAGAGACTGATGAACATTTAAATTTAATTATGACGAGTAGAAAAAATTTGCCATAGGTATTATGAAATGTAAAACCTCAAAATGAAATAAAAAAAAAACAAGACACTATAAAGCGATTGAATTATCAGACAATAACACGTGATGATTCTCAGTAGGTAACCTGTCTTCTCTCTAGTGTAATTCTGGTTCTCTTTCTAATAATAACAAGAATACACAATAAACATGAATTATATAACCTTAATATTTTTGTACAATCTTGTTTATTCCTTTTTTTCTCTCTTTATTGTCATGAAATGGAAAATATGTAAGAGAACTTTGGGAACTTCTGTATAGACATGCTTTGAGTATAGATCGGTTTCATCCGATATTTTATCTCCCTTTGATTATATCATAAGTAATTTCCGTTTTCGAAAACCATTTCTAACAACGAATTGATAATTCTAAATAATTGCTTATTATCTGCGAATAGCAGTGCAATGGATATCGGCTCGAAACGAGAAATCTGTGAATCCGAGTTCGAATTCCATTTGAAATCCTTGCATTCACTTACGCCCAAATACCCGTTGGGAAAGATATGAATCCATCTCTTCCCTCCAGTTATGGATTAAATGATAGAACAGACTGGGTTCTTCTGCTCAGTCAGCCATGTCTCGAAAGAGACATGATCGCCCAAACGTGCATCACGTATGGCACTTAACTTGTGGTGATAGCAGGGACCGTATATTTGCCCTCAGAGGTCCAGAAAGCAAATGACCAAAACTGGTCTTTGCGCATCTGGCTCCACGCAGAAGTTCCGGTAAAAAACCCAAAATAAATAAATATTAAATTCTTTTTATGGACTCTTTTCGCGACCCGTTGTGAATTTTGTTTATCGTCCAATGGGAAGCCCAGAATTAAATCCGGGTGTGAATTCCCAAATGACTTGTTTGGACCCCCAAAGACGAAATAAAAAGCCGACACAGGATGCATCGCCAGTTGAGAAAATACGTTGCTTAACCACATCATACTTCTTTCTCATCTTCTTCTTCACTGTTCCCTGAGCAACTTACCCGGTGGACTGAGCGTAGATATCAAAGACATTCCTAACAGACAAATGCTCACACATACATACGCACAAACACTTTTCGGCATTTACTGCTACGAACATTTTAACGGCCTTTGTACCAACCAAACGACATTACTTTTATTTGTAAAACACCTTAATAGCTATATATATATATGTTGGGAGACTTTGTAAACAGTAGCGACTCCAGCATATACGTATCGCTCATTCAATATGAATTAGAGACACTCTAGCTATTGGGCGTGTTTATATGCGCTAAAACGCCTGCCTTCTTCTACCGGACGCTCATGGCCTAGGGTTAGAATCGCCGACTGACGCCGATCGGTTTCAATCCTGGGTTATGGAAGCGATCGGAGTCTAAGCCGCACTGATGCGCTGTGATACAGCGAAATAGATCTGTCTGCAGATGACTAAAGTATATATATGTATTTATATATATATTGTCATCCGCAGACAGATCTGTTTCGCTGTATCACAGCTCATCAGTACGGTTAGACTCCGTTTGCTTTTTAATCCAGGATTGAAACCCGACCGAATTGGCGTTAGTCAGCGATTCTACCTCTAGGCCACGAGCGCTCGGTAGAAGAAGACAGACTTTTTAGCATTTATATCATTATACACGCCCAATAGCTATAGTGCTCTAATTCATTATGTTGTTTCTATTTACAATTTGATTTTCTTGTTTATACCCACCTTGTAGTGGGCTATCTACTAACAAGGCCAAATTCAGTCAATCTGTTTCAACACACAACTACACTTCACTAGAACGGATAACCCACTGTAAACTGACTGACTGAAATAATCGTTCCCTCAATATTTCATCGCAGGTGATAAGAAATTAGATGCATCCGACAATATTCCAAACTTTACCGGTTTTTACCATTACAGCTAATGTTCACCATGGACACTAGGAAGAATCATCCCGATTGTTTTTTTTTTATTCCATTCGTAAGAAAAGATTTTGGAACCGCTACTTTCTGTAACTGACTTCCGAAAGAATTACTAAACTACTTACCTATTCATGACTAAAATCAACCGTTATCTATCGTACATATCGTCTTAAACTAAACTTTTCCTTTCCTCTTCATGTGATCATACAGTAACCACATTCGGTAATCTTTTCTTTTGAGTGGCTTTTGATCTAATATTGGTTGAAAATTTAGTAAAATATGCAGTGCATTTACAAAGATAATATTTACAATTCGACACCACAAGATTATCTTTATGGAGTACAGTCGACGTGGTATCCGTTATCTGAATTTATTATAAAGGAATGAAACGGTAAATACATTCTTATACGGCTTACGGCCTATCACGTTGAATACACCGGTTCTCGCTCGATCACCGAAGATAAGAAACGTTGAGCCTGGTCAGTACTTAGATGGGTGACCGCTGTGGAATACCAGGTGCTGTAAGCGTATAGTGACGGATGTGCGTTGTGGTGCAGTGGATATCGGCTCGGAAAGAGAAATCGGTGAGCCGAGTTCGAATTCCAGTTGAATACCCTGCATTCATTAAGCACTGGTACCCTTGGGAAAGGTATTAATCCGTCCCTTCCCTCCAGTTATGGGTTAAATAACAAGGGTAGTACTTGGGGACGCTGCCCTTAAAAACAAATCCCAATGAATCTTGATACTCGAAAAAAAGAAAAATGTATTACTAGTCATAAAACTTATATAAAAAACAACAATAAATTGTTGAAAGAAAAAGGTATTACCAGCAATAAATAAATAAAAATTTAGTTGGCAATAAATGACCTGCCGAGGTTGATTTACCATAAAAAACAAAACAAACAAAAAGGTCTTATACACCCAGAAGCTGAAATATGTTCATATACGCTTCGTTAAAACGTGCTTTGCGATCTTCAACAGAAAAAATGTTGTTTTCCAGCAGGAAATTTTAAAGCCGCATACAGCAAGAAATAGTTTGTGCGGATTTCTATGCAAATGAGTTGTATTTAAATGCTACGCCGCTAAATGTTTTGGACCTTATATACGTAAGGGGTAACGGTGTACCACGCATTGAGTACTAGAACAGCGAGATATACAAGACATAACAAATGGCGTCGCAGATAAGATGCTTCAGTCCCATAGACGATCCTGAATAAATGGATAAAAGCCTTTGCGACTACAGCAAGAGTGATCTCAAAGACTCAATCATGGAAAGCGGGCAGAATCAAATAATGGACGCGCTTATGGCTTCTGTGGGGTGCGAGCCGTTAAAGAAAATCCCTAAGACGCGCACTTCATTTTGCAGAAATGCAATAATACGGTTTTGATCGACAAGAAGTGGCAGTATGTTTTGGCTCATGCGGATCAATTTAGAAACAGAATTGGTATGAGGAAGGTAACTACGATGACAAGGTAGAACAGAGAACAGAAACGCAGGAGCGAAAAAAGAGAGAGAAAACTGCAGTAATGAGGACAAACCAAAAATGGACAAAGGTGGGGAAAAAAACTTTTTGTCATATTTCCCTAACGTTTTTCTATCATAAACTTTCTGAAGTTTAATTAAAAGGTATCGAAGTGCTGTCTTGTCATTTCTAGCAAAGGAATAGGTGAATATCGACGATTAATAAAAAGAAATTGTTAGTTATTTTATTAAGAATAAATTTGATAAACAAACAATGAAATTGTTTATGATTCAACCAAATACGTTAGCGAGGCAAAACGATATTTAGATATTAAACTTTCTGTAATTTCAACTTCGTTTTTATAATTCTTTTTATTCGTTTATTTTAAGTTTTTCATATACCACAGTAGATCTTTACTGAATTAGTAATTTGAAGCGATAAATTAGTATACCGTGGTCGTATATTAATCGTATAGAGTTCACAGATCAAAATGTTTTCAAGGCAAATTCGATTGTTTAAACAACACACTTCACGGCTTTGTATGTCCCTAGAAATTTATGATCATAATTATGGGGTAGACAATGTTTTATTAAAAAGCTGATATAATTTATTGTATTAACTTTTTATAGAAGCATTTTTCTGATAAAAAATAGGATCAGAAACATTATTGTAACATACATTTACGTGGAATGTGTTGTGTTGCTCAAGATTTAGTGCCTTTTATATTCGTACAAATTTCTGTAAACTTTAAGTTGTTTCACCGAAATCTGAAAAGTCGAGTCATGTTCTTAAATGGCTTCGTCAGATCGGGATTTTCATAAGTTTGTCATGCATGGCAACAAAACCTGTTCAGAAATATCAAGACTGTAAGCTTTATAAAGTCGTTTACTTAGATGAATGTTTAAAAATAATTTTGAGCGAGTGACGCCTGTGAGATTTGATTAAATTATTTAAAAATGCAATTGGGAAACTTTCACATGTATTTTATTGTCGTAGAACTCGCCAAGGGCTTTATCAGTCATTAATTTTAAAATTAAGATTCCTCAGAAAATGCAAAGAAAAAAATGGAATTAGGGTATTTATAGATATCATTATTATGTCATTTTTCATTATAATTCCATTCCTGCTATGGTCGCACTACCTACCAAGACTGCAGGAACACCTAAGGCAGATCGTGGTGTGCGGTTATGGCTCCATAGACAAAGTTCCCCTTAGTGTGCGGGCTGTACTTAACAAAACATTTTTTGTATATCTCTTAAGCTACGGTTTCCAAGGGTTTCTTTCAATGTGTTTGTTGTTCCGTTTTTTTATCATTCCAAGTGCACCCACAATCACTGGTATGATACTTGTTTTCAATTTTCACATTTTTTCTATTCCAATTTCCAGGTCATTATATTTTGACAGTTTTTCGAATCCCTTGGTTGTTATGTTACAATCAACTATTATTATTATGTCATTTTTCATCATATTTCGATTTCTGCTTTGGTCTTACTCCCAACCAAGTCTGGGGGAGACCTAAGGCAGGTAGTGGCATGTTGTTATGGCTCCATTTCATGTTTTTCTATCTTCCCTATCATCTCCAGCATTACATAGATAAAGTTTTCCTTAGTGTGTGGGCTGTACTTAATAAGACAATTTTTTGTATATCTCTTAAGCTGGGGTTTCCAGGGATTCTTTCAATGTGTTGTTTTGTTCCATTTTTTATCATTCCAAGTGCACCTACTATCACTGGCACAACTCTTGTTTTCAATTTCCACATTTTTTCTATTTCAATTTCCAGGTCTTTATATTTTGACAGTTTTTCAAATTCCTTGATTGCTATGTTACAATCCGCTGGACAAGCCATATCAATTAATAGACAAGTTTTCTCCTTCTGGTTTTTAACAATAATGTCTGGCCTGTTTGCTTCAATTTTTCTGTCCGTGTAGATGGTGTAATCCCATAGAAAGGTTACATCTTCTATTTCTGTAACCGGTGCTGGGTGATGTTCATACCAGTGTTTGCCTACAGCTTTTCCATAATGTTTGCATATTGCCCAATGTAAATATTGCCCAACTCTATCGTGGCGATATTTATATTCATTTGGGGCAAGCACAGAACAGCCTGAGATTAGGTGGTCTATTGTTTCTTGGTGTTTATCACAAAACCTGCATTTTGGATCCATATTATTATGCATAATATTTGCCTGAAAGTTTCTCGTGAAAAGACTTTGGTCTTGTGCTGCAAGAATAAAGCCTTCAGTTTCGGACTTTAATCCAGATGCACGTAACCATCAATGAGTATTAACTTTGTCAACATTAGATTTATTGGCACGTTCTGGATATTGGCCATGCAGAGGTTTGTCTTGCCAGCGCTGTTTCATCTGTTCACGAGATTTGTCTTTGGCTTTCATTTTCATATTCTTTGCCGCAATAGTCGGCTCTTGGCTTCCGTTCTGCTTTTCTACAGAATCTACTAACTGTAAATCTTGTTTGAATTTACTGCCTTCTTTTATTATTGAATATTTTTTCTTTCTTTCTTCATGTTGCCTTACTAATTGTAACATCCAATCCTTTGTTGTTTCTATGTATGTTAGTAAGCCAATAGTTGTTGTCTTGTATGACAATTCCAGCTGAATAAGACCTCTTCCACTTTCTTTACGGGGTATGTATAGACGATCTACATCAGCCTTTGGATGATGCATCTTATGCTTAGAAAGAAGCTTTCTTGTTTTAGCATCCATTCGCCTGATGTCGTTTAGAGTCCAGTTTAAGATGTTGAAGCTATATTGGACAACTGGGATTGCAAGGCTATTAATGGCCATAACTCTGTTCTCTGAATTTAATTCAGTTTTTAATATCATTCGTAGCCTTCTATAGTACTCTTTACGCACTATTTCTTTCATTTTTTTATGGTGAGTGTTTTCGCTCTCATTTACACCTAGGTATTTATAAGCTTCTTCTGGTTTCAATTCTTTTATTGTTACAGCAGGGTCTAGGCTAATTGAGGATGTTTCTTGTATTGATCCACGTAAAACTGTAGCTTTAGCACATTTATTCAAATTAAATTTCATTCCAATGTCTTCGCTGAAGCATTTTACAGTTTGCAGAAGACCTTCCAGCTCATTATCATTCTTAGCATATAACTTCAAGTCATCCATGTAAAATAGATGGCTTATTTTCTTTTGTCCTATTTTATAACCACATTCTGTCTTGTTAAGTTGACTGGTTAGTGCTATTAATGATATGCAGAATAGTAAGGGAGATAAAGAATCACCTTGAAATATACCTCTTTTGATGTTTATTTCATCAGACTTATAGGTTCCATTTATATGATTGAGGTAAAGGGTTGTTTTCCATATAGACATGCACTGTTTGATGAAATTGATGATGACGGGCGATATCTTGTATATATTTAAAGTCTTTAAAATCCAGTCATGTGGCACACTATCGAATGCCTTTCGATAGTCTATCCAGGCTGTACTAAGATTTTTCTTTGTACTGTAGCAGTTTTCCAGGATCATTTTGTTAATCAGCAATTGGTCTTTACAACCATAACAGCCACGTTTGCACCCTTTTTGTTCAAGCGGTAACATGTCATTTCTTTCTAAGAATAAATATGTCTGCTTTGTTAAAATAGATGTTAATAGTTTATATGTTGTCGGAAGACATGTAATTGGTCTGTAGTTTTTCGGGTTGTTTGTGTCACCATTCTTGGGTAGAAGAAATGTAATTCCTTTTGTCAACCATGCAGGAATTTTAGTGGGGTCGTCAACCATTTCTTGAAGTTCTTTGGCTAGTTTTTTATGTGATGCGCTTAAATAATATAGCCAAAAGTTAGGAATTTTATCTATGCCTGGGAATTTCCAATTGTGTGTTTTTTTAGTGCATATTTAACATCATCATTATTATTATTATTATTATTATTATTTTCAGATTTCTGATATAGTCGATGTAAGTTCTGGTGAAATGGAGGATGTGCGTATGGTTCAGTGGTTATCAACTCGGAACGAAAAATCGGGGAACCGAGTTCGAATTCCAGTAGAATTGCTTGCATTCACTTACGCACAAATACCCTTTGGAAAGGTATTAATCTATCTCTTCCCTCCAGTTATGGGTTAAATAATAGGACAGATTGGGTTCTATAACCTTGGCTGGCAACCAGAAAGTACTGGCAACCTACTGCTGGATAATCTTCTGCCCAGTCAGTCATGTCTCTTTCGAGACATGATCGTCCAAAGCGTATATCTCGTATGTCACTTAACTGACTGATAGAGTGACACTACAAAGGAAGTTTGTGGGACGACCTAAGGCAGGTAGTGGTGTGGTGCTATGACTACATTTCATGATTTGTTCTTTCAACACCCATAACATCACGAGCGTTACCTGTGTGGGCTTTAATTATCAAAACAATTTTAGTATTTTTTTGTATACTGAGATTTCCAGGGAGTTTTTCAATGTTTTTTGTGTTCGATTTTTTATAATGTGACTGATAATATTCTTGTTCCTAATTTCCTTCTTTTTTTTTTTCTTTCAATTTCCATTTTCATTTCTTTCGAATTTGAAGTTTTTATACTTTGATAGGATGTGCGTTGTGACGCAGTGGATACCGACTCGAAATGACAAATCGGAGTACCGAGTTCGAATTCCAGTTGAATTCCTTGCATTCACTTACGCACAAATAACATTATGAAAAGGTATTAATCCATCTCTTCCCTCAATTTTTCGGTTAAATAATAGAACAAACTGGGTTCGATAGCTTTGGCTGGCAATCTGTCTACTGTAGAAAGCAATGGCAACTTACTGCGGGATAATCTTCAACCCAGTCAGTCATGTCTCTTTCGAAACATGATCACCCAAAGCGTGTATCACGTATGGCACATAATTGACTGACTGATACTTTGATATATTTTCAAATTTCTTGATTGCAACGTAACAGTTCACTGGGTAAGCCATGTCAGTTAGCATTTTGTCTCTTTAATTATTATCATTAACTGGTTAAATGTTATATAATTCAAAGTATAAATAAAACAAATAATATATATATATATATATATAGAGAGAGAGAGAGAGAGAGAGAATGTAATATTAAAATATTGGTAAAACTCATCAATATTGTCATTCTTTGGACACCTCGAGGTGGTGTAACGGTTAGTAAGTAGATCTCGCTAGAATTATTACAATAGGAGTAGTGAGCTCGATTCGCACTGAGTGTCCCATACTTTCGTCCTAGTGTCACATCTAAGCTACGCTTAGAAAATCACCATTATTATACTTTTAGGTGATGTTTGTTTTTGTTTTTTTTGTTTTTTTTTTTAATCGTTTCACCCCACTCGAGGTGGTAACGCCACTGATGCGCAGGGGGCTACATAAGAGAAGAAGATTAGGTAAAAGGAGAATAAAAGACGAACCAGTTAGAGGGAGTGTCAGAGAAAAGAGCAAGAGAAGGATGGAAATACAAATTTGATGACAGTTGCAAAGGTAGAGATAAAGGAAAAGATACACAGGGTGATGTAGAACTGAAGTTAAGTGGTTAAGAGATAGGTATAAACATTACCCTTAAATTCCTGGAGGTTGTAACCGTCAGTAAAGCAAGAATATGGAAAAGAGTTCCACAGGTAGGAAGTGCGAGAAAAGAAGCTGTGGAGTAGAATTGTCGGCTGAATTTGGTTGATCTAACTGCGAATGGGAGGACCCAGTTCCCAATCTGGTTGCACGAGTAAACTCATATCGCAGAGCCCCCAGTGACTTAAGTTCATCGGAACAGAAGCCATGAAAATATTTATAGAAGAGAGGGAAGCCATATCCCATCGGAGAGAATGTGGCTGGAGTCGAGCAGCCAAGTCGGTACCTATCACATTACTGATTCTACTTTGGAGTCTGTCGAGAACAATGAGATGAACAGAGGAGGCGTCTGACCATATATGACAGCACTATTCTCTGCACGGACAGATGGTTGATTTGATTGTTATTATTGAAGTCGTTGCTGTTTCTACTTCTTGCCCTGTTAAAAGAATTCTTAAAAGTTAAATAATAGACAACAATCGATTATGATGAATAGAAAAATAAACATTAAAAATTAAGTATAATGTATGAAGTAAAAAAAATGATTGCTAAATAAAATACACGGTGGTAATTATATTAAATGTCATTAAGTTAAGTGCCATACGTGATACACGCTTTGAAGATCATGTCTCTGTCAAGATATAACTGAGTAGGCAGTAGGTTGTCATTTCCATCTGAGGTAAACTGGCTGCCATCCAAGGCTATAGATTCTAACCTGCCCTGCTATTTAATCTATAGCTGGGGAAGAAAAGTTGGATGAATACTTTTCCCAAGAGTATTTGTGCGTAAGTGAATAAAATGTATTTAAGTCTAATTCGAACTCGGATCTCCGATTTCTATATTTCGATCCGATATCCACTGCACTAAAATGCAATCATGATATTAAAACGTAGAATTTGAGCTAAACACTAATAAAGACTACAGCATTTTTTCTATGTGTTTTATAAAGTTTAGGACATTGTAATGATAAACGAAAGGTAACTATCTAAACTAATTTATAAATGGAATTTTGTCTGTGTGTGTGTCTGTTAGACTCCAAAACGGCTGAACCGATTTTCTTGAAAATTTACACAGTTGTACTATATGCATCCGCGAATGTTCTTAGCTAGGTTTTGTGTCAAGGTACCCTAGATAAATATCGAAAATTGATAATCGAAAAACATCGGGTTATAGAAGAAGTGGTCTGATTTTAATCAAATTTGAGACACTCATAGACAAAAAGATAAGAAAAGATAATCTGAAGTTTCAAGGTTGCAGTTCTTACAATAGTGCAAAAAATCGATAATATATATATATATATATATATAGATAGATAGATAGATAGATAGATAGATAGATAGATAGATAGATAGATATATCTGAGTGAGTACAGAACGAAGAGAGAAATTTTTTTCACCGTCCAAAATATTAATTTAAAACAGTGCTCAATATATGATGTATAGAGCTGTGAATATTATATATATATATATATATATATATATATATATATATATATATATGAGGAAATACGTTTGTGTGTGTGTCTGTTTATCTGCCTGTATGTCTGTACTTTTTCAGCCTTTTATTTTAGTTTTTGCTTCGGGTTTGGCTCTAAATAGGTAAAATTGTAGTTCTTAGTCTCAGCCATGATACCATTTACTCAGAGGACTTATTTAGCCTTCAAAATTCAGTTTACGACGAAAAAAACTTATTTGATATCGATACCAGGAAATCAAAATTTGACTTACATCCATTCATTTTTCTTTCAGTCTACGGTTTCGCTTTAACTGGAAACAACTATTGCTTTTTAGTCTTTCGTGCCAACGTCAAAAGTGTCTGAGCTCCAGGACCATGGATTAGTTTTAAAGCTTTCATTACACCCGAGCAACGCCGGGCTATACTGCTAGTCTTTTATAAATGTTATGAACCTACTCTTTTCGAACTATAGTGAACTCTTTCTATTATTTTTAATATCGAGAGATTATGTCTCTCGGTTTTGTGTTTAGTTTGGTTGATTCACCCCGGTCTAATACTTGTCAGTCCGACTGACGTGTTACACACTTTGTATTTGTCATTTCGTTAAATATATATGTTTCACTAATAACCGAGTTCGAGCTTTCTTCCGGCCCTATTCTGAGTCATGACAATAAATAAAAGAAATCAAATGTTCTGCAGAATGACTCTTTAGAATAAAGTATGTAATGTTAACTTACCGGACTGCAATCTTCTCAAATCACAATTTGTTTGTTTTTCTGTTTTGTCACTTCGCGTCCGAAAAATAGACAACCGGAATTGATATTTGAGAATGTCCCCTATCAACAGCTCGAATAACGGATTTAACAAACAAACCAGGTGCTGACATATACAGAAGTTCTTAGACATTTAATCAATAGCGTTAATGTTTATTTAAATACTTTATTTGTTTTGTTTTTTCTCTTTAACGCATCAATTTTTGCTATTTGTCTTTGATGCGTGCTCTTTTATTTAACAAAACAGCAGTCCTCAGACTTCAGAAAACTAACATATTCCTCAGCTTTTTCTCTTTAGAGATTTTTTAATAATAAAATATTAAACGGTTTGGGACACACACGCGCACACATACATTCCCCGACACTATATATATATATATATATATATATATATATATACTACCGACCGTAATTATTAGGCAATCGCAATGTTTTAAAAGATTATGTATTTCATACTATTTTAGTATTTATTGCCAAGTGAATAATTGTAAAAGAAAATAAAATAGTTCTTTTGCTAATACTGCACAATAACATGTGCACCAAATGGATATATAAATATTTAATAATTACCAATATTGCAGTTTCATCCATGAGAGAAGGAAGAACATTTAGGGTGATTCGAACGAGTTCATCTTTGTTTCCTTACCTTGTAAATTTTTGGAAAGTAATAATAAAATTTGTTTAAACAAAATAGAAACAAAAACACTTAAACTTAACATTAGAAAGATATAGAATTTGGGCGTTCATAAGGAGGAATTAAGTCGAATTCGAACTCAAGTACCCCCAGACTGGCAGCAATGTCACACCCATTTACAGTTAGATCAATAAAATGCAGCCGACAATTTTACTCCACCAGCTCCTTTTCTCGCACTTCCCGCCTGTAGAACTCTCTTCCATATATTTGCTTTTCTGACGGCTCCAACCTCCAGGAATTAAAATCCTACGTTAATACCCATCTCTTATCAACTTAATTCCAGTTCTTTCTACATCACCCCATATATCTTGTTTTTTTTCCTTTCTCTCTACCTTCGTATCTCTCTTCACACCTGATTTCCCATCCTTCTTTTGCCCCTGTAACTGGTTGGCCTTTCTCTTCACTCTCCTTGATGTGAAGTGACGTTTAGCACTAATGAGTCGCTAAGCTTGTTCCTACTTATTCTCAGTGACGAATTATTTAGGCTCTCTCTTGCACTTATGCAAATTAGGTATTCTAATTTGCCAGTGTCACTACATCTCCCTGAAACGTATAGGTTTTATACCTCTAGTAGTTCTTGTACTTCTTCCCATGATAGTTTCATTACTTTGCTCTACTTCTCTCTTTCCCGTATTTCTTTCTCTGGGAGACCTAGATCAGTCCCACGCCGAGCTGTAATCATCTGCATTGTCTTGCATTATTTGATCTTCGTCTGACCTTTGCAACTCATTCTGGCCTACTTGATCCTGCATTACTTCGTCTTCTAATGTTTCATTCTGTAATGGTTGTTCTAATGAATCTTTACCGGACGGAATCGAATCCATTTTGTCCTCATTTTGCTCTTCATATTCACCCTGGGTCCTTATTTGATCTGTATGAGCTAATATACTGTTGCCGTTTTCTTTATTTATTATAGCGATATTGTGGCCTTTTTACATGATAAATCCTGCCCTTTCCGGATTAGCTTTGTTCTTTTTGTACCACATTTTCTTCATTTGTGGAATCCGATATTGTTAGCGGAGCTCAAATTTGCCTTCCCATTAAAGCTGATAGGCTTTCTAATCTTCCAGCGTGTGATATTGTGCTATAGCTTAAAAGTAGCCTCGGTAGAAAAGAGCATGCATTTAGTTCCTTTTTTACAGTCTGCACCATTCTCTCCGCTAAGCCGTTCGACTGAGGGTGATACGGGGATGTCTTATACGGTTTACATCCTATTTTTTCTAACCATAAATTAAGATCATCCTCACAAAATTCTGGTGCATTGTCAGATAATAGGGTCTTTAGTATGCCATTTCTGGAAAATATGACTCTTAGAATCTGTTTTATCGTAGAATCTTCTTGTCTGACATCCGGATTATTTCAGGCCAGCCTTAAAAAAACGCCTACTAGAATTAATAAGAGTCCCACTCCATTAATATACGCATGAACCATATGCACCCTACTCCATGGTTCCACTACTCTGGGACAGAAATGTAAAATAGTCTGTGTAAAATTTCGTAATTCTTTACATTTTGCATCTTTTTATATATTCTTCAACATCTTTTGAACATCTGCGCCACCATGGTTCTAATTTTACCCTTTTTTTGTGTGGCCGCTATTCCAAAATGTACATCGTCATATACACTTTTTATTATCTTTGGGTTTCTGGGGGAAATACCAGATCCCCATTCAAACCAGTCCATGTACTGTCGTTAATTTCTCTCGTATTTCTTTGTAGGTCCTTTCCGCCCTAGAACAAATTCGCCATGAGTTTTTTCTTATTCTCGATAATATCCTACTTAGTACTGGATCATGTCTAGTTTCCGCAGCCATTCTATCTAAAGACAAAACCTCAGTCTCTACTCAATGTAAGAATGCATCTTCATATTCTTCTGTTTTATCTTTTGTCTCCTTGTAAAATCGCAATCTTGATAGTGCATCTACATGTGGAATTGAATTTCCTTTGACATATTCTGTATCAAAGTCAAATGCCATTAATCTTATTGCCCATCTTAGTATTCTCAATATCGTGGCTTTAGGTAATTTTTTCCTTCGGTTAAATATAAACTAATGGTCTATGATCAATTCTTAACAGAAATTTTTCCCCCCAATAAAAAATTTTCGGACTCTAGTAGTTGTCCACACGATAGCTAATGCTTCGTTCTCTATATTTGAATAATTAAATTCAGAGTTCGTTAGTCTTCTTTATAAATACATTATCGGATGTCCTTCTTGTGATAATATTCCCGATATTGAATGTTCGCTTGCATCTGTGGTTAACGTCATTTGCTGTTTTGGATCAAACATTTTCACTTATGGTTTCTTTGCCACAATTATTTTCAATCTATCAAAAGCTTTTTGATTTTCCTCTGATCATACAAATTCAGATTCTTTTTTCTTAAATTTGCAAACGGTTCGGTCAAGTCCATGTATTTTGGTAAATATCGCCGGTAAAAATTTACCAATCCCCAAAAGACTCCAGTTCTTCCTTATTTGTAGGTGAAACTACTTTTAGTATTTTTCTATCAAGGCTTGGTTAGGTGATACACTTTCTTTTGAAATGGAATAACCTAAGAAAGATATGTTACTACAATTTCTTACGCATTTTTTTTATTTATCATTCCAGCATTTTTTAATCTGTTCAAGATTATGTCGGTTTTCTTAATTCCATTTCATTAGTGGCTCCTAGCATATATCATCTTGGTAACAAATATTTTTCATATTTCCTCTTGGCGTATTTATCGTGGTTACTTCGTTGAAGTTATCGTCTATCGGTACTTGGTGGTATGCCGTTTTTAAGTCTATTTTTGCAAAAACGCTCATTCCTGCCAGTGCATGCAATGCAATTTCAACATTCGGTATGGGATACGAATCCGAACAAATTTTATGATTTACGCTTATTTTGTAATATCCACAAATACGTAAAACACCAGCTGTCTTCCTCAACACTACGATGGGTGATTTCCACTTGCTACCCCCAGGGGGAACATGTTCAAAAAGGTCTTGTTCTATTAATTTTCGTAGTTTTGTTACTACTAATGGCAACAAATGTACTGGTACATTTCGTGCCTTATAATAAGAGGAGACATTTTCTTTTAATCTCCTTTTATAGTTTAACTTTCCGGTGTCTTACATTTTTATATCATTAATTACTTTAGTAGAATTTAAGCACGTCATTTCCCAGAAGCCTGTGGTTCTTTGTACAACTTGTGAAAATTATAGGTATTACTTCAAATTTATCTCCTAACTCCAAGAAAACTTCAAAGAATCCTAAAGTTTTTATTTCCGAACCATCAAATTGGCGGAGTTGTGAACTGCACTTTCGTAAGGGTCGCTATCCAATGCGTTCCCAAAACATTTTTGTTACCAGCGTTACTTCACTGCCAGTATCCATTTGCATATCGAAATGGTAGTTATTACGTTTAACCTTTAATATAATGTCTTTTTTGTTCATTTTTTTCCTATATTCTTATTTTTTAATCTAAAGACCTCCATATTGGTTTCGTTTTCTTCCACTCTTTCAAGATTTCTTTTTTACTTTGCATACCGCTTGAAAGTAGTTCTTTTTTAACCATTTTTACAGGTTTTTCCAAATGCTGGCCATTTTTTTATTTTGTGATCACGTCCACAATACGAACATTTTCTTATCTTTCTTCTTTACCATAACTACTTCTCGATGTCACTCCGGGAAGACACGAAATTAGTGATGTCATCGGCGTACCCGGAAACTCTGGCTCGAGCAACACCAGGGACAGCGATTTCACGTAGGGCCGAACTTAACACCCTGTCCCTTAGCCGGCAAAGGAGGGGCTCCCACGCCAAAACATAGAGTAGGGGCGACAGTGGACAACCCTGTCGGACCGACCTAGACAGCGCCAGAACGCCCGACAACTTTCCGTTCACCTGTACCACAGCCGTGGGGGATTGATACAGGAGGCTAATCCAGCGGCGGAAGTTGGTTTCGGATCCAGCAGCCTGCAGGACAGCCCCCAGATAACTATGGTCAACCCTATCAAATGCCTTGAACTGATCGAAATTGATCAGCGCGGCTCGTTCGTAGTCTTTTATTCCCTCTATGATCGTGCGTATCAGATGCAGGTTGCTCTGAATTGTTCGGCCCTTCACAGCACAAGTTTGCTCAGGTCCCAACAAAGATTCGGCAACTAATTGCAAACGATTTTGCAAGATCTTGTCCAAATTCTTTAACTCTGTGTTTAGCAGAGTTATGGGTCGGTAACCCTCTAACTCCTTCCCCACATCCTTGCCTTTTCTCAACAGCGTGATCACAACCTTGGTGAACCGGTTGGGGATGGAACTCTGCCGAAACCAGTTGTTGAACACGACAGTCAAAATCGAGACAAAGATATGCGACAGCCTAAAGTACAATTCATAGGGTAAACCATTGAGACTCGACAATTTGCCTCTGCCAATCTTCCTTAAAACCCCTAGACTTCGGCCTACGTAGTCTCTCCCTCACAGTTAGCTGCATCAGCCGACAAAAGCCGGGTTAATACAGCCAAATAGCTACGAAACTGCTCATCACAGAGACCAGGCTCCTTGGTAAACAGGATCTCGAAATGCCGCCTAAACGTCTCGCACATGTCGTCAGTCGAACGAAGAGGTTGCCCCTCTGGGTTGCGAACCTCTCGAATGTACCGGTCGCCGCCTCGGCCAATCTCTTGCTTGCGCAGTTCTGCGCCCATGTTCACAGCTTCGGAAGAAATACAGAAGTACGTTTGACAAAAATCCAATAAAGAACAAACCCCCATTAGTGCATGTTACAGATGTAGTGAATTGTCTTTTAAATACAAACATTTCCGAGCATGTGGTAAGATGGGCCACAAAACTACGGTATGCAGAAATAAAAACCAACCTAGTAGGGTAAGATCTACTAGAGTGGAGGATAACAAAATAAAAATATGAGAAAATATATTGAAATAGAAACTTTGAACACGAAGATCAAATTGCAATTGGATTCCGGGCCAGACCTTACAATAACTTATTTACAGACATGACAAAAGTTGAACAGGCCGATCATTTTATACACTAAAAAAATTGCTAAATCATTAACAAGAAAAAGGGTTAAATTGGAAGGCGAAATTATTGTAAATGTAAACTTTAAAGGAAAAATAAAAAAACTAAAAATATATGTTACGAAGTAAACACATAACATTGTAAGAACGGACTGGATGTAAAAATTTAATACATGGGATGTACCCATTAGTTCATGTTGTAAAAAAATAAAAAGCGTGACAGTGGAAACTGCAGAATTGAAACAAGAGGTATTATCAAGCGGTAAGAAATTCACAACAGAAATAAGGTCAATAGACACCTCCTAAGACACTAACTCACACCCACTCTCTCCAACTCTCTTCCTATGTACACCCTAAGTCGTCTATCACCCTCCTTCTGACATTTCTTATACCCAATTCTTCTATGTAACCGCCTGCGCTATAGTGGCAGTGGAATGCCTTGCTTGGGGTGACACGATTAAAATAAAATAAAAGAAACCTGTAATTATTACACCGATAGTTACAGGAAGAAAACTTGCAAACCAGGCGAACAAGTGAGACAAATCAAACAAAAAATAAAGAGTCAAGCTCGTCATTCACAAAATATGTTGGAGCGATGAAAAAAAGGAATATTTTAGAAGCTTTACAGAATATTAGATTCCAAGCGAAAATACGCTAGCTCCTCCCAAAAAAGAAGCTAGGGAGGGGTGTTGAAGAGCACCCCTTTTCGCACAATAAATGGATTCGTTTGAGGTATACATATAATTTTGCCTAAAGAGAACGGCAGTTAGGGTTAGAGGAGTTGACTTGTTGGAACGTCGCTTAGTTGGTCAGTAAGAATATAGACTCATTACCCGGACTTACTTCTTCTCTACAAGATTGTATATATTGATTCCTACTAACAGTAGTCCTAGTATTTCTGAATTTACTAACCCGAGTCCCAGGTTGGATATATTTTTGTTCAATATAGCTTACATTTTATCTCTCCCTATCTGTTTTGTTATTATTATTTTGTGTGGTTTATAAACAAGAAACCACAACACACACACACACACACACACACACACATATATATATATATATATATATATATATATAAAATTTCCCCTAATACAAGATTCAAGAGTTTGACTGGATGAAATTTAAATATAAAATGATTACGATGCCAGTGAAGCTTATGAGAATAAAAAGCATAGATAATAACTGAGCCTTAACTTCATGAGGTTAAGATATGGTGTTTGTGGAAGCATCTACCCGTCAGTCTCTATCAGAAATATACATTTCCTGGGAAAATGTCTGATCGAAACATCCTTCTTACAAATAGAATACGGAGCGAATGACTTGAAGACGTAGAAAGGCGATTGTTGGCAATAAATGTCTGAGCTGATGGCAGTAAAGAATATGACTCGCCCGAACATTTTACTAGTAAATGGAAATAGCGTTAGAATAGCGAAGGGCTGGTTATGTTACGTCTGACGGAAATGAACTGGAAAAAGGGAAATAAACAATCACCCACTAGGCTGTGTAAACAGTTTTTAAATTTATCAAGGCGAGAATGTGAGAATTAGGCCTACCTTCAGCCCAGACATGGTATCAATATTACTTTCTGGTCTGGTCCGTTGTTTTTGTTTTTTTAAATTAAAGTATGTCAGGATTGATTGTGTTGATTTGATTTTTACGGCTTATCAACCTTTTGCGGGATATTTAAACCCAGGACATAGTTGTAGGTTTTTATATTCTTTTCGTGATAATAATGATACCAGTCTTACTGACAAACCCATAGGTAGAGAGGAAGAGGTGGATTCATGCTTTTTCAAGGCTATTTGCCCGTATAAATGAACTCGACTGGAATTGAATCAGCGGGCTCTGATTTCGAATTCGTAGAATCATGCTAAGCTGAGTTAGATAATTTCTCCAGAAGTACAAGGAATTGTTTTTTGTTTGTTTGTTTGTTTGTTTTTATTCGATATCTTTAGTGATGCATTGAATTCAACTTGATGACTAGCGTAATCTTGAATTCTAATAGTCATTAGAATTAGGGAGCTTCATTGATAACACAAGCATTTTAAAAGTAACTAACTTGCTTTTAGAGATAATAAAAGTTTCAATAGATATTTTCCCCCGATTGAGCAGTTAGTGCAAAACAAACAATGTTCCTTGTGGAGCAGTGTATATTGGCTGGGAACGAGAAAACGGAAAGCCGACTTTGAATTTCAGACGAATTAATTGTATTCACTTAAACGCAAATACCCATGGAAAAGATACTATTCTATCTCTTCCATCCTGCTATGGGTAAAAAAACTGGATAGATTGGGTTCTATAGCCTTGGTTGACAACCAATCGATAGTAATGGTAACCTACTACGAGAAACTCTTCTGCTTAGTCAGTCATGTCTCTTTCGAAGTATGATCACTCAAGTATGTCAAACGTATGGCTTTTAAGGGAATGAACCAAAGAGATCCACAGTCAGGATATATATATATATAGACAAAAATAGTCATAGAGGGAGAGAATCTTACTTATTGTGTATTTTGCGTAGTAATAATTTTGTCTTGTTAAAGAACGTTTTGAATACAAAACGTGTTGACTAATATTAGTTTTTCCCCTTGACTTTTTATTCATTTTGCTCCTTAACAGATACACTCTTTCAACTAATTGCTTTCGTAGTCTCATTCGAACTCGTCCCCTCGGCAGCCAGGATATTGGCTTACGACAAATGTCTGTAATCTAATCAGTGACCCACTTAAATTCATAAAATATTTTGTAGTATCAACTTTACGTGTCATATTGTAAGGGTTGGTTGTTTTTGTTTAGCGGCATGTCAATCTCTATGATTTCAAAATCTAACTATTTCGTACGCAATATTTTTACAGGTAAGTACTGATAATAATGGTTTTATAGATACCAGTCTTACTAATTATAATTAACCAATAACTGGGGAGAAAAGCGGTGTATTCATACCTTTTCAAAGGATATTTTCACGTGAGATAATCTGGAGGGTTACTGATACTTGGTAACAAGTTCAATGCTTACCTTGGCCAAAGATATAATCTTCGATCAAAACTATGCTCAAATTTTTAAACCATCCCTCATTGTTTCTTAATGGTTAGAAAGCTGGACAAGTATATCATATTTAGTGAACTTTATCCTCACTGGGTGGATAAATTTGTTTTACTTGGTACCTTAATTAGTATCAACGTTTGGCCCTAAATTCAATTAAGTAAATATAACGAACCCAACTGGAATTGAAACCCGACAGGCCGATTGACAATTCCGACCTATTATACATTATACCATTATTTGTTATATCTATCTAAGTAGTGAAAAGCTTTGTGATCGTATGGAAATCAGTGTTTTAACGGAATCAGGCTGTGAGTTTGTCATATAATTAAGACAGCGGATATTAAAATAAATTTAAACGTGCTGAAAATTTCTTAATTTTTTTTTCTAAATTATCAAACATCAGATTTACTTATTTTAATGTAAGTTTTGATGCTTCCTGGTTGGGAAGAGAACTTTTCAGTAAGCACTCGTAGATTAAATATAAAATAGCACGCCGCGCATTGCATTTTTACGATTTCGTTGACTAGGATTCTTTATTTATTTTGATATCATACATTTCTTCTTTTGATATTGCTAAATATATTTTCCATGTTAATGTAAAACATCCATTATTAAAATTAAAATCCATGAAAGTTTTGTTTTATCTTCAATTCTTATTATTATTTAGTATATCTTTCGGTTACAACACCTGCTATCATTATTATGTATACCCATTTCTTCTGGGTCCCAACCAGCGATCTAAGGTCACAAATGTCATTGTGATATTTTACTTTGAGCATATTTTAAAGAAAAACACCTAGTATAACTGTTTGTCTATAATTATGAAATTATGTACTATTTACACTGTTTACATTGTTCAGACTATTGTCCTCATCTTTATTAGCTGTCATCTTAAACCATAGCAATATTTTTGATTCGCTGAATAAAAAAGTAATTTAATGACCATGCTGTCAAAGACAAAATTCTTAAACCCAGATTGATATAGATTCCTCTATACGTTCACCTCATTCTTTCTTTCTTTCTTTCTTTCTTTTTTTCTTTCTTTCTTTCCCCGTAATATTATGAATTAAACCCTTTTCATTTTTGCTACCTACACTGTTTAATTTTTGATTTTAATTCTTAATTTTTATTTTCATTTAATTTTATTTCATTGTATTTAAAATTTTAATTTTTTTTACATGTAATATTTGAATGTTTAAATTTTTATGTTTCACGATTTACACCCCTTTGATTTTTTCTTTTATTATTTTTAATATTTTTTATTTTAAATTTAAATTTAAAATTTTTATCTACATATAACGTTAAAATATTTAAATTTTTAATCATCTAATTAAAAAAGCAGAAACTTAACTTTATAAGATTTAACTCACAGGAACATCAAGTGAAGTCAGATCTATGAAACTGTCAGTTTGAAATATGCACCTGATATTTGCAAAAACACATGAAACTCCGAGTCCAGCCATAGGCGTAGGATAATATATATATATATATATATATATATATATATATATATATATATATATATATATATATTGTTTGTGCATGTGGATAAGAGGAAAAGGTACCTGACAGCACAGTTTCAAACTGATCCATTACCTACTAGTCTTAATTTTTTAAAATTAAAAAACAAAGGTAAGAACCCAATTATTACCTGCAATATTATAACTAAATCCAAAACTTACAACAGAAAAAGAGATAAATGCAATCTATGCATTTTAGAAGAAACTTGCCATCTAAAACCATATCAATAATCCTAATTTGCTTAATAAAAAAGTGATTTAATGACCACATGCTGTCATAGTAAAAAAAAAAAAATACTTACTTAAATTCTTAGGCCCAGATTGATATAGATTCCTTTATACGTTTGCTCCTTCTTTCTTTCTTTCTTTCTTTCTTTCTTTCTTTCTTTCTTTCTTTCCCCTGTAATATTACTTTTAACAATTATGAATTAAGCTTCTTTTTCTTTTTGCTACCTACATTGTTTAATTTTAAATTCTAAATTTTACTTTTTATTTCTTAATTTTTCTATTTCATTTTTCTTTTCTTTTATTTTTATTTAAAATTTTAAAATGGTATCTACATTTTTATCTACGTAATATTTGAATATTTAAAATTTTACGTCTCATGATTTATGCCCCTTGGATTATTTTTACTTGTAATTTATTATTTTTAATATTTTGCATTTTAATTTAAATTTTTAAATTTATATTTAGACTTTTCATCTACATGAAACCATATGTTAGAATACTTAAATATTTAATCTTATTATTACAAAATCAGTAACAACTTTATAAGATTTACCAATACCATGAACATCGATTGAAATTAAATTCAAATCTATTATACTGACAGTTTGAAATATGTACCTAATGATTGCATAACGCATAAAACTCCGAGTCATGTCCTAGACGTAGAATAATATATATATATATATATATATATATATATATATATATATATATATATATATATATATAGTTATGTTCATTCATTAAGCACTGTTTTATTAACACCTGAATAATAATACTATACATACGTATATTTATTAATTTACGGCATTAAATATATATATATATATATATATATATATATCCGCAGACAGATCTGTTTCGCTGTATCACAGCTCATCAGTTACGGTTAGACTCCGATTGCTACACAACCCAGGCTCGAATCCCGACCGATTTGGCGTCAGTCGGCGATATATTGTTATGTGGAGTTGTTGTGGCAAAATTTCGCCGCAAATTTGTAGTGACTAGACTGGCCGGGATTAAGAACATATGTACAAAGTAAGTATTAGTAATGAGTAAATGGAAATAAGTATGTCCGAACGTTACATTTACGCTGCTTATTGCCTCTATCGTAGCTTGGTTTAACTGCAAACAAGTCGTCTTTAACTGCGCTTAACTAGTGTTCAGATGTTCTCCATCTAAAGACAAAATGTCGCACAATGCGATTTTTAATGTCGCTAATCCGTGCCATATAGCCCGGGCATAAATTTATGTTTAATTTTCCCCAGACAAAACTCTAATCTTGTGCGAAGCGTCGACGCGCTTATTACTCTCGAAGACAGAGATTTTGACAATGTTCACAACAAAACTAGGTGTCGTCATTGATATTTATCTCTCTCCCTACTAAGGTGGAATGTGGCACACAGAGTTTTTAACGTGGATAATCTGAGCCATATAACCCGAGTAAAAAATTATGTCTAATTCACCCCAGACTAGACTCTACACCTCGGCAGAGCCACGACTGGGTTATTACTCTCCATCCGAAGGAAGAGTGTTCGACAAGCTCCTGCCAGCTGCTTCCTGGAGTCACTCAGTTAATTATATATAGTAAGTGCAAGTGTCCATTCCTCGTAAAAAGGCACTATAACACACACACACACACACACACACACATATATATATATATATATATATATATATGAAAAATACCGGAAGAAAAATATTTTAGAAACGATTTCTCAAACGATTAAAATCTGTGGAAAATTAAGATGTTCTGCTTAATTTTATATATGTATATATAAAAAAATTTAAAGAGACTTTCCACTTAAATACGAATATCCGTTAAAGCATAATAATGTTAAACGAATATAAATTCTCGCATGCACACACACACACATATATATATATATATATATATATATATATATAAAGGAAAACTCAACACGTCATTTAGAAATTATAATTCATTTCAATGAGCTTAATTCGTTCATTTCATCAGACCACAAAATATACGCTCAATTTGGTACAAAAATTTTTACCGAATAAGCATTTCTATTAACTGAAGAGAAAAACAAGTAAAAAGATTAAGGACAGAGACATTGGCGTCAGCTCAATTGGAGGTATCCAGACCAGTAGGGAAGATGTTGACCACCAAGTCATTAAACGCCCACTCCCAATTCCATGGATACGTATGAATGTGTAACCCCACAAATTAACACACACATGTACACTCACTTATATCCTGATACACACATGCGCCCACAACCACATTTGTACATAAAAATGCGACTGTGTTTATACTTATACATACCTATATATATATATATATATATATATAATCGAATTCACTCGATATAATGTAGTGAAGCCACGAAGCCACAAGGTTTACTGGATGCCGAAGAATTCGATAACAAAAGCAATATTAAGGAAGGCAAACAATAGAAATGTAATCAGGAAGACAGTAGATAATAGTCTACAGTGAATTTCAATTCTTGAAGATCAAACTTGACTGAAAAGCATGGAGCCGGAAGAGAGTTCCACAAGTGAGAAGTGCGTTAAAAAATAGCAGTAAACTTACAGTTACATGTAGTCAATTTAACTGTAAATTGATGAAGCCTTTTTGATCATCCAGGACTGCGTTTAAATTCATAAAGTCTAGGTACCGTAGCAAAGAGGTATAACGAAACCATTACCATGAAATTATTTATAGAAAGGGTACAGAGTAACACTTACATGGTAGATTTATAGATAGGTAATTAAGGAGAAAAAAATTCTAACATTTTACAGTGAAACAACATCCTTAGCTGCACACGTAGAAATGGATTCAATATACTCATTTTACTTCATGTCAGCCGAGAATATTAACCTGTTGTCGCGAAATCTTTGTCTCCAAGATTTCATGTCCTATTTAGGGCCCGGAAGAAAAGACACAGAAACACGAAGGTAGGTTCAAACAGTGTATTAGAATAACATAACATATATATAAGTAAGAGTGTTAGTTATCAGCAAATAGATAGATACGTCCGAACTGTATAGTTATGCTGCCTCTCGACTGCCTCCAGACTGTCTTCTGACTGTCTCACAGCTGCATCCACGGAAGTCACGCAGGTTATTCTTTATTTAACAAAGAAGAGTTCATTCCTATAGATGAGGAACCATAACAAAACCCCAGAATCACTGTTTTGAAGGACATGGAAGTCAGAAATGATTCTCCCAGGGATTCTAGGGGGTAGTTTAGTTTTTGAGGCATTATTGTTCTGCTTAATTTAGGCTTGATTTTAGGCCATTTTTTAAGTAATTTGCCAATTTAACTTGTCGATCTGATGAGACCTACTACTGAGACAAGAGTTAATATTTATGTCATCATCATCATAGACAGCAAGTTGAGAACTGATACCATGAAGAAGATCATTCCTGGATTTTTAAGAATAAACTAAGACCAACCATAGGGTCATGTGACCCACTCTTATTAGTACGAAATAAGCTAGAAGATAGGCTGTTTAAAAAATTTCATTTAATGATTTGATAAGAAAGTCTCTATAGGTCCAAAGTTTGTGAGGAAATACAACTTAAGAAGATCATTATGGCAGACACTGTTGAACGTTTTAAAGATATCAAAATCAACAGCCTATGTTTCGGCATTCTTATCAAAAGGTTGATAAACTCTTTCGAAAATATTTGTCAATACACCAGCAGTTGACCTAGAGAAAAGAAAGCCATATCACTTGCCTGAAAAGAAAACAATTCTGTAATGTGAGATGTTTAACCAATTCAGCGTTGCTGAAAGCTTCTAGTAAGTCAGTTAAGTGCCATACGTGATACACGTTTGGGCGATCATGTCTCGAAAGAGACAAAAACGGCTGAGCAGAATATTATCCCGCAGTAGGTTGCCATTACTTTTTGTAGGTGAGGGGGGTTCTAGTCAGTTAAGTTCCGTAAGTGATACACGATTTAGGGGATCATGTTCGAAAGAGATATGACTGACTGGGCAGAAGATTACCCTGCAGTAGGTTACCATTGCTTCCTGCGGTAGACTGGTTGACAGCTAAGACTATAGAACCCAATCTGTCTTATTATTTAACCCATAAATGGAGGGAAGAGACCGATTAGTACCTATCCCAAGGGTATTTGTGCGTAAGTAAATGCCAGACATACAAATGGAAATCAAACTCCGATCACCGATTTGTCGTTCCGAGTCGATATCCACTGCACCACAAATCACATCTCTTCTAGTAGCTTACCCCAAAAAGGTAGAATCTTGATATACCGATAGTTGGAAGGGTCAGACGGTTCACTTAAATTCTTAAAACTGGAACAACAGATTTTCAAAAAGCAGGAAGAGCATAAGGGAGAAGAAATTATTATACAGTTTAAAAAGAACAGAAGTCAATTTGGAAGGACATTTCTTAAGCGCTTTTACAGGTCCACAGATGTTGCGGTGACCCAAATAAGAGGTAATAGCAGAAAACGTGGATAGGGTTATATGCATATCAATCAACAGTGATCCGATAAATGTTAGGTAAGGATGCTTTCTCTAAGTCAAGAGTAGAGGTTAAAAAGAATTTATGGGTGAAATATTCTACATGTTAACACCTCAAATTAATTCAATTAATTTTGTTATCAGTGATTAGTTTTGTAGTCTTTTTGTGTTTTTATCTAACGAGTAGCAATTTGTGTCAATATTTGTAATTGCGATCTGATCAAATAATATAAAGTCTTAAAATATTGTTAAAAAGAATGTACACGCATACACACACACAAACACGCAAAACACACTAACATATAGATAGATAGATAGATAGATAGATAGATAATGTATATAATGAGATAGATAGATAGATAGATAGATGTACAGAATGAGATAGATAGATAGATAGATAGATAGATAGATAGATAGATAGATAGATAATGTATATAATGAGATAGATAGATAGATAGATAGATAGATAGATAGATAGATAGATAGATAGATAGATAGATAGATAGATAGATAGATAGATAGATAGATAGATAATGTATATAATGAGATAGATAGATAGATAGATAGATAGATAGATAGATAGATAGATGTACATAATGAGATAGATAGATAGATAGATAGATAGATAGATAGATAGATAGATAGATAATGTATATAATGAGATAGATAGATACATAGATAGATAGATAGATAGATAGATAGATAGATAGATAGATAGATAATGTATATAATGAGATAGATAGATAGATAGATAGATAGATAGATAGATAGATAGATAGATGTACATAATGAGATAGATAGAGATAGATAGATAGATAGATAGACAGATAATGTATATAATGAGATCGATAGATAGATAGATAGATAGATAGATAATGTATATAATGAGATAGATAGATAGATAGATAGATAGATAGATAGATGTAGATGTACATAATGAGATAGATAGATAGATAGATAGATAGATAATGTATATAATGAGATCGATAGATAGATAAATAGATAGATAGATAGATAGATAGATAGATAGATGTACATAATGAGATAGATAGATAGATAGATAGATAGATAGATAGATAGATAGATAAGATAGATAATGTATATAATGAGATCGATAGATAGATAGATAGATAGATAGATAGATAGATAAGATAGATAGATAGATAGATATGTATATAATGAGATCGATAGATAGATAGATAGATAGATAAGCATAGATGCACATATAAACAACGAAACGGTCGACTAAATTATTTCTGTAAGTTTCATTGAGTTTTTTTTTTGTTTTTGTTTCTTTTCTTGTTTGATTTTTTTTTTGTTTACCTCAAACAATCTTTTTAATTCTGGTGTACAATTTTGAAAAAAGAGCATACAATATCATTATATTAGTAGTAACAGTCATCCTTTTTTCTCGCGAGATAAAGGCAACATTCTTTGTTCAAAATTCGCACCCTTGGCGCTATTAACGGTCGTAGACCCGGGCGATGGCGAATGATATTAAAAACTGAATTGAATTCTCAGAACAGAGTTATGGCCATTAATAGCCTTGCAATCGCAGTTGTCCAATATAGCTTCAACATCTTAAACTGGACTCTAAACGACATTAGGCGAATGGATGCTAAAACAAGAAAGCTTCTTTCTAAGCATAAGATGCATCATCCAAAGGCTGATGTAGACCGTCTATACATACCCCGTAAAGAAGGTGGAAGAGGTCTTATTCAGCTGGAATTGTCATACAAGACAACAACTATTGGCTTACTAACATACATAGAAACAACAAAGGATTGGATGTTACAATTAGTAAGGCAACATGAAGAAAGAAAGAAAAAATATTCAATCATAAAAGAAGGCAGTAAATTCAAACAAGATTTACAGTTAGTAGATTCTGTAGAAAAGCAGAACGGAAGCCAAGAGCCGACTATTGCGGCAAAGAATATGAAAATGAAAGCCAAAGATAAAGCTCTTGAACAGATGAAACAGCGCTGGCAAGACAAACCTCTGCATGGCCAATATCCAGTACGTGCCAATAAATCCAATGTTGACAAAGTTAATACTCATCGATGGTTACGTGCATCTGGATTAAAGTCCGAAACTGAAGGCTTTATTCTTGCAGCACAAGACCAAAGTCTTTTCACGAGAAACTTTCAGGCAAATATTATGCATAATAATATGGATCCAAAATGCAGGTTTTGTGATAAACACCAAGAAACAATAGACCACGTAATCTCAGGCTGTTCTGTGCTTGCCCCAAAAGAATATAAAAATCGCCACGATAGAGTTGGGCAATATTTACATTGGGCAATATGCAAACATTATGGAAAAGCTGTAGGCAAACACTGGTATGAACATCATCCAGCACCGGTTACAGAAATAGAAGATGTAACCATTCTATGGGATTACACCATCTACACAGACAGAAAAATTGAAGCAAACAGGCCAGACATTATTGTTAAAAACCAGAAGGAGAAAACTTGTCTATTAATTGATATGGCTTGTCCAGCGGATTGTAACATAGCAATCAAGGAATTTGAAAAACTGTCAAAATATAAAGACCTGGAAATTGAAATAGAAAAAATGTGGAAATTGAAAACAAGAGTTGTGCCAGTGATAGTAGGTGCACTTGGAATGATAAAAAATGGAACAAAACAACACATTGAAGGAATCCCTGGAAACTCCAGCTTAAGAGATATACAAAAAATTGTCTTATTAAGTACAGCCCACACACTAAGGAAAACGTTATCTATGTAATGCTGGGGATGATAGGCAAGATAGAAAAACATGTAATGAAGCCATAACAACACGCCACTACCTGCCTTAGGTCTCCCCGCAGACTTGGTTGGTAGTGAGAGCAAAGCAGAAATCGATATATGATGAAAAATGACATAATAATAATATCAGGTTTTTACAAGTTCCAATTCTTCCAAAGAGAAAAGTTTTGTTGATTCATGTATGATATTTTTGTTGCAAAATGAGCAGCGCAGGCATCCATTATATATATATATATATATATATATATATATATATATATATATATATATATATATGGTTTATTTCGACAGCAAGAATTCTCTCGCACATGTATTGTTAAATAATAAAAACAAGTTTCCTCTATCCATTTTTTATTAAGTTTTTAAAATTTGTGAATACGTTGTTCTGTTTTATCGCTAAATTTGCCAAAATTCAAATCTTTTCATTTAAATCATTTTTTTCTTTCAAGTACTTTCGAATGCTACTCCATTTTTATTCAAGGATTTTTCCGTTGTGTAGTTACACAACTGTTCTTAATTCTGGCGTTCTCATGTTTGTTGGAATGAATTTCAAACGCTTGATGGAATCAATTACAACACGCTCAACGTGACGTCATACAAACGATCAAACATAATTCTCTTATGCGTATTACGTGTGTGTGTGTGTGTGTATGTGTGTTTGTGTGTGCTTGTTTGTTTGTTTATTTTTTTGTTTTTAACACACTTCAAGACGTTTTTAATCATGTCACCCAAAGAAAGTAGGACTACCACACGTCCTCAGGGGCTTACAATGAAAGAAATGATTGGTTATATTGTGTTTTGAAAAAAAGAATAAAAGATGAATAGGATTCAAGAACATAGAAGGTATTAACTGAGACTGCATTTAATTTTTTAGGGGATTGTATTTATCAAAGAATCAAAGATAGATAGATAGATAGATAGATAGATAGATAGATAGATAGATAGATAGATAGATAGATAGATAGATAGATAGATGACTGACATACAGAATTATTTATCAAGGAATCAGGTAAACTGAAGGGAGTTCCGTAGACGAGAAAGTGCGAGAAAAGAAAATGTTGAAGTAGAATGATGGTTATATTTAACTATTTCAACACCAAAAGCACGCTTAAATTCACATGGAGAGGTACCAGCTATTAACGCTCATCAGAGCAGTTGCCATGAAAATATATGGCTCCTTATAGAGAAAGACTGTTTATTTAATGTTGGCTGCTTCTCTTTTATTGCAACAGCGTCCAGAATTTACAGTCTTTCTTTGCAGTCGGAATATTATGTCTTTGTACAGAGGGCGATGGGTAAATAGTCGTCTAAATTTTGCAAAAATGAAAATAACACTGGCCTCTCATTTTAACAAATATATTTACGAAAAATACACAAAGAATATCTTGAAACACTAAAGATTTAATTTATTCAATAAAATTGCCACTGGCTGCAACCATGGCCTCCAAACGACTTCGAAATAACCTGCAACTCTTCTGAGACGGTTTCTTCGTTTAAGTTGGTGACTGTTGACATAATCATTGCCTTCAGTTTATCCTTGGTGTTATGAAAAGTTTTGTTTGCCTCTCGCTCAAGTGAGCCTCACACATAATAATCAAGTTTGTTGCTATCTTGGCACTTAGGTGGCCAGATGTGGGCACAGAAAAAAATTATTTGAAACAATGATAGTTTAGTGATACATCGCTTTCAGTGGATCTTAGGCCATCGACGGCCACTCGCTATCACACTCTTTAAGTGAATTACTGTGTTCTACTGCTTGTACGGCATTGTGTGGAGACCTGTTTCAAAAGTCAGCCTCTTTCTTAATACAAGGCTGCATATTGAGGAATCGTTTCTTATCATGACTTAGGTCTCACTAAATTATTTTCTTACTAGAACGTTGAGAGTGATTTTTCTGAGCTGCCGAGCCGACCTAAACTTCACTAGAATCATTAAACTCTTTTTAGATTCTCTGAACTCTCCTAAGACTGACATTCAAACATTCTGAAATGATTGTATTGAATCTTATGGTGCGAATGTTCAAGCAGTATAGCATGTCCATCGGAACCATGTCGACTTTTCTCCATAACGAATTTAAGATGTCTCTTTACTAAACCAAAAATAATATTTTATTTGCAAGCATTATAGAACAATGTAACAGCGTGTGTTCACTTTTATGTAGATGCTCGTCTGGCCCAAGTTTCTGTAACTTTGCCAGGGTATCTCTCTTTCTATGTAGTAGTGATTTTCATCTTATATATATATATATATATATATATATATATATAGAAATTTATTTATAAATGGAACTTTGTCTGTGTATGTGTGTGTGTGTGTGTCCGTTATATATAGACTCCGAAACGGCTGAACCGGTTTTCTTGAAAATTTACACAGCTGTACTATAAGCGTCTTCGAGTGTTCTTAGCTTGGGTTTGTGTCGAGGTACCCCCGATAAATATCGAAAATCGATAATCGAAAAAATTGGGTCATAGATGGAGTGGTCCGAAATTAATCAAATTTGATACACTCATAGACAGAGATATAAGAAACAATATTCAGAAGTTTCAAGGTTGCAGATCTTACAATAGTGCAGAAAATCGTTAATATATATATATATATATATATATATATATAAGGTAAGATGTTTGTGTGTCAGTCTACGGTTTCGCTTTAACTGGAAACAACTATTGCTTTTTAGTCTTTTGTGCCAACTTCCAAAGAGTCTGAGCTCCAGGACCATGGATTAGTTTTCAAGCTTTCATTACACCCGAGCAACACCGGGTTATACTGCTAGTATATACATAAATTATCTATTTATGTATTTACTAGAGCCACAAGATTAGCAACTAGGTTCCACCCTTTTACTGTGAAACCAATAATATGTAAACGCAAATTCTACTCCTCAGCTTCTTCTCTCGCACTTCCCGCCTGAGGAATTCCCTTCTATTTACTTGCTTCCACGTCAGCTACAATCTCCAAGAATTTAAATGTAAAGTCAGTAGTCATCTTTTATCTTACCAACATGTATCCTATCACTCCTGCTCCTTTCTCCGTCCACTCCATTCTTATAAGTGTCCTAATCTTTTTTTTCCCCACACCTGACACCTCCTATATTCGGTCACTCTTTCTCATATCTTTCCTCATAGGTAACCCATGCAAAACAGTGGCAGTAAAACGCCTTACTTGGTGCGATATGATTATAAAAAAATCTTATTCTTTGTATTAAACGTAATTTTTCAAATTTGGGCTTCATTCACTTACTTAACTGTCCGGGTCATTATCCATAGCATTTGTGAGCTTCATATTATTTTTTTGTGACAGCAAAGATGTTTCTCTTTAAGAAGTTATCGACTGACATTGATATCACTACACTTGCGCAACAAATCCTAACGTAATAATTAAAATAATTAAAAGAAAGGTAAGGATATTCAGTAGTAGGTACATATACTAGACTTGATAGAAAGAAAAGACACCACTCACAATTGTGCTAACAGTTGTGACAGGCTACGGACATACTTATCTGCTTTCGTATAGACATACTTACATGATCCTGCTCCCAAAATATAAAAACCTTCATCGGACAGATCGATCGTCTTTCATCATACCAAGTATTTCGGATGCTTTGTCAAATACCATTCCACTTAGAAATAGACAACTTTAAGTTGTATCTTATTTTTTTATAAAATTCTTTCGCATTTTTCTCTTTGCTTGACTTTTCTGTAGTATCGCTGTATAGTAATAATCAAAACTCGTTTATTCTGATAAATTAAAAAAAAATGGAGGTACTGAAAAAAAGCTTATAAAATATCCGTCTCCGTCCCATTTAATGTATCTACACACATACCCATAGAAACACACATATACGCATGGCCATATCTGACTACCGGGCCCACCGGGCACGGGTCCGAGCCGATCCGTGCGATCATAGTGAAAATCCGGGCAAGGAAAAATGTCTTCGTCAGAAATCAAACTAAACAATTCACGAAGAAAGAAAGAAAGAAAGAAAGAAAGAAAGAAAAAAGAAAGAAAAAATAATCGACGACAACAAACTGAGACATACACCTATGCGGTGTGATAGCGAGAGGTCGTCGACTGAAATCGTTATTGTTTCAGAAAGATTCTAGCAATCTAAATATTTCCTTGGAAAAGATATTATTCTTTCTCTTCCTTGGGAAAGATATTATTCTTTCTCTTCCCTCCAGTTATGGATTGAATAACAGGACAGATTGGGGTCTGTATCCTTGGCTGGCAACCATTCTACCGTAGAAAGCAATATCAACTTACTATTGGTTCATTATAAACGAAATAAAAATGATTAAACAATTTGAATCAACAATCTGCTTTAATTTAAAATATAAATTCATGATAAACATAAAAATAACAAAATTATTTTACATGGTGAGACATATCTGCGCAGATGTTCGAAATTGTTACTGTCCAAAAACGTCCCCACGTCCTTACATTCTTCTTGACTGGTAACCAGACTACCGCAGAATGCAATGGCAACCTACTGCTGGATAATCTTTTGCCCAGTCAGTTATTACTCTTTCGAGACATGATCGCCCAAAGCCTGTATCACGTATGGCACTTAACTATTTTAGATTGCTAGAATCTTTTTGAAACAATAATGGTTTCAGTCGACGACCTCTCGCTATCAAACCGCATAGGTGTATGTCTCAGTTTCTTGTCGTCGATGGAAAGAGATCGACCTTTCCCAAATGTATTTTCGCGTCAGTGAATACAAAAAATTCAAGTGGAATTCGGACTCGGCTCTCCGATTTCCCATTCTGAGTTGATGCACATTGCACCACAACGCATTCATTTGGGCACAAGGTCGTAACCATGGAGCATCCAATAGAGATCGAAATCATGACTCAATCGTATATGATCTAGCAATACAAGCTTTTTAACCATTGCACCACGGTGCGTTGTGGTACAGTGGATATCGACTCGGAACGAGAAGCCGGGGAGCCGAGTTCGAATTCCAGTTGAATCCATTGTATTCACTTACGCGCAAATACCCTTAGGAAAGTTATTAATCCGTCTCTTCCTTCCAGTTATGGGTTAAATAGCAGGACAGCTTGGGTTCTATAGCCTTGGTCGGCAACCAATCTACTGCAGAAAGCAATGGCAACCTACTGCAGGATAATCTTCCTGCCCAGTCAGTCATGTCGCTTTCGAGACATGATCGCCCAAGCATTTATCACGTATGGCACGTAACTGATTGACCACGGTGAAGTGATCGAAATATATTCCTGGTCATTTCCATATGCCCGGTTACACAAGGCCATAGAATACTTTTATGATTACGACTCGTTCTTGAAGTCAACGGCTAGCTGGCTGCAGTATTAGAGTCGGGTTATATGCACACCGTGTTATCTACAGTCTTTTCCATTAGAAGTTGGCAATATTTGAACTCATCTGCGCAAAAATACATTGGAAATTACTCGTTAAAAGGAAAGCAGCTACGTGCCAAGTATACATTCGGGTGATTGTGGATGTATCTTTAAAAAGAATATGTTATATCTGATATCAAACGTCATTGTTTCATTAGATTACAGTATAAAACAGAGATACTTAGTCAATTAGAATAAGTATAAAATCTCGGATGGGAAACAGAAAATAAAAATATTGCTAATAGTATCCATTATTATGGGGAATCCTTGACACGATTCCAAAAAATCGTTTTATTTAAGAATAGATAAGAATGTCTTTCAAGGAAAAATCGAACATTGTCAATAGAATAGAGTTCTTCAAAAATACTGAAAACAATGCTGTAGCAGACCGGCTGCAGTCTCTCTCTCACCGGCTAGATGTGGCTTCCCTGTGTCTCTTCTATAAATATTTTCACGGCATGTGCTCCGATGAACTTAGATCACTGGTGCCATCTAGGTACGAGTTTGCACGAGATACTAGATTAGCTACCAGATCCCACCCTTTTACGGTGAAACTGATAAAATATAACCGCAATTTCTACTCCAACATTTTCTTTTCTCGCACTTCCCGACTGTGGAATTCCCTTCCACATGATTGCTTCCCCGACGGCTACAATCTCCAGGAGTTTAAATGTAAGGTCAATAGACACTTCCTAATACACTAACTCGCATCCATTCTTTCAAACAATCTTCCCATCTACCCAACCCTCAGCCTCGGAATCCTTACCCATCTATCACCCTCCTTCTGACATCGAACCACTCTTTCTTTTTACCTTCCCCTATATAACCCCATGCGCAATATTGGCAGTGGAATGCCTTGTTTTGGGTGAAATGATTTTAAAAACAATAAAGAATATTTATTTTTTTCAAGTGCAGTCCCAGAATCATTCAAAATCGTTAACCTCTGGGGAAAGAGGAAAATTCCTTCTGTTTTTGCGAAATTAAGTATTCATAAGATTTGAATAATTGTAGTAATTATGCCGTTGAAATGATTCATTATCAACGAAATGAAATGATTAAACAATTTGAATAAAAAATGTGCTTTAATTTAAAATATAAATTCATCATAAACATAAAAAAACAAAATTATTTTACATGGTGAGACATATCTGCGCAGATGTTCGAAATTGTTACTGTCCAAAAACGTCCCCACGTCTTTAAATTATTCTTCTAGTTATTTTATTTGTCGAGTCAATTCAGGACGTAGGCGATCGTGGATCTTCAAATTTATTGTTTTTGTAGCTCTTAATAACGTTTGTCTTTTGTTCATCTTTTTGAGTGATGTATTATTTTCCAACTTTTAATCCTTTTCTCATAGACGAAAATTTTCAAGTATTTCAGTGTTCTATCGGTATTTCCATGAAAATTGCCATGATGACCTACATTCCATATTTTCACTACAGGTAAACTTCGTGTCTAAGACACATCACGTCTCACACCGTGTAGCGAACCACTCTCATTCTTCCTTCCCAGGAACCGTTTTGTTGTTGAACCGATTCCCTGGTGTTCGTTTCCCTATCACTTTTAAAACTAACCTTTTCAGATATAGGATTAACAGACTCTCTTTCAAACGTTTATTCTTTTTATATATAATTATTTCACCCCAATCAAGGTAGTACTACCACCGGTGTGCAGGGGATAACAAACTGTTGGAGATTGTAGCTAACAGGGAAGCAAGTATGGGGAAGGGAGTCTCATAGGTTGGAAGTGCGAGCAATCTACTCTCGCATCGATCAAAAACCAGGTGTGGACGACAAAGCGAACCTCGCTGCCGTACTTGAAAAGGACCTCCAATCCGTAGTGGCCTGGGGTAGGAAAAAATGGCTAGTAAATTTCAAGGCTTCTAAAACGAAGCTGTTGTCAGCTAACCACCATAGACAATTGCATCTACCTCCCATTAGCATGGGACAGGCTAGCCTCCCAGAGAGTAAAATACTACGCCTCCTTGGTCTTACACTTTCGGCGGACCTCAAATGGAATGACTATATCGAATCCATTGCCAAATCTGCTGCTATGAAAGTCGGCTCTCTGTGCAGGGCCCGGAAGTTTTTCCCACCTGAATCTATTCTGCACATATACAAATCTACCATCCGCCCGTGTATTGAATATTGCTGCCATATCTGGTCGGGTGCCCCTCCCGCTGCTCTCCTTTGGCTTCTTGACAAAATACAAAGGAGGATCTGTAACGTGGTTGATACTGACTTGGCAGACCGGCTGCAACCACTATCTCACCGGCGTGATGTGGCTTCACTGTGCCTCTTCTACAAGTACTTTCATGACTTCTACTCTGATGAGCTTAGATTACTGGTGCCGCCTAAGCACGAATTTACACGAGATACTAGATTAGCAACTAGGTCCCACCCTTTTACAGTTAAACAGATAAGATGTAACCGTAAATTCTACTCCAACAGCTTCTTTTCTCGCGCTTTCCGCCTGTGGAACTCCCTTCCACAAGTCTGCTTTCCCGACACCTCCTATCACACTAACTCCCAATTATTCTCAGAACACTCTCATCTACCGAACCCTCATTCTCGGTATCCTTACCCGCCTATCACCCACCCTCTGACATTTCCTATATTTAACCATTCTCGGTATCCCTACCCGCCTATCACCCACCCTATTGACTTTCCTATATTTAATCATCCTTTCTCCACTCTATGTAGCCCCCTGCGCAGTAGTGGCAGTGACATGCCCTTGCTCGGGGTGAAACGCTTATTAAAAAATAAAAAATAAAAAATAAAAGAAACTGATGGAATAGAATTGGCGGTTACATTTGCCTACTTTGATGATAAAACCTAGTTGCCAAACTAGATGTACAGATGATGCTCATGATAGCAGAGCACCAAGGAATGAAGTAGAAACCATGAAAATCCTTGTAAACAAGGCAGAGGGTGGCCACAATCCGTCAATGAAGACGAGCAGCCAAATTGGGACCACTTATATTGCAAATCCTTCTTTGAATATTGTCGAGAACCCCGAGATGAACAGCAATAGCACCTGACCAGATGTTGCAACAGTATTCAATTCATGGACGAATGGGTGATTTATAAAATCTCTTACAGTAAGGTTAACTCTGTACAAGCCCGGAGATCAACTCGAGGTAGAGGGTTAATTTAAGAAGCAGATTATACGGATAGGAGGGGAAGATAACGGTTAACTTAAACAAGATAATTAAAATTATGAAATAATAATGTTTATTGACTTAACAATGATTAATAATTTAAATTAAATATTAAATTAAATCAAATGCATTGTATCTGAGAAAAGGAGAAAATCGACTAGATATAGGAAGTCAAAAATATGAGTACGTTTTTTCAGGACACCCTGTATATTCCTTAGTGTCACCCGTTCTAACCTTCTTGGCTGAGACACGCACCTTGTGGGCAACCATGGTCATTCCCTTCTTATTCTACTGTGGATATATAAGTTTCACTCAAGCAAATTCCTACCACCAATAAACCATTGCTTTCTGAACCCGATTCCGAAGAGAATGCTTTCCTGAACACCACAATTTTAACCTGTTCAAGTCTAGGATCAACCGTTACCTTTTCCACATATCCTAATAAACTGTGCCTCAACCTGTTCAAATCTAGGGCCAACCGGTACCTTCCCCCAATATATCTCAATAAATTTTGTCTATTTCCCAATAGCTACAATCTTAATCTGTTCAAATTTAGAGTCAACGCTTACCTTCCCCAAATATTCACATAAGTTATTCCACTTACTTTGAGTGGCTCCTGGATCTTTACAAGATTAATATCATTATTAAATTTGGCGAAAATTACAAAGAGCTGAATTAAACCTTTTGCTGAACCCACTTTCCAAAACATGTTTCTCAATAGCCAAATTAATCCTAGGTATGACGATAGACTACAAGCGGCAGATGGCCACTGTTCGAGAGATTGTCTCAGGCTTCTCAAGACATCCAATCTCATAATTTCTGTTTTTTCTAGGTTCACTTTGACCCTGTTAAGATTCTTGCTATGAACCCCCCAAAAATAGAAAAGTGATAAAAGCATATAACTACATTTTTATAGTAAAACTACCAACAATACATTTAATCTTTAGCTGAAGGCATACAATTCCGTTCAAAATATTTAGTTTCAGGCTTAAATAACACATAGATGTGCCGAACAATATCAATCAACAGGAGATAAGACTTTCATGATATTAATTCATATATTACCCTACAATTTCTTCAATCGAAATATATTCCAAATAAAACTATAACAATACTGCAAAATAAAGTTTTATCATCATCCCCTCTAGTAATTGTATCAAAACAAACATGTATATGTAAAAAAGCTGAGTATCATCTACCATGTATTCAACTGTGAAAGCAGAATGACATTTTTATTTTATTCCTTCAAAACTCTCACGAATGTTTCGGCATAAAGGAGTTGTTATGCCGTTAAGCAAACAAAACATTAATCAATTATCAGAAATCTAATTTTTGGAAATGGACACGGTGAGAACCTTTCAACATGCCCGCTGTTATTAGAACCGTTTTAATTTAGCCAATAATGTTTTTTTTAATTTTCATTTCCATTATCATCAATTTTTTATATCAAATTTTATATGTATTTTCTTTGCTTTTGAATTATATATCTCCCGTCATCGGACATGTCTAGCGCAAAGAGCGTGTCAAAAATAACGAAAAAGTTGTTGGCGTTACAAGGAATCTTTTGCTTGGTAAATGGTACCAGCTGTTTTTTTTTTGTTTTTTTTTTTTCGACTAGACTAGAGGAACAATTACTGGCTGAAAGTCAAATCAAAAGATTCAAAATTCCCTTAAGTGTTTTCGTTTGCTGTGCAACATATTTGTGATTGGCTTATGAAGTGTCGTTGCCATAATTATAAGACCTTGATTTTTATCATTTTAATTAGATTATGTCTTGTCAACTATTATTATTTTTGTACTTGCATTTCATCTTAATTACTCTGGCCTTTAATCGAAAATCTTACGCATTAATTTCTAAGCAATGAGTAATTTTTAAAAAAATAATATTTTTTTTTAATGATTAAGGTAATTGATAAAATTTCATTTTAAAGCATGAAAATTATTCATACAAGAGTTTCTAAAATGTGTGACTACCTTTTCACGCGTATTGCATTTCTGACTCCGTTTCGTATTATATCTCCGTCCGGGCCTTCTTCAGTAATCTCACGTGACATTCGGTAACATTCTCTGAATTTTGATCTGAACACATTATTCGATCGACGGGAGGCGAATAAATTTTAACTATTTTTCTTGGATAAATATTTCGGTTCAAGCGACAATAATGACAATAGACATGAAGAAAAGCCAAATTTATAGCAACATATACGTGAATTCCGGTATGAGTAAAAAGTGTATAATAATTAAAAAAAAAAATATATAGTGGTCAATTTGAACCAAACAACACGCGCAATTAAAGGTCTCAATTTTTTTTCAAGGCATAGATATTTATTTATTGAACCTATAGTCAATACTTAGAATAGTGCTGCTACATATGGTTCGGTACCCCTGTTGTTTACTTGACCTCCTTGATAAGATCAAATAAAGCATCAGCAATATTATTAGTCCTGACCTGGCAGTTCGGTTTATTAACGTTCCCAACGCCGTAAGGTTCCCACTTTGAGTCTTTTCTATGTATGGAAACTTTTCGGATAAGCTTTTCGCTTTCTTACCTAGACTTTTTTAAAATTTAAGCCCAGTAAGACCTCCTACACAAGGTAATTGACAAAAGTCGAAAGAAAGAACAACAAATAAACTGCAAGAAAGCCGACTGTATGGTTATCAGCAAACGGAGGAGCCCACAATGCCAATTATGGGGTGAGGACGCTAAAGCCAATAAGTTAAGGTACTTCGGAAGTGTTCTAACGGAAGACGGGAAGTGCGACACTGAGATCCGAAGACGAATTGGAATGGCCAAAGAGCATTCCAGAAGCTGAGCAGAGTATTAAATGACAGGAAAGTTTCGCTAGAAACAAAGAAGAGAGTTCTGGATTGCTTTGTGATGACTGTTCTTCAGTATGGCAGGACAATATCATCAAAGATGAAGAAAAACTTGAAGCAGCTGAAATGTGGTTCTCCAAAAAGTAGCAGCGAATATCATGGATCGAGCATGTGAGCAATGATGAGGTTTTGGAAATGATGGAAACGAAAAGGAAATTAATATTAAGCATCAGGAAAAGACAGCTGAAGTTTTTGGGACATGTGATGAGGAAGGAAAGCTTAAAGAATCTGAAACTCACAGTTCAGTTAGAGGCAAAGAGAGACGGGGAAAGCAGCGGATGACATAATTGAAGGGCGTGAGTAGGTGGATGTCAGAGCGGGGTTTGGGTGGTGTCACAGTAGAAAGCGTGCTAAGAGCCACCAGCAATAGGGACACGTGGAGCGACGATCGCCAATGATCTGAAGGGACATGGCACATAGAAGAAGTATTCTGTGGATTTGCGTAGTGATATAATGGATATCTGCTCGGAATAAGAAACCCGAGTTCGAAATCCAGTTGAATTCGTTACATTCACTTACGCGTAAATACCCTAGAGAAAGGTATTCATCCATATCTTCTCCCTTCAACTATAGGTTAAATAGCAGGATATATTAGTTTCTGTAGCCTTGGTTGTCGATGGGTCGACAGCAGAAAAAATGGCAACCGACTACGGAAAATCTTTTCTGCTTTATCAGTCATTGATTGAAAGGGACATGATAGCGTAAAGTTGGTATCACGTATGGTAATTAACTGATTGAATTAACTGTCAAGATCTCATCAGTTTACAGTTGAGCTGGCTAGATGTACCGTAAGTGATTTTGCCGAACTCGGTTAGAGATTAACAATTAATTTTATCACAATTTTTACTTGTAGAATTCTCTTTTCATCAAACTCTAATCTACAAAAATTTAAATGCAATTTCAATTGCTGCCTCTTTATTACTCTTACCTCTTTCAAATCGTTATTAATGTATCTTTTTTTTATTTTTTTTTGCTCAATTGGAGTAGATAGACTACACTATCGCCCGGTTCACACTCCACCCACGTCTATTGAACAGATGTAGAGGCTCTCAACCCTTGTTCCCTGTTTAGGATGTGGTTTCCGGCTTTCTCTTTTCCAATCTTTTCACTCTTTTTTTTCTTCAATTGGAGTAGATAGACTAAACTATCGCCCGGTTCACACTCCACCAACGTCTATTGAACAGGTGTAGAGGCTCATCTCTTGTTCCCTGTTTAGGATGTGGTTTCCGGCTTTCTCTTTTCCAAACTTTTCACTCTTTTTTTCTTCAATTGGAGTAGATAGACTAAACTATCGCCCGGTTCACACTCCACCAACGTCTATTGAACAGATGTAGAGGCTCTCAACCCTTGTTCCCTGTTTAGGATGTGGTTTCCGGCTTTCTCTTTTCCAATCTTTTCACTCTTTTTTTTTCTTCAATTGGAGTAGATAGACTAAACTATCGCCCGGTTCACACTCCACCCACGTCTATTGAACAGGTGTAGAGGCTCTCAACCCTTGTTCCCAGTTTAGGATGTGGTTTCCGGCTTTCTCTTTTCCAATCTTTTCATTCTTACGTAGCTCCCTGCGCTTCAGTGGTATTACCGCCTTGCTTTGGGGTGATATGAATAAAAAAAAATATTTTTCTAATTCTTCTACGTTCTCTAACCCTCTTGTCTCTTAGTGAATTTATTGTCTTGCTTTGGGTGATACTAATTTTTTAAAAAGTGGTTTATTCTCAGTAATTAACTGGGCATCTTTTCTTTTGTCTAGAAACACAGTATCGTTGAAGTTAGAGCTAATTTTTTATCAAGATTTACAAACTCGATGTTTCGTCCAGTTTTGAAAACCAATCCATGAAATTTGAATACGCTGATTTGTTTGGAAAATATTTGACAAAGTATCTAATTAGCGGTTTAATAATTTATTACCGGGGAGATAATTTCAGTGATGGATGTTAATAAATCGGATTTAAATCTAAGATATGAAAGCGGTATTAAAAAGTATGAAAAGTGATTGTGTGAAACTAGCAGTATAGCCCGGCGTTTCTCGGGTGTAATGAAAGCTTTAAAACTAATCCATGGTCCTGGAGCTCAGACTCTTTGGACGTTGGCACGAAAGACTAAAAAGCAATAGTTGTTTCCAGTTGAAGCGAAACCGTACTGAAAGAAAAATGAATGGATTTAAGTCAAATTTTGATTTCCTCGTATCGACATCAAATAAGATTTTTCGCCGTAAACTGATTTGGAAGGCTAAATAAGTCCTCTGAGTAAATAAGTATCATGGCTGAGACTAAGAACTACAATTATACCTACTTAGAGCCAAACCCGAAGCAAAAACTAAAATAAAAGGGCTGTAAAAATACAGACATACAGGCAGATAAACAGACTCACACACAAACATCTTGCCTTTTATATATATATATTATCGATTTTCTTCACTATTTTAAGTATTGCAACCGTAAAACTTCTGAATAACGTTTCTTATGTGTTTGTCTATGAGTGTATCAATATTGATTAAAATCGGACCACTCCTCCTAAACCTAATTTATTAGATTATCGATTTTTTATATTTATTGGGGGTACCTCGACACAATACCTAGCTAAGAACACTGGCAGACGCTTATAGTACAACTGTGTCAATTTTCAAGAAAATTGGTTCAGCCATTTCGGAGTTTATAGGTAACGGACATACACACAAACAGACACACACACACACACACAGACAAAGTTCCATTTATTATATAAGTTTAGATAGGAGGCATAACCAAAGCAGCGTTGATTAGTGCAATTAATACTTTGCGAAAAAGAAAGGTAAGAGAAAAATTGGGTGATAATTTGAGGGGTCAGACTGTTGTTCAGGACAGGAACTACACAGGAGAACTTCCAACAAGTGGGAAGAAAGATATAACGAGATACTTATTGTAAAGTTTAGAGAGAACAGGAGTCAATTCTGGTGCATATTTATTTTGGACAATAGCATAGATAGTGTTTAGGAAACATGCTTTGTGGGAATCTAGTTTAGAAATAATAGCAGAAACCATATATCATCCAGTGGAGATTCTTTTCTAGGGAGAATAAGGCAGCGTTACTCCACATAAGTCGATAGTTGTGTTGGAGGAGAATTTACGGGCAAAGCACTACGCTTTATTTTCGGTACATGATAATTCTTCAATCTGATTGAAGAGAAGAGGGACTGAATTATTAATCTAAATATTTCCGTCACGTGATATCAGTGGCAACGTATGACTATGTTTTCCAGACAGCTTTAAAATGCATGATCCTTTTTTGTTTTTTTGTTTCTTTATCGCGTGAAAATTTCTACAGAGATTGCTAAAAAAAAAAGCTAGAAAGCTCAGTGAGTCCCGTTATTTAATCTATAGCTGAGGGTGGGAAGAAAAAAAAATTTTCAAAGCGCGGTTTTGTGAAAGTAAAACAAGTCGGAATGAATTCAAACTCGTTTGCGCTGATTGTTCATTCGGAACCGCCAAACGTTACAATAGTCGCATATCATCTACGGTGTTTAATAATATTTTATTATAAATTTTATGATTTTGTTGACATGCTATTCACAGGTTTTACAGTTTTCACTGTTCAAGCAATGCATTTATTACTTCTTCTGTCATTTCTTGTGAGACAGGCGGAAATTTTGCTTTCAAAATTCAATCAAATCTATTTTTGTTGAAGACTTTCCTCAGTCAGGCCAGAGTAGAGGGCCACAATGAAATGAGAGATTACTTTCGAAGTGATATTTATATATAAATATAAAAGTGATTAGACATGCATATTTTCACTCATAACACACGAACAGAGGGATAAACATTACATTCATCAACAGCTTAGCACACACGCAAATGTATCCATCCGTCTCTCTCTCTCTCTCTCTCTATATATATATATATTATTATTATCTCTCTCTCGCTCTCTCGCTCTCTCTCTCTCTCTATATATATATATATATATTATTATTATTATTATTATTATTATTATTAAGGACTCTCCCGTCGATTTCGACGTATCAGTGTCTAACTCAGACTACCACACAAATAATTGTTTAAAGTGGTGAAGGCTTGTGTAGCACCATACACACATTTTGGAACTGCTGATAACAAACAATCGGTGCAGAAGTATGCCACAGGTCACATGAACAGCAGACCTCAGTTATTTAACCCATAACTGGAGGGAAGGGACGGATAATACCTTTCCCAAGGGTACCGGTGCGCAAGTGAATGCAGAGTGTTCGACTAGAATTGGAACTCAGCTCACGGATTTCCCTTTCCAAGCCGACATTCACCGCACCACAACGCATATCCGTCAATAAACACCACCTGGTATTCCCAAGCGGTCACTCATCTAAGTACTGACCAGGCGAGATCCGGTGTATTGAACGTGATGTGACCGTGATATATATATCACGGTCACATCATATTTACGCTCTCACACCCTGATTGAGCACTCTAGAAGAGTGAGAGACTTTGAAAACAGTAGCTACTCCGGCATATACGCATCGCTCATTCAATAATGAATTAGAGCACTCTAGCTATTGGGCGTGTGTAATGATATACTCGCTAAAAGGGCTGCCTTCTAGTACCGGACGCTCGTGGCCCAGATGTGGAATCGCCGACTGACGCCGAATCGGTCGGGTTTTAATCCTGGGTTAGGAAGCGATCGGAGTCTAACCGTACTGATGAGCTGTGATACGGCGAAACAAATCTGTTTGCGGATGACTATAGTAAACATATATATATATATATATATATATATATATATATATATATATATATATACTGAATCGTTATAAGTCAGATTTAAATCAAATTAGACCAGTAAACAGTTGTATTAGTAATTTCACGATACATGTTTGATGGGGGAGATGAAGATTCAATATGTAGATATTTCGATGTAGAAGACCAGCTGGTTACGCTACCTGAGCTGTGACAGTTTCGGCAGAAAAATGATGAAGCCATGCTTGCTTAACCTTCTCAACTCTGATCTTTCCTACCTTTTTTTAACATTTCACCCCAAGTATAGCGTTATGGCCACTGATGTGCAGGGAGTTGCATAAGAGAGTCGAAAAATTAGGCAGGAGGAGAGTGAAGACAAAGACGAACCAGCTACAGGGGGTGAAAGAGAAAGGGCAAGAGAAAGCTGTGAACACAGGAGTAAAGACAGTTGTGAAGGCAGAGAGAAAAGAAAAGAACAAGATACACGAGGTGATGTAGAAAGAGCTGGAGTTAAGTGGATAAGAAATGGGAATTGACTTAATATATATACCTTACTATTTGTATACAGTACTGTACAAAAGTATTAGGACATAAACTATTTTATCTTTTATGAGACATATTGACGGGAAATAAACAACTTAATTAAAATAATTTTATTTGATTTACTCAACAAATGTTTTAACAAGAAAAATACTTGTTACAAAACAAATTCAATATTTAGTATAATAGCCGTTTGCTTTGATCAAAACCTTCATTCTGTCAGGCATTGCCATCACAAGCTTCTTCACTGTATCTAATGGTATCTCTTGCCAAGCAGCTTGTATTTGTTCCCAAAGTAACATTAGATTTATCAATTCGAGAGGTGAGGAATAAGAAACAAACTAATCATATCCAAGGATAATAGAATAATGAGTACTTTCAAAATAACTTGTTTAATAGAAAATAGGAAAAATTAAATATAACTTCTTTTTAATACATTTCATTTACACCCAGTTTCAAATAATCAATATTTACTAGCAATTTACTTGGCTTTCCACCCTGTATTTGAATTTCAGTGAGGTTCTTAGGAAAATCACCCCTGTCCTAATACTTTTGCTCACTATCGGTAGTGCGCAAAAGTGTTAGGACAGGGGTGATTTTAAACTTTAGTTCGATGCCTCATAAAAGATAAAATAGTTCTTGTCATACTACTTTTGAACATTAGTATATATATATATATATATATATATATATATAGGATTAATACAAATATAGAATTTGTCACTTAGATGATTGATGTTATGTTTAGCATCTTTACTAATAGGTATCTTTGGTGTAATCGTTTGGTTCACTCGGCAGGATGTAGCAACAATTGTCTGCACATTTTCAATATTTTTATATTAGAAAAATAATTTATTTGCCTTTTCTTGCTGTTATGTTGACTTTTTCTTCTTTGCGTGTGTGTATGTTTGTTCCTGTGTATGTGTGCGATCGCATACGTCTTCAAATATGTGTACGCCTGTACTTGTGTGTTTGTGTGCATGTGTATAATGTTGGTGTTATATCTTCTTTTCATAATTTTCTTCTCTTATTTTTTTCTTTCTTTTTTCTATCTTTCGAAACTCAGTGTTACAAGACAATATGACAATGTTTTTTTTTTCCGGTATTGGGGAGAGGATCTTTTCGGGTTATGTTTCTTGTTTATTCTGTGGTTTTCTACATTTTTTTAGATATAGATATATTTTATTTTATTTATTTCTTGTTTGAGTGATCATATTTTTTAACTAAAGCTTAAATGGCAAAGTATTTTCTTTCCCTCTCTTTCTCTCTGTCTCTCTCTCTCTCTCTCTATATATATATATATATATATATAGGCTAAAAGTCTACCTGTATATACATGCTAAAAGTCTGCCTATATATATATATATATATATACGCTAAATGTCTGCCTTCTTCTACCGAGCGCCCATAGCCCAGAACAATGATAGACTTTGAAAAAAGAGTGCATACTCAAGCATCTACGCACCGTTCGTTCAGTAATAAATTAGAACACTCTTAGCCACTGGCGTATGTTTACATGCTATATCACGTTAAAAATACGTCTTCTTCTACCAAGTGCCCATAGCTCAGAGGTAGAATAGCCGACTGATGTTAATTCGGTCTTGTTTCAATCCTGGAGAGAGAGAGAGAGAGAGAGAGAGAGAGAGAGAGAGAAGTGATTTTCGAAGTAGTGACAGATTTTTATTTATTAATCCGGCAGCTTCTGTTACTTAAATGTTATTTGTTACTAGATACTTATATATGAGTAGGCACTCCGTCTTTTAAACTGTTTATTTGTTTTCGTTTACCCTCTTGATTATTCGGGAAATTTTATCAACGATAACTATGTGCGCTCTGCTAGGATTCGAAGCTTTCTCCCCACCCCTCCGCAAAGGGGGACCATCGTCGGATCAGAAGTGTTTTAGACCGTCTTAGCCACAGACTACGTCGACGATAAAGATAAAGTAGGAGTAAAATTTGTTTGATCGTCGACCCACTTACAAAATAACGTTTAACTTATTACATAAATGCAATGTCAATACTCATCTATTAACCACTGGACTCTAGCTCTCTTCCCCCCCCTGTATATCCTTCCTTTTCTCTCCACCTATGTATCTGTCATCGCACCTGCATTCTCAGCTTTCTATTGCTTCTTTCTAACTAGTTTATACTCTTCACTCTTTTCTAATTAATCTTTTTACAGTTATGTAGCCCCCCCCACCCCGCTCATCAGTGGCATTTCTGCCTTGCTCGGGGTGAAATGATTAAAAAAATATATATATATATGACCATTCGCAAACAGATCTGTTTCGCTGTATTACAGCTCATCAGTACGGTTTGACATTGCTTCTAGCCACGAACTGACATTAGTCGGCGATTCTACCTCTAAGCTATAGACGCTCAGTAGAGGAAATTGGACATTATCCTATTATATACAATGTAGACACACGTCATTACTGAATGAAAGATGCGTAGATGCGTGAGTAGCTATTGCTTTTTTAAAGTATATCATTCCTCCATATTGCTCAATAGGGGTTTGAGAGCGTATATATATATATATATATATATATCCTCCAAAACAACAATCCTATTAATATTAAGAAATATTTTAAATAAATAAAATTTAAAATGATCAACATGGAGGGCTCGATGTAAATAGTATTATCTATTTACAAAGCCAAATTCTCGCTTAACGTAATTAAATTTCGAATTTTTTAAATTATATATATATATAGTCATCCGCAGACAGATCTGTTTTGCTGTCTCACGGCTCATCAGTACGGTTAGACTCCGATTGCTTTTCACCTAGGATTGAAACCCGACTGAATTGGCGTCAGTCGGTGATTCTACCTCTGAGCTATGGGCGTTCGGTAGAAGAAGCCAGACTTTTAGCATGTATATTATCATTATACACGCCCAATAGCCAGAATGCTCTAATCCATTACTGAATGAGCGATGCGTACATGACAGAGTAGCTACTGTTTTTTCCAAAGTCTACCATTCTTCCAGAGTGCTCAATCAGGGTGTGAGATCGTAAGCATACTGCAACTCAAAAGCTATCAATTTTCGGTCCGTAATACACCATTATCAGGTAGTGAGACGCGGTTCAATTACGGTGACATATAAAGGAATATATAAAAAAAATAAACCTAAAAATAAAAAATGCCACGATATTTGATGCACAAGATATGGAGGTTAATATAGATTAAAAGAATTAGATAAATTTTTGTTCTGTTAAAAATTCTTACTGAAGAAATCACTACCTGATGATGGTGTATTAAACATCGAAACTTGGTAAACTTTGAGTTGCAGTATACTATTACATATAACAATAGTAACTATATATCTATATATCTAACTTTTTTCGGAAACTCTAGGAGAAACTATAATTTCAAAAGCTTTTTATCAGTAACTTTTATTTAATTTTCTTGACGTTTAGTTGTATATTTTTTTAAATAGTTCGTCTTTGTTCAAATACATACTACAAAATTCTTCTAAACGTGGTTTTGATAATAATCTTTTTGCTATAGACTTTTTTTTCATTTTCAAACCGCTTGTGAAAACTTGGTATTTTAAAAATCGTTTTGAGTATTTTTTTTTTAACTTTCGTCCAATTTGTTTTTCACAGACTCTATACACCTTTCGCCGAAATAGTTTAGTGTTCAAGTTGTCTGATATTGCCAAGCTTTTGGAAACGGGTGATGAATCTAATTCAAAAGCATACATCAGATTCAAATGCCTACTTCCAATGTTACTTGACTTTACAAATAAAAATATGCATATCTGGTGAATAAATAGAATTACACGCCAGAATGAAAATTAATTTCCGTTACAGTTTATCAGTTTTATACACTAGCATTATAGCCCGGCGTTGCTCGGGTGTAATGAAAACTTCAAAGCTAATCCATTGTCCTGAGGCTCAGAGTCTTTGGACGTTGGCACGAAAGACTAAAAAGCAATAGTTGCTTCCAGTTGAAGCGAAACCGTAGACTGAAAGAAAAATGAATGGATTTAAGTCAAATTTTGATTTCCTGGTATCGATATCAAATGAGTTTTTTTCGTCGTAAACTGAATTTTGAAGGCTAAATAAGTCCTCTAAGAAAATGGTAGCATGGTTGGGACTAAGAACTACAATTATACCTACTTAGAGCCAAACCCGAAGCAAAAACTAAAATAAAAGGACTGAAAAAATACAGACATACAGGCAGATAAACAAACACACACAAATATCTTGCCTCATATATATATATATATATATATATATATATATATATATATATTATCGATTTTGTGCACTATTGTAAGGACTGCAACCTTGAAACTTCTGAATATCGTTTCTGATGTCTTTGTCTATTAGTGTATCAATATTGATTAAAATCTGATCACTCCTTCTATATATCAATTTTTTCGATAATCGATTTTCAATATTTATCGGGGGTACCTCGACACAAAACCTAACTAAGAACACTCGCAGATTCTTATAGTAGAACTGTGTAAATTTTCAAGAAAATCGGTTCAGCCGTTTCGGAGTCTATAGGTAACGGACACAAACACACACACACAGACACACACACACAAAGTTCCATAAATAAGTTTAAATAAGAAAACGTTTTATGCTTAGCATTATTCTGAGTGTATGCTTAGCACACATCAGGTTGTCCTTAGATACGTTTTGAGTTAGAGACCGCAGATTTTCTTTTGAAAAAGTTTTTGTTGAACTCTGGAAGCTCTTTTCCGTTCGCGATGGTTATTTTGCATTAAAGCGTTTTACAATAATTGTATGTGGATATACAGAAGGATGCTGAGGATATAATGGATCCAGCATGTGAGCAATGATGTGGTTTTGGAAAAGATGGAAACGAAAAGAAAATTAATACTGAGCATCAGGAAGAGAAAACTAAAGTTCCTGGGGCATGCAATGAGGAAGGAGGGCTTGGAGAACTGATACTGACAGGACAGATTGAGGGAAAAAGAGACAATTAAAAGCAGTGGATAACGTATTTGAAGGGCCTGAGCAAGTGGATGAAAGAACGGGGTTTTCGCTTGGTGTTACAGGAAAAATCGTGCTAAGAGCCACCCGACGTAGAAAGCCATGATCGCCTACGTCCTGAAGGGACAAGGAACATAGAAGAAGAAAAAAATCCAATAATCCGTTGTTGCAAGTTAAGACGAATATGGGCGATGAAGAAGGTTACTAAACGGTTGGTACAAGGTCAGATGAATATAGGCGGTTGAAAAGTAATAATCGGTTGGTGCAAGGTCAGGTGAATATGGGCGATGAAAAATCTAACAATCGGTTGTTAGCAAGCTAAGGTGAATATGGGCGATCGAAAAGGGGAATAATCGGTTGGTGTAGGTCAGTTACATATGGAAGGTTGAAAAGTAATAATCGGTTTGGTGCAAGGTCAAGAGAATAAGGGCGATAGAAAAGGACAATAATCGGTTCGTGAAAGGTCGGATGAATATGGGCGGTTGAAAAGTAATACTCGGTTAGTGCAAGGTCAGATGAATATGGGTGATTGAAAAGGGGAATAATCGGTTGGTGTAGGTCAGTTACATATGGAAGGTTGAAAAGTAATAATCGGTTGGTGCAAGGTCAAGAGAATAAGGGCGATAGAAAAGGACAATAATCGGTTCGTGAAAGGTCGGATGAATATGGGCGGTTGAAAAGTAATACTCGGTTAGTGCAAGGTCAGATGAATATGGGTGATCGAAAAGGGGAATAATCGGTTGGTGTAGGTCAGTTACATATGGAAGGTTGAAAAGTAATAATCGGTTGGTGCAAGGTCAAGAGAATAAGGGCGATAGAAAAGGACAATAATCGGTTCGTGAAAGGTCGGATGAATATGGGCGGTTGAAAAGTAATACTCGGTTAGTGCAAGGTCAGATGAATATGGGTGATCGAAAAGGGGAATAATCGGTTGGTGTACGTCAGTTACATATGGAAGGTTGAAAAGTAATAATCGTTTGGTGCAAGGTCAAGAGAATAAGGGCGATAGAAAAGGACAATAATCGGTTCGTGAAAGGTCGGATGAATATGGGCGGTTGAAAAGTAATACTCGGTTAGTGCAAGGTGAGATGAATATGGGTGATTGAAAAGGGGAATAATCGGTTTGTGTAGGTCAGTTACATATGGAAGGTTGAAAAGTAATAATCGTTTGGTGCAAGGTCAAGAGAATAAGGGCGATAGAAAAGGACAATAATCGGTTCGTGAAAGGTCGGATGAATATGGGCGGTTGAAAAGTAATACTCGGTTAGTGCAAGGTCAGATGAATATGGGTGATTGAAAAGGGGAATAATCGGTTGGTGTAGGTCAGTTACATATGGAAGGTTGAAAAGTAATAATCGTTTGGTGCAAGGTCAAGAGAATAAGGGCGATAGAAAAGGACAATAATCGGTTCGTGAAAGGTCGGATGAATATGGGCGGTTGAAAAGTAATACTCGGTTAGTGCAAGGTCAGATGAATATGGGTGATTGAAAAGGGGAATAATCGGTTGGTGTAGGTCAGTTACATATGGAAGGTTGAAAAGTAATAATCGTTTGGTGCAAGGTCAAGAGAATAAGGGCGATAGAAAAGGACAATAATCGGTTCGTGAAAGGTCGGATGAATATGGGCGGTTGAAAAGTAATACTCGGTTAGTGCAAGGTCAGATGAATATGGGTGATTGAAAGGGGAATAATCTGTTGGTGTAGGTCAGTTACATATGGAAGGTTGAAAAGTAATAATCGTTTGGTGCAAGGTCAAGAGAATAAGGGCGATTGAAAAGGACAATAATCGGTTCGTGAAAGGTCGGATGAATATGGGCGGTTGAAAAGTAATACTCGGTTAGTGCAAGGTCAGATGAATATGGGTGATCGAAAAGGGGAATAATCGGTTGGTGTAGGTCAGTTACATATGGAAGGTTGAAAAGTAATAATCGTTTGGTGCAAGGTCAAGAGAATAAGGGCGATTGAAAAGGACAATAATCGGTTCGTGAAAGGTCGGATGAATATGGGCGGTTGAAAAGTAATACTCGGTTAGTGCAAGGTCAGATGAATATGGGTGATTGAAAAGGGGAATAATCGGTTTGTGTAGGTCAGTTACACATGGAAGGTTGAAAAGTAATAATCGGTTGGTGCAAGGTCAAGAGAATAAGGGCGATAGAAAAGGACAATAATCGGTTCGTGAAAGGTCGGAGGAATATGGGCGGTTGAAAAGTAATACTCGGTTAGTGCAAGGTCAGATGAATATGGGTGATTGAAAAGGGGTATAATCGGTTGGTGTAGGTCAGTTACATATGGAAGGTTGAAAAGTAATAATCGTTTGGTGCAAGGTCAAGAGAATAAGGGCGATTGAAAAGGACAATAATCGGTTCGTGAAAGGTCGGATGAATATGGGCGGTTGAAAAGTAATACTCGGTTAGTGCAAGGTCAGATGAATATGGGTGATTGAAAAGGGGAATAATCGGTTGGTGTAGGTCAGTTACATATGGAAGGTTGAAAAGTAATAATCGTTTGGTGCAAGGTCAAGAGAATAAGGGCGATAGAAAAGGACAATAATCGGTTCGTGAAAGGTCGGATGAATATGGGCGGTTGAAAAGTAATACTCGGTTAGTGCAAGGTCAGATGAATATGGGTGATCGAAAAGGGGAATAATCGGTTGGTGCAGGTCAGTTACATATGGAAGGTTGAAAAGTAATAATCGTTTGGTGCAAGGTCAAGAGAATAAGGGCGATATAAAAGGACAATAATCGGTTCGTGAAAGGTCGGTTGAATATGGGCGGTTGAAAAGTAATACTCGGTTAGTGCAAGGTCAGATGAATATGGGTGATTGAAAAGGGGAATAATCGGTTGGTGTAGGTCAGTTACACATGGAAGGTTGAAAAGTAATAATCGGTTGGTTCAAGGTCAAGAGAATAAGGGCGATAGAAAAGGACAATAATCGGTTCGTGAAAGGTCGGATGAATATGGGCGGTTGAAAAGTAATACTCGGTTAGTGCAAGGTCAGATGAATATGGGTGATCGAAAAGGGGAATAATCGGTTGGTGTAGGTCAGTTACATATGGAAGGTTGAAAAGTAATAATCGTTTGGTGCAAGGTCAAGAGAATAAGGGCGATAGAAAAGGACAATAATCGGTTCGTGAAAGGTCGGATGAATATGGGCGGTTGAAAAGTAATACTCGGTTAGTGCAAGGTCAGATGAATATGGGTGATTGAAAAGGGGAATAATCGGTTTGTGTAGGTCAGTTACACATGGAAGGTTGAAAAGTAATAATCGGTTGGTGCAAGGTCAAGAGAATAAGGGCGTTAGAAAAGGACAATAATCGGTTCGTGAAAGGTCGGATGAATATGGGTGATCGAAATGATCGGGAAAATGCTAAACCTACTTTCATAGGTTTATCATTTTCTTCCTGCTTACATTATAGGCAGTAACTAAGTCTGATACAAGGTCAAATTAATTTCACTCCCAATTCTCTTGAACAGAATGGAACTAGTGTGCATAATAGGATTCTAAATATCAACAGGTAAACATTAATTGAAATCACGACTTCATTAGAAATCACGCTTTAGTCCTGTAATGTTATCAACGATATATGTTTAACTGTTTAAACCCCAGTGGACTGGGGCTTTGAATGTGTATTTGTGCGTATAAAATTATTTCGATTTTTATGAATTAATTTCTAGGTTACATTTTTAATGAAGGCGAAATTTTAAAAAATAGTTGCAGAAATATCGTGTTTAGTCAATTTTGCATGTGGAGTGGTCATGCTGGTTTTGAAATTCAGATTATTTGGAAGGTTGGCTTTGATTCCTGACCAAAATCTTTATAGACCTATACTGTCTAATAATTATTTTAAGTTTATTTATATAACTTAGTTCGGAAAATATCGAAACTATCAGCTGTATACAACTGCTTTGTCATATCAATAGTTAAAAATGAATTTGAGAGAGTGGAGTCTGTGGGTTTTGGTAAAGACCATCCTGCATTAAAGTGTATGGACTAGAGCTATAGAATCTTAAACAAAGAACTGTATCCGATTAGAGAAACCATGTCACTTGAGGACATTCATCAGCAACAACAACTAAAATGGATAGTGCATGTAACGTGAAGATAAAAAATATGATATAATCAAGATGTTGACATTCTACTATACACTAAACAAAAGGTTAGTAAAGAAATCCCCATTTCTATTGGTAAGATCGTTAACAGTTACTGAACTTAGGAGACCTCTTTCCATGGAATAATTGTTTCAAGAATTTTTTAAAAAATCCAAACCGACTATAGTAATGTCTGCCAAGTCATTCATTGACAAATGTTTCCTGACAAGGAAACGACTAATTTTGACTTTTCTTTTTTGAAAATCTAGACTCAAATACTGAAATCAGTATGAAATGAATAGACGTTTATCAAATGCTAAAGACACGTAAATATGGTGATTTTCTGAGTGTAACATCGATGTGGTACAAAGCCGAAAGTATGGGGTACATTGTGAGGATAGAACTCATTACACAGTTGCAATGGTTCTAGCAAGATACGCTAGATAGATAGATAGATAGATAGATAGCCCATGAAGTATGCCAAGTGCTGATTCAATATCTCTCTTTCTATTTCTCAGCCTGTGAGTATCAGGTTCTTCATTCATTTAAGTGCCATACGTGATACACGCATTGGGCGATCATGTAACTTTCAAGACATGACTGACTGGGCAGAACATTATCTCGTAGTAGGTTGCCATTGCTTTCTGCGGTAGACTAGTTGCCAGGCAAGGCTATAGAACCCAATCTATTCTGTCATTTAACCCATAACTGGAGAGAAGAGAGAGAATAATATCTTTTCCAAGTATATTTGCGCGTAAGTGAATGAAATGAATTCAACTGGAATTCGATCTCAGCTCCCTGATTTCTCGTTCCGAGCCGATTTCAACTGCACCACAATGGACATCCACTCATTACACGCCCCAAAACGCCCCATCTACTTCTTCCTGATGTTTAGTATAAGTTTCTTTTTCGTTTTCTTTCTCTCCAAAACCTCGTCGTTGCTCACATGATCGGTCAATTGTTTCCTCAGCACTCTTCTGTGGAACCAGATTTATATTACTTCCAGTATCTCTCATTTTTTGTGGAAAGTGTCCTGCATTCGCTGTCATATAGAATAACAGATATCTCACAAGAGACCAGTACTCTTTTCTTTGTTTCCAAGGAGTTTCCTGTCTCTCAATACTCTATTCTGCTTTTGTAATGCGTCTTTGACCATGCTACTACACCATCATATCTCCCTGTTGCACATTCCGTTCTCTGTTAGATCACTTCTCAAATAATTTAATTTTCTGGACCTGCTTGATTTAATCCCCAACTTGTAGTTGGCCATTTGGGTCTCCTCTGATGACCATGTATCCAGTTTTCGTGTACTTTTGATTACTCCTTTCTACTCGCTTTCTTTTGTTACCTTCTGTAAGAGGTCTTGTAACTTTCTTCCAGTGTCTGCTATCAGCACTGTCTTGTTGTGGTGCAGTGGATATCGGCTCGGAAAGCGAAATCGGCTGAGCCGTGTTCGAATAACAGTTGAATACCCTATATAAACTTACGCGCAAATACCCTTGGGAGAGGTATTAATCCGTCTCTTCTCTCCAGTTATGGGCTAAAAACAGGACAGATTGAGTTCTAGAGTCTTGGCTGGCAACCAGCTTACCGCAGAAAGCAATGGCAACCTATAACGAGATAATCTTCTGCCCAGTCAGTTATTTCTCTTTCGAGACATGATCGCCCAAGCGTGTATCACGTATGGCACTTAACCTACTGACTGAATATAATAATTGAATATATGATTAAGGCCTCTACTGGGCATAAAGTAGGGGATCAGATTTATATTTTTATGAAGTGATAAACTGATCCCCCACTTATTACTATATAATAATATAATACATATCTTCCCCTTCCAGCTATGAGTCAAATAACAGGATAGATTGGGTTCTATAGCCTTGGTCGGCAACCAGTCTACCGCAGAAAGCAATGGCATTCTACTGCGGGATAATCTTCTGCCCAGTCAGTCATGTCTCTTTCGAGACATGATCGCCCAAGCGTGTATCACGTATGGCACTTGACTGACCGACTTATTTGCGTATCAGACTTTGGCGCCAATGAAGAAATCTGTCTCTGTTAATTTCGTTGCGGTTTTTTCTTGGCTTCATCTATTTATATTAGCCTTTCTCATCTGCCATTTGTTTCTTTTTCTCTCTCACTTTTTTATTCCCTTGCTTCTCCTTCTCTCTCTCGCTAACTCACTTTCTCATATTATTTCTGTCTCTCTCATTCTTTCGTTCTCCTCATTTCTTTCACTCTCTCGTTAGCGTCTATCGGAAGTGACAGGCATTTTTCTATCTCTCAATTCTTAGTCTCTCCTTACACGCATATTTCCATCTTGACTACTACAGCCTCCTGCTAACCCAAAAACCATTTAATCTACTTCACTTTTAACCAGTTGATTTAAATGTCGGCAAAACTACGCAAAAATAAAACTATTCTCATCAAAATTGCATCAGTTCCTGGAGGAAGAAAAGTCAAGATTGGCAAACATCATTCCTTATTGATATCTCTTGCTTTCTTTCTCGTCATACGTCTTGTTTAATTCAGTTTGAAGAGACATACTATTATAGGCGGCCCTGCCAGAACCGCATTTATCAGCAGTGTGGATCTTTTTCAATTGAAATTCCCACGAGGGTTTTCAAACCACGAATGTTTGGATTTCTTTAATTCATATATTCTGAATATATTTTAATCTTTTTCGTTTTCACTAATAATTTTAAGACTTGCTTGTATTATTTTCATTTCAACTTTTCATAGCATCACACTCGCATTGCTTAAATATATATATATATATATATATATATATATATATATGGATGTTGTGAGTGTGTGCGTCCTTTTTACATTACAGACTTCTTTATATATATATATATATATATATATATATATATATATATATATATACATATATATATATACATATATATATATTTGTGTGTGTGTGCGTGTGTGTTTGCTTGTGTGTATGCTTCTGATCTTTTTACTTTATTATATATATATATATATTGACCGTATGTGTCATCTTTATTGTATATATACTATCTTCAAAAATATATATTATCTTTAAATACACAGACATACATATATATATATGTGTGTGTGTGTGTGTGTGTGTGTGTGTGAAGGAGATTAAAGAATTATATATATATATATATATATACTGCAATTTTTGTTTTCTTTGCTGATATCGTTTTTTAAGACAGATATCTAAAATTTCGGAAGTTTTCAATCTAGCCATTGAAGTTTAAAGTTGCACGTGATAAAATGTAATGAATTTAGTTTCATTTTGTTTCTTTGTTTTCGTTTCACAAAATAAAATTAAACCGATGTCTTTTCTTCGTAAAAGAGAAAAAGCTCCGATAATTTATTTACAAAAATAGAAATATATCTTGAAAAGTCATTCCTTAAAAAAGTAAATTCTCTAACTTCCGTCTATTCTAATGTCAAAAGTCGAACGGAATTCATGCGTGCAAATGTTTGTTTTGCTCGAAATAAATATCAGTTGGTTTCCTATGGAAAACATATTTTCCGGTCATACATATGAAACATCAATGCATTTGCCTTATGTAATGATAGGATTCGTCTGGAACAAGGCGGCATAATTGATGTATTTGATTGATTGTTTTTGTTTAGGATTTATCAAACTTTTTTAGAGTATTTAAAAACAGAAAAGAATTTAGTGGAGAGAATAATGATACAGGTTCTGCTAATTAACCTATAGCTGTGAGGAGAAGAGTTGGGTTCATAACTTTCTCAAGAATCTTGCTTTCCTGACAGCTACAACCTCCAAGTATTTAAATGCAATGTCAATACTCATCTCTTAACGACTCAACTCTAGTTCTTTCTTCAAGGGCTGTATATCCTATCCTCTCTCTCTCTCTCTCTCTCTCTCTCTCTCTCTCTCTCTCCACCTTTGCAACTGTCATCACACCTATATTCCCATCCTTCTCTTGCTCCTTTCTAACTGGTTTGTCTTCCTCTTCACTCTCTTCTACTTAATCTTTTTACTCTTATGTATCCCCCTGTACATCAGTGGCGTTACCGCTTTGCTCGGGTTGATACGATTAAAAAAATTGCGCATAATCGAATATGACGAACACAAATGGGATTGGAACACGGCTCTCCGATCTCCAATATTCATTACAACAACCCTACAATTACAAAATTAAAACTTCCACCTAGGCACAGACCACGGTGGACGTTGCTTAAATTTGGCGATCGTACCAGAACCGGTGTTTCGATATCAAACAGACGGAAGTTTTTTTTGAGGATCAAATATCTAAATTTCACTTTTCTCGGTATATTCTATTTGAGCTAAGCTTAAATGATCACCCTCTAAAAAAAAAAAAGAACGATTCCTTAGAAATACATTTTCTTTTATATTCACCTCAGGTGCGATAAAACGATCGGATGTAATTTTCATTTACTAATGTTTTGCCCAACATAAGTCTCGAAAGCCACTCAGTGTAGATGGCTATTGAATGAAGTTTTCGATATGAATAACAGAATGCGTATTAGAAGGGAAGATTATAAGGATATGGAGTATAAATAACTATTGACTTTCCAGTGGATGATTTTCATATGGTCGTGTTTGGGTAAGCACCCACACAGGAGTCTGTTCCACAAATTAGCAATTATTAATAAAAAGTTTTATGGCTGGAACTTTCACGTTAAATTTTAAATATGAGTGTGATGCGCTTCCGTGGAAGTAGCATTGTGTGTTGTAGCAATAAATGTCTCAATTAGTGAAACTGAAGAATGGAACTCATCCATCATGGGTCCTGTGTATGACGGTAAACTGCATCCAGTAGCAAGGCCTCTGATTGGGAGGTTGTGAGGAGCATAAAGCCACATCTTAATTGCTAGTGTTCGCAGGTCCACCCTGACCCGGAGCCTTAGCACCTGGTAGGGTCCTGGCTATGGATTAATAGTTAACCCCCAAAACACTTTGAAAGTATAAAACAGACTTGTTGAAGGAAAAAATTTATTTACATAATAAATGTTTAAGGAAATAATGATTACCCGCAATACATTTTTGAATACAAAAAAGACATCTTCAGTTTTCTAAAAAAAAAAGAATGTAATAATTTCTCACTATAACCAAACTTAAAAACAAATATCTTAAGATCCCACCTTTTGGAATTAAATAAACCATAGTCTAAACTATCACCCGGTTCACACTCCACCCACGTCTATTGAACAGTTGAAGAGGCTCATCCCTTGTTTCCTGTTTAGGATGCAGTTTGCGGTTTTCTCTTTTCCAATCTTCTCACTTTTTTTTCTTCTTTTTTTTCAATTGGATTAGATAGACTAAACTATCGCCCGGTTCACACTCCACCCACGTCTATTGTACAGGTGAAGAGGCTCGTCCCTTGTTTCCTGTTTAGCATGTGGCTTCCGGCTTTCTCTTTTCCAATATTTTCACTCCTATGTAGCCCCCTGCACATTAGTGGCTTTACCGCCTTACGCGGGGTGAAATGATTAAAAAAAAAAACACAGAGGTTGATATGCCGTTAAACAAAACTCAAACTCATCCACCATGAGAATAGCTATAGTGTAGCCGTAGACAGAACATTTCTCTGACGTTTGAAACAAAAGATGAGAAACTTTGCTTAGCGTTTTTTTTTTTTAATTCATTGCACCTCGTAGCAAGGTAATAAAATGTCTAAGACGCAAGGTGTTACTGAGGGAAAAAATAACACGAGAAAAAATTATTAAAAGGAGAGAACAATAAAAGAAAATATATTATGAAGACCGAAGATAAGCATTGACATTAAATTCAAATTTTTGGAAATCAAAATTAATTAGGAAATAATACGTTGAGTGATATTCTACCAGCAGGTAAATTGGATAAGAGAAACTGTTAGCATAGAGGGCTAACGGTTGCATCTAACAATTTCAACTGTAAAATTATGAGATAGCATAGAGGAAAGTTGATCATAAAAATAAATAGATTATGAAGAGCGAAGATAAGCATTGATATTAAATTCAAATTTTTGAAAATCATAATTAATTAGGAAACAATACGTTGAGTGATATTCTACCAGCAGCTAAATTCCACGAGGGAAACTGTTAGCATAGAGCTAATGGTTACATCTAACAATTTCAACTTTAAAATTATAAGGTAGCATAGAGGAAAGCTGATCATAAAAATTACTACGGAAATATTTCTAGAAAGGAAAAGAGAAAATACGTTAGAATGAAAGGAAATTGACAAAATCCAAGAAACCAACTCAGGAATGACGTGGCTTCCCTGTGTCTTTTCTATAAATACTTTCACGGCGATTGCTCCGATGAACTTAGATCATTGGTGCAGCCTAGGTACGAATTTACACGAGATACTAGATTAGCAACTAAGTCCCAGCCTTTTACAGTGAAACATAAAATGTAACCGTAATTTCTACTCCAACAGCTTCTTTTCTCGCGCTTCCCGTCTGTGGAATTCCCTTCCACATGCCTGCTTTCCCGACAGCTATAATCTCCAAGAGTTTAAATGTAAGGTCAATAGACACCTCCTATCACACTAACTTGTATCTATTCTCCCAACACTCTCACCATCTAACCAACCCTTATTCTCGGTATCCTTACCCGTCTATCACCCTCCTTCTGACATTTCCTATATCTGTCCATCCTTTCTCATCACTTCCCCCGCTATGTAACTCCATGCGTAATAGTGGCAGTGAAATGCCTTACTCGGGTTGAAACGATTATAAACAAAAATAACATTGCAGATTCTTCTTTGGGATTTCTCAAGAATCTGTAATTTTGTAGCATAAGCAAAAGATTAGATGTGAAAACAATAACGATAGATCTATAAATGTGTATGATAGATTCTGGAGATAAAAATTAACGGGATACAGCCAAGCAACTTCCCTAGCCGCATACTTAGCAATTGATCCAATATAATATTTCTAGTTCATTTCAGCGCGGTCCTGGGCATGACGGTAAACTTCATCCGGCAGCAAAGACTCTGACTGGGATATTGTGAGGATCATAGGATCCACCACTTAATTGCTGTTGCTCCCAGGTCAACTGTGACCCGGAGTGGTCGCACCTGTTAGGGTCCCAGATATGGGCAAATAGTTAACCCCCAAACTGGGATCAAAAACATTATGAAACTATAAAAATACACTTTTATAGACATGTATCCATAAAAATAAACTTTTATAGAAATATACACATTTTTGAAGGAAAAATATTACCAACAATATATTCTCGGAAGAAAACCCTATTAACATAACACATTTTTTAAAGAAAAAATTAATCTCAGCAAAACATTTTTGAGTACAAAACTAGAGAACATTTTCAGTTTTCTAAAATAAAAGTAGAATAAAAACAATAAACTTTCGTTAAAATCTGACTAAATCAACCTTCTTACTATAACCAAACATAAAAAATGTATTTAAAACCCCACCTTTTTGGCATTAAATAATCCACAGAGGTTGATATGACGTTAAAGAAAACACAAAAAAAAGATCATGTCAGCTGAAAATGTTAGCCTATGAAGGCGCAGTGATTTACTCACCAAAGGGTAGGCACCAGCTTTAGCAGTCTTTTTCTTCTTTGTGCCGTGTCCCTTTAAGCCATAGCCAATCATGGCCCTCGTCATTTTTGTGTCTTTTGTTACTTTTAATATGTATTTTATTTTTGTTATTTATTTCAAACGTTGTTCTATCATCCATTCGCTGAAGCACATGAAATATGTTACGGACTGATTTATCCTGTTCGTCTTTCCCTTAATCTGCCCCGTGAGTATCCAATTTACCAAGCTCTCCTTCTTTATTACGTGCCCCAGAAATTTTATCTACCTCTTAAACAAATGTTTCTTTTTTTATTCCATTCTCACCAAAACCTCTTTGTTGCTCACATTTTCGGACCATGTAATTCTCAGCATCTTCATGTAGAACATATTTTCTTCATCTTTGAAGATATAGTCCAACTTTTCCGATAGAAAGCAAAAAAATAGGTGTTCTCTAAGATGATAAATATTTAAATTTCGAAATCAAAAAGGCCATTTCTTACCATTTTGAACAGTAGATTTTAGATCATTTTTTTAAAATCAGCTCCCTATTTGACATTTTCGAACAGAACAAACTTAACCATTTAGACAGGATCAGATTTTGATAATTGGTTGCGAAATCATTGATATATACCTATGACTATATAAATAAGGCCGTATAAATTTTTCAGGTATCAGTTTCAGTAACATAGCTTTGAGCTAGCTATTTAACAAACGATGTGCATTATATCACTCGATATAAACAGTATTTATAAGAAGAACACAAGAGATTGTTAATAGCACTATATAGCAAATTCAGTCAGTTAAGTACCATACGTGATACACGCTTGGGCGATCATGTCTCGAAACAGACATGACTGACTGGGCAGACTATTTTCTATCCTGCTATTTAAAGTATAGTTGAAGGGAGAAGAGACGGATTGTATTTATAACTCGTAATAAGTGGGGGATCAGTTTATTACTTCATAACAATAGAAAACCGACCCCCACTTTATGTCTAGTGGAAGCCTTACTTATGTTTCCAACTACTATCTACATTCAGTCAGTTAAGTGCCATATGTGATACACGCTTGGGCGATCATGTCTCGAAAGAGACATGACTGACTGGGCAGAAGATTATCCCGCTATAGGTAGCCATTGCTTTCTGCTGTAGACTGTTTGCCAGCCAAGGCTATAGAACCCAATCTGTCCTGTTATTTAATCCATAACTAGAAGGAAGAGACGGGCATTTACGCTTAAGTGAATACAATGGATTCAACTGGAATTCGAACTCGGCTCCTCGGTTTCTCGTTCCGAGCCGATAGAGCGAATTACGATGCGAAAAAATCTCTAAACTTTCTAGTAAAATCCGGCAATATCTGTCAACAATAGAGATATTTTTTTAATATTGAGTGACAAAGGAACCAAAAACTTCTTACAAGCGAAGAAAGAATAATAATCTTTAAAGAAAGAGAAACCTGTCAAATATGAAATATTGTATTCTTACATGATGAACATAACAAAAATAAACGTTAAAAACATAAATATCACGTTTCTAAAAGCGTCGGAAATTATTTAGTAAGAAAGGGGAAAGCAGACTACCTAATCAATCAAGAAATGCAAAACCTAAAAGCCGTCACCAAAAATCAAAAAGGAATATTAAACATAAAATTCTACGTCACAAACTGTTTTTGTTAATACAATAGCGAAGAACCCAGAATGACAAGCCATTCGCTAGAGTTTAATCCATAACTCAAACTTTATCCTGCAATTCCATTTGAACTATCTTTTTCTATGTGCCTTAACCCTACAGGACGTAGGCGATAATGGCTTTCCACGTCTCCCTATACCTAGTGGCCCTTAGCACACCTTCTCCTGTTACAACATGCCTCCTTTGTTCCATCATCCACCTGATTAGGTCATCAAATATGTTATCCTTTGCTTTCTCCTGTCTCTCCTTCCCTGTATCTCGCCTGTTAGTATCAGTTCCTCATTGCATATCCCAGGAACTTCAGCTGTCTCTTCCTGATGCTCAGTATTAGTTTCCTTTTTGTTTCCATCATTTCTAGGACATCATCATTGCTCACATGCTCGATCCATGATATTCATACCATCCTTCTGTAGAACCACATTTCATTTGCTTCAAGTTTTTCCTTCATCTTTGATGATATTTTCCAGCATTCACTTCCATATTGAAGATCTGACAGCAAATAGAAACCCAGTACTCTCCTCTTTGTTTCTAGCGAAATTGTCCTGTTTCGTAATACTTTACTCAACTTCTGGAATGCTTCCTTCACCATGCCAATTCGCCTTCGGATTTATGTGTCGCACTTTCCGTCTTCTGTTATAACACTTTCCAGGAATTTAAATTTTTGTACTTCCTTCATTCTAGTATCCCCGACCTGTATTTGGCATACTGGGCTGCCCTTTTTACTGATGACCATGCATTCAGCTTTCTTGCAGGTTATTTGTAGTCCTTTCTTATCACTCTCTTCAGCTACCTTCTGTAGGAGGTCTTGTAGTTTCATTTCTGTGTCTGCTATCAGCACTGTATCATCGGCGTACCTTAGGTTGTTTAAATTGTGGTCTTCGATGATAAATCCAGGCATAAATTCTAGGGTCCTCAAAATATTCTCGCTATACAAGTTGAACAGATCCGGTAGAAAGATACGTCTTTGTCTTACGCCCCTTTCTATCTTTGTATATCTACTGAAATCAGTTACCTGACAGTTTCCAGGCGGCTTGCTGCCAGGAAAGATTCTTGATTACTCTTAAGTCATTCACAACCATTGAACTATAGGCGACTCTAAAGAGAAGACCAAAAATATTTTATTTTATTTTTTTTAATCGTATCACCCCGAGCAAGGCGGTAACGCCACTGATGAGCAGGGGGCTACGTAATAGTGAGAAGATTGGAAAAGAGAAAACCGGAAACCACATCCTAAACAGGGAACAAGGGATGAGCCTCTTCACATGTTCAATAGACGTGGGTGTAGTGTGAACAGGGCGATAGAAAAATCTATCTACTCCAATTGAAAAAAAAAAACAAAAAACAAAGTGAGAAGATTGGAAAAGAGAAAGCCGGAAACCACATCCTAAACAGGGAACAAGGGATGAGCCTCTTCACCTGTTCAATAGACGTGGGTGTAGTGTGAACCGAGCGATAGAAAAATCTATCTACTCCAATTGAAAAAAAACAAAAAACAAAGTGAGAAGATTGGAAAAGAGAAAGCCGGAAACCACATCCTAAACAGGGAACAAGGGATGAGCCTCTTCACCTGTTCAATAGACGTGGGTGTAGTGTGAACCGGGCGATAGAAAAATCTATCTACTCCAATTGAAAAAAAAACAAAAACAAAGTGAGAAGATTGCGAAAGAGAAAGCCGGAAACCACATCCTAAACAGGGAACAAGGGATGAGCCTCTTAACCTGTTCAATAGACATGGGTGGAATGTGAACCGGGTGATAGATAGATCTAGATTTTTACTGCGTTAAATATTTTTTTTTTTTTGTCATGTCACTTTGGGATGTGGGTGATCTTGGAAATAATAATTCTCTGTCCTTTGAAACTCCTAATGAATTTTGTCTTTTTGTTATCTCTCCGTTCGATTTACTCAAGCTAGCTAGTTATTCTTCCGAGAGGGTAGTCTTCAATCTGTTCTGTGAGTATTAAATTTTTCAAGTCCTATTTACTCATTATGTGACCTAGGAATATCAAAGTAATATAGTTTGCATTTTACTATCTCTCCTATTCCCTCTTCTGCCAAACATTAAACAACGCTCGTTAAGTCGTCTATATCTCTGAGATGAGATCGTATTTACATTATTCGGACTATTGTCCTAATCTTTGTTGCCATTTGTACGACGTTTTCGCCGGTGTAGAATCTATTACAACTGAGTAGTGAGTTCGATCCCCCTTGAGTACTCTATACATTCGGCCTTGTCTCACATCTAAGCGGCGCTTAGAAAATTAAATGTCTCCCTTTTGCTATCAAATATGTCCGGAGACTGTCAAATTCTTTAAGCCCTCCTTTTTTTATAATCAGCTGTGAGAGAATGCGGAGGTTACGTCAGGGTGGTAAGTGATTTCTCAGAATACTTTGTGCTATTCTGTCAGGGATTAATTTTATTTGTCTAAGTTAGAAATAGAAGTCCAAAGAGCGTGAATTCATTAGAGGGATGCAGCAATTTTGACGCGTCTATAGGCTTCTCACACCCAGGTTCGAGAGACAGGCTAGGATCACATGCGAAGGGACGCTAAGCCAACAAGCAGTCAGCGTTTCCTTGAGGCTGATCCTCTCGCTGCCTCCTAGAATTCAAGCTGCCACATGTGTCGCTCTCCTCTAAGAAACGAGTAAGAAAAGGCACTGTCATTCGTTAATCCCATCTATGCAATAGCGTGGGGGTTCAGTGATGGCACAACAAATTTCACCTGTCTCTATCTGGTGCTAAATATAGGCGGAGAGTATGGATTATCCAGCGAGGATCGAACTCACTATTCAATCGTATGATCTAGCAAAACAAGCGTGCAAACCATTAGATCACCTCAAAGTGCTTTTCATGCGACATCTAAATTCCCTTTTGTTACGACTTTCTCTAACACGTCCTTGTTCCTCTTATTGTTCAGACCATATCATTTCCAGAATCCTTCTCTAGAACTATATACATATTACTCTAAGTCTCTTCCTCATCTGTGATGAGAGTGTCCAGCATCATCTGCCATATAGGAGAAACGCTTTTCTGCTTTAAACTACTTTACCTAAAATTGTTAATCGTTTATTGATTTTTTACCAGCATATCAACAACTATGGTTTATTTAATACCGAAACTTAAATGTTAACACTATTTTATGGCTTAAACTAAACATATTTTGTACGCAATTGTATGCCTTAAATTACAGATAAAATGCGTTACTGGAAATGTATTGTCACTCATTTTTTATATGAAATGTATTGATGGGAAGGATGTGCGTTGTGGTACAGTGGATATCGGCTCGGAATGAGAAACTGGGGAGCCGAGTTCGAATTCCAGTTGAATCCATTGTATTCACTTAAGCGTAAATGCCCTGGGAAAGGTATTAATCCGTCTCTTCCTTCCAGTTATGGGTTAAATAGCAGAACAGATTGGGTTCTATAGCCTTGGTCGGCAACCAGTCTACCGCAGAAAGCAATGGCAATCTACTGCGGGATAATCTTCCTGCCCAGTCAGTCATGTCTCTTTCGAGACATGATCGCCCAAGCGTGTATCACGTATGGCACTTAACTGACTGACTGACCTCTCGGAATATTGAAGAAGTGAGACTTGTGACGAGGAGAAAGTTATAATGAAAACGAAACTTATCGTGACATCATTATTTTTATCATTTCACGCCAAGCAAGGCGGAACTGCCACTAGTTCAAAGGGGGTCACAGTGAGGGCAGAACAGGGTACAGAAAGTGTCGAAAAAATGATTAAAGATTGATGATATTCACGGACTTAAAAGATGCATTTAAACTTTTAGAGATTGTAGCTATCGGGAAAGCAAGTAAACGGAACGTAATTCTACAGGCGGGAAGTGAGAGAAAAGAAACTGTCAGAGAAGAAAAGCAGTTAAATTTAACTATTTCAACGGTAAAAGAGTGGGACCTAGATTTCAATCTAGTTGCGCGCGGAAATTCACGTGGTCTGGGGACCAGAGATAAAAGCTCGTCAGAGCAGTTACCATGAAAATATTTGTAGAAAAGACAGATGCAACCACATCCCGTCGGTCAGAATATGACTGAAGTTGCATTACGACTTTAGGATTGATTACATTGCAGATCCTTCTTCTGAGTTGGCTGAGAATCTTAAGATGAAGACCAGGAACGCCCGACAAGATATTTCAACAGTATTCTATGCACAGGTGGTAGATTTATAAATGCGCATGATGGGTTCGGACAATAAAAAATCTTTCAGGTCCGACACAGGGAACCAACCTTCCTAGCAGTAGATGCAGATATAGATTCGATGTAGTCGTTTCACTTCAGGTCGGTTGAAAATGTGAGGCCAAAGAGGCGTAGTGCTTTGCCCTCTAGGAGACTAATCTTATCAATTCTGAAAGGGGGTAGAAAAGTTTCTCTGTGGTTGTTGAAGAAGATTTACGAGCCATTTCTTATCCCATTCCATCATAGTTTGAAGGTCCTTTTCAAGAGCAGTAAACAATTTGCCAAATTGTGATAAGAGGCTAATGGAGTGATATTTGGAGGAGTCAGAAGACTTTCCAGTGTTCTTAAAACAGCAACTACAGAAGAGGACCTCCAACAATCAGCAAAGCTTGAATCTATGAAGTAATATTGATAGAGTTTGAAGAGGTCAGGTGAGTGCTCAGGGACACATTACTTTCGAACGATGGCTGAAATTTCATCACTTTCGCATACCGTATAGAAGGCATGTTTAGAAATGTTGTCCCTGACCAGAGATTGGGTTATGTGTATATTATTCAGTTGAATATCTGTTCTCTGCGGGAAATCAGGTGTAGGTAATCCAGACCATCCAAGTGTTGAGTTGCAAGAAAATTTGTGAGCAAAACATTTAACCTTATCTGCTGCGAAATTACGGACACAGTGAACCAACCTTCCATTGATTGAACGGATCGAGGTTGTGCTGTTTTTTCCAGCACACTCTTGCGGAGCGGCCGGTAATCTTGCTAAATGCTATATGATGTTTCATTCTATAAGCCAAAAAAAACAAAAACAAAAGCTTACAATAATTTAAAACACGCTTGCATTCATTACGAGAAGAAACAAAAAGGCGCTTATTCTGATCAGAGATGTGATTCTATCAATGATCTTTGCTTTCTATCTGCGCCCACTGACCATGAATGGAGACCTGAAAGAAAACCCAGAGCTAATATTACGTCATGCGATAGACAGAGCCACAATGGCCAGCGATTGACCAGGGTGCTTTGTGGGCGGGGTATTCTGATAGTAATGATTGGTTTGTCTAGGGTTTGAATATGTCAAAACAGTGCGCATTTATCAGAAGATCTCAAGAATTTTAAAGTGTCGATACAACTCCCACGCTCAAGATATCGACTGGCGAAAACCACCAGCAGAAGGACGCTCAGCGACATGCGTTCATGTGACGCCATTCTTCCTACTGCCTCTCAGAATCCAAGCTCCCACACTTAATAAAATGAATGACAAAAAGAAATTGTCCTTTTAGTTCATACTGTTTTATGTAGTAAGTTTGGCATCCAAAGACAACACAGAACGCAACATTACTCTAGATAGATAATATGTGTGGTATTATTTAGGTTTACTCAAAATAAAAGAAATTACATTTTCTCTGCTTTTTTCGAATATTTTGTGATCCCACGAATAATTTACTATTATCTAATATTTAATGGATTTTGATCTCGTAACAAAACGCCGTTAATTCTTTGTTAACACTGATCCGTTAAACGAATAAGTGTTTAGCTTGCACATTTCACAATATAATGAATTTGTTTAACCACAAATAGAATTAGCTTATAAGTAACATTTCAATTTTCGCGACATACAAATCTATTTCTTATCTATAGTTAATTCTGTATATACTAGTATTTACTAACTCTTTCTTTGTCGGAAACAACTAAGAAATTCGGGCGCTTTGTAAAGATTGAAGTTGGCAAGATATTAATGATATAACAACGTAACATACTCAATCAACACTACTTCGCAAGAGGACGCACCAGATAACAGTAATAATAAAACCGTATTAGCAATGGACATTATATATATATATATATATATATATATATATATATATATATATATATATATATATATTTCCAATTTATTTATTTCATATCTCATCTGTACTGGAAAGGGAGGCAAATCAACTTAAGAAGGATTACTTCCCTTAGTGGTTTCAATAATTTATACAAATCATACATACGTACGAGGACAGTTGGTTTTCTGTCTTGCACAGTGCTCGCTCGACATATCATCTACGGGTCCTAGAGGCTATTTGCCTGAAAATCCAGCGACCGAGCCTGTGCAGACAGAAAGAGCATTTTCTTCGCTCCTTGCGGTTACTGGAGAGTCTGTGAGTGAAACTTTTTCTTTTTTAATCACTCTTGTGGAATCAAATTTAAAACCCCCTCACATTTTAAATGATATATATCTATTTGCATCTCAAGAACACTCGTTCCTGGGTAAAATGAACGGTTTAATTAATCAGTTCCTTTAACCTTATGTTTCTTCAGCTGCAGTGTTATTTGTTCAAGACTTGTATTTGAAGCCCTCAGATACTTTTGGCTGCCAAGTTATCGTCTAACTTCAACTTGGTGGTGAAATAGGCTCCTTCTTTCCCCTCTGTGTCGTTGTGTTGCTAATCTTTTTCTTCCCAGAGATATTTCCATTTCACTATTGTATTAAACACATAAAGGTTTTAACATAAAAAGATATTCAGCAACAAAAATCAACTTATATAACACCAGCAGTAATCAATTAATGATAGATACCATTGAAAATACAAAAGGGGACGGATTAATACACGGTTCATTGTTCTCTATTTTGATTTGTGAATTCTATATAATCCATTTTACCGAATCTTACAACATCGTTTAAGTATATTTATTTCATTACATCTCACTATCAAAATTTTCTAACAATTGTCGTCCTTTTTAATGTCACGGGGAGACTAATAATAATAATAATAATAATAACAATAACAATAATAATAACTTTATTATTTCCTATTCAAGAAATCATTCATAATATTGAAAAGACGATCTAAGAGTAACAACAAAATCAAGTGAAATCAAGATTAAATAAATAGCAGTCAAACATATTAGATGTAAATTTTAGGTCGAGATATTTATTAAAGATATTATAGTTAAATAGAAGTTAAAATATATTCATTTGTTTGAGACTTTTAATGATACTGCTGCAGAAAAGGGGATTTTTTTTATATAGGTGACATTTTTTTTTATTCAGTAAGAGATAACGAGATATATTTGTATATATCAGAAACAATATTGGGGGTACTTAACAAAGTGAAAAACGTTTCTTGTGTCGGTTGAAGTCAGAAAGGACAAGAAAATTTTCCCGTTTTGTCATACATTTTTCCCTACATAATGAGTAAGTATAAGGTTGTGATCTAATCAATTAAATATCAATAACCTCGATAAAAATAGTTTCTGTAGGGAATATTCTTAGTGAATTTCTAATTAATACAAATAAAAGTACAAAAGCTAGGTTTTCAAATCTCTCTCTTTCATTCTCTCACTTTCTCTCTCTCTCTTATATATATATATATATATATATATATAATGTCCTGTCCGTAGACACTCAATGGATAACTGAATAATATGAAAGAATAATATGATATTTATAAAGAAAAAATCAACACGTCATTTCAATTGGTTATAAATTATAATTCATTTCAATGAGCTGAATTATATATATATATATATATATATATATATATATATATATATATATATATATATATGACTGCGGTGGCTTTCTGATTTATTGCTGGTCTCGCCGACCAGGAGACCGGCGCGTCGGATACACATGAGGCGGACTCCCTAGCATTATTCGTATTTTCAAATGTAGTGTAATTCATGGAGAAAGATCCGTTGAAATTTGTTTGAAGAAACACCCTGTTTGCCGTGAATTTTTCGCAGTCGTACAGGCAGGAACGACCATATACCCCCGAGTTTTCTGGTACAAACACCGCCGGCATTTTCACCAGAGTCCCGTTAGCGGCGGCCCTAAATTTGCTGCGTGTACCCTAAAGTACAGCTAGCGTTAGTAGTAGTGAACAGAAAAATTAGATTTAAGTTAAATGGAGATAACTACAGCATCCAGAAGTGGCATGACTCAAGGAACGAGAACAATCTACTCTAGGGATCAAAATACTTAGCTTGGTTCGAAATTCTAGTCACCTGAAGAAGATCGGAGAGTACAACGGCCGAAACGTTGTGTATATGACAATAATGATGAGGATGAGAGTATGATCAATGCAATTAAGTTAAATACCTCATCTTAGGAATATAGACATATAATTGCACTCAGAGAAACAAGTACAGTTTATGCAGATATATATGGAAGATAAGAGTCAGCCATAAGACTGTAGTCACTGGAGAAGCATCCTCTTGAAAATCTATTCCACAAAGTAGTGGTTCGTCGAAATAATCTGCTTGAGCGGAACTTTCATTTCACCAAACAAATACAAAGGGAATGAAGGTAATTATCTACAACGTGAGTGGCACGGCAGGTCTTAGCCGTGAAGGTTAAGACGGGTGGAACTAAGGTGTGCAGTTCATCTGAACACTTTGCATGGAAATAGCGATTGAGCATCTAGTAGCGTGCCACGTTTCTTCTGCGGAGAGAAGTTATAGGTTGAAAAATAATTCGTCGCTCACAATGACGATGAGGCGCTTTTGGACTCTATCAAGACAGGAAAGTAAAGACTAGGCAGCTCCTGCGAATATATGGCAGTAGTACTCCGTGATCCAACTCTGTAAACATAGAGCAAGAGATAATACTGGATTAGCATAGAGAAGTGCCTGGTGCGCAGGGTGTTACATAGTAAGAGAGTGAAGAGAACAGGTCATAATGGGTGTCACTGAATGAGTAAGAGAAGGACGTGTACATTTGTGTAAAGAGAGTTGCGTGAGAACAAAGTGTAAAGTGTGAAGAAGAATGTGAATCAAGGAGACTGGAGATGACAGTTGACGTTGCATTTAAACTCTTGGAGATTGTAGTTATTAGTGAAACAAGGATATGGAAGCGAGTTCCACGGGCAAGAAGTGTGAGAAAAGGATCTGTAGGAGTAGAAGTGCGGTTTCTCTTTGAAAAACTTTTCCGTGTCTTTGCTTTCGATCTAACTCTGAAATAAAAAATAAATAAATAAAAAAGAGGAGACAGCAATACCTCTGCTGAAGAGTAGAATGAACGAACTCCGCTTTTAATTTCCATACAATTAAGGTTTGCTCTCGAGTTTATCTTTTCTCGTAAGTTTCATCAAGTCTTCCAATTTGTTGGCCATCACTTCTGATGGCGGACTCGCTCGAAAATGCAAAAATAAAAATGAAACGAATGAAAAACAAAAGTAGGCTTAAGTAAACTTAATTAAATTGACTATTCATCGGCTGTCAGTAGTTAGGATTAGCGATCTACAAGCCAATGTAAAGAAAGCGAATTTAACAACGTGGGGAAGAAATTGAATAATTTTACGTGTCAACAACGTAATGTCGTAAACAATAGAAAATATCCTGAGTTTTTTTTTTTAATAATATTGTTTCCTCCCCTTCATGTCTTTCTTTGATTTTAAAGGTTTGTAGGCGGCAAATTATTTTCTGATGTACATTTTCTTCTTTTCTTAATGCTTTTATTTCTCGTCTTGTTTAACTCACCATTTTTCATTTGCTTTCGGTTTCCTCTAACATTCATCTTTTCATGAACATTTTTCTTTTATTAATTTTTTTTAATAAATGTCTCACACCAAGCAAAGCAGAACTGCCACTGGTGCACAGGGGGTTACATAATAAGAGAATGAAGAGAGAGAACAGGTCAGAGTAGGTGTCAGAGAACGGATAAGAGAATGACGGATACATTGGTATAAAGAGATCTGCGTGAGAACAAAATTTAAAATGCGAACAAGGGTGGGAATCAAGGAGATTACAGATGACAGTTGACGTTGCATTGAAACTTTTGGAGATTGTAGTTATTAGAGAAACAAGAATGTAGAAAAGAGTTCCACAAGCAGGAAGTGCGAGATAAGGAGCTCATAGAGCAGAAGTTGTGATTTCGGAGTAAAAGGTGGGACCTTGTTGCCAGTCGAGTAAATTCGTGTAGATAGGAGGGTAGGAAGCGCTAAGTTCGTCTTATCAACATAAACATTACAATTATTTGCATTGCGTAAAACGATTAAAATATACAGTGGATGTTCTTTCAAACGAAAGAAAAGCAACGAAAACAAAGAGCCAAAAGAAAAGAATGGGGAAAACGATAAATAGCGTGTTAACGTTTCTTCCTCCGTATTTTTTTCTTTTTCTTTTTTTTTTTTTGCTCTTCCTTTTCGTTGCTTTTCTTTCGTTTAATTTATAAATCCAACGATTTTCTCCTGATTAGATGTTGGACAAAAGATCTCTTGAGACTGTTAATACCTTCCTTGTTTTTAAATTAGTATATATATATATATATATATATATATATATATATATATATATCCGCAATCGGAGTCTAACCGTACTGATGAGCTGTGATACAGCGAAACATATCTGTCTGCGGATGACTCTTACGCTCTCATACCCTGATTGAGCATTCTGGAAGACTGGGAGACTTTGAAAACAGTAGCTACTCTGGCATGTGAGCATCGCTCATTCAGTAATGAATTAGAGCACTCTGGCTATTGGGCCTGTATAATGAGAATATACATGCTAAAAAATCTGCCTTCTTCTACCGTACGCAGAGGTAGAACCGCCGACTGACGCCAATTCGGTCGGGTTTCAATCCTGGGTTAAAAGCAATTGGAGTCTAACCGTACTGATGGGCTGTGATACAGCGAAACAGATCTGTCTGCGGATATATATATATAAGTCCAGTTTGTCCTGAGTTTGGGAGAACTATAAAAAATTGCATAGGAAAATGCTTGAAAAAGTTACAAACTAGCTTCAGAAAGAAATATTTACGTATGGCCAGTTCTATGTTGCATCCTCAAACGTAAGAAATGTTAAGAATTATCCGCTGTTAAAAATTAAAAACATAAGTTTTCATAAAAAATATCGTCCCATAAAATTAAATTCAATTTAAGAAATTATTAAACCTCGAAATAGGTTTTTGTCAAAATATTTTTCCAACTAATCAGCTTATTTATATTTCCTCGATTGCTTTGTGAAATTCAACGTAACCTAGACTTTGTAAATTTCGACAAAACATCATAAGTTCAGCAATACCAGACACTTTGAGGATTCCAGTTCTTTAAAACCTTCGGATTCGTTAGTTTTTTTAATTATTTGTCGGTAGAAGCATTTATCTCGATCGCCTCATTTGTGAATGAAGTGAGCGTTCAACGTTTTCATAGAAGAATAATCTTTACAGTAATAAAACATCAGTTACTTAATTTACTTTCTAATTTTCTCATTCAGTTTAGAGCATTGCTTCATGTTCGTCTTAACATGAAACCTCTTATATTTTATTGGGTTGGAGTTTTACTGATCTCAGATACATTTCTTTCTACATATACTCACACTGATCTATTTGTGTTTCTAAGTGAATATATTTTATGCCAGATTCACGTGAATGACGCGTATTAAACCATGCGTCCTTGCCAACCTCTAGTGAAAATTTCTGCTTCAATACATATTTCGCTATATTTGCTGAAGATGTGTCAAATTTGAGTTTTGTAATTCTAGCTACATTTTCGTGGTTTTAATTTCATTTATATCCTCAGAATTCCCTTCAACAACTCATTCCCCAACACAAACCTAGTAAACATTTTTGAATACTCGATGAGGATCCATCATTCATTACGTAATTAGACTACAGGTACATGAAAATGTTAGGATAAATGCTTAATCAGATATCAAAATCTGGGATAAAAGCTAAATCAAGTATCAGATGTAAGGGATGGAAATTAAATCAGATATGGAAAGTCGGGGATTAAGATTAAATCAACCATGAAAACTCGGATATGAAGGCTAAATCTGATGTCACAATTTCGGGTTGAAGGCTAAATCAGTTATCAAAAATTGGGGATGAATGTTAAGTCAGTGATGAAGGCTAAATCAGACATCAAAATTCGAGGATGAGGGCTAAATCAGATATCAAAATTCGAGGATGAGGGCTAAATCAGATATCAAAATTCGAGGATGAGGGCTAAATCAGATATCAAAATTCGAGGATTAGGGCTACATCAGATATCAAAATTCGAGGATGAGGGCTAAATCAGATATCAAAATTCGAGGATGAGGGCTAAATCAGATATCAAAATTTGAGGATGAGGGCTAAATCAGATATCAAAATTCGAGGATGAGAGCTAAATCAGATATCAAAATTCGAGGATGAGGGCTAAATCAGATATCAAAATTCGAGGATGAGGGCTAAATCAGATATCAAAATTCGAGGATGAGGGCTAAATCAGATATCAAAATTCGAGGATGAGGGCTAAATCAGATATCAAAATTCGAGGATTAGGGCTACAACAGATATCAAAATTCGAGGATGTGGGCTAAATCAGATATCAAAATTCGAGGATAAGGGCTAAATCAGATATCAAAATTCGAGCATGAGGGCTAAATCAGATAGCAAAATTCGGAGATATAAGCTAAATCATGTAACGCAAAACGTAGGTCAGTGGTTACCAACGAGGGGCAATTCGAAAATAATTTATAAACAGTGATTTTTTTATAGTGAGTCTCTGTGCTTATTAATGTGTGCCCGAGTTAATACATATGGTGTATATAAAGTATAGAGAGCTAAGAAAAAGTAGCGTGCACGTATATATGTATATCTGTAGTTACGTATGTACTGTATATAATATGTATAAGATTCATTAACAACGACTAAGCTAAGGTGCGGCAATTGAGGTTTTGTTTTACTTTTTCTTGTGTTCTTAATATAGGACATAATTCTAGATATAATTTTTTGTAAAAATTGTCTTTTCTTTTTATGAGGGGGGCTGTTTTGTATAACCGGGCACTTTTGGTTATTCTTTTTGTAATTATCAAGGATGATTTTATTTTTACATTTAACTGAAATTTATGAAGTGTTTTATGTATGTTTTTAGAGTTATAAGAATATTTTATTTTCTCAACACGGTCAGCAGATTATGGTCATGCAAATATAATTTTTTAAAGATTTCTTTCACATTACTTCTACTGTCATTTAGCTTGTTTATTTTGTTTTCACTCTCGTAGGTGTCATGTTCATTGGAAGCTAATTCAATCAAAATGAATGACCTTTTAGTCTTGCTATGTGTGAATAGGATTTCACTTTTTGTTTAATAAAAACTATATGGCATAAAGTGTTTAAAGATGCTTAGTTGGCGCATGAGGAAAGAAGGTTGTGAACCAAAGGTCCATGCCAAGTGTTCAACAATAAAGATTCCTAATTCTGCATAGTATGTAGAATTTTCTAAATATTTCTTAAACATATATAACCCTGTTGTAATCTTTTTTAATAGAGATTTTTTGCTTTTTGTTTGAACTTAATTTCTGGAAAAGAGACCTAGAGATTATTTCAGTTGTAAGAGGACGTGCGGTTGGTGCAATAGATAGTGCCTCGGAGTTAGTAATTGAAGAGTCGAGTTCAAATTCCAGTCAGGTTCGTCTCATTTTAAGCACACATTCGCTGGGTAGAGGTAAAAATTCAACTTCTACTTCTGGCTATAGCGTAAATTGCATTATTGTTATTAATTCGCAGTTTTACTGAAATATTCACTCGCAAAGTAAGTATTGTCTTTACAGTGTAAAATATGTTTCATATTAGATAATTCACAAAATACTGATGAATTGTGAAAGTACAAAGACAACGCAGAATGAAAAAAAGACAGTCAATTAGTGTAACTTTCTGACAGGTGAAATGGCAACTTGCGAGTATGTTCATATACGATACCCTCCTGTCGATGTACTGAATAAAACATCAGTCAGTTAAGTGTTGTTGCTTTTTTGCAATTATTCTATAAGAATTATCTTATAATAATAAAAATAATAATAATAATAATAAATTTGCACTGAAATAAGCACACAATTGGAAATTCCCAGGTATAGATAAAATTCCTAACATTTGGCTATATTATTTAAATACAGCACATAAAAAACTAGCCAAAGAACTTCAAGAAATGGTTGACGATCCCACTAAAATTCCTGCATGGATAACCAAAGGAATTACATTTCTTTTACCCAAGAATGGTGACACAAACAACCCGAAAAACTACAGACCAATTACATGTCTTCCGACAACATATAAACTATTAACATCAATTTTAACAAAACAGACATATTTATTTTCAGAAAGAAATGACATGATACCGCTTGAACAAAAAGGGTGCAAACGTGGCTGTTATGGATGTAAAGACCAATTGCTTATTAACAAAATGATCCTGGAAAACTCCTACAGTACAAAGAAAAATCTTAGTACTGCCTGGATAGATTATCGTAAGGCATTCGATAGTGTGTCACATGACTGGATTTTAAAGACTTTAAATATATACAAGCTATCACCCGTCATCATCAATTTCATCAAACAGTGCATGTCTACATGGAAAACAACCCTTTACCTCAATCATATAAATGGAACCTATAAGTCTGATGAAATAAACATCAAAAGAGGTATATTTCAAGGTGATTCTTTGTCTCTATTACTATTCTGCATATCATTAATAGCACTAACTAGTCAACTTAATAAGACAGAATGTGGTTATAAAATAGGACAAAAGAAAATAAGCCATCTATTTTACATGGATTTTAACAGGAATTTAAATGAAGAATGATAATGAACTGGAACGTCTTCTGCAAACTGTAAAATGCTTCAGCGAAGACATTGGAATGAAATTCAATTTCAATAAATGTGCTAAAGCTACAGTTTTACGTGGATCAATACAAGAAACATCCTCAATTAGCTTAGACCCTGCTGTAACAATAAAAGAATTGAAACCAGAAGAAGCTTAGAAATACCTAGGTGTAAATGAGAGTGAAAACATTCACCATAAAAAAAATGAAAGAAATAGTGCGTAAAGAGTACTATAGAAGGCTACAAATGATATTAAAACTGAATTGAATTCTCAGAACAGAGTTATGGCCATTAATAGCCTTGCAATCCCAGTTGTCCAATATAGTTTCAACATCTTAAACTGGACTCTAAACGACATCAGGCGAATGGATGATAAAACAAGAAAGCTTCTTTCTAAGCATAAGATGCATCATTCAAAGGCTGATGTCGACCGTCTATAATACCCCGTAAAGAAGATGGAAGAGGTCTTATTCAACTGGAATTGTCATACAAGACAACAACTATTGGCTTACTAACATGCATAGAAACAATAAAGGATTGGATGATACAATTAGTAAGGCAACATGAAAAAAGAAAGAAAAAATATTCAATAATAAAAGAAGGCAGTAAATACAAACAAGAATTACAGTTAGTAGATTCTGTAGAAAAGCAAAACAGAAGCCAAAAACCAACTATTGCAGCAAAAAATATGAAAATGAAAGCCAAAGATAAAGCTCCTGAACAGATGAAACAGCACTGGCAAGACAAACCTCTGCATAGCCAATATCCAGAACGTGCCAATAAATCCAATGTTGACAAAGTTAATACTCATTGATGGTTACGTGCATCTGGATTGAAGTCTGAAACTGAAGGCTTTATTCTTGCAGCACAAGACCAAAGTCTTTTCACTAGAAACTTTCAGGCAAATATTATGCATAATAATATGGATCCAAAATGCAGGTTTTGTGATAAGCACCAAGAAACAATAGACCACCTAATCTCAGGCTGTTCTATGCTTGCCCCAAATGAATATAAAAATCGCCACGATAGTGTTGGGCAATATTTACATTGGACAATGTGCATACATTATGGAAAATCTGTAAACAAACACTGGTATGAACATCAGCCAGCACCGGTTGCAGAAATAAAAGATGTAACCATTCTATGGGATTGCACCATCTACACAGACAGAAAAATTGAAGCAAACAGGCCAGACATTATTGTTAAAAACCTGAAGGAGAAAACTTGTCTATTAATTGATATGACTTGTCCAGCAGATTGTAACATAGCAATCAAGGAATTTGAAAAACTGTCAAATTATAAAGACCTGGAAATTGAAATAGAAAGATGTGGAAATTGAAAACAAGAGTTGTGCCAATGATAGTAGGTGCACTTGGAATGATAAAAAATGGAACAAAACAACACATTGAAGGAATCCCTGGAAACCACAGCTGAAGAGATATACAAAAAAATTGTCTTATTAAGTACAGCCCACAAACTAAGGAAAACGTTATCTATGTAATGCTGGGGATGATAGGGAAGATAGAAAAACATGAAATGGAGTCATAACAACACGCCACTACCTGCCTTAGGTCTCCCCGCAGACTTGGTTGGTAGTGAGACCAATGCAGAAATCGAAATATGATGAAAAATGACATAATAATAATGAAGACCTGGGAATTGAAATAGAAAAGAATCGTGCCAATGATAGTAGGTGCACTTAGTATGATAAAAAAAGGAACAAAACAACACATTGAAAGAATCCCTGGAAACCCAAGCTTAAGAGATATACAAAAAATTGTCTTGTTAAGTACAGCCCACACACTAAGGAGAACTTTGTCTATATAACGCTAGGGATGATAGTGGAGATAGAAAAAACATGAAATGGAGCCATAACAACACACTACGACCTGCCTTAGATCTTCCCGCAGACTTGGTAGGTAGTGCGACCATAGCAGAAATTGAAATATGATGAAAAATGACAACATAATAATATCTTCCAAAATGTTGACATTGAAAACAAGAATAGTACTAGAGGCAGTTAGTGCGTTTGGACTAATAAAAAAAAAAGAAAGAACACAATAACTAGTTGAAAAAGTCCCTGGAAATCCGAGCTTAAGAGAAATACAAAAATTTGCCTTCATAAGTAGAGCCTACACTGTAAGAAAAACTTTGTCCATATAACGCTAGTGATGTTTTTTAAGAGATAAAAGAACATGTCATGAAATACAGCCATAACAACACACACTACCTACCTTAAATCTTCTCTCACACTTGCTCCATGGTGTGACCATAGTAGAAATATTATTATTATTATTATTATTATTATTATTATTATTATTATTATTATTATTATGCAATCGATCTAAATCTGAACTTACTTATAAATGGAACTTTGTCTGTGTGTGTCTGTGTGTGTGTCCGTTATATATAGATTCCGAAACGGCTGAACTTATTTTCTAGAAAATTTACACAGTTGTACTATAAGCGTCTGCGACTGTTCTTAGCTAGATTTTGTGTCGAGGTACCCCCGAAAATCGATAATCGAATATCGATAGTGGAAAAAATCTGTTTATAGAAAGAGTGTTCCGATTTTAATCAAATTTGATACACTCGTAGACAAAGACATAAGAAACGATATTCAGAAGTTTCAAGATTGCAGTTTTTACAATAATGGAGAAAATCGATAATATATATATGCAAAAGGCAAGATGTTTGTGTGTGTGTCTGTTTATCTGTTGTATGTCTATTTTTCAGCACTTTTATTTTACTTTTTGCTTCGTGTTTGGCTCTAAGAAGGTATAATTGTAGTTCTTAGTCTAACCCATGATAGCATTTACTCGGAGGACTTATTTAGGCTTCAAAATTCAGTTTATGACAAAAAAACGTATTTGATATCGATACCAGGAAATCAAAATTTGACTTACATCCATTCATTTTTCTTTCAGTCTACGGTTTCGCTTTAACTGGAAACAACTATTGCTTTTTAGTTTTTCGTGCCAACGTCCAATGAGTCTGAGCTCCAGGACCATGGATTAGTTTTAAAGCTTTCATTACACCCGAGCACCGCCGGGCTCTACTACTAGTGGTGGATAAACATGAAAATAAGAATTTTATGTGTTTTTCAGGTTACCAGAATTTCTGCCAAAAAGTTTTAAATAAAGCTAGACCTATAAAACATTCGGATGTGCGTTGTGGAGCAGTGGATATCGACACAGAATGAGAAATCGGCGAGATGAGTTTGGATTCCAGTTGAATTCATTGCATTCACATACGCACAAATACCCTTGGGAAAGGTATTGATCCGTGCTTCCCTCCAGTTAAGGGTTAAATCGTGGCAGACAAACATAATCTCGCTGCTGACCTTGAACGGGATCTACACTCTGTGGTGAATTGGGGCAAGAAATGGCTTGTCAATTTTAATGCGTCTAAAACCAAGCTGTTGTCTGTCAATCATCACAGGCATTCTCTCCTGCCTCCCATAAGCATGGACCAAGCGATTCTCCCTGAGAGCAATACACTGCGCCTCCTCGGCTTTACCCTCTCTTCTGATCTCAAATGGAGCCACTACATGGAGTCCATAGCTAAAGCCACTGCTAAGAATGTTGGGTCACTGTGTCAGGCCAGGATGTTTTTTCAACCATTCGTCCGTGCATGGAGTACTGCTGCCATTTATGGTCAGGCGCTTCTGCCACTCACCCCAGTGTTCTCGACAGGCTCCAAAGGAGAATCTGTAATGTGATAGGTACTGACTTGGCGGCTCGACTACAGCCATTTCCTCACTGACGAAATGTGGCCTCCCTTTGTCTGTTCTATAAATACTTTCATGGCTTCTGCTCAGACGAACTAAAGTCACTGTTGCCTCCTCAACAGGTGTTTACTCGTGCAACCAGATTGGCAACTGGGTCCCACCCATTCACAGCTAGGTTAGCCAAATGCAGACGATAATTCTACTTCTGCAGCTTTTTCTCTCGCACTTCCTGCCTATGGAACTCGTTCCCATATTCTTGCTTTCCTGACGGCTACGATCTCCAGGAATTTAAATGCAATGTCAGTACTCATCTATTAACGACTTGACTCTAGTTCTTTCCCCACCCCGTCTATCATTTTCTTTCTCTCCACCTTTGAAACTGTCATCACACCTGCATTCTCATCTTTCTATTGCTCCTTTCTAACTAGTTCGTCTTTCTCTTTACTCTCTTCTAATTAATCTTTTTACACTTATGTAGCCCCCTGCACATCAGTGGCATTACCGCCTTGCTCGGGGTGAAACGATTAAAAAAAATAAAATAAAATAACAGGACAGATTGGGTTGGCTGGCAACCAGTCTACTGCAGAAAGTAATGGCAACCTACTGCGGGCTAATCTTCTATCCACTTAGTCATGTCTCTTAAGAAACATGATCACCCAAGCGTATATCACGTATGTCACTTAACTGACTGACTTACTATAATATTCTATAAATGAAAAATGTCCAGTTGATTTATCTAGGGCTGTTTAAAACTCTTTGAAACACCTAGCTGTGAGCAACATTTCGGTACAAAACTCTTGAACTTTTTTCAGAAGCTAATATTTAAAAAGAAATTGAAGATCGATTACTATTTTTAAATCTAATGGTAGTGATGGTTTTAAAAATTTTGCATTATCATAAATTTAAGCTAAGTAGTCAAAAAGATTCATTTAATTTTTCCAGCTTAAGCGAGGAATTGGATTTAACACACAGCCACTAACGATTAAAATGTAACGTTTGATATTCCAATTTTTTTGTATTGTTTCTCACAGCTATATAAGGAAAATAAATAATATTCCCACTTGACAGATCCAAAGGAGAATCAGTAATGTGATAAGTACCGACTTGGAGGTTCGACTACAGCCACTTTTCCACCGACGAGAAGTGACTTCCCGTTGTCTGTTCTATAAATACGTCCATGGCTTCTGTTTCAACGAGCTTGAGTCACTGGTGCCTCCGCAACAGATTTTTACTCGTGCAACCAGACTGGCAACTGGATCCCACCCATTCACATTTAGATCAACCAAATGCAGAGAATACTCCTGCAGCTTCTTTTCCTACACCCCCCCACCGTGGAACTCGCTTCCTTATTCTTGCTTTCCTGACGGCTACAATCTCCAGGAATTTAAATGCAAGGTCAATTCTCGTTTCTTACCTACTTGACCCTACTTCTTTTCACACTGTCCTGTAGATCCTTTTCTTTCTCTCCACCTTCGCAACTGTCATCACACCTGTATTCCCATCCTTCTCCTGATCTCTTCTAACTGGTTCGTCCTTCTCATTCTCCTCTAATCCTTTTACTCTTATGTCGCCCCCTGCACATCAGTGGCGTTACCACCTTGCTCGGGGTGATATGATTAAAAAAACAAGATATACTGGAAAGTGTCGCTTCGTTGTTCAATCATTATTTAAAGAACTTGGCTCGTATAGCTACTTTGATTTCTACAAGATGCCACACACTAAAAATATCATTTTCCTCGCACTTCATGTCTGTGGAATTCCCTTCCGTTTACTTGCTTCCCTGATAGCCACAATCACCAAACATTTAAATGCAACGTCAATTGATATTTTCTATTTTCTTGAATCCCTTTATCCTTTCTTAAACACCCACTGTACTTAGTCTTTTTTTTTTCACTGTAAACCCATGCGCACTAGTGGTGGCTTCGGCTTGCTTCCGGTGAAATGTTTAAAAAGAAAAGTTCCAGTAAATTTCGAATTATTTCGAACATTTGTTCCCATCTTGGTTGATATACATGTCATAATAAAACACAACGTTTCGACCAAGTACCCTCTGGTCATCATCTGGTGTACATAGATTATGACAAGTGGCATGAATCCACTAAAATAAATTATTACAAATGGCACGAACCCAGTAACATAATCCAGTTGTTAAAATCCATTTGACACTGAATATAAAAGACTCTAAAAATACCCGTCTTTCAGGACGGTGATGTAGTGGTTTTAATTGTTGGTCGTGAGGAGTTCGATTCTTGGGCTTGGTAGTGACGAACCAAATTCCAATATGAAAAAACAATAATTGATTTCACAGGATATTTCATAATAATCAACGAGATAATCCACATCAGACAATCAGACAGCTGATGATGATCAGAGGTTTCCTGGTCGAAACGTTGAGTCTGTTATAGCACCTATATAAGAACAAAAGTTCGAAATAATTCCAAGATTATTAAAAATTAATCATCTTAGAAGTAAAACAAAATAAAAAATCCATCTCGAGATTTTTAAGTGCCAATTTGCCGGAAATGCAGTATGACCGATCAACAATCTCACAGGATTATTTTTACTTTTAGAGTGAATTGCAAAATAGCTTTCTGTTGTTCCTTCACGTGGAGACACGCATCTGAAGCAGGTTTATGAAACTGCAAACGTCGGATTATGCTAATATTCTTTATTTAGTCAGAGTGCCCGCGTGACGCAGGGATCACACAAGTGACCTTGTGCGGCGTGCAGAAGAAATTGGTCGTCTGACGAAGCAAATCGTTGTGTAATTCTGTCCTCACAAAACAATCTGACTACTCACACAACGATATGAATAAAAACCAGAAATAAAGAGTTAACAACTTTAGAAAATAAATATGGGATTTTCTGATCGTAAACGTTAATTTATGCAATTTACATAAATTTGCATAAATGCAAATCCGACTATTTTAACCCGATAGAATCTTAATTAAAGAAAACATTATTCACATTTATTATTGATGATTTACTGAGCATAGCTTAGATAGATCACAAGGTCGTAACTATCGAAATCACAGTCGTAAATCATCTAGGGAGACAAGCTTTCTGAAAATTGCATTTCGTCAAATTTACTGGCATTTAAAATAAATACTAATTTAATATGTTTTGTTTCTGGAGTCTTGGGAGTTATTTAATGCCTAGTATTATTTTGTGATTGTCAACATTTTGAAGATAACAACACAATTCTTATACATTCCTTACTATTTAACCCATAGCTGGGAGAAGAATACAAGAACCCAGGGTTTATGGATGTGATTGAATATACCGATTCCAACTAGAATTCGAACTCGGCTCTCCTATTTCTCATTCCAAGCCCTTCTCTATTACACCAGCTGTACGTACAACCTTATAGTATTTCCCAGTGGTCATCTGTCTAGATACTGATTCGATCCATGTTTCATAATTTCAGCATGGTATTTCTTTTTTAATTATTTCACCCTAAATAAGGCAAGACCGCTACTTGTGGGCAGGAGGTTATAGCAAAGAATGACTGGATATAGGAGTTATTAAGAAATGATGAAAGATGAAAGGGATTCAAGAAAATAGATGATAGCATTTGGGACTGCGTAAAAATTTGGGTGGGGGGTTGTAGCTATCATGGATGCGAGTAATCGGAAGATGCGAGAAAATAACCGTTGGAGTAGAAGAGGGAGTGACATTTACTTATTTCAACCATAAAAGGGGAACACCGAGATGCCAATCTAGTATCACACTTAAATTTACCTGATCGAAGCTCAAGGGGAAAAAAAACTCTTCAAAGCAGTTACGTGAAAATATTTGTTGAAGAGAGTGACAAGTCCATGAATCGAGATTCCAAATAAGAACCGAATTCTATCGCGAACGCGAGATTTACGTACGGCTTTAAACCTAGTTTGAAAGAATATGACCTTATTTATAATCGACTAACAGTATAACCCGTCGTTGCTCGGGTGTAATGAAAGCTTTAAAACTAATCCATGGTCCTGGAGCTCAGACTCTTTGAACATAGGCACGAATAACTAAAAGCAATAGTTGTTTCCAGACAAAGCGAAACCGTAGACTGAAAGAAAAATTAATGGATGTAAGTCAAATTTTGATTTCCTGGTATCGATATCAAACAAGTTTTATTGTCGTAAACTGAATTTTGAAAGTTAAATAAGTCCTCTGAGTAAATGCTATCATGGATGAGACTAAGAACTACAATTATACCTACTTAGAGCCAAACCCGAAGAAAAAAACTAAAATAAAGGGCTGACATACAAGACATATAAGACATACAAAAAACACAGACATATAGGCAGATAAACAGACACACACACAAACATCTTGCATTATATATATATATATATATTATTGATTTTCTGCACAATTGTAGGAACTACAACCTTGAAACTTCTGAATATCGTTTCTTATGCCTTTGTCTATGAGTGTATCAAATTTGATTAAAATCGAACCACTCCTTCTACACCCCGATTTTTTCCATTATCGATTTTCGATGTTTATCGGGGGTACCTCGAAACAAAACCTAGCTAAGAACACTGGCAGACGTTTATAGTACAACTGTGTAACTTTTCAAGAAAATATGTTCAGCCGTTACGGAGTCTATAGGTAACGGACAAGGACACACAGATACACATACACAGACACAAAGTTCCATTTATAAATCAGTTTAGCAGATTTATTAGGATGATGAATTTTAGTTGCTGCACCATATGTAAAAATATTTTCTTACCCCATTAAATAAAGTTTTTCATATATCATTCAAATTAGCTGTCCTTATGAAATTGTTCACGATATTTTTCGCATTTTCAAACCAATACTTGACCAGCTTTGAAATACGCCTCTTACTCAAACGCATGAGTTCGACTATAAATAATGCGCATCAAAAGTCTGACAAAGAATTTACCATAGGAACTAAATCTTTTATTTTGGGGAATTGTTGTCATCCCCTCCCCCTCATGTCATTTCATATGAAAGTTTTATATATATTTTTGTATCTACTGTATATTATAAAATTTTTATGTACATTTGGGATGTTTTTAAGTCCCCGGAATGTTTTGCGGTATTTTGGTAGATGGCAGTTTGAGTGTTGATGGATGAGTTCTTGTAGGGATTGAGAAAAATTGTAACGTATGTGTGGGTCGTGAATCAGATTAGCTAGGTATAAGATAGATTACTTGAAGACCATCCCGAGTTTTGTTCTCCCTCCCTTTTCGGCCTTGTGCCACAAGCATTTATTTTTCATGTTAAATAAAAACAAAAATTTAACACAGGAACTCTGAGAATTTTCAGCCATCACATAGGTCGCAAATCAGTTCATACATAATATATAACTTTCTTATTTACATGTTCGGCCTGTTGTCCTCATTCATTTTGCCATATTCCCGATGTTTCGGCTGTTGTATGATAAAGATATACGTTTTAATTTACAGAGATGTTTTTAAATGACAGAATGGACAAAAGGATTTTAAGGAACGTATTATTTCGTTGAATATACGGGTTGTTTAGCTGTTGTCGAGGAGGAAAATGAGATTGGTGCGTGATCTGCTATTAATATACTTTGCTTTGTTATTTTTCCAAAACTCTGCTCTGTCATCCATTTACTTAAACCTATCAAGCATGTCAAAGGCTGGTTTTCCCTGTCTCTCTTTCCTACTATATATCCTGTGAGCAGACTTTGATATTTCACTCGCCCGATCGACTCAGTCGATTAAAAAATTAATTGAGCGATCCTGCAATGAAACGTGTATCTTCAAATATAAAGGAAATCTGTTTCCTTTTACGACCCAAAAGTATATGATTGAAGATTCACAAGTTAATTAGAATGACCTACAATGACATTATTGAACTCTAGGCTTTTATCGTCCCGTCAGTGTAAAGATTTGTTATATTAACGCTTCCAGAATGAAGCCAAGATATCTCTGTCGCCTAGATTAAAGACGTTCATTTGAAAAAATATTATCCTATATTTCCTCCCCGCTTACGAAAAGTAAAAAAGAAAATTTGAAAGAAAAACAAATGCGCATACTTCTTTCAACCACGCACCGAAAAATAAATTATACAAGTAAGTAACATTTTAGTAAATTTTTGTTGTAAGTCCCGAAGCTTTTCCCCTTCTAATTTATCCAAAATAGCATTATCTCTGTGCAAATGTATATGCTGAACTCAAATCAACTGTTAGTTATTGAAGAAACTTACCGTTTTATATCTAAATGTCCATAAAAAAAACGAACTATATCTTGCACTTTTTCTCTCCCGTAACTCTCACGAATCATGTAATTAACTGCAGAATGACGTACTGCGCATTTGAACGAATTTTGGCAGATTTTTGTCTATTTTTCTTCATTTACTGATACTCCCGGCGATGTACTTCTGGAAATTAAAGTAATGAACTATTCTATTTCTACACTTGTTACTCTCATAACAGGAAGTACATCGCCGGAAGTTTCAGTAAAGAAAGAAAATTGGCCAAAATTCGACAAAAATATCTGCGTAGAACGTCATTCTGCAGTTAATTACATGACTTCGTGAGAGTTACGGGAGAGAAAAAGTGCAAGATATAGTTCGTTTTTTTTTTTATGAACTTTCAAAGCTAAAAAGGTAAATTTCTTCAATAACTAATTGTTGATTTGAGTTCAGCATATACATTTGCACAGAAATAATGCTATTTTGGATAAATTTGATGGGGGAAAAACCGTCGGTACCTAAAACGAACATTTACCAATTTTTTATAGGAAATCATTGAGAAAATCAGATTTATTTTTTTTTATCATCTATGAGATGGAAGTTGTAGTCAAATAAAAGAAAGAAAATACGAATTTAGGTACATTCACCCAATTGCCAAAAAAAAAAGCATATCATGATGTTAAACTTAATAAAAACAAAGTTTTATCATCAAAATGTTTATGCTATTATTAAGAGGAAAGATCAAATTTTGTTGCTATTAATTTTTAAAAAATTATTAAATCCTCTCTATGATGACCGAAATTTTAATTAAAATTTCATTTTTTACTTTTCCGTTAGCAATTCACGCTGTTTATATAAAGCGACTATTATGAAAATGGAGTCGGTCGAGTAAAATGATTTTGAGGCGTATAAATTTTCTCTCGCTCTCGACCGCTGGTCGAGTGATATCTTTTTCAAATCTTACAGGCTACCTGTGAGTATCGTATTTTCTAAGCTCTCCTTACTGATCACTGGTCCCAGAAATTTCAACTTCTTAATGTTAAGTATAAGTTTCCTTTTTGTTTCCATTCTGTCAAAACCTCGTTGTTATTCACATTTTCAGTCCATGGTAACCTCAGCACCCTTCTCTAGATCCACACTTCTAATGCTTCGATTTTCTCCTTCATATTTGAGATTTTCCAGCATTCGCTGCCATAGACGAGCATAACATTACAAACATTTTACTACACGCATATATAAATATTTCGGATGATGTCACAATAATAGGATCTATGCTTGATTTTTGAAGTCGAATTTTTTATCTCCTAAAAGAGATTATTAACAAAAAGTAAAAAAAAGTCTACCAAAAAAAAAAAAATTATTTAAATATAGCACTTAAGCCACGCAGATATATTTTCAAAGGTTAATCATTAATATTCTACTCTATACCCAATTGTAAATCTGCTTTCATCACCCGAGGTTATAGTAGTTTTTACCAGTTCAATACGGTTGCCTGTTCTCTGTTTTTTTTTTTTTCACACTTTGTGGCATGATATGAAAAAATATTTTCCAAGTAAAGTTTTCATTGCTAACTGTCCCCATATTTTTCTGGGGGAAACATTTAAAGGTATCCTGTATTCTCAGACACGTGGTTTGGGTTTTAAGTTTTACTTGTTTTGTATTCCAGTTTTAGATAGAGATGTTTTCTGTTTCTATTTTGTTTCATTTGCAAAAGCGTCAAATCCGTTTTTCTCACCGGAAGTTTATTTAAAATTACAGCCTTATTTGTGAAGGCTTCAAATTTACAGCCTTTATTTGCTAAAGCTGTAAATAAAGCTTGATTCTCAAGAAATTTTAAAATTACAGAAACACGAATGTTGATAATTACATAAATATAAAGCCTGAAAAATCTCCACAAAATTGCAAAGCCATCAACCATACACAAATAAAATAATACGGGAATTAAATATACAGACATCATAAAAGTCAGAGTAAATTTTCATGAATTGAGGTCTCTCTCTCTCTCTCTCTCTCTATATATATATATATATATATATAAATGTATATATATTATTTATTTTTTAACAATATTTTTAATCGATACTTGTCTTGTTTTTTAATAAAACAGAATACTTATATATATATATATATATATATATATATATATATATATATATATATTTACCGGCCTGATTATTTAAAATAAGTATGTCGTCTGATTAAAAGCAGAATATCAACTGAAATACGAGTATCGATTAAAATAATGTTCAAAGAAATAAACTGAATATGTTGGTTGTTAAAATCATTTCGTTAATCATCAGGACGTTCCGTAACACACACATACATACATATATATATATATATATATATATATATATATATATATGAACTTTCGTATTATATTTGTATCAGTGTTGCTCGGGTGTAATGAAAGCTTATATTTATATATATATTATCGATTTTCAGCACTATTGTAAGAACTGCAACCTTGAAACTTCTGAATGTCGTTTCTTGTGTCTTTGTCTATGAGTGTATCAAATTTGATTAAAATCGTACCACACCTGCTATAAACCTATTTTTTCGATTATGCATTTTCGATATTTATCGGGGGTACCCCAACACAAAACCTAGCTAAGAACACTCGCAGACGCTTATAGTACAACTGTGTAAATTTTCAAGAAAATCGGTTCGGCCGTTTCGGAGTCTATAGGTAACGGACACACACACACAGATAAAGTTCCATTTATAAATATGTTTAGATCGGTACTTAACATTTTGAGATCAAAAGAAATCGAATCTAAGAAATTAGATACCTCCCACACATACACACACACACACACACACACACACACATACACATACACACGCATATATATATATATATATATATATATATATATATAGCGTTGAGCTTCGTCAGAACTTAGATCGCTGCCCCTCGTGTTGTAGGGCTGGATGTGCGATTCATGTAAAAGATAATGTCTCGAAAATCAATAATTATGAGACGAGTTCCAATTCCAACTAGGATTGTTATATTTACTTACGCGCAAATATACTTAGGAAAGGTATGAATCCGGACCTGCTCACTCTATCTATGGGTTCATTAATATTTTCCTCACTAAAAGCGTTATTATCTTAAAAAATGACTGCGTACAAAATACTTTCATTTTGAAATTAAATAACCCATAAAGGTTTATATACCGCTAAATAATAAACAACCAAATCTTTTCAAAAATCAAATTCCATTTGAAAGTAACATGTCGAGGAAATCCAAGCTTCTTCTACGTGGCAGTTGTTCGCTTTCCCAACAACAGCTTTCCAGGGATGCTTCTATGAATGAAATCGACGCTTGATAAAGAATTGATATCTAAATCTAAACTTATTTATAAATGAAACTTTGTCTGTGTGTGTGTGTTCGTTACCTATAGACTCCGAAACGGCTGAACCGATTTTCTTGGAAATTTACACAGTTGTACTATAAGCGTGTTCTTAGCTAGGTTTTGTGCCGAGGTACCCCCGATAAATATCGAAAATCGATAATCGAAAAAATCGGGTCATAGAAGGAATGGTGCGATTTTAATGAAATTTGATACACTCATAGACAAAGACATAAGAAACGATATTCAGAAGTTTCAAGGTTGCAGTTCTTACAATAGTGCAGAAAATTGATTATATATATATATATATATATCTATAACAGGCAAGATGTTTGTGTGTGTGTCTGTTTATCTGCTTGTATGTCTGTATTTTTTCAGCCATTTATTCTAGTTTTTGCTTCGGGTTTGGCTCTAAGTAGCTATAATTGTAGTCCTTAGTCTCAGCCATGTTATCATTTACTCAGAGAACTTATTTAACCTTCAAAATTTAGTTTACGACGAAAAAAACTCATTTGATATCGATACCAGGAAATCAAAATTTGACTTACATCGATTGATTTTTTCTTTCAGTCTACGGTTTCGCTTTGACTGGAAACAACTATTGCTTTTTAGTCTTTCGTGCCAGCTTCCAAAGTGTCTGTGCTCCAGGACCATAGATTAGTTTTAAATGTTTCATTACACCCGAGCAACTCTGGTCTATACTGCTAGTGTATTATAGTTCTGTTTTTATTATATCAGTACACTATTCAATCAAACCATGTATATTTAACATATGTTTTATTTTTCAGGTGGCCTGTCAGCCAGACTGCTAGATGAATTGCTCTGCATTAGTAACCAAACAAAAATCTTTCCCAAAATGCATATCATCTCACAGAAAATTAAGAGAGTAGCAAAGTACAAAATCATGATAACTACATCTTGAACAGACATGAAATAAAATATCTACTAAAATATTCGTGTTACAATGAAACGTTGTATTTTTCTCTTAAGCATATATTGATTTTTTAAGCGTAGCTTACATGTGTTATAAGGTGGAAAGTATTGAGCACAGAACTCAATGTACTGTAGTAATTGATCTACCAAAGCAAGATTGCTCATCATTTCAGTACGTCAAAGTGCCCTTCAATTAAGAAACTCCATTTGTTAAGCGCAGCTCAGAAAGTAGTACTATGTAGAATGTATGGAACCATAGGTATTCTAGCAAGACAAACTTGCTAAACATTACACCACATCCAAGTGCTATTCAGTTAGTAATAAATAAAATAACGAAACTTGGATGTAGTACAAGGTCGAAAACATGGGGCACCCAGTGAGGTAATTTTCTAAACGTATCTTAGATATGGCACAAGTTTGAAATTGTGGAGCTCTCCACTGCGTAGCTTACATGTGTTATAAGGTGGAATGTATTGAGAACAGAAGAGTAGTAATTGATTTAACAAAACAAGATTGCTAATCATTTCACTACGTCAAATTGCCCTTTATGTAAGAAATCACATTTACCAAGCGCAGCTCGGAAAGTAGTAATATGTAGAAAATATGGAACTACTGTTGAGGATCGAACTTCCTACTTATTTGTAATAATTCTAGCAAGATAAGCTTGCTAAACATTATACCACGTCCGAGTGTTATTCAGCTGTTAATAAATTAGAAACAAAGCTTGGATGTTGAACAAGGTCAAAAGTATGGGGCACCCAATGAGATGGTTTTTGACGCATAGCTTAGATATGGCACGAGGCTGAAATTGTGGAGCTCTCTGTGGGGATCGGAATCAATACAGAAGTACTTTATCTTTAACTTGTTAACCAATCCACCAAGTGGAAGTGCTCTTTTACTTAAAGATATTTTTTTGTGTTGCACTTAAATTACCATCTGAAATTACTTAAAACATTTATGATACATGAACTTTTTCTCGCTATACCCTTCTATTCTAGTACTTCTGTTTTTTTATTTTTATTTTTATTTTTTTGCTAGTTTCCGACTGACAATGCTTAACACGTTACTTCCATCAAGTAAAAATATGTTAAAAACTCAACAAAAACTTTTGCAGAATACAAAGTATGTACAAAGATTTCTCCAATAAAGATACTATAATTTTCTCTGCAGGAACTAAAACTTGTCTACGTTAAAAAATTTGGATTTGAAATTGAATTTTTCGATGCAAGCAGTAGAAAACAGAATTAATATAAGACAGAAGGAAAAGAAATGAAAAAAGAAATGCATATCTTCGCAATGTTTTATTCAGTTGCACCACAAGATTTCGTTTCCGTTCAAAATAGAAAACGCCTTTTTCGTGAAATTTAGCATTTGCTGAGCTTACACAAGCCTATACTATTTTCTTAGTGCTGGTAACATTTTAAAGCAGGAAGATAATATTTCACTTGTTCAAGATATACGAAGAAATAAAGTTGGATTCTGACATAAAAAACGCCAAAGTTGGAAAGTAGAATACTTACTCGTAAATATATATATATATATATATATATATATATATATATATATATATATTCATCTGCAGACAGATCTGTTTCGTTGTGTCACAGCTCATCAGTACGATTAGACATCCGATTGTCTTTTACCCAGGATTGAAACCCGATTGAATTGGCGTCAGGCGGCGATTCTACTTCTGAGCTATGGGCACTCGGTAAAAGGGGGCAAACATTTACCGTGTTATATATCATGTATACACGCGCCAGTAGCTGAGAGTGTTCTAATTCATTACCGAATGAACGATGCGTAGATGTTAATGTAGCTACTCTTTTTTCAAAGTCTACCTTTCTTCCAGATTGGTCAATCAGGGTTTATATATATATATATATATATATATATATATATATAGTTCTATATGTATACAGTTATATATATATATATATATATATATATATATATATAATATACAGTTATAAAATACAAAGTGTGAGAAGCCGTGAACCTTTTCTTTAAAATATATGTTTATTGTTTTGGTATTTATACAAGTTATGAAGTATTAATTGTTCATGATTTGCGCTACACGTGTTTAGAGCCTAAAATTGACTCTCTTCAGGCGAACAAATTCGTGGGTTTATGTTTGGGTTTCTCCGAATATCTGATCATTCTGTTTAAGGTTAATAGGAAGTATGTGAAAAATAAATAAATAAATAAGAACAGTAAAAAAAATATAATAAAAAAATAAATAAATAAATCAGAATAATGTGAGTTCAATGCTGGCATGTTTGAATCGTCTCTTTTCTCTGTCAGCACTAATGGGTTAACCAGTAAATAAATAAACAGATGAAAGAGTCACGTGTTTTCTTAAGGCATTCCGGCGCCTTTTTATTATTTTTATAGGTTTGGTGATATTCGTGTGTGTGTGTGTGTGTGTGTGTGTGTGTGTGTGTGTTTGTGAGGGCCTCTTTTATTTATGCCTGTTTGTGTGTGGGTGTTTTTTATTTATTGTGTGTATATGTATGCGTGTTTTTTATTGTGTTTATATGTATGCGTGTTTCTGTGTCTTTTTCGGTGTGTGTGTTAGTTGGATTGTGTTTTGTGAGTGTGTGTCTCTATATGTCTGTTTGCGTGTGTGGGTGTTTTTTATTTATTTCTTTTTTATGAATTGGATTTGCTTTTGAGATTGGTGTGTGTATATTTTTTGCGGCTTGTCTATTTATGTGTATATGTATGCATGTTTCTGTATGTTTTTCAGTGTGTTTGTTTTTTATGTTGTTTTGTTGAGCGAAGGTTTGTATTTTTTTTATGAATCTTTCTTCCTGCATTAATAGAATCTCATAATTAGTATTTTGATAAAATGGTTTGACGGAAAAAATGCCGTCACAGCATTCATGTAGATGTTTAGAGACATATAATGTCCTGTTATGTGATAATCTGATATTGCTCTTATGAAGTGAGATACGTTGATTTAAGCATTGTGTCGCTCCTATGTATATTTTTGTGCATCTGTCGCATTTTAGAGCGTAAATTACATTTTTCGAGTTGCAGCTTAGATCCGATTTTATTTCGAATGTAGTTGCGTTTTCGAACTGGAAATATTTTCCTTCTATTATTATTTTGCAAACCCCACATCTTTTTTTGTTGCATTTTGTGACCCCCTGTATTGTGTGTTGTTGTTCCAATTTTGATGAGGTGAGGATGTCTTTTAAAATTTTGGGCAGGTGTTTGCTTTTGATTATTTTGGTTGTCTCTAAGATTTCTTTTATTTTTTCATTGTTGTTGAGTAATTCTATGTGGGTTTTGATCCTAGTGAATAATTCCGGATTGTTTTTGTTGTGAGTGGAAACGTATGCTAGTATGTTTTCGTTTTTTTTTTCTATTTTTTCTTGTTGTTTTTTCGTGTTCCGGAGGAATTCTAATGGTATCTTTTTTGCTAGTTGGAAACCCTTGTCTATTAGTGGTGTGGGATATCCTCTCATTTTTAATGTTTTTCGTAATTCCTCTAGGCGTATTTTGAGTAGGGTTTCGTCACTCACTATCGTGCAAATTCGTCGTGCTAGGGAATAGGGGATGGATTTTAGGCAACTTTTTGGATGGTGATTCTTGAAGTGGAGGTATTGTTGGGTGTCTGTGGGTTTGTGGTAAATGTCTGTGATGGTGTGGTTGCTCTCGTTTTTTATTAGTATGTCTAGAAAAGCTAATTCTTTATAGCTATATTCTAGTGTGAACTTAATTTTGGGGTGTAGTTGTTGCAGTGTGTTGTGTAGTTCGTTAATATCTCCCCATGGTGGTTTCCAAAGGACAAAACAGTCATCCAGGAATCTTTTCCACGATTTTGTGAATTCTGTTTTTATATTTTCCCCATATTTATGCCCTATTTGGGTGTATAGGTCTTCTTCTAAATATGCTAGAGGTGAGTGTTGCGTATGTTGATGCTATTTTTCTTCCCATCGCGGTGCCTATCGTTTGCATATAATTTTTGCACGGAATTGTGATGTAAATTTAGGTCTATAATTTGTAGAATGAATTCCTTTGACAAGCGTGTGGGAAGTATTTCTCGGTGTTTTTCTATCCAAAATGAAATTGCTTGTTTTCCTAGTTCGTGGGGTATGTTAATTTACAGGCTGTTAACGTCAAAAGTTGCTAAGAGTGTATCTGGGTTTACTTCTTTTGGCAGGAAATGTATGCAGTCTCTGATGTAACTTTTTATTTTAGTGGTGTAATGTTGTAATAATTTGTCTATTAGATTGTTGGGCAGGCTGGTCCCGCTACAATCGGTCTGAATTTGAGGTCTTTAGGGTTTGGGGTATAGAGTTATATATATATTTCCTCTACTTTTGCTTTTCATTTGTACTTTTGCATTTGTTTGTATTTGTATCGAGCACTTTTTCTTCTTTTTTTGTGGTTGGTTCCGTTTGGGGTTTTTTTCTTTACTGCGGAGTATCGTATGTCTTGTCTTTATTCTGCGGATTTCTTTTTTTTTCCTCTCATATCCAACGCCTTAGTGCGACGGATGTTAACGGAATTAGATTCTGTCGGTTATTCGTTTTTCTTGAAGTTTATCTTTGTATAAAGTTAGGATTTAGATACTTACAGAGTCTGGTTAGTTAATATTTTGAATATATATATATATAGCTTTATATGTATGTAATTACAGTAGCATTTATACATGTATGTCTGCATATATATATATATATATATCGATATATATATGTATTTACAATAGTAATGTATACATGTATGTCTGCATATATATAGATATATATATAGTCATCCGCAAACAGATCTGTTTCACTGTATCAAAGCTCATCAGTATGATTAGACATCCGATTGCTTTTTACCCAGGATAGAAACCCGACCGAATTGGCGTCAGTCGGTGATTCCACATCTGATCTATGGGCGCTCGGTAGCAGGAGGCAGTCTTTTTAGCGTGTATATTATCATTATACACACCCAGTATATATATATATATATATATATATATATATATATATGTATGTATGTATGTATGTATGTATGTATGTATCCATTGCTACTACATATACACTTTTGAACCAAAACACATTTACTCATATACACTTATGTTTATAATTGTGAGCCAAAACATAACTGTATATAGTTATACGAGGCTTGGGTGAAAAGTTCTTAGGCTGACTAAGATATAAATGTAAGTAGACACACCAGTTTGTAAACTAAAAACCACATAAATGTACCAGAATACAACAGCTAGCCGAATTGCTAGACTAAGAGTTTCTTCGTGACTGGGAGGTCAATGCCCGTTAGATATATACATATACATACATTTGTGTATCAAAACGTATTTATTCATAAACTAGCATACAACCATATGAAATAAAACATATAGAAACATATACAGTTGTGCACTAAAATCTATTTAATCAGTTATAGTTATACACCTAGGTATTTATATAACGATACCTATTTGCCTTTACTTATATTTTATTTTTGATGTATATGCAAACATTTTGTAATTTGTCTCACATACAATTTTTCCTTTTGTTTTTTGTTTACCTAACGTTTTATATACTTTAAAAAGTATATAATATTTACATTGGTATATTATATACGTTTGTTGTGTTGAAATCATCATCGCCAAATTGTTGAGGCGAATCTTCCCCACTAAGTTGTTGTGGCCTGTTAGGGCCAGGAAGAAAGGCATGGAACCAACAAGGTAGGTTCAACCAGTGTCCTAGAATAACAGAACATATATACAAAGAGGTTTAGTAGTCAGCTATTAGAAGTGTTAGTTCGAACTGTATTGTTACGCTGGCTCTGCTTCTAGACTGTCTCATGACTGCCTCACAGCTGCGTCCCAGGAAGTCAAAGCAGGTTAGTATTTATTGACGGAGGAAAGGTCTATTCTTATAGACAGAACACCGTAATAACGTTACAAAAAGACTGACAACTTTCCAGCAATTACCGCAGCGAAAGAGGTCTCAAATATTATGCCGTGTTTCCTGTCCTCTTCCGTGCCTACCCTTTAAGAATTCAAGAGCAATACTACATTGACAATTATGTCTCATCACTTCACATTTGAAATGGTTACATTTAACCATAGGTTCTATCCTATCATTATTTTTATCGAACTTCTCGCTTATGAAGATCTCTTTTAATCTTATGATTCCCAGTCGACACTGATATTTAAAAATTTGAATGCAATATCAAGCGTTACATTTTATTTTCTTAATTCTTGTTCTTTTATTGTTCTCTTTCTTTAAACATTTTTTCTTATATTCTTTCACACTCAGTAATCCATGAACCTAATCATCTTTCTTCAAATATATTAATATTTGCTCATATATATACACACCTGGGAATCAACACATATATTATACACACCTGCCTAACAAGGTGTTGGTCCATAATATTTTCAATGTCTGGTGACAAATAAAGCTAGCAAGTAAAGTCATTTTTCTTTTTAAGTAATGCTATTAGGTTATTTAAGACGTGATGATGCGCGTTGTGGTGCGGCGAATATCGGCTCAGAACAAGAAATCAGGGAGTCGAGTTCGAATTCCAGTTGAATGCCTTGCATTCACTTACGCGCAAATACCTTTGGAAAAGGTATGAATCCGTCCCCTCCCCTCCCATTATGGGTTAAATAACAGGACACATTGGCTTCTATATCCTTGGTTGGCAACTAGTCTACTGCAGAAAGTAATGGCAACCTACAGCGGTATAATCTTCCAGAACCGTGTATCACGTGTAGCACTTAACTAGTGATTTGAGACGGTAGTTTGTGTTGTAGATATTGTGACGTACCCACGATTTTTATTAACTATATAAGCCTGAGGCCAAAATGTACTCCCAAAGAAAAGTCTCGGTTAGATATAAAAGAAAAATAAATAATTAAATAGATAAGATCTAATGTTTTTAACTGGCGAGCGAATATGTCCTACGATTAGCCTTACTCTTTCCTTCTCTTCACACTTTCTTTCTCTCCGCATCTACTCTCCCACACAAGCTACGAGTCCGCGAACTTGGAGCGACCGCGGCAAAGAATGATCTGGTTTCCAAAACCTTGCTGTTACCAGGAGGTCAGTCATAAGTGAAAACCTTGCGGTCACGCAAAGGACGTGTGACCCGCGCATCACCGCTTCCGGAGGGAGAGCCCACGTGACTGTTTTGGGGACAGCCGAAATCAAAAGAGATATTTTCAGTTCCTGTCCACCCGGTGACAGATAAACGTCACTAAGAAAAGACTCGTCCCGACTTCGGATGACTACACACAGAATTGAAGACAGCAAAGTCTGTCGGCTATAAATGAAAACGACTGCTATAAAGCTGGACTGACCGACCAAACGACTCTACGAGATATCGTGAACTCCGAACAATCCCAAAGGAGAAGGAACCAGAGAAAATGGCCGGCCTCCATGAAATATTATTTTAAAACAGAACTTTCGCTTCGGCGACCCAATTTCTTTCTGTGAAAACGACGGACAGATAAGTGATACTTTGGCTTGATCTTTTCTGTTATATGTGTATTTGTATTCCCTTGCTCCTACTGTTTTCTTTATAGTCCCCTTCCCCTTTTGCTAAACGAACTTTCTCTTTCCTTTTTTTCTTATATGTTATAAATAAATGTTTTATTTTGGAATCCGTCGTTTTACATCTGTTCTTCGTTGATTTCCGTGTGTTGCGTCCATTTCTGAGTGAAGACTGAGAAAGGATCCCACATTTTCTTTTACTTTGAACCTGCGGTTCGGCTATATGCTACCAGTTCGTAACAATATTCAAAGGTTGAAGGGACGGTTTTAACTGTTTTCTTTTGGTTTTTCGACATATTTGTTGTCTATGTTAGCTAGGGGAAGTAGTCACTATTAGGCATGTGCCATAATACATGTGTCGATTCACAGATATATATATATATATATATATATATATATATATATATATATATATATATATACGTAGAATACTTGGTATATAGAGACGAACTCAGAATAACTTAATGTTAAATTTACTTATTTAGTTTAACAGAGTAATACAATACAATTTTGGTTTTTCGACATATTTGTTGTCTATGTTAGCTAGGGAAAGTAGTCACTATTAGGCATGTGCCATAATACATGTGTCGATTCACACACACATATATATATATATATATATATATATATAACGTAGAATACTTGGTATATAGAGACGAACTCAGAATAACTTAATGTTAAATTTACTTATTTAGTTTAACAGAGTAATACAATTTATATAAAAAAAAATTAGATAATCTACAATTTCATGGGTAATACGTATTTCGTACGCAAACCTTGCTGCTCGTCAGACCCAAATGATACTACAAGTAATATTCAATTTTTTTTTTTTTGAATGGGCAAGGAATTGTTTCTGAAGATTACCGTTACAAATGCCTATTCTCGATATGGGCACGTGAGCGTATGTGTGTAACTATTTTCGGGATTATTTTGAATATTCACTGCTGTATCATTTTGGTCTGACGAGCAGCAAGGTTTGCGTGCGAAATATATGTATAATTTGGTTTGAAAAAACGGATGGGTCCGCGACATACAGTATAACCAATGAATTTGTAAAAATATCTAAGTTTTGTTTCCAGATTATAGTACTCTGTTAAACTTATCAATAAAATTTAACACTGAGTTCTCTTTGGAGTCTGTCTCTACTGGAATTTACCTTACCAAATTTCAAGGATTCTAATTTCTACCATTCAACCCTGTATGGAGTACTGCTGCCATTTATGGTCAGGCGCCCCTGCCACTAACCTCAGTGTTCTCGACAGGCTCCAAAGGAGAGTTAGTAACGTGGTAGGTGCTGACTTGGCGGCTCGACTACAGCCATTTCCCCACCGACGAAATGTGGCCTCCCTTTGTCTGTTCTATAAGTACTTTCATGGCTTCTGCTCAGACGAACTTAAGTCACTGATGTCTCCTCAACAGGTGTTTACTCGTGCAACCAGACTGGCAACTGGGTCCCACCCATTCACAGTTAGGTTAGCCAAATGCAAACGACAATTCTACTCCTGCAGCTTCTTCTCTTGCACTTCACCCCTGTGGAACTCGCTCCCATATTCTTGCTTTCCTGGCGGCTACAACCACCAGAAATTTAAATGCAATGTCAATACTCATCTACTAACCAGTTGAATCTAGCCCTTCCCCCCACCCCGTATATCCTTTCCTTTCTCTCCCCACTTGCAACTGTCATTACACCTGCATTTTCATCTTTCTATTGCTTCTTTCTAATTGGTTTGTAATCCTCTTCTCCCACATCTTCTCCCACATTTTCTTTCAGTTATGTAGCCCCCCCCCCGCACATCATTGGCATTTATGCCTTGCACGGGGTGAAATGATTAAAAAAAAAATATATATGTATGTGTGTGAACAAATATGTGTATATAAATACATTTGAGTAAAGATTCTGTCTGACAGCTCCTACCTAATCAATCATCTATATAAGTAGGCCTCTAAATATTTTCAACAGCGGACTTTCATTTAAGTAAGTGTTCTTAAATATAATAAATGGACTATTTCCATTATACGTTAGAACATTTTTCCCAATTGATGGATCAATTTGATACTTTGAAAGAAAAATCAAAAGTTCACACCAGTTTATTTAATATTTTAGTCTTTCAGGCATTACACAAAAAAACAAAGTCCATTTTGTTAGACACACTATCACTCAGTTTTAAATAAGAAATGTTATTCTAAACTTTGTATTGTATTAGATAACATGCGAATGTAATATTATTGCTGAATTTAAATACTTGAGACGTCAAGTGAATGTAGCGTCATATGGTATCAAAAATTTTAAATACCTTTGAAAGTGCGTAATTTTGAGTCGATATGAATAGTATATATATATTTTTTTTAATCATTTCACCCCGAGCAAGGCGGAAACGCCACTAATGTGCAGGGGGGTTACATAAATGTAAAAAGATTAATTAGAAAAGAGTGAGGAGTACAAACTAGTTAGAAAGGAACAATAGAAAGCAGGTGCGATGACAGATACATCGGTGGAGAGAAAGGGAAGGTTATACAGGGGTGGGGAGAGAACTAGAGTCCAGTGGTTAGTAGATGAGTATTGACTTTGCATTTAAATTTCTGGAGGTTGTAGCCGTCAGGAAAGCAAGAATACGGGAGCGAGATCCACCGGCGGGAAGTGCGAGAGAAGAATCTGAAGGAGTAGAATTGTCGTCTGCATTTGGCTAACCTGACTGTGAATGGGTGGGACCCAGTCGCCAGTCTGGTTGCAGGAGTATGAAAAGTGAATTCTACTTTACAGAATGCTTTACATTTTGATTACGTATTACATGTTGCTGAATTTCAGGATTTACATTATTCGAACTATTGTCTTTGTTCCCATTTGTACAACGTTTCGGCCGTTGTACACTCCGGTCTTCTTCAGGTGCAAGGAATTTCGAACCTTTATTACAATTACTGGAGTATTTCATTCTCATTTCTTGCGCTAAAGCCCCGATTGGAAGTCATGAGTTATCAGTCATTGTCCTTAAGGCCCAGTGGATACAAACGTTGGTTAATTCCTGACTTGATTCTTAGGGTTGTGAGTTCAATACCAGGTTACAGTAGTGGCGAACAAGTAATTTGCATGGTTAGAGGGAGATAACTCATGATTTCGAATCGTGGCTTTACGCAAGGAATGAGGATGCTATACCCCCTTGATTGTAATAAATATTTCGGTTCAAAATTCCTCGCACCTGAAAAAGGTCGGGGCGTACCGCATCCAAATCGCAGTACAAATGGCAACAAAGATGAGGACAATAGTCCGAATAATGTAAATACTGTAATTACTACCTCATGTCAGAAATATATACAAATAATGTGCTGCCCTGTTGGTCGGAAATATAGCATGTAAGTATACGGGAATAACTTGTAGTTTTATATTCTATCTCTCTATATATCTATATATCTATATATATATATATATATATAGAGAGAGAGAGAGAGAGAGAGAGGGAGATAGAAAAAGAGAGATAGAAAGAAAAAGTGGAAAAACTGTACTTAGCTGACATATTTCGTCCTTTAAAAGACTTTCCCAAATCATTGTAGGATTTATTATGCATCACGCGATGATACGCAGAGGCATGTATGTTATTAGTTTATCAATGTTTGTAAATTCGAGGACCTTCATGAATGTTCATCATGTGGTTGAAAGATCAGTCACCGCGTAACTGACTATCCCTAGATTATTCACGAAAATATTCATAAACAAAAAAAAAACATATCTATGAACACAAAAGGGAACTAATAAATAACAATGTATTGATATAACAAATCTACTAGTCATACGCAGAGATAAATCAACCACAATTTCGATCTAAAATAGCTACATCAATAAAAAAGAAACAAACTTTCTCGAACGTGCCGCCATCAAACATTATCAAAATATTAATCTATGCACCAGTTTTTTCCAATCTTTTTCCCTAAAAAAATACTACATCCCTCAGCAATCTTACACAACAAATTTGTCGAAAAATCAAAAGAAAACGTTAAAATCCATCCCTTCAAATTTTTAATATCTACACCACAAATTTACATCTCACAGCATAACAATCTAATCACAATCCCTTACTAATAAAAAAAATAATTTTATTTCTCTCGAGCGACTTACTTTTCCTCAGACATTGAATTCGGACACATTGTGCCCTCCTCATGCGAGAACTGACCTTTCAACCATCTGGTAAACATTTATGAACGTTCTCATATTTACAAACATTGATAAATCAATGACATCCTCGACACTAGTGTTCCATAAGAACTCAATCATGTCGGAGTGTCTGCCTTAGGGCGGAGAGAAACCACGTTTGGGGAAAAGTAAACAGGACTCGATCCCGCTTATGTGGTGTCTACGGAGAATTTTGCCCGAGCGTATGTGCTCCGAATGCCCCAATTAGAAATTTGTGGAGAGGGATCGGGTAAATACCCAGAAAACATTGTTGGCTATGTACAGTTAAACACAAACACACACACACACACACACATATATATATATATATATAACTATATATATAAATTTAGATATTTTACAATTTCATGAGTAATACGTATTTCGCAGCAAAAATATAATTTATGTATTATATATGCGCGGTACTTTATATAACAAATTGCATGCATATATATATATATATATATATATATATATATGCATCACGTGTGGCACTTAACCGACTGAAAGGAAATAAAATAAAAAAGATATATTTAAACTCTTTTGAAAACTGTATTCGTACACTGTGTCTTCCATGGCGTTTCCAGTTTTCACTGGACGAAATTTAAAAAATATCCTTAGCAACGAATAAGTGACACATATATAAGCCATCGCTAACGAGGCTGGATATGGCAGTTTATTGGAACGACAAACCTGAGAGCCGAGTTCGAATTCCTGTTGAATTCCTTACATTCACTTACGCAAAAATATCCTTGGAAAATGTATTAATCCGTTTCTCATTCCTGCGACGTGTTAATATAAACTTATTTATAAATGGAACTTTCTCAGTGCGTGTGTGTGTGTCTGTGTGTGTGTGTCCGTTACCTATAGACTCCGAAAGGGATGAACCGGTTTTCTTGAAAATTTACAGAGTTATACTATAAGCGTCTGCGAGTGTTCTTAGCTAGGTTTTGTGTCGAGGTACCCGCGATAAATATCGAAAATCGATAATCGAAAAAATCGGATTAGAGAAGGAGTTGTCCAATTTTAATCAAATTTGATACATTCATAGACAAAGACATAAGAAACGATATTCAGAAGTTTCTGCGTTGCAGTTCTTACAATAGTGCAGAAAATCCATAATATATATCTATAAAAGACAAGATGTTTGTGTGTGTGTCTGTTTATCTGCCTGTATGTCTGTATTTTTTCAGCCTTTTTATTTTAGTTTTTGGTTCGAGTTTGGCTCTAAGTAGGTATAATTGTAGTTCTTAGTCTCAGCCATGATACCATCTACTCAGAGGACTTATTTAGCCTTCAAAATTCAGTTTACAATGAAAAAAACATTTGATATCGATACCAGGAAATCAACATTTGACTTACATCCATTCATTTTTCTTTCAGTCTATGGTTTTGCTTTAACTGGAAACAACTATTGCTTTCGTGCTAACATCCAAAGAGTCTGAGCTCCAGGACCATGGATTAGTTTGAAAGCTTTCATTACACCCGAGCAACGTCAGGCTAAACTGCCAGTGAATCATATAAAATGGCAGTCATAATGAACTTCTTAAATAGAGCACATTAGAATTCTTCCTCCCAATGAATATTCTGAACAAACTAAAACACAGAGAACAAACACTAGTCAGTAATAAGTTTCCCAACTACATCATTGATAAACAAATAAAATTATTCTTATAAAAAATACATGACATTAGCATAAAAATAACACACATAAGACATCAACATATTTTATTGCAACAAAATGCACATTAATTAGAAACTGGCGAATTTTCTATACGAAAAATTTTTAAACACCATATTTCTGCCATAATTAGTAAAAAACGTGTAAAATTTAAAATATACGAAAGTCATTCAATAAATAAGGTGATTTTTTTTTGGGGTGGCGTATAAGGACTTCTAATACAGATAAAAGCTTACTTATTTTTTATTTTTCAACGCAGTGTCACACACTTTTGCCATCTGTGCACAAGATTCCGTATTCCCTCAGCTTAAAAATATTTTAACTGATGTCTCAGCCAATCGCTCACAGCACTTTTGACTTCTTCGTCACTTTCAAACTTCGTATCTCTCGTGCACGCTTTCAAGGGTCCACACAGGGGAAAGTCTGAGGGGTCAAGGTCTGGGCTGTAAGGCGGAGGGGTGAACAGTTCCCCGCCCAGCTCGTTGATGGTCTGCACCGTTTGGGCTTCTGTGTGAGGCTTTGCGTTGTCTTGATTCAAGACGACTCCATGTGCCTCTTGACCGCTGCGTTTGTTCAACAGATAGGCTTAAAGTCCTTGGAATGTCAACCACTGTCACCCTTCTGTCAGACTGAATGGGGTCATTGACTGATTCGATCACCTACTGTAGGCCTCCCAGGCCTGTTTTCATCCTCAACATTGCTCCGTCCGTCTTTTAGCCCACTAGTAGACATTTTTTGGCTGAAACGTTTGGCACCGTACATAGTTGACATTGTCAAGTAGACAGCTACTTGTATTCACTATTGCCGAACAAATACCATTTCGCCTCCCTTTGTATTTCTAAAATCTTTAACCCAATGTGCCTGTTTTTGGCATGTATAGAATATGTCTCTTTTAGTGTAGTATAATGACCCTTTATGTTCATTGCCCCATGTACGTTTAATTAATACGGTTTTTATTATGCCTAGTTTTTCATACTAGAGTTGGCAAAATATGTAGTCTCTGATGTTATTAAATTTGCCGACAAAACGAATCGATCACGTATAGGGGCTTTCGTCAACGATCCCCTCTACTAATAAACTATACAAGTGCCTCCGAGGCCGATAAAGGTCAGTGGACCGAAGACTGGCCCGCAAGCCAGATCGACACTGGAGTAAGAATTTCGATTGGTGATGGATGGGTTCTTTTGCTGATTGTGCAAATTGTAATGAGTGAATGGGTCGTGATAGTGTTTAACTAGGTATAGGATAGTTAAGTGAGTACCAAACTCTTCCCCTCCCCTTTTCTGCCTTGTGCCACAAGTTTTGTATTTTATAAGAAAATAAATATTGTAAAGATTGCGATTGATTTCAGGGCCAACGATGGCGCTCAACCTGCGAAACGTAAGGAGCGATAGTAAGGCAAGGAAAGGTGTCCGTAACACTCATCTTCAAAATTGAGTTTACTGTAAAAATTGGTACAAATATGTGAGACAGGATCAAGTACAAATCATAGGGTAGACCATCAAGTCCCGGAGACTTGCCACTGCCGACCCATTTCCATGCTAAGTAAACTTCGCCCTCCATACAAATCATAGGGTAGACCATCAAGTCCCGTAGACTTGCCACTGCCGACCCATTTCCATGCTAAGTGAACATCGCCCTCCATACAAATCATAGGGTAGACCATCAAGTCCCGTAGACTTGCCACTGCCAACCCATTTCCATGCTAAAAGACCTTAGCCCTCCGTACAAATCATAGGGTAGACCATCAAGTCCCGTAGATTTGCCACTGCTGACCCATTTCAATGCTAAGTAAACTTCGCCCTCCATAAAAATCATAGGGTAGACCATCAAGTCCCGTAGACTTGCCACTGCCAACCCATTTCCATGCTAAAAGACCTTAGCCCTCCATACAAATCATAGGGTAGACCATCAAGTCCTGTAGACTTGCAACTGCCGACCCATTTCAATGCTAAGTGAACTTTGCCCTCCATGATCTCAGGCTCGCAGCTAGCTGCTTCAATCGTCAAAAGCCAGCCAAATAGCTGCAAAACTGATCTCTGCGAGACCAAGCGTCTTGATAAATTGGTTCTCGCATGCCGAAATGCCTTATATATTTCGTCGGCCGATCTCAGACTACGCGCCTCCTGGGTCTTGTTCTCTCGAATATCTCGATCACCACCTCGACGGATCTCTTCCGTGCGCAAATCTACGACGATGTTTTCTGACCCCGGTAACGCATGCTAGTCAACCGTTCCGGGACCTGCTAGCTAATGCTAACTCTAGGGGATCCCCTTGCCACCGGACAGACTATCTGAAATTGACCCCACCATGTTAGCCTTAACTAGGGCGAATCGACGGCTATAGTCAAGAGTGAAAGATCTAATGCTATTCTTAAGTCTCTCCCACACCTATTCCCGATAGCCGCCCCCCAATAATTCCCACTACACTAGTTTTGTACCGCTTGTGCATTAAAGATACGTTGTATTTCTCATGTCCCGCCAATCTAGGCGAACGATCTATCGCCACTCGGGAACAAACGAGTTTGTCGACCGAATAGCCTAATCAGTGGGACAATCTAGCAAATATAGATCGACTCTTCTCCGTAACATTCTATCCAGGTAGCTAGCTATCTGGGTAGACGGTCAATAAATTGCCCATGACCACATCTCCCCACTCCCGGTGTAATCGACTCGGTATCTCTCGACAAGACCGAAATCGTCTATCAGATCAACCGGGCTACGATCACCCGACCTGCTGCTACCTCCCCACCCGCTATCTTGCTTGGGGTCCAGCACTGCATTCTATATCCCTATTAAGACTAGGCACGAAGAACCTACAATGGACGGCACTAGCTGACGGAAAAAAAACCCAAACACGCTCGTCCCTGTCATTTGGCGCATAAACCGTAACGATCCGAAACGAACTAATCTTTACGGCAATATCGGCCACAATCAACCGCCCTTCGACAACCACTACCGCACAGACATGGACAAGATCCACCCTCGCACCCAGGGTACTTTTAACCAACAAGAAAACCAGTCAGGAATGCTGGTCCCCTTTTGCTGAATAGACAACAATGATGCTAGAGTCTAGCTTCAACTTTGCAAAAAAGGATTGCAGCCATATCTACCCCGAAATACAAGAGATCACAAAGCAGGCGGGAAGCCTTACCCTGATCTTTCAAGCTCTTCGCATTCAAGTTGGCTTGTTTGACTGGCATCTTTTATGTAGGGTCCTTAGACACATACTTGACGGAAATCTGCAGGTGTCAGGATCCCGACCGCTTGTATTAGGGTACTTACAATCGGGTGCTAGATAGTTGAAAAGTTCTGGGTACGGCATTCTCGGACGGAATTTGTCCGTCCAGAACAATGCCACCAACCTTCGTCGGGTAGGTAAGTTTTAAAGCTCTATATAATGGGGGATGAAGAATTACCGGCACTCTCCCTGCACAAGGTTTATGTAAGCGTTAATGAACTCTGAATACAATTTCTACAGAATATATATATTCAGGACAGAATTAGGAAATATCTCTCGGGCTAATTCTTCTAAACAAAGCCAAATATAATAAACGTTAATTTCTGCTTAAACATTGGTTTTCTTATGACCATTTTCTTGAAATTCCTATTCCACTTTAAAACTGGGTAAATTACTTCTTTCATAACAATCTGAATCGGTTAAACAAATATCAAACATTTAATTCGCTCGGATCATTATATAGACGAGTTCTGATTACAAAGTATCAAAACTGGTGCTATAAAAAGAAAGAAAAACCACAACGCATATCAATTTGGCATTCGATTTCCCTCAATGTAGACCCCTTGTGAAGCCAAACTTTATCCAGTGTCGTTTGCATTGATGAAAGCATTTCTGGAATTCTTTTTTTTTTAATAGCAAATAGCTGCCTTGTTGCGTTCTCTTCGATCTTCTCAACTAGTAATATTGTTCCTTTTAAGTGGGAATTGATTTCTGGAAAAAGGAAAATGTTACGAGAGGCGAGTCTGGGGAATACGGTAGGTCCCTGATCTGGGAATTATGGTGTTTAGCCAAAAACTGCTGCATAAACAGTGGTCACTTATAGAGCCACTGTGATGTAGGGAACCGATCACACCCCACACCCACACACCTTCCTTCCAGCTGTATAGTAAGCAGAGGAAGCGAGCGAGTTAGTTATAACTTAGTATGAATGCGCAACAGAGTTTGAGGACAAACGGTGCCAAACAGCTCAGTTACCATAGCAACATGCTTAATACATTTTAGCAGACCTCATATAGCGACAGATAAATATTTAAAAAGTCTGAATAGAAAAGACAGAAAAACCGTAAGTAAAAAGTTAAAAAAAAGAGAAAGTTTTGTTTATTGCTATTAGTATATTATCTTTATTTAGTTTATACTAATCAGTTTTCATAAAATAACTGAAAATCCGTGAAAAATCAATAACTTCTTATTCACCTCAAATAATCAATCCTTCGAAAACTTCTTTTAAAAACACACTTATCGAATATCATTCCCAGATAATATCTGTTCATTTCTTACATTTCGGAAGATTAAGTTATTGTATGAGGGCGACAATTGTTATTTTTTGGCATATCTTGCAACACTAACAACTAACAACTATAAAAATAGGTAAAAATGTAAATAGATCCCATGGATATGGTCAAGACGTTGTCTGTCTACTGTGTAAAATGTTTGAAAAAAAAATCTTTCGTTTAACCTATCGCGCGCCCAGTAATTATTGCTGTTATTCGAAACTTGATTGTTACTGCTACTCGGTACCTAATAACTTTTACTGTTACTGGGGTAAGAGAACCCTGTTACTACGGACTTTTTAACTGTTACACTTGAGATTATATATATATATATATATATATATATATATATAGTACTGTGCAAAAGTATTACGACAAGAATAATTTTATCTTTTATGAGGCATATTGACAGAAAATAAACAATTTAAAGTAATTTTATTGGATTTACTCAACAAATGCTTTAACAAGAAAAATACTTGTTACAAAATATATTTAGTATAGTAGCCTTTTGCTTTGATCACAGCCTTCATTCTGACAGGTATTGACATCACCAGCTTCTTCGATATATCTAATGGTATCTCCTGACAAACAGCTTGTATTTGTTCACAAAGTGTGTATTGCAAAGTAACATTAGATTTCTCATTTTTTTATCAAAAATATCCAATAGATGTTTAATAGAGTAGTAGAATAACTTGTTTAATAGAAAAATAGAAAAATATAAATATAACTTATTTTAATACATTTCTTTTACACCTAGTTTTAAATAATCAATACTTATTCGCATTTTACTTAGCTTTTCACCGTGTATTTGAATTTAAGTTAGGTTTTTAGGAAATCACCCCTTTCCTAATACTTTGTCACACTACCGGTAGTGTGTAAAAGTGTTAGTACAGGGGGTGATTTGAAACTTTATTTTGATGCCTCATAAAAGATAAAATAGTTCTTGTCCTAATACATTTTACACAGTACTATATATAACATAAATATATTATGATATCACTACAAAAGAAGCTATTTTGTTTCGACAGTATGAAGTGATCCGGTTTGATAAGTGCCGAAACAAAATAGCTACCTTTTAAGTGATATTATAACATATTTATGCTATAAATGCTAAATAAACATTATTTGCTCTACTTTGTATTGAGCACTTTTTAAAGAATATTTTTTCTTTGCATACGGAAATTATATATATATATATATATATATATATATATATATATATATATAAATTATTAAAATACTTTAATCCAATCGGAAAAGTAGGAAGGTAAATCCCCAAAAAAACTGATCCTAATTCATATTAAATTTTAATATTAAAAAATGATACATGAGGAGAGCTCAATTTAATTAAAATTACAGAGCTAATATAAAATAAAACAAATTTTCAATATTCAAAATTGTGGAATGAACATTTCAACATGAAAGATGTGAAATCTCTCTTAGGTCATGTTGAAATGTCCATTCAACAATTTTGAATATTGAAAGTTTATTTTATATATATATATATATATATATATATATATATATATACAGGAGGTACTGATAATATCATCACACAGTTAAGTAATGTTATTTAATTTTAGTTATTGATATGTAAGTGCGTGCATGTATGCCTGTTGATTCCCAGTGTGATTTATGTCTACCCGCCAGCGCAATCGAGAGATTTGATAAGTATATTGTGCGCTCGATCGTTTAAACCAATAAATATAATTCACCCTTATATATATATATATATATATATATATATATAATCTGAGTCAGTTAAGTGGCATATGTAATACATGCTTGAGTGATCATGTCTTTTTCAATCCATAACTGACTAAACAAAAGATTTTCCTGCAGTAGCTTACCATCTGCAACAAACTGATGTACAACTTAAAGAGATAGAACAAAATGTGTTCTATTCAACCTTCAGTTAGAGAGAGAAGAGATAATTTATGCCTTTTCCAAGGGTATTTGCGTGTAGATTAATGAAAAGAATTAACAGGAATTCGAACTCTGTTCTTCCATTTCTCGTTCCGAGCCTATATATATAGTATATATATTGTAATTTTGTTATTACAATAGTTTATAAAAGCATTATATCACTACCAAGAAATTTACATGTTTTAGAACAATACCGTTCTTTTTCAAGTTGTATATCAAAATAAATGGTGAAAATTATTTTAAAAATATAAGATGAATTAAGTAATTATGGAGTTGAACATCTGGGTGGTAAAAGGATGCAGAATGTCTTGCTGTCTGGACTTGTAATTTCTAGATATTTCTAGATATTCTAATAAGACTTTCTGGATAAGATACATAGTGAGACAATGGATGATTTAATGTGGTAAACAATAATTTCTAACACCAGGTTGGGTTTTACGTTTTTTTTATTAGATTTTGTACAACTTCATTACTAAAGAGACTGGAATGTTTAGGTTAGAATTGAGATTAAATAAATATGTTATAGTTAGGTATATTGCAGTTAAGGAAAACAAGTATTGTCTGGGCAATTTATTTTAATAAAATTATTTTTAAGTTAGAGCAAAAGTTATAAATGAAACATTGTAATTCATTAATTTTGAAAAAAAGGTTTGTGTGAGCAAGATACATAGTGAGACCATACATTATTTAAATTAAGTAAATAATTATTTTTAACAGCAGGTTAGTTTCTTTATTTTTTAATTAGTTTTAGTACTAGTTCAGGACAAAAGGGGATGAAATATTTATATTAGAATTAAGATTAAACAATTAAGGTATAATTATCTATATATATAATTAAGATATATATATATATATATATATATATATATATATATATATAATTAAGGTATATATATATATATATATATATATTAAGGTATATATATATATATATTTAAATATATATATATATATATATATATATATATATATATATATATATGTATATATAATGTTTTGTAATGGATCGAATAAGAAAAGTACAAAAATGCTTATAAAATCTATTATGTGCTTCAGACTTAATATAAAAACAAATTCTTCTCATAAAAACTATTTCGTAGCCTTCCCTTCGAAATATACGTCAGCAATAAAATGAGAAAAAGCCAACAAATATTCATCTGATTGAAAGCACTCTGACACTCTGACATCTTACAATGACAAGCTCTAAACCAAAAATCATAATATAATGCTGCTTTGCTTCGGAATCACTGTTCGTATAATGCACCTACTTTTATAGATCGAGCCCACCAATCCTATCCATGCACATTGTGATACCGCTATAATTCAAATATGCTTTTTTTTTAAGAAGTGACTTTCCGAGATTATGAAATTGTGCCCTTTCTGTCAGATTACATTAACATAAGTTGTTCTTTGTTAACATGCGTCGCTCCACGTTCTAACTCCGGGAACGGTTTATTATTTTGACTAATATACATTGGCCCTACGCCGGAGAAGTTGAAATTAATATCGGATCAAGTACCCAAGAAGCCAACTTCTCAGTTAGTACCTCCTCTTCATTACTTGGCGCTTGTGGAGTCTCCAGCAAAAGATTTTGGGTCAAATTCTGTTGCAATGTTAGCGCGTAGATCCATACTTTCTCATCTTCCTTGTTACGTCTTGCTTTTGGATTTTACTCTTCACTCTGAACTATTTGTGACTGAATAAGGCTGTTTAATTTAGTACGTAACAACTTTGAACCGTTCTAGATGGCTCAACTTTTTTACTTTGTGCTTAGTTTAACTGAATCTAGCACGCTTTTTGTTACGCTGTCCATTGTGTTTAGTACCGACTCTGAGCAACAATAAGCCAGAATTAATAAGATTCGATATGTTTGCTTATTGTCCGGTTCACACTCTTTTTCCGATATTTTGAACAGGAGTAGAATTTTATGTCTTTAGGAGTAGGTATCCGCTTCTTCTTAAAGTATTTTCTTTATCTATCATTTCTAGAGTGCTTTGTGTCTTGGTGCCAAACCAACTTTTCTCGGAATATTTCCTCTTAATACACTATCTCTTAATTCAGAGGGTATGGTTAATAATTCTTGTAATGTAAGCCTATATCTCGAGTACCTTTTGGGTCTTCTACAAGATATACATCATTGAAAATGTGGTTAACAATGACAAAATGACAAGTTTGAAAGAGACAATGCAAAATATTTGTAAATTTTGATATTTTATCCTGGTGGGAGCCAAGGTTTTGAACATATTGAAATTAGTTACAAGTTCGTATCATTTAGAGGAGCAACAATTCCAAGCAAGGACAAAAATACGGTTCACCAAATGCTTTTATTGATACACAATCCTTGATATGTTTGCGTCGGACTAAGATGTTTGTATTTTGGTGTTGATGAGCATACTGATGCATGTAATCTGTATTTATTCTCTTATAAAAGGCCAGGGGATCTGGTATCGCTGAGTGGGTTGTTACCAATTTTTCACCTGGTCGTCGGGGCGCGTGCGTGCGTGCGTACTCCGAGGAGTGCATCATTGAGTGTCCGTTCTCATCAGCTGACAGAATAAAAATCCCTCCATTTTGTCATTTTTGACGGGATATTTATGATGTATCGTGCGACGTTGTTGAAAGCACAATTTCGCATCTAATTGGCGATTAAAGTTAAATGATTGCGCTAAGGAAAACGTGTGAGATTTTTAAGGAGAAAGAAAAACGTATTTTCAATTAGTCGTTTTTAGTCTGCTACAAGCAGAAAAGATTTTGAAATTGTGAATTTAGTTTTAAAAAAAGAACTCTTTTCTATACGTCTGCTTAGCTTTGTAAATAATTTTAGGACCTTAGTAGAACGCTTTAGAGCGGGCATGACATGTGAGTTTCATTGCCACGGGTTGATCCTTTACTATTATTAGGAAAGAGATGATTATGAAATTAAACTTTTTCTGATATACTATCTATCTTCGTTTTGTGGTAATACATGTTCTTGATGTTATCTAAATATTTCTTCTAATACTTTTATAAGGATGAATAATGAAGAATTAACAGGCCGAAATTTTGTTCAATAAAACTTTACAAGCATTTACACATAGAACGCTTGACCATTTGTTAAATGTTAAATCTGCACATGTGTTCAGTATTTACTATTTAAAATTCTCCTCTTTCTCTTTTTCTTTCTTCGCACACACACACACACAAACATAAAGTGTGTCCTCAAAAATGTACTCACACTTTAAATGACACACAAGATTAAAATGACAAACAACCATTAATTTAGCAATCATGATTAGTATTTAACGATTAAATTAAATATTAAATGAAATTAAATCATGTATCCGAAAAATGAAAAAAAAACTTCAATAAGCTATAGAAAGTCAAAAGGAAGTAGATTTTGGTGAATGCCCGATATATATATATCTCCATTTTGAAAGAAGAACCGCTGCTGAGGTGATGTAAAATCTCTCTTAGGGATTTTATGTCGAAATGTTCATTCAACATTTTTGAATATTGAAACTTTATTTTATTTTATATTAGATCTGTAATTTTAATTACATTGAGCTCTCCTCCTGTATCATTTTTTAATATTAAAATTTTTAATATTAATTAGGATCAGGTTCTTGGGATTTACCTTCCTACTGTTCCGTTTTGGAAAAAAAAGTATTATAATATATATATATATATATATATATATATATATATATATATATGTATATATAAGGTGATTGAAAAGTAACCCGCTATTTCATGTTCGAGGGCCTTTATCAACTAACTATAATTTTTAAAGTTGAGGGGTCCATCATATACAAAATAGGTAGTTACTTTTTATAAAGACCGTTGTGTATATATATATATATATATATATATATATATATATGAATATAAATACACACACACACACACACACACACACATATATATATATATATGTATTTCACTTCTGCCGGTGTCATAGACCGAGAGACAAGAGCAAGGCTGCGTAGTCTCAGTTCATTAGAGAGATAATAGTGAGTCAGCCTCGGCTCAGTTCATTCTCATACTAACATTTATGAAAGCTCTTGCCTCGTGTTTTCTCTGTAACAGTGCCTTATTAATCGCTTCTGTTTTGGGGCATTAATACTGCCTTTGAATAGTGATATATATGAATACAAATAAAAGATTTGTCACTGAGCTGATTGATGTCACAATCAGCATCCAGAATATTGTAGAAAGTCTTTCCGTGAATCATTCCATCCACTCGTCAGTGGAATTGACTGCTTATATTCTTCAGTTTTTCATGTTTGATACACTTCTTATTGCTACTAGATGTTTCTTTTCATCGTGTATGTATAACATAAGTTAGGACACAAAATAATTTCTTCGACATTGCAGTCGTTTAACAACGGAAAAAATTGCTTTGCTGGTCGATTTAAATACTTTGTTCCTTCTGACACACGTGAGTATTATTTGCTTTGTTGATGCAAACACCGCAATGATATAGTCACAATTTTACATTTTTATTGATCGATTTTTACAGTTTATCAGCCCATATTCGGTAATTTAAAGCAAAAACATATTTTGGATTTAAGAGTATATATATATATATATATATATATATATATATATATATATATATATATAAGAATATAGTAACGTAAATTAATGAATATGCTCATGAGGATGGTGTTCAATATATGAACAGAGCTGTATTTTATATATATATATATATATATATATATATATATATATTTGGCGGGGATAATTTCATTTTAAGAATAGTGCATTAATATATTTGTACATATAATTGATTTTTTCCAGATAAAGAAAAATAATAGATTAGCTATCTTACTGTTACATCACTTTGAAACACAGTTCTCGTATGATCACCAAATTTAAGCAACATCGACCCCGGTCAGTATCTAAATTAGTAACTGCTTGGTATTATCAAGTGGTCTAAACTTAGATTTACGAGTGGTGCAATAGATAATAGTTTGAATTTCTTAATTGGAGACCTGAATTCCGATTAGGATCGTTATATTTTATTCCGCACGAAAATTCTTACACTCTTAAAATTGTTTCTCACTTGAAATAACCCACGACAAGTATCAAGACATAACAAACGAATTGAAGTGAATAAATCAAGAATATCCGAGAGTAGTTGAATGCCACCAGCACGGCCGGATTTCGAACTCAGCTCTCCAATTCTTCATTCCCAGTCCACTGTCCATTACACCAGTCGCACCTCCGTATATATTCCATTGTCGTAAAGAAAATACATTGGTTCATGCAAAAAGAGACCCCTCACTTTTGATGGACGGGAATACGATGTTATCTACGCCAACAACGCAAAATATAATTAAGCTGTGCTGACAGCACTCAGACTGATTTATACCTGAGGAATAAACGTCTATCGACTGGTCATAAAAAAGATGTATATCAGCACTTTTAAAATCGTAACGAAAGGGGAACCCTGACCATAGTATCCATTACATTGATTACTAAATGAAAATTCAGTGCAGAATTTTTTACTTGTTCCTATTTATAGTATTAAACTATACTTAAACATAGTAACTTGCTTCAGAGTTTTAACATGGCGTATGAACTTTTTTATATCTCTATAAACATAATGGTAATTGTAACTGTAATTCTAACCTAAGAAAGAAAGGTGATTTTTATAAACGTAGCATAGATTTGGCACTACTAAATATATGGGGCCCGCTAGTGGGGATAGAATTCCCTACTCAGTTATAATTGATCTAGTGAGACTATAGTGGGTTATCAGTAAATAGTGAAGTATATGTGTGTAGAAACAGATTAGTTTGATTTGGCTTTGTTAGTTAGATAACCCCCTATAAGTTGGGTATAACACAAGAAACTGCAATTTTATATAGAAACAACAATTTATATACATATAAATCAATTAACGTCTTTACAAATAAAAGTAAAGTATTTTGGTTGATACCAGGTCGTTAAAATGTTTGTAGTAGTCCTTGCATGAATGAGTTCTTGTGTACGTAGGCAAGAACGTATGCGTGCATGTATATATGAGCGTTATTTTTCGTTAGAAATGTTTTGATGTATTCTCTCAGACTTAAAGTGTTCCGTCCGGTTATCAAGTATTAGAAAAGCAGACGGGTGAACCCTGAGAATAAGAAGGTGAGGGAGAAAGATAGAGATAATAATCATAACGATCGCTTGACGTTTGTCGAGGGACGTGTTAATTACTCTCGTCTTCCTTTCTCTCTGGCGACGGTCGAGCTTGCTCGGTTTTCTATTTCGTTTCAGAGAGGTCGAAAATGGTTCTTTTGGGAATTCACTCCTGGATGTGATTCTAGGGTTTACATTGGACAACAAACAAACTTCGCGTCGGCTCGCGGAAAGGGTCCGTAAAACGAATTTATTTTTGATCATTTAAATTATAATTTTTAAATGTTTGCTAGTTTTCTATTGGCCGAAAAACATTTCGCATCGAGGTGTGAAATTTCATATGTTTTGTTTTGGATTCGCCTTTGCATGTATGCTAAGCAATGTTTTATAAATTCCAATAAATTCGTTTGTTTTTAGCAAAATCAACGACTCAATGCTTAGCGTTTGAATCTAGAGCTTGTTTTGTTCACTACAAGACAAACTTGATAACCCTACGTCTAAGTGTCCAAGCATCTTTCTTTAGTATGTGTTTCGGTATTTTCAACTCTCTCTTCATGATTTAATGAATTATTTGTAGTTATTGTTTTGGTTTTTTTTTCAATTTTCTTCAAAGTTTGTTATTTCTCACTGCTGCATTTGCTGGTATTCTCAGCATCCTTCAGTAGGACCTCATTTCTGTTGCTTCAAGTCTCTTTTTCATCTATGTTGTGGGAGTGATATTACGTCAAAGTTCAGCGTCCTTTTCTTTTTCTCCTCAAGACATTTTCCGGTTTCTTGACACTATGATAAACCTTTGGTAAACATCTTTCGCTATACAATTGGGCCTTCAAAATTTCGGTCTCCCCCTTTCCATCCTCTATTAAAAAAACTTCCCAGATATTTAAATTGTTGTAATTTTCCGATTTTAGTATCTCCAAATTATAACGTTAATATTCGGTAGAAAATCTTGCTAAAATTGAAAGCAAACTAAATACGAACAATCTAATTAAGCAACTTGCATGTAGAGGTTATCAAGTACAATAATCTGAAGAAAGACGTTTGATAAAACAGTTGGGAGTATAACAATCAAGAAACAAAACAAACTGAAATGTATATAAAAATATTATAGTATATTATTATTCTTTGGACTCTATTGGATATATAAGATGTCTACTGCAAAGTAAAATGTTGTTACGGCAACGGTTCAGAATATCGACTGATTGAAATAAAGCACACATTCGTATGATTTAGGTTTTTGTGTTCGGATCCAGGTTAACCCGCTGCTTCTCTACGATTTTTCTGTTAGGCTGGCAAGGTCCAAAGACTCTGCAGTGGAGGTCAGTCCAATACGTCGAATTATATGTCAGCAGTGGGTCAGGTGAAATTCAATGTCCTTTTGGGAGAAGACAGGAAACAACTAAACGGAAAGTGGACATGTTCAATAAGATATAATTCAGAAACCTATTTCGTTTTATGCGTATTTTCGTGTGGCATATATATATATATATATATATATATATATATATGTGTGTGTGTGTGTGTGTGTGTGTGTGTGTGACTCCGTGTGTATGTCTGTGTCTCTGTGTATGTGTCTAAAAGAAAAGTGAGCATATTCAATAAGATGTATTCAGAAATCTATTTGACTTTATGAGTATTTTCGTGTGTCATATATATACATGACTATATATATATATATATATATATATATACACGGAGGGATGTGTGTATATGTGTCTACGTGTGTATATTTGCCTGCATGTATGTGTCTGTCTCTCTCTGTGTGTATCGCGTTGAGATGAAAATTATTTATGTATTATGATAGATAGATAGATAGATAGATAGATAGATAGATAGATAAATAGATCACTGAGGAGTAAACTGTAGATATGGACGGGCAAAGATAAATAGAATATACTTTGCTATATACACAAGAATTATTAATATAGATAGGAAATCAATATTTTTTTCACAGGGACAGATTGATTTCAATAAGTAAAAAAAACTCTCCGATAAGGGTGTGCATCAATAGTCGATGAGACGAATAGAAAAATTTCGTAATTTTATTTTGTTTATTTGAATTATTATTTTAGATATCAGAAGAAATGTACATAAAGATTATATATATATATATATATATATATATATATATATATATATATGTGAATGTCGGAAAAGAAAAGTCACATGACAAGGTTGCACTAGGCTTATTGGAGAATGTGGTCAGGTTTTGAATCTGGGAAAAATAACTTTTCTAAAGCAGATTTTCAGCTCAGAGTGGCTCATCTTTGACATCTAGCTCAGCAAGAATTTTCCTGGCTTTTAATCTGTTAAGTTTAATTCGAAGTTTAGCAAGTAGATATCTATCAATATAAGTTTTAGTATGTGGTGGGTAAGACTAAATTAACACCTTTTTTATTTAACTTTTATCAGGTAGTCAGTTAAAGTTCCATACGTAATACACGCTTGGACGATCATGTCTCGAAAGCTGGAGGGAAGAGACGGATCAATATCTTTCCCAAGGGTATTTGCGCGTAAGTGAACGCAAGGAATTCGAAATAGAAATAAATTATAATATTTTAAGGCGGCTTAACATTAACTCTAGTTGATGAGTTTAGGAATAGTTAAGTCTTAATTTTGAAACAAAAGGATAGAACATTGTGCAGCAATTTAGTTTCCATTACATTCACCAAACTTAACGCGACCAGATTTATTCTTGTTGAGTTTTCCAAGAAAGATCTTGTTTCCATTCTCAAACCGGAAAAAAATCCGGAATTAAAAACTAATAATTTCTCATAAATGTGCGTTTCGGTGCAATGAATATCGATTTGGAATGAGAAATTGAAGAGCCGATTTCGAATTCCAGTTGAATTTGTTGCATCTCCTTACGCGCAAATACGCTTCAAAAAGGTATTAATTCATCTTTTCTACAACCCTCTGTTGGTTTAATAGCAAGACACATTAGGTTCTGTAGACTTGGTTGGCAACTCATCTACAGCAGAACAACATACTGCAGGAAAACTTTCCGCCCAGTCGGTCATGGATTGAAAGAGACATGATCGCTTATGCGTATATGACGCTTAACCTACTGAGTGAATTTCTCCTAAATTTTCTGAAATTAATGTAAAAGCGTTTTAAATGATTTGTAGAATTGTTACTGATAAGGTTCAGCGTTGTATGAAACGTGAAGAGGGTGCATTTTTAACATGTTAAATAGTTTGTTAATGATAAATTATGTTGTTTCGATTTATACATTATCTTAAACTACTGTAGTCATTTTTGTTCAGTATAGGTACATCCAATTAAAAAAAAAACATTTTAATCCAACACTTAATAAAACCTTTAGGTATATTTTTGAAAAAAGTAAATGTTATTTTTCGTTAACGGCGAATATTATAAAACTGATAACCAAATTAGAATAACGAATTGCACCGACTTCGTCGAATAATCAAAATTCATTAATATTCCTTCGTTCATTGATTACCGTTGCCATATCTGGTCGAGTGCTCCTGCTATTCACCTCAGGGTTCCCGACAAAATCCAAATGAGGATTTGCAATGTAATCGATCCCGAAAATGGCAGTGCGTCTCCAGTTACTTTCTCACCGAATGGATGTGGTTTGCCCTCTGTCTTTTCTACAAATAATTCACAGCTTCTTCTTTGAAGAGCTTATCTTTCTAGTGACCCGTCTACATGAATTTACTCGAGCTACTGGACTGGGATCTACGGCTATATCGTGTTGAATACACCGGTTCCCGTCCGATCACCGAAGTTAAGGTCTAGGGCTATATCGTGTTGAATACACCGGTTCCCGTCCGATCACCGAAGTTAAGGTCTACGTCTATATCGTGTTAAATACACCGGTTCTCGTCCGATCACCGAAGTTAAGGTCTACGGCTATATCGTGTTGAATACACCTGTTCCCGTCCGATCACCGAAGTTAAGGTCTACAGCTATATCGTGTTGAATACACCGGTTCCCGTCCGATCACCGAAGTTAAGGTCTACAGCTATATCGTGTTGAATACACCTGTTCCCGTCCGATCACCGAAGTTAAGGTCTACGGCTATATCGTGTTGAATACACCGGTTCTCGTCCGATCACCGAAGTTAAGGTCTACGGCTATATCGTGTTGAATACACCTGTTCCCGTCCGATCACCGAAGTTAAGGTCTACAGCTATATCGTGTTGAATACACCTGTTCCCGTCCGATCACCGAAGTTAAGGTCTACAGCTATATCGTGTTGAATACACCGGTTCTCGTCCGATCACCGAAGTTAAGGTCTACGGCTATATCGTGTTGAATACACCTGTTCCCGTCCGATCACCGAAGTTAAGGTCTACAGCTATATCGTGTTGAATACACCTGTTCCCGTCCGATCACCGAAGTTAAGGTCTACAGCTATATCGTGTTGAATACACCTGTTCCCGTCCGATCACCGAAGTTAAGGTCTACAGCTATATCGTGTTGAATACACCGGTTCTCGTCCGATCACCGAAGTTAAGGTCTACGGCTATATCGTGTTGAATACACCTGTTCCCGTCCGATCACCGAAGTTAAGGTCTACAGCTATATCGTGTTGAATACACCTGTTCCCGTCCGATCACCGAAGTTAAGGTCTACAGCTATATCGTGTTGAATACACCGGTTCTCGTCCGATCACCGAAGTTAAGGTCTACGGCTATATCGTGTTGAATACACCTGTTCCCGTCCGATCACCGAAGTTAAGGTCTACGGCTATATCGTGTTGAATACACCGGTTCTCGTCCGATCACCGAAGTTAAGGTCTACAGCTATATCGTGTTGAATACACCTGTTCCCGTCCGATCACCGAAGTTAAGGTCTACAGCTATATCGTGTTGAATACACCTGTTCCCGTCCGATCACCTAAGTTAAGGTCTACAGCTATATCGTGTTGAATACACCGGTTCTCGTCCGATCACCGAAGTTAAGGTCTACGGCTATATCGTGTTGAATACACCTGTTCCCGTCCGATCACCGAAGTTAAGGTCTACAGCTATATCGTGTTGAATACACCTGTTCCCGTCCGATCACCGAAGTTAAGGTATACAGCTATATCGTGTTGAATACACCTGTTCCCGTCCGATCACCGAAGTTAAGGTCTACAGCTATATCGTGTTAAATACACCGGTTCCCGTCCGATCACCGAAGCTAAGGTCTACAGCTATATCGTGTTAAATACACCTGTTCCCGTCCGATCACCGAAGTTAAGGTCTACAGCTATATCAAAGTTAAATACACCTGTTCCCGTCCGATCACCGAAGTTAAGGTCTACAGCTATATCGTGTTAAATACACCTGTTCCCGTCCGATCACCGAAGTTAAGGTCTACAGCTATATCGTGTTGAATACACCTGTTCCCGTCCGATCACCGAAGTTAAGGTCTACAGCTATATCGTGTTGAATACACCTGTTCCCGTCCGATCACCGAAGTTAAGGTCTACAGCTATATCGTGTTGAATACACCGGTTCTCGTCCGATCACCGAAGTTAAGGTCTACGGCTATATCGTGTTGAATACACCTGTTCCCGTCCGATCACCGAAGTTAAGGTCTACAGCTATATCGTGTTGAATACACCTGTTCCCGTCCGATCACCGAAGTTAAGGTCTACAGCTATATCGTGTTGAATACACCTGTTCCCGTCCGATCACCGAAGTTAAGGTCTACAGCTATATCGTGTTAAATACACCGGTTCTCGTCCGATCACCGAAGTTAAGGTCTACGGCTATATCGTGTTGAATACACCTGTTCCCGTCCGATCACCGAAGTTAAGGTCTACAGCTATATCGTGTTGAATACACCTGTTCCCGTCCGATCACCGAAGTTAAGTTCTACAGCTATATCGTGTTGAATACACCTGTTCCCGTCCGATCACCGAAGTTAAGGTCTACAGCTATATCGTGTTGAATACACCTGTTCCCGTCCGATCACCGAAGTTAAGGTCTACGGCTATATCGTGTTGAATACACCTGTTCCCGTCCGATCACCGAAGTTAAGGTCTACAGCTATATCGTGTTGAATACACCGGTTCTCGTCCGATCACCGAAGTTAAGGTCTACGGCTACATAACGTTGAATACACCTGTTCCCGTCCGATCACCGAAGTTAAGGTCTACAGCTATATCGTGTTGAATACACCTGTTCCCGTCCGATCACCGAAGTTAAGGTCTACAGCTATATCGTGTTGAATACACCGGTTCTCGTCCGATCACCGAAGTTAAGGTCTACGGCTATATCGTGTTGAATACACCTGTTCCCGTCCGATCACCGAAGTTAAGGTCTACAGCTATATCGTGTTGAATACACCTGTTCCCGTCCGATCACCGAAGTTAAGGTCTACAGCTATATCGTGTTGAATACACCGGTTCTCGTCCGATCACCGAAGTTAAGGTCTACGGCTATATCGTGTTGAATACACCTGTTCCCGTCCGATCACCGAAGTTAAGGTCTACAGCTATATCGTGTTGAATACACCTGTTCCTGTCCGATCACCGAAGTTAAGGTCTACAGCTATATCGTGTTGAATACACCGGTTCTCGTCCGATCACCGAAGTTAAGGTCTACGGCTATATCGTGTTGAATACACCTGTTCCCGTCCGATCACCGAAGTTAAGGTCTACAGCTATATCGTGTTGAATACACCGGTTCTCGTCCGATCACCGAAGTTAAGGTCTACGGCTATATCGTGTTGAATACACCTGTTCCCGTCCGATCACCGAAGTTAAGGTCTACAGCTATATCGTGTTGAATACACCTGTTCCTGTCCGATCACCGAAGTTAAGGTCTACAGCTATATCGTGTTGAATACACCTGTTCCCGTCCGATCACCGAAGTTAAGGTCTACGGCTATATCGTGTTGAATACACCTGTTCCCGTCCGATCACCGAAGTTAAGGTCTACAGCTATATCGTGTTGAATACACCGGTTCTCGTCCGATCACCGAAGTTAAGGTCTACGGCTATATCGTGTTGAATACACCTGTTCCCGTCCGATCACCGAAGTTAAGGTCTACAGCTATATCGTGTTGAATACACCTGTTCCCGTCCGATCACCGAAGTTAAGGTCTACAGCTATATCGTGTTGAATACACCGGTTCTCGTCCGATCACCGAAGTTAAGGTCTACGGCTATATCGTGTTGAATACACCTGTTCCCGTCCGATCACCGAAGTTAAGGTCTACAGCTATATCGTGTTGAATACACCGGTTCTCGTCCGATCACCGAAGTTAAGGTCTACGGCTATATCGTGTTGAATACACCTGTTCCCGTCCGATCACCGAAGTTAAGGTCTACAGCTATATCGTGTTGAATACACCGGTTCTCGTCCGATCACCGAAGTTAAGGTCTACGGCTATATCGTGTTGAATACACCTGTTCCCGTCCGATCACCGAAGTTAAGGTCTACAGCTATATCGTGTTGAATACACCGGTTCTCGTCCGATCACCGAAGTTAGGGTCTACGGCTATATCGTGTTGAATACACCTGTTCCCGTCCGATCACCGAAGTTAAGGTCTACAGCTATATCGTGTTGAATACACCTGTTCCCGTCCGATCACCGAAGTTAAGGTCTGCAGCTATATCGTGTTGAATACACCTGTTCCCGTCCGATCACCGAAGTTAAGGTCTACGGCTATATCGTGTTGAATACACCTGTTCCCGTCCGATCACCGAAGTTAAGGTCTACAGCTATATCGTGTTGAATACACCGGTTCTCGTCCGATCACCGAAGTTAAGGTCTACGGCTATATCGTGTTGAATACACCTGTTCCCGTCCGATCACCGAAGTTAAGGTCTACAGCTATATCGTGTTGAATACACCTGTTCCCGTCCGATCACCGAAGTTAAGGTCTACAGCTATATCGTGTTGAATACACCGGTTCTCGTCCGATCACCGAAGTTAAGGTCTACGGCTATATCGTGTTGAATACACCTGTTCCCGTCCGATCACCGAAGTTAAGGTCTACAGCTATATCGTGTTGAATACACCTGTTCCCGTCCGATCACCGAAGTTAAGGTCTGCAGCTATATCGTGTTGAATACACCTGTTCCCGTCCGATCACCGAAGTTAAGGTCTACGGCTATATCGTGTTGAATACACCTGTTCCCGTCCGATCACCGAAGTTAAGGTCTACAGCTATATCGTGTTGAATACACCGGTTCTCGTCCGATCACCGAAGTTAAGGTCTACGGCTATATCGTGTTGAATACACCTGTTCCCGTCCGATCACCGAAGTTAAGGTCTACAGCTATATCGTGTTGAATACACCGGTTCTCGTCCGATCACCGAAGTTAAGGTCTACGGCTATATCGTGTTGAATACACCTGTTCCCGTCCGATCACCGAAGTTAAGGTCTACAGCTATATCGTGTTGAATACACCTGTTCCCGTCCGATCACCGAAGTTAAGGTCTACAGCTATATCGTGTTGAATACACCGGTTCTCGTCCGATCACCGAAGTTAAGGTCTACGGCTATATCGTGTTGAATACACCTGTTCCCGTCCGATCACCGAAGTTAAGGTCTACAGCTATATCGTGTTGAATACACCGGTTCTCGTCCGATCACCGAAGTTAAGGTCTACGGCTATATCGTGTTGAATACACCTGTTCCCGTCCGATCACCGAAGTTAAGGTCTACAGCTATATCGTGTTGAATACACCTGTTCCCGTCCGATCACCGAAGTTAAGGTCTACAGCTATATCGTGTTGAATACACCTGTTCCCGTCCGATCACCGAAGTTAAGGTCTACGGCTATATCGTGTTGAATACACCTGTTCCCGTCCGATCACCGAAGTTAAGGTCTACAGCTATATCGTGTTGAATACACCGGTTCTCGTCCGATCACCGAAGTTAAGGTCTACGGCTATATCGTGTTGAATACACCTGTTCCCGTCCGATCACCGAAGTTAAGGTCTACAGCTATATCGTGTTGAATACACCTGTTCCCGTCCGATCACCGAAGTTAAGGTCTACGGCTATATCGTGTTGAATACACCTGTTCCCGTCCGATCACCGAAGTTAAGGTCTACAGCTATATCGTGTTGAATACACCTGTTCCCGTCCGATCACCGAAGTTAAGGTCTACAGCTATATCGTGTTGAATACACCGGTTCTCGTCCGATCACCGAAGTTAAGTTCTACGGCTATATCGTGTTGAATACACCTGTTCCCGTCCGATCACCGAAGTTAAGGTCTACAGCTATATCGTGTTGAATACACCTGTTCCCGTCCGATCACCGAAGTTAAGGTCTACAGCTATATCGTGTTGGAATACACCGGTTCTCGTCCGATCACCGAAGTTAAGGTCTACGGCTATATCGTGTTGAATACACCTGTTCCCGTCCGATCACCGAAGTTAAGGTCTACAGCTATATCGTGTTGGAATACACGGGTTCTCGTCCGATCACCGAAGTTAAGGTCTACGGCTATATCGTGTTGAATACACCTGTTCCCGTCCGATCACCGAAGTTAAGGTCTACAGCTATATCGTGTTGAATACACCTGTTCCCGTCCGATCACCGAAGTTAAGGTCTACAGCTATATCGTGTTGAATACACCTGTTCCCGTCCGATCACCGAAGTTAAGGTCTACGGCTATATCGTGTTGAATACACCTGTTCCCGTCCGATCACCGAAGTTAAGGTCTACAGCTATATCGTGTTGAATACACCGGTTCTCGTCCGATCACCGAAGTTAAGGTCTACGGCTATATCGTGTTGAATACACCTGTTCCCGTCCGATCACCGAAGTTAAGGTCTACAGCTATATCGTGTTGAATACACCTGTTCCCGTCCGATCACCGAAGTTAAGGTCTACAGCTATATCGTGTTGAATACACCGGTTCTCGTCCGATCACCGAAGTTAAGGTCTACGGCTATATCGTGTTGAATACACCTGTTCCCGTCCGATCACCGAAGTTAAGGTCTACAGCTATATCGTGTTGAATACACCGGTTCTCGTCCGATCACCGAAGTTAAGGTCTACGGCTATATCGTGTTGAATACACCTGTTCCCGTCCGATCACCGAAGTTAAGGTGTACAGCTATATCGTGTTGAATACACCGGTTCTCGTCCGATCACCGAAGTTAAGGTCTACGGCTATATCGTGTTGAATACACCTGTTCCCGTCCGATCACCGAAGTTAAGGTCTACAGCTATCGTGTTGAATACACCGGTTCTCGTCCGATCACCGAAGTTAAGGTCTACGGCTATATCGTGTTGAATACACCTGTTCCCGTCCGATCACCGAAGTTAAGGTCTACAGCTATATCGTGTTGAATACACCTGTTCCCGTCCGATCACCGAAGTTAAGGTCTGCAGCTATATCGTGTTGAATACACCTGTTCCCGTCCGATCACCGAAGTTAAGGTCTACGGCTATACTATTGTTGAATACACCTGTTCCCCGTCCGATCACCGAAGTTAAGGTCTACAGCTATATCGTGTTGAATACACCGGTTCTCGTCCGATCACCGAAGTTAAGGTCTACGGCTATATCGTGTTGAATACCTGTTCCCGTCCGATCACCGAAGTTAAGGTCTACAGCTATATCGTGTACGAATACACCGGTTCTCGTCCGATCACCGAAGTTAAGGTCTACGGCTATATCGTGTTGAATACACCTGTTCCCGTCCGATCACCGAAGTTAAGGTCTACAGCTATATCGTGTTGAATACACCTGTTTCCCGTCCGATCACCGAAGTTAAGGTCTACAGCTATATCGTGTTGAATACACCGGTTCTCGTCCGATCACCGAAGTTAAGGTCTACGGCTATATCGTGTTGAATACACCTGTTCCCGTCCGATCACCGAAGTTAAGGTCTACAGCTATATCGTGTTGAATACACCGGTTCTCGTCCGATCACCGAAGTTAAGGTCTACGGCTATATCGTGTTGAATACACCTGTTCCGTCCGATCACCGAAGTTAAGGTCTACAGCTATATCGTTGAATACACCGGTTCTCGTCCGATCACCGAAGTTAAGGTCTACGGCTATATCGTGTTGAATACACCTGTTCCCGTCCGATCACCGAAGTTAAGGTCTACAGCTATATCGTGTTGAATACACCTGTTCCCGTCCCGATCACCGAAGTTAAGGTCTACAGCTATATCGTGTTGAATACACCTGTTCCCCGTCCGATCACCGAAGTTAAGGTCTACAGCTATATCGTGTTGAATACACCGGTTCGTCCGATCACCGAAGTTAAGGTCTACGGCTATATCGTGTTGAATACACCTGTTCCCGTCCGATCACCGAAGTTAAGGTCTACAACTATATCGTGTTGAATACACCTGTTCCCGTCGATCACCGAAGTTAAGGGTCTACAACTGCTATCGTGTTGAATACACCTGTTCCCGTCCGATCACCGAAGTTAAGGTCTACAGCTATATCGTGTTGAATACACCTGTTCCCGTCCGATCACCGAAGTTAAGGTCTACAGCTATATCGTGTTGAATACACCGGTTCCCGTTCGATCACGAAGTTAAGGTCTACGGCTATATCGTGTTGAATACACCTGTTCTCGTCCGATCACCGAAGTTAAAGGTCTACAGCTATATCGTGTTGAATACACCTGTTCCCGTCCGATCACCGAAGTTGGGTCTAGCGGCTATATCGTGTTGAATACACCGGTTCCGTTCGATCCGCAAGAAGTTAAGGTCTACGGCTATATCATTGTTGAATACACCGGTTCTCGTCCGATCACCGAAGTTAAGGTTTACGGCTATATCGTGTTGAATACACCGGTTCTCGTCCGATCACCGAAGTTAAGGTCTACGGCTATATCGTGTTGAATACACCGGTTCTCGTCCGATCACCGAAGTTAAGGTTTACGGTTATATCGTGTTGAATACACCGGTTCCCGTCCGATCACCGAAGTTAAGGTCTACAGCTATATCGTGTTGAATACACCGGTTCCCGTCCGATCACCGAAGTTAAGGTCTACAGCTATATCGTGTTGAATACACCGGTTCCCGTCCGATCACCTAAGTTAAGGTCTACAGCTATATCGTGTTGAATACACCGGTTCCCGTCCGATCACCGAAGTTAAGGTCTACAGCTATATCGTGTTGAATACACCGGTTCCCGTCCGATCACCTAAGTTAAGGTCTACAGCTATATCGTGTTGAATACACCGGTTCCAGTCCAATCACCGAGCTTAAACAACATCGAGCCTGGTCAGTACTTAAATGGGTGACTATTTGGGAATACCAGGTGCTGTAAACGTAAGGACCAAGAATGGTCCACCGGTCTTCCAGGTTTGGGGGTTGGGTACAGGGCTAACAACCCTGCGCCGTAAAAACCAGTTTGTTACAGTAAAAAAAAGTTGCTGCCCTATGCACCATCTGGGTGTGGTGGATAAATGATGATGATGATTATGACTGACTGGACTGGCAATTATGCTCCACACTTTTACAGCCAAAACATTCAACTGTAACCTCCATTTCTACCCTAACCGTTTCTCTTATGGCACTTCCCGCCTGTTTAACTCCCCCCTCCCACCCGTTTACTTTCTTCCTTGGTAGCTACAATCTCCAGCGGTTTACTTGCAATGTCAACTGCGATCTTTTATTCCCTCAATTCCCATCTTTCTCTTATCCGTTCTTTGACACCAATTACACCTTGTTCTTCATTTTTTCGCTCTTCTCTCATGTAACCTCAGGCGCACCAGTGACAGTACTGCCTTGCTTTTAGGGCAATGATTATGAAAAGAAAGGATGGATAAATCTTTTTTTCAGAAAAACGACCAATAGCCGTTCTTTGGAATATCACTGTTGCTTCATTTTGCCAGCAATTGTCGTTGACGTAAATATATTTAGATATTGACTTTGACCTGTCCAGTTTCTTTTTCGTTTTCTTTTCCTCTATTTGTGTCGTTGACGTAAATATGTCAACGTATTAAATTTCAGATGTGCTTCTTCTTCTTCTTCTTCGTCTTCTTCTTCGTCTTCTTCTTCGTCTTCATCGTCTTCTTCTTCATCTTCTTCTTCTTCGTCTTCTTCTTCCACTTCTTCTTCTTCATCTTCTTCTTCTTCGTCTTCGTCTTCTTCTTCATCTTCTTCTTCTTCTTCGTCTTCTTCTTCGTCTTCTTCTTCATCTTCTTCTTCGTCTTCTTATTCTACTTCATCGATGCTGCTTCTACTTCTACTTCTTTCTGTTTCTTCTTCTTTTTCTACTTCTACTTATTTTTCTTCTTCTTCTTCAGCTTCATTTTCTTCTTCTACTTCTGTTTCTTCTTTGTTGGCTTCTTCTTCTTCTTTTTCGTCTACTTCTTCTTCTTCTGATTATTCTACTTCTTCTGAATCGTCTACTTCTTTTGCTTCTTCTTCTTCTTCTTTTGCTTCTTCTTCTTCTTCTTCTTCTTCTTCTGCTTCTTCTTTTTGTACTTCTTTTTCTTTTTCGTCTACTTATTCTTCTGCTGCTTTTTCTTCTGCTGATTCTTTGTCTTCTACTTCAACTTATTTTTCTTCTTCAGCTTCTTCTTCTTCTGATTCGTCTACTTCGTTTTCTTCTTCTTCTTCTTCTTCTGCTTTTTCTTCTCCTTCTTCTTCTACTTATTTTTCTCCTTCTTATTCTTCCACTTCTTCTACATTCTTTCTATTCTTCTTCTCTGTATCTTGTCTTTTCAGCTCATTCGGGTTCATCGTTGTTTACAGTTTTATCTTGTAATTCTTAAGAATAATTTTCTATTCCATATTCTTCCCTTTAGGTGAGCTGTGGTCTCTTTACAAAACCTTCTTAATTATGTTTCTCTCTGGTTCTCTTTCTCTTCTGTATGTTCTGTAAGTGTCATTTTCCAAGCCTACTTGCCTCATCAAGAGTCCCCAAAATGTCAATAATCTCTTTCTGATTTTAAATATATGAGTCCTTTTTGTATCCATTTTTCTTAAAAACACTTTGTTGCTCAATTTTTTTCTTCGTAGTATTCTCACAATTCTTTTATAGACACTATATTTTGCTCGTATCAAGTTTGCTCTTCATCTGTGGGATTATCCACTATTCATATCCTATTAATGGACTGATATAATCTAGTAATTTTTCGTATTTTCAAACTAAACATTTTTTTTTATTTATATTTTGTTAAATTCTGGGAGGCATTTTTCAATCCACCTTCAGATTTTGTGTTATATTTTTCTAGTTTCTTCATAGATTTTTAGCTTTTAGAAGGCATCTTTCATTATTCATATGTGCTTTCAGATATGTGTAATAGCTTTCTTCTTTTTTAATATTTTGTTTAGCTTCTAGAAGGCATTTAAATGTGCCTTCAGATTTCAATTTTACATTTTATAGTTTCTTAATACGTTGTTTAGATTTTAGAAGGCAATTTTCTCTATACCAATGCGCCTTCAGATTTTACGACTGGATGATTCAAGAAATTTGTTTCGTCTGCCCAGATTTCACTGACGAAATCCTACATTATTTGTTTTTGGCGATATTTCTTGGTCTTTGCACTAAATCCCTGAAGATGCCTCTGAAATAGTGTTGTGATTTTCTAGTGAGAAATCAAACCCTTAACAGCACCGTCAAAATATTCTTATTATATTACTTTGTCAACAAAAAAGGAATTGCTTTTTGCATCAAGATATTGACAATACAAGACTCGAGAGCCACACAAAGAAAAGTTTTACTCTCGAAATAGTCATGATGTATAAAAGGTGTTTGATATGAATGGAAGGGAAGATACTAAGAACTGAATTTAAGGAAGATAGAAAATGATTGCCTCTTGCCTTGAAGACCTTACGAGTGCATATTTCAACAAAGCAACCGTACGGGATTCTATTCCACATGGTGACAAAATTGAGGAAAATGCTGTCTTTGTGTTCTTTTCTCTTTGCGTGTTAAACACGAGGAAATGAGCGTCATACGAATCTGTGGAGTTAGCATGGGCTGAGCTAATTTTAAGTATCTGACTTTGTAGAATTAATATCGGCCATGTAGTTAGCGAAATATTTGCAATGTCTGTATGAGATAAATGATTTATCGTAGAAGATAAGTCATCTCCCATAAGACCGCGTAATCATTTTTTAACTCTTAACAGTAAAAACAGGTAAGTAAATACTGTAAAGCTCCAGCCCGACTACACCAAATATAAGTGCAATACTTCATATCTGACTCTTGTAATGATAACATATGCAAGAAGTTATTTGATACGCCCTCGAGTGATATGTTAAGCGATAGAATTGACTGTGTTCAGAAGTTATGGACAAATTCTACTACTAAGCAGAACGAGAAATACGCATATGTCATTCATCCAATATTCTGTGATTGTATTTAAGAAACGAGTTTTTGTCACAGTCCATAAAATAACATGGCTTTTCATAAACGTCGACACAGTTAAGCGGTGATTTGTGCCTGTTGTTGATGTTACCCCGAATAGAAAACGTTATTTGAACCTTCTAAACATTAGATTTTGTGTACATTTCACTAGTGGATGCAGGTTTTTGTTCAGCAATATACGCCAAAACAACCCGCATTGTGCAAATTATTCAAATTCATTATTATCTACTAAGGATAAGGATTTGAAGTTTCTGTCTGTAGTCTTTTGGTATTGCGTCATCAACGGGTTTCTCAGCAATAACGTAATCTTGCCGAATATTGCGGTTGTGGTTAAACCGCTTTAACTAACGTAATATTACAGTTTAATTGACTTATCGTGAAATAAGACCGTTGACTGGTTAATAGAACCTAAAATTTTGTCAGATTTCCATGTTTTTTTTTGTTTTTTGTATGTTTTTTTTTTGTAGAAACTGAAAATATCTTCTAATTTTGTATTCAAAATGTATTGTTGTTAATGATTTTGTATTATGGCAATATTTTTTTTTCTTTCCAAAAATGTATTATGGCAATGATTTTTTTCTTTCAAAAATCTATTATGGCAATAAGTTTTTCCTTGAAAAATGTGTTATGGTAATATTTTTTTTTCTTCAAAATGTATTTTGGTAGTATTTTTCATTCAAAAATGTATATTTTTCTATAAAAATCTTTTTTGTATATAGTTCTATAAAACTCTATTTTTATACTTTCACAGTGTTTTTACCCCAGTTTGGGGGTTAACTATTTACCCATAGCTGAGACCTTAAAAGATGCTACAACGCAGGGTCATGGTGGACCTGAGAACAACATCAATGATGAGGTGGTTCCATACTCCTCAAAACCTCAACATCAGAGGCCTTGATGCCTGATGCAATTTACCGTCATACACAGGACAGTAATTGTAAAGATTAAATGCATAAATGCATGTGTTCTACTTGTAAAATATGTCCTAATCTTAATAAATAAAGAAATCTTTACTAATCGTATACTGTGTTCTATTTGATGCGTAAATAAATATATACATTTGGGGATTAACTGCCCGAATGGAAACACATTTACAAAATCGAAATCTTAATTATGTTGCACTGCTACAAAGCAAAATGAGTTGATTCTTCTGTGAAGAATGTACCTACATCAAATCAGACCTCCAGCCGAACATTATTTTAAAGACTGATATCATGTTGGCAAACCTTTTTAGTGCGCACAGATGTCTCTAATTTGGTGAAAACTAAAGTTATTGCAATAGTTTTTTTTACAGAAATCTAATTGTAAATAGCTTATTAAACAGGGCTTATACAAGAAATTACATATCAAATATGAATTTAGAAAAATGATTGAATTTCTAGTTATTTATTTGCCACGAATTTAATTATACGTTCAAATAAAAACTTGCCAAAATTATTGGCGGAGAAACAAACAAGATGGAGATTCAATGAATGTTATCAAATCAAGATGTTGACTTTTTCTGATATCTTCAATAATTGTTCTCTGTTCTTTTTGTTCTCCACCATTTATCTCTTTTTGTTTCTTTTCTCTCTCCTTACACAGACACACATATATGAATGTTTGTGTGAATGTAAAGAAGCATTCAGTTTAATTGCAATTATTAAACTAAATATTACTTATATGAATTATACTTTACAACATGTACAAAGTAGATAATAATAAATATTTATTGCTCTATTTTTATATTGAGTACTGTTTTAGGTAATTTGTTTGAACGTTGCAATTATTTTCTTCATTTCTTATTCATTTTGATATATATATATATATATATATATATATATATATATATATATACGCTCTGACGATTTCGTTCATATATATATATATATATAAATTTCAACGAAAATGGCACCTAGCTAAAATACAAAACAGATCCTATTAATATTAATTAATAATGATCCAGGTAAAGGGCTCGATGTAAATAATTATCTATTTACTGAACCAAATATGCATATTTTCAAATAAAACTCCAAAAATTACATGTGTTGTATGGTAATTTTAGCGAGGAAAACTTGCTTCTTCCGCAACGAATTCTTTATTATTTAAATGCAGGTAAAAATTCATATAGCGAAAAATAACGCGAAAAAGAAAGAAATTCTTACACAAGAATTTGCATGGAGGAAGGGAAAAAAGAACAATGGGAGGGGGACTCGAGAGAAAGAGAGAGAGAGAGAGAGAGTAGAATATTTTAGAATCTTTTTCTACGTTTATTTTTAGAATTAGATGTTTCAAGATTAACCTCGCTTTTAACTCCCTCTCCCATATGTATTCGCATAATAAAGAATTTGTCGCTGAAGAAGAGAGGTTCCATTGCCCAAAATGGCCATATAGCATGTGATGTTTTATTTGAATATATATTTTTCCGAGTGAATACAAAAGGAAGAGAGAATTTTTACAACGTCCGAAACATTAATTTAAAACATTGCTCTCATTAATCAACCATTTTAACTACCCACACCACTTTCTTCAAAATTCCAACGTTAAATACACGTGACTTGTTCCCCTATCACTAACCCCCACCAACACCCCAAACACAACTAACCTAATATAAGAAAAGAGGCTTTTCATTCCTTATATATATATATAGTTCATTCCTTATATATATATATATATATATATATATATATTTATATATATATATATATAAATTCGACACTTTTTAATATTCTTTCCTATATATATATATATATGTTGAATTTATATATATATATATAAATATATATATATATATATATTTATATATATATATATATATATTTATATATATATATACATTCAACACTTTTTAATATTCTTTCCTATATATATATATATATATATATATATATATATATAATAGATCAAGAACTTAAAACGATTTAATATCAAAATTTTCACAAACATTTTTCGTCTGCTGAAATGTTGCCTATAAGTTTCCTAAAGAAAAAATGACTCCGCGCTGTGTACGTATGCAAAACTTTTCTTTTTCTTGTTTCGCACGACTTCTTGCCAAATTGTGGTAAGTTGCTTTATCCAACGATTCTGAAAATAGTATAACGTGTATATTAAAGCAATTTGTAACGGTGTCAAAGCAAAACGTTCCTTCTGACATTTTGGTTTATTTCTCTGCGCCCAGAACTTGTGGTTTGTCTGGACAGATTGAAGATAGAAAAAAAAAGTTAGAATTCACAAAAACCGTATCAAAATATCCTGAGCCATAGCAGAAAGGCTGGAAAGTTTCCTCTATTGATTTTCCAGTAATAGAATTTTTGTTTGATTCCGATATATATTATTCGATTATTTCTTTATTCTTTCCTACCAGTTTCCATCGCAGCTTGTTTTTTCTCCATTTTGTTTTTCTGTTTCTCAAAATGCATTTTTTTTTATCTTAATTCTTTATAGAATTTATTTTGCATTTTCTTTTGGTTCTGGATTTTGTTGAAATCTAAGTTCATTTTTTCATTTTTTTTTTTTTATCTGTTCTTTTTTAGTTTCTTTTTGGTTTTTATTTTTATTCTTTTATTTTTATAAGATTTTTTTTTAAATTGTAAGCTGTTATTTTACATCTACCACTTTAAAAAAATATCGCTCCATATTTTCATTTCTACTTTTTCATTTTCTTTTTAAATTTTTTTATTACATTTTCCTTCATCTTTTCTTTGGCTTCTGTTTTTCATTCTTTTTTTTTATTTATATTTTCTATCGTATATCTCTTCTATCTTCACTTTTTGTATTTCTTTTTCCATTATCCATGTTTTATTTCTTTCCCTTGTAAAAATAGTATTTATTTATTTTCCATTTTTTTTTTTTCGTTATTTCTGTTTTCTGTCCAAATTTTCTTTCTTCCTTTCTTTCTGTTTTTCTTTCTTTCCTTCTTTCTTTCGTTATTTATTTATTTTTTTGGTTTCTTTTTTAGTCATTTAGATTTTCTGTCGAACATTTTTATGATTTCTTTTTTTTTCTATATGTATTTATTTATTTTTTTTTTTGGCATTTTTTATTTTCCGTCAAACTTTCCTTTCTTCCGTCCTTACTTCCATCCTTTCTTCCTTCATTCCGTCCTTTCTTCCTTCCTTCCGTCCTTTCTTCCTTCCTTCCTTTCTTCCGTCCTTTCTTCCTTTCTTCTGTCTTTCCTTCCTTTCTTCCTTCCTTTCTTCCTATCTTCCGTCCTTTTTCATTCCTTCTTTTCTTCCGTCCTTTCTCCATTCCTTCCTTCCTTCCTTCCTTCCTTTCTTCCGCCCTTTTTCATTCCTTCCTTTCTTCCTTCCTTCTTTCCTTCCTTTCTTCCTTCCTTTCTTCCGTCCTTTCTTGCGTCCTTTCTTCCTTCCGACCCTTCTTCTTTCCTTCCTTTCTTCCTTCCTTTCTTCCTTCCTTTCGTCCTTTCTTCCTTTCTTTTTCCTCCCTTCTTTTCTTCCGTCCTTTCTTCCTTCCTTCCTTCTTCCGTCCTTTCTTTCTTCCGTCTGTCCGTCCTTCCTTACTTACTTCCTTCATTCCTTCCTTCCTTTCTTTCTTTCTTCCTTTCTTTCTTCCTTTATTCTGTCCTTTCTTTCTTCCTTCCTTTCTTCCGTCTTTTCTTCCTTCCTTCCTTTCTTCCTTTCTTTATATATTTATCTATTTATTTATTTAATTTTTTTTCATTTCCATTTTTGGTCATTTCTCTTTTCCGCCGAACTTTTCTTTCTTTCTTTTTCTTTCTTTCTTATTTATTTATTCATTTAGTTTTTCTTTCGTCATTTTTTATGCCTGACTGGGCTAAAGATTTTTTGCAGTAGACTGCCATTACTTTCAGCGGAAGACTGGTCGCCAACCAAGGCTACAGAACCCAGTCTATCCTGTTATTTAACCCATAGCTGGATAGAGGAGACATATTAATACCTTTTTCAATGTTATTTGCGCGAAGTAAGTAAATGTAATGAATTCAAGTGGAATTTGAACTCGGCTATCTTATTCTGAGATGATATCCACTGCACTACAACGGACATCTAATATGCAGTATTAAATTAATACATGTTTTCAACTATTTACACTATTTACATTAATCGGACGATGTTTCGGCCGTTTTATGCTGCAGACTTTTTCCATTGATATACGTTGGAATTTTGAACAGAACACTTTATTTAGTCCACCTGACATGCTCTTTTCTGAATGTCTCAGTTTCGGTTAATTCCCTTTAATAATTCAACTCTTGAAGTTTTATATTTTCCTTTGCAATTGCTAAGTATTGAAGTCGCAATTATTTAGCTAAAGATACTGCATTACAACAGCCAATGCTTTTATCCACAGGCTATCACGGAGCAAATATAGAATCTTTCATAATTACTGCTTATTATCATTAGTCAGCTAAGTGCTATACGGGATACACGTTTGGGCGATCATATCTCGAAAGAGACATGACTGACTGGGCAGAAGATTGTCCCACAGTAGGTTGCCATTACTTTCTCCTGTGGACTGGTTGACAACCAAGGCTATACAAACCAATCTGTCCTGTTATTTAATCTAAGGATCAGTCAGTCATTTAAGTGCCATACGGGATACACGTTTTGGCGATCATATCTCGAAAGAGACATGACTGACTGGGCAGAAGATTACGCCACAGGAGGTTGCCATTACTTTCTGCTGTGGACTGGTTGACAACCAAGGCTATACAAACCAATCTGTCCTGTTATTTAATCTAAGGATCAGTCAGTCATTTAAGTGCCATACGGGATACACTTTTGGGCGATCATATCTCGAAAGAGACATGACTGACTGGGCAGAAAATTACGCCACAGGAGGTTGCCATTACTTTCTGCGGTGGACTGGTTGCCAACCAAGGCTATAGAAACCAATCTGTCCTGTTATTTAACCCATAACTGGAGGAAAGAGACGAATTAATACCTTTCTCAAGGGTATTGGCGCGTAAGTGAATGCAAGGAATTCAATTGGAATTTGACCTCGGCTCCCCCGGTATCTCGTTCCGAGCCGATATCCACTGCACCACAACGCACATCCTATTATCATGAGTACATACTTTAAAATGTGTACCTTATTATGTGCGTTGTGGTGATGCACTCTTTGTTTTCCAATCTGGTTAGCTTTTGAAATGCGTACTTGGCCATGACAATGTGTTTTCGAATCTCAATGTCACGATTTACATCCTCTGTCAGAATACTTCACAGGTATTGAAATTTCTTTACTTGTTTAATTTTCGTTTCTCTAACATTTAGTTGGCATTTCCGGGTCTTCTTTTTGCTGATACTATACATTCAGTTTTTTTTTTTTTTTTTTTAGTTTATGTACAGTCCTTCCTTCTTGCTTTCTTTTGTTACCTTGTGTAGGTTCTCCTGCATTTTCTTTTACGTGTCAGTTATCAGCACCATGTCATCCACATATCTTACATTGTTGAAATTGTGGTCTCCTAGCAAAGATCTTATTTCTCTGAGAATTGTTTATCTGTATAAGTTGAACATAAGTCAGTCATTTAAGTGCCAAACGGGATACACGCTTTAGGCAATCAGGACTCGAATAAGTCATGACTGACTGGGCAGAAGATTATCTCGCATGAGATTGCCATTGCTTTCTACGATAGACTGGTTGCCAGCCAAGGCTATAGAACCCAGTCTGTCCTATTACTTAACCCATAACTGGAGGGAAGAGAAGGATTAATACCTTTTCCAAGGGTATTTGTGCGTAAGTGAATGCAAGGAATTCAACTGGAATTCGAACTCGGCTTCCCGATATCCACGGCACCACAACGCACATCGAACATATCCGGTGAGAAAACACATCCTTGTCTTACGCGTCTCTATTTTTGTATACCTGCTGAATTCACTTCCTATCCGTACTCAGCGGTTTGCTGTCAATATAGATTTTAGTGTATCCTAATGACTTTTTCGAAAAAGTCGAGGTTGTTGAGCATTTCTCGCATGTCTTTGTGACGAAATCTGTCAAACGCCTTTGTGTAGTCTATAAAGCACAGATAGATTTTGTTCTGGAATTGTACTTTGTAATTTATTTCTTTAATATTCCCAAAATCATACAACGTACATTAGAACTTAAAGAACTCTCAGAACTTATCTGTATACAAAACTTTCATTGTTGAGTAGCCTAATAGAATAATATCAACTCTATGATGAGTAAATCTGAATACAATTTTCTGAAAAGACCGTATAAGTATAGATTTATGTATATAAAACGACTTCATTGTTTTATTAGTGTAACTATATTATGGAAACCTAATTTAAGAGATAACTTTAAAAAAAATTAATGGGTAGAGCGAGATAATTTTTTTTTCCGTTTCCGTTGTTCTTTTTCGTTAAATACCATACCATTTTGCTTATTGTTCATTCAATTATTTGGAATAAAATGTATTTTCTTTCCATTTCTGTATCAACTAGACATCACAATACATTGAGGAAAGTTGCAAACAATTTAGAAAGACGTATCTATAAACACAAAATGGATATTACAAATAAAAGTTTATCAAATGCGTTAGTTGTACGTAAAAGAAAATTCACCAATACATTTTTCCCAAAAATGCCACATTTAGCAAAAACAGAAAGTAATTTACTTAGAAAGGAAATTCTCGAGAGCGCCGTTATCGAATCTTACCAAAATATAACCCAGCAACCCCGATTTTTCCCATTATCGATATTACAAAAAAAAAAAAAACTTCTGCTTTTCTGAACCAAACTACACATATAATAATACGAAGATATATTACATATAGACATTCAAATTTTCCAAAACGTATGGTCAATTGATTTTTTTAATGTAATAAATATTGGCTGTGTAAATAAATACATATAATTACATTGGTGCTTCTGACTGTGTCAATTTTAATACATAGTTTTTAATAATTAATTTTAATACGATCCCTTTGGAATTTATCTTGAAGCCGATTCTTGTCAGATATATATATATATATATATATATATATATATATATATATATATATATATATATATATGTGTGTGTGTGTGTGTGTGTGTGTGTGCGTGCGTGTGTGTGTGTGTGTGTGTGTGTGTGTGTGTGTGTGTGTGTGTGTGATTTATCGTAACAACCATATCTGCTCTGAAATATATCGTAATGTCAACAAATGTAAACATGTTACTGAAATTAACGAATTTTAACGAAACTTGTTATAACCGACAATTTGAAATGAATGGTGTGCCGAATCGCACACATTTTCATAATATATATATATATATATATATATATATATATATATATATATATATATATAATTTGTGTATTTAGGCAGTCAATTCTTCTTTGGACATGTCAGATTAAATGTAATGGGAACACAATATCTGCTTATTTATTATTAAATTCAGTTCATACTCATGGATAATCTTTCGTGTATTTTCTGAAAGATGTCAGAAATGAGCTGTAACGTTGACAGATGTTATCATTCATTCCTCAAGGTACCCAAGTACTTTCAACCTCTTTCCGAGATCATCTTCAGGAGTGTGAGTTATGGTAACAAAAAATAACCGCAAAAACTGTGTTGCTAAAAATTGCTGTACATTTTTCTGCTTCAAAAATAATATGTATATAATATATATCTGCAGACAAGCCTGTGTCCCTGTATCACAGTTCTTTAGATTATCCGTTTAGCTTCAAACCGGAATCAACATCCGACTAATTTGTCATTAGACGAACATTTTTCCACTGAGTCATCTACGCAATGGAGGTATCGGTAGCTTTCCCAACAAGTTATTCACAGGGTGTAAACAAACAACGATAAATGAGAGCGTTCAATTTGATAGTCGAATCAAACTGCGTTCAATCCAGTAATCAAAGAACGTAGCGTAAAGTCTAAGTAGTCACCGTTTACATTTAATCTACCCTTCTCCAAAGTGCTCTATCGACTAGCGAAAGCATTATATATATATATATATGTGTGTGTGTGTGTGTGTGTGTGTGTGTGTGTGTGTGTGTGTGTGTGTGTGTGTGTGTGGTTAAATTTTCTGGACATCTAGCATTAATAATTTGTTCTTCATGTGCCGTGTCCCTTCAGGACATAGGCGATCATAGACTTCCACTTGGCACTGTTTCTTATCACTCTCAGTAAAACGTTAATGAGAATTCTTTTATAAACGGAAACGTAATATAAAAACTTAATATAAAGGGGAAAAGAAATAGATAATTTATGCCTTACTAAAAAAAACCTTGTTATTTTCAAATATTTAAATAACCTTTGATTATTAAGTAAGATAATTGAATTGATGATTACATGTAGGGATAAAATTACTCTGCTTAAATATGTTGATTCAGATTATTCTTTAATATAGAGTAATATTTAATTTAAATTAGCTTTAATATACTATAAATGACTTTTTTTTTTAAATGAGAGAATAATCTCTCTTTATGCTTAATTAATTTCAATGACAACTCTATTTTTTGGTTTTAGATTTTTTTTCGTATATGCAAACCCCGATTTTTAAATAGTAAATATACATTTTTAAATTAAAATGTGTAAACCCAGTCCGGGAAGCCGAGTTCGAATTCCAGTTGAAGCCATTGTATTCACGTACGCGCAAATACCCTTGGGAAAGGTATTAATCCGTCTCTTCCTTCCAGTTATGGGTTAAATAGCAGGACAGATTGGGTTCTATAGCCTTGGTCGGCAACCAGTCTACCGCAGAAAGAAATGGCAAACTACTGCGGGATAATCTTCTGCCCAGTCAGTCATGTCTATTTCGAGATATGATCGCCGAAGCGTGTATCACGTATGGCACTTAACTGACTGAAACCCAGTGTAATACAAAACTACGACCAGAAATTTCTTAATGATCAGTTTATACTCATCACCTGCAGATTACGTTGTGCTATCCGTGTGGGAGGGATAACATCTCTATTTGTGCGTGCGTGCGTGTCTAAAACAAATGCAAAAAACAGGAAATTATTTCGGTGAAACAGGAATGGAATTCTGTCATTCGGATACTAATCAGAATTAAACCATCAAAGACAGTGCCGGCAATGTTACTGTAGCTGCATATTTCAGATATATTGATAATGTTGTTTCATTGTCTTCGTTTGAATGTCAACAAGACCGCCAATTTTCGAGTTAAATTATAGTTTTAAAATAAATTCAACAATTCCAGGTTTAACTAGAAATTTAGGCATTCTAGGGTGTTGAGAAACAAGAAAGTTTTGCTGAAAACAAAGAAAAGGGTAATGGAATTTCACATGATATCTGTCTTCCTATAATAGCATCAAATTCTGTCCAAACTCCTCCAAGATGAAGATAAGACTCGAAGCAATAGAAAGGCAGTTCTACAGAAAGTTGCTAAGGGTACCATGATCTAAACAAAAACGAGGTTTAGGAGAGATGAGAAACGAAAAATATTATGCTGCCATACTTAGAGATTATTGATAAATCAAAAGAAGAACACGCAATGTTGTTAGTCTTATTCTGGCATTTATGCTATATTCAGTTTATTATTACTGTAATGTAGCTTGCCTGTGCTGTTTATTTTTATAATCTTTTCACCCCAAGCAGAAGTTGACTATCACTGGTGGGCAGGGGGTTACAGTGAGAGAAAAACAAAATACAGTGGATAACGAAGAAAGGATAAGAGAAGGATAGATATCAAGGAGATAGAAGATATTAATTAACGTTATATTTAAACTGTTGGAAATTGCGGATATTAGAGAAGCAAGCGAACAGAAGAGAGTTCCACAAAGGAGAAGTGTGAGAAAAGAAACTGTTAGATTAGAAGAAGCGGTTGCATTTGGCTATTTTGACTGGAAAACGGTGAGACCTTGATGCCAGTCTAGTTTCACGCATAAATACGTGTGAAATGGACTCTTCCTCTTACTATATAATTACCTGCAGTTAACGGCAGTTAAGGACAACAGCTATTAAGATATTTACTCTTCTCCCCCACTGAGAGAGATGTGACACAAGGTCTTTTTTAACGTGGGGAACCTGAACACCCAAGTACTGGTCAAATAGTACCTATCCATCGCGGTGGATAAGTTCAGAACCGGTCTAAACTGGTCTTAATTTGGTCATTTTGCTCCCCAGCCAAAAGGCCGAGAAGCGATAACTATTAAGCAGTTAAGCCGGCTACGATTCAGGCAATGAGCAGCGTAACTGTACCGTTCGGACTTACTTATTTCTATTTACTTTATCATTAATACTTACTTTGTACATATGTTCTTTTTATACTAATACACTGTTTTGAACCTACCTTCTGTGTTCCGTGTCTTAATTCAGAACAAATCGGTCACTACAACTTCGCAGCGAAGTTTTGCCAAAACAACTCCATAACAAATTGGGGAGGAAGCTTCACAACAAAAAGGAAACTTATGCCTCACATCAGGAGGAGACAGCTGAATGATCTGGAACATAACGAGGAAAAAGATCTTGAAGAATCGGAAAATCACAGGACGGAACGGTGGAATGTGAGGTACGTGAAAGTAGCGAGAGTTATGCTTGATGGGCTTAGGTAAATGGATGGCAAATCAGGATTTTTTTTTAATCATTTCACCCCGAGCAAGGCGGAAACGCCACTGATGTGCAGGGGGTTGCATAAATGTAAAAAGATTAATTAGAAAAGAGTGAGGAGTACAAACTAGTTAGAAAGGAACAATAGAAAGCAGGTGCGATGACAGATACATTGGTGGAGAGAAAGGGAAGGTTAAACAGGGGTGGGGAGAGGAAGGTTATACAGGGGTGGGGAGAATACAGGGGTGGGGAGAAATACGAAAGTAATAAGTTATTAAGAGCTGCAAGAGATAAGAAGATGTAGAGCGCCATGACCACTTTCCTATTGAAGGGACACAACACATAAAAGAAGACAATGAATACATTTTCTACAAAAGAAAAATACTACAAAGCCCCTACAATTGTAAAGGTGACAAGCAATTAGTCGAAATAAAGATACAATATGTAATCAGTAGTATAACATATGCGAAAAAAGAAAACCCGCAAAACATTCAACTTTATTTTATTTATTGTTGAAAAGATCACAGGCGTATCCGAAATTATCGATTTCTTTAACATCTTTCTCAGCATGTTTCTTTTTAATCTTTTAGTACCAAAAATGTTTCTATTTGTCTTTTAGCACCGAAATACATCGGAGACGATATCCATTATACCACAGCACGCGTTCATGTTTTTAATAGTGTCGAATATTGCTTCAGTTCATATTAAGAAGTTTTAATACATTAATCATTCGATAGAGTATAAAAGTGAATGAGATAATATCAACTTATCTTGAGATACAGTTTCGTCATGTTTCGCAGTAATATCCTTTAGAAAAGTATTGATACATCTCTTCTCAGCCCCCTCGCCTATTGATTAAATAGAAGAACAGACAATGCTCGGCGTACCTTAAGGAGCAATCAGTTGGGGAAAATAATAATTGAACTTACTTGAAGAAGCGTGGAGAAGGAACCGAAAAGATTAGTACGATACGTTTTTAAAAAAAAACTTCATTGAAATTCATAAGTAATAGCAGAAAAAAAAAGAAATTGTGGGGAGCCATGAACGCTTATTTTCGGATGGACATAAGCTTACAACGGAACTGAAAGAATCGATTACTGCTAAATAGTTCTCGATCCGACCAACAATCCCGACGAAGAAACTTTTCCTCAAAATCATTTAGTAGGCCTTCATAGATATACATAGACAGTAACACATGCATATACACGAGTATATATATATATATATATATATATATATATATATATATATATATATGTGTGTGTGTGTGTGTGTGTGTGTGTGTGTGTGTGTGTGTGTGTTGTTCAAGATTATTTCCATAATCGTTCCTACTGTTTTTAACTATTCAACTATATTGTGTTCATCCTCAGGGATATTTATTATTTATAAGTAAAAATGAGATCAGGGACTCAAACTGATGTCGTATTGTGCTTTCAGATGCAGGGCCCTAAGACGAAAGTATTTTATATAAAAGGATGTCAATGATGCAGTCATGTAAACATAGATAGATAGATGTATGTGTATATATGTATAAGTATAGATGTCCAGTCCGTAAACGACAAGGATAATCAAACAAGATCAACTTAATATAAAATATTAAGTGTTATATCTATATAGAGAGTTCAATGGATGTTATCCACAACAATATGATATTCAGGTATATATATATATATATATTACTTTTGTAAACGAGTTACAGGTTTCTACCATCTGGTGTAATCAGGTGATTTACAATATTCTTCGTTTAAAAATGAAAAGTATTCAAAAGTTCTACAATATAATTGGATTGTACACTTTTTAGTACAACTGTGTACTGGTTTTATTTGATTATAACCAAAAACGAAGTAATTAAAATATATATATATAGAGAGAGAGAGAGATATGCGTGTGTGTGCGTGCGTTTTTTGTATATATATGTATGTTTATTATAACATTGTAATAATATATTTTAATAGTTTAAATATTATTTACATTACTTAATCATAATGTTTTAATATATTTAATAATACGTAAATATCAGTAGTTTAATACATATTGTTTAAATGAAATATTCCAACCGTTAAAAACTTACTTACAAAATGTATTTATGTATAAAAAAAAATATATTCATAATATATAAGTATCGCTTAAAATTTTTATGTTCACTTGGGGTGTTTTTAGGTGCCCGGAATGTTTTGCGGTATTTTAGTACATGGCAGATTGAGTGTAGATGGATAAGTTCTTGTAGCGGTTGAGAAAAAATGTAACGTATATCTCGGTCGTGAGTCGGATTAGCTAGGTATAAGATAGTTACTGTAGACCATCCCGAGTTTTTCCCTCTCCCTTTTCGGCCTTGTGCCACAAACTTTGTAATCAAACTTTAATAAATATATAAGTATCGGTTGATACTTTTATACATTATTTCGCAAGAAACTTAAGCGCAAATATACTTCGTTTTATCATTCACAGATATACTTACGTTACCGACACACATTTTCATACAATAAACCAACCATACTCTTTTGATACGCATAAGGTTCTCCGCTTTTTCTGATTTGCATCAATTATCTTCCTGAAGTAATCATGCCTAAGTAGACATTTATGCAGACAAACCACCATTTACTCGGGTCTCACTAGGAAATCTGCCCAAGCTAACACGATAAACTTGGCTGCTGCCCTTTAAATGGAGCTCCAATATGATTGAATGGGGTAGGAAATAGATCGTAAATTTTAATGTCTATTAAAACAAAGTGGTTCCCCTTTAACTAAATTTTCCTGCCTAAAAACAGATTGGGTGACGCTAGTCTCCTAGAGAGCAACACATTGCGCCTCTTTGGCATTACTCTCTCAAACGACCTCAAATGGAATAACTAAATCGAATCTATAGTTGCCTCTACTGCTAGTAATTTTGGATCCCTGTCTGGGGCCAGGAATTTTACTCGTCAGAATTCATTTTGCACATTTATAAATCTACCATCCATCCGTGCATTGAATAATGTTACCATATTTGGTCAGGTAATCCTGATATTCCTCTTGAGGTTTTCCACGAAATCAAAAAAAGGATCTGCAATATAATCGATCCTGACATGGCAGCCCGCTTTCATTCACTTTCTCACCGACTTTTTGCGGCTTTATTCTGTCTTTCCCGCGAGTATTTTCATGGCAACTCTTCTGACGATTTTTTTCTCTTTTACCGCGTCCACACGTATTTATGCGTGCAACTAGACTGGCATCAAGGTCTCACCGTTTTCCAGTCAAAATAGCCAAATGCAACCGCTTCTTCTAATCTAACAGTTTCTTTTCTCACACTTCTCCTTTGTGGAACTCTCTTCTGTTCGCTTGCTTCTCTAATATCCGCAATTTCCAACAGTTTAAATACAACGTTAATTAATATCTTCTATCTCCTTGATATCTATCCTTCTCTTATCATTTCTTCGTTATCCACTGTAGTTTGTTTTTCTCTCACTGTAACCCCCTGCCCACCAGTGGTAGTCAACTTCTGCTTGGCGTGAAAAGATTATAAAAATAAACAGCACAGGCAAGCTTCATTAAGTAATAATAATCTGACTATAGCATAAATGCCAGAATAAGACTAACAACATTGCGTGTTCTTCTTTTGATTTTATCAATAATCTCTAAGTATATATTAAAAGCACTATAATATATGCAGCATTCTCCATTAAACAAACAAAATCTCCATTAAGCAAACAAAATATGATTCACATTAATTAAATGAATGCTAGACTCTTTTGTCATTATTTACATCTGTCCTTTTAAATTTGATTTTACGAATTTCAGTTCATTTTTGCTTATCAGTTAAGTGCGTTACGTGATACACCCTTTAAGCGATCATGTCTTGTCTGGAAAGAAACAGAAGATTATCCTGCAGTAGGTTGCCATTGCATTTTGCGGTAGACTTGTTTCCAGCTAAGGCTATATAACCCAATATGTCCTATATTTAACCCATAATTGGAGGGAAGAGACGGATTAATATCTTTCCCAAGGGTATTTTTTTAATCATATCGCCCCGAGCAAGGCGGTAATGCCACTGTTGTGCAGGGGGCTACGTAAGAGTGAAAAGATTAGAAAAGAGAAGACCGGAAACCACATCCTAAACAGGGAACAAGGGATGAGACTCTACACCTGTTCAATAGACGTGGGTGGAGTGTGATTTGTGTGTAAGTGAATGCAAGGAACTCAACTGGAACTCAAACTCGGCTCCCCGATTTGTCGTTCCGTGTCGATATCCACTGCACCACAACGCTCATTTTTGTTTATATATATTTTAAAGATTTGAGTTGAAATGATAAAAAAATCTCCAGCTAAAACAAATTTATCGCTTATTCAAACATGTTTTAAGGAATTCGACCGATAAGGTTTCTTCATTTTTTTTAATTTTTCATAGGATTCTTCTAATTTGAATAAATGTAGTGACACATCCCGATCTAGTATAATTTTTTTTCCAAATTTCATGTTGTTGTAGAGGAACATCCTATCCTACCCCGTAATGGATATGCTCTAGTCGATAAAAGATTGTGACTGTGGCATACGTCACTAGACGGAGACATTTTCTACTTGATTATTATTCCGGTTAATATTCGTTGATTGTTCTTGTACGTCTCTTGGTTTATTGTATCATAAATCTCATTGTAAATTGTATCATAAATCTCTTCTAATTTATCTTCACTGTTAAGTATTATTCTTATACTATTCTTTTCCCTGATATTCCTTCCCGGGATATATCAGATTGGCAACAACTTTTGGCAGTTACGTGGGGCTCGCCAAAATAACAGATTGGCAACGAAGATTTGGTAGTTACGTGGGGCTCGCCGAAATATCAGATTGGTAAAAAAGTTTCGGCATTTACGCAAAGCTCGCCAAATATCAGTTTAGTGACCAAAATTTGGAAAGGTTGACGCGAAAAGAAAAATAAGTTACTGTAAGAGGTAGTTTTTTTACCCACCTCATATAAAAAAATACGTTTCTTTTTCTTGCCGAAGAGTATAACTTATTGGTCAGCTGTACATATAAAAAATATGGAACAATTAGCTGAATTTGCAAAGACGCTTGGAGGAGCAGTCCAACAGTTAATGCAACAACAGCAAGATCAACAAAAAATACAGAGCTCCAACAGCAACTATTAAAACAACAGGAAAGTCAACAAAAACTACAAACGGATCTCCAACAACAAATGATACTTCAACAGGAGGTTTTGAAGAAATGGTATTAAAGCAGGGCGAACCGAAGGAAGGTTCTAGAGTCTTCTCTGCAGAGGGTATTTCAAACTCTCTTACAGAATTTGTATACAATCCTGAAGAAGGAATTACTTTTCCTTCGTACTATAAAAGATACGAAACGATTTTTTCGAAACGGTGAAAAGCATGGACCGACGAGGAAAAAATAATGCTTCTATTACAAAAGATAGGAACTCAGGAGAATATGAAATACACAAACTTTATTTTGCCGAAAAAAAAGCTGAAGATATTTTGTTCGAAGAAAGGGTTGAAATTTTGTCGAAAGTGTTTGGAGAAAGGGAAAATTTTGTTCTATACTCGATATAATTGTTTAAATATCGTAAAAGAAGAAGACTTTGTTACGTACGCTGAAAAAGTTAACTCTCAATGCGAACGGTTTGAAATTAAAGATATCTAAGAAAACATGTTTAAATGTTTAATCTTTGTACAAGGGTTAACGGCACCGAAAGATAAGGAAGTACGTTCTAAGATTTTGAATGTTGGATCAGGATGCAGAAATAACGCTACAGAAAGTATCGGAAGAATGCCAAAAATTGATAAACATTAAAAGAGATAATGTTTGTATTGAAGAAAAAAGCGTTGCTCGAATTCATAAAGTTAAGCAACAGGCCTACGAAAAGGGAAAACCATACTGCGAAGCATGTAGCAACACTAATCACGTCACAAGTAAATGTTATTTTAGAGATAAAATATGCTTTCAATGTACGAAGAAGGGGCACAAAACAGTGGTGTGTAGGAAAAAAGGGACCGAAAGTCGAAAAGGATAAATACTGTGGTAATGAAGAAAGTTACAATAGATTGCGGTACTAGAAAGTACGTGGACATAAAAATAAATGGACGAAATGTCACTTGTTTACTGGATACCGGAAGTGATATCTCTACAGTAGATGAATATACCTGGAAAGAATAGGCCGACCAGAGTTTCAGAAAACTAAAAAGATTGGAAGAGGCATTTCAGGTGATAAATTAAAATTCCAAGGTGAATTTTTAGCGAAAGTAGCATTTGACGGCAAAGTACACAGGACTAAAATCTGTGATTTTAGGAAAAAATACAAATCTGTTCGGTATAGATTTAATCGTGTTATTTAATTTATGGGAAAAGCCTATGAATATGTTTTGCAGTGGGATAAATGCGTCAAATATAAGAAGACTGAAAAATTCATAAAAGATTTAAAAAATGAGTTCACGAAAGTATTTTCGGAGGAACTGGGTTGCTGTACTCCAAACTGAAGTGAAGTTTGAAATAAAGGACAACATTAAACCAGTGTTCAAACCAAAAAGAAAAGTTTCCTTTGCATCATTAGAGGCGATAGACAAAGAATTGCAAAGATTGGAGAAAAACGGTGTTATTAAAAAAAAGTACATTATTCGGACTGGGCATCGTTTACGGTCTATGTAAAGAAAAAGAATAACAAAATAAGAGTGTGTGCCGATTTTTAAAAATTGTATTGCACTCATATTTTTAAAATAATTTAAACTTTTTTGTGCATTTCATTTTTTATTTTTGTATGGTAATTTCTATGTGCAAATTAAAAGATAAGAGTTTCCTCCCATACCCCAGAGGAAATGAGTGTAATTTTGTCCCTTATGAACGCCATATATTTCTATCTTTAATCAAGAACACACTTTTGATTTACGACGCGTACAGGTCTAAAAGTTTAAATTTGTGATTCAGAAACTTTTATTCTAAATTTTACGCTATAAATAAGTAATATTTGTGTAAACCAGTTAATTTAATATAAAATTTGCTAATTTTCCAGAAATAATGTCACAGATCTATATTTTATTTTTGCAAGATGTTTAAGACCGAGAATTAAATTTGGTTTACAAAAATATGTCGATCGATCAAAAATGGCGGCAAATTCAAAAATTGAAAAAAAATCTCAAACTTTCATATTCCAATCAATATAATTTCTATATGAAATAAACCAGAGTATTTTACTTACTGGAATTAGTAAATTTAATCATTTAGCGTTCAGTTAAAACTAAAATAAAAGTTTCAAGAAAAATTTTATTTTTTAAAATTCAATTTAAAATTTAGTTATCGAAAATAAGTGAAATTATCTATAGTAATGTATATTTGGTTAAAAGAAAATCCATTTTCCAAGTCTTCTTTCCACATTATTTAATAAATGAATTTTACTTGCTATTCTTGGTATGAAGTATAAGTGTCCTTCTGGTTTCCATCTTGTTTTTTACGCAACATCGTTGCTTGCATGTTTGCTCCATGGCATTCTAAGCATCTTTCTGTAGAACCACATTTCTGTTGCCTAGTGTCACTTTTTCATTTGTGATGAGATTGTTCAGCAATCTCTGCTATATATAAGGACATATCTAAACTTATTTATAAATGGAACTTTGTCTGCGTGTGTGTGTCTGTGTGTGTGTCCGTTACCTATAGACTCCGAAACGGCTGAACCGATTTTCTTGAAAATTTACGCGGTTATACTATAAGCGTCTGCGAGTGTTCTTAGCTAGGTTTTGTGTCTAGGTACCCCCGATAAATATAGAAAATCAATAATCGCAAAAATCGGGTTATAGAAGGAGTGGTCCGATTTTAATTAAATTTGATACACTCATATAGACAAAGACATAAAATACGATATTCAGAAGTTTCAAGGTTGCAGTTCTCACAATAGTGGAGAAAATCGATATATATATATATATATATATATATATATATATATATATATAAAGGCAAGATGTTTGTGTGTCTGTATGTTTATCTGCCTATATGTCTATTTTTTTCAACCCTTTCATTTTAGTTTTAGCTTCAGGTTTGGCTATAAGTAGGTATAATTGTAGTTCTTAGTCTCACTATGATACCACTTACTCAGAGGACTTATTTAGCCTTCAAAATTTAGTTTACGACGAAAAAAACTTATTTGATATCGATACCAGGAAATCGAAATTTGTCTTACATCCATTCATTTTTCTTTCAGTCTACGGTTTCGCTTTAACTGGAAACAACTATTGCTTTTTAGTCTTTCGTGCCAACGTCCAAAGAGTCTGAGCTCCAGGACCATGGATTAGTTTTAAAGCTTTCATTACACCCGAGCAACGCTGGGCTATACTGCTAGTATTACATATTAGTAATGTATATTTGCTTAAAAGAAACTCCTTTTCCTTGATAATCTGCAAAATACGTCAAAATAAATGTTATGGAAATTCAATTTTAGATTTAACATTTCGTTAGGTGCTTCTCCAAATTTGAATAATGAAAAAAAAAAAAATATATATATATATATATATATATATATATATATATCTCAGCTATCTAGTTTTATGACAGAGAAATCACCTTACGAAGCACTGTGATTTAAACGCAACTGAAAACCATAATCTGCCTGCATATAATATAATAATAGTAATTCCTTATCACATATTTTTTTAATCATGTAGCCCCAAGCAAGGCATTCCACTGCCACTATAGCGCAGAGGGTTACACAGGGCGAGAGACGAGTTAGGATGTACATACGGGGAGAGTTGGATAGAATGGGATGGTTAGTGTGTTAGGAGGTGTCTATTGACCTTACATTTAAACTCCCGGAGGTTATAGCCGTCGGGGAAGCAAGCATGCGGAAGGAAATTCCACAGGTGGGAAGTGCGAGAAAAGAAGCTGTTGGAGTAGAAATTGCGGTTACATTTCATCGGTTTCACTGTAAAAGGGTGGGACCTAGTTGCCAATCTAGTATCTCGTGCAAACTCACATCTAGGGGCCACCAGGGATTTAAGTTCATCAGAGCAGAAGACATGAAAGTATTTATAGAAGAGGCACAGGGATGCCACGTCACGCCGGTGAGAGAGATACCGCAGGCGGTCAGCCAAGTTGGTATCAATCACATTACAGATTCTTCGCTGTATTTTGTCAAGAAGCCCGAGAAAGAGTTTCCTTTTATAGCGATTATATTTACCCTTATGATAATTTCTAACTAAAATTCTTCGAGTGTGGCATAGCTGAACGCGTAGAATATAAAATAAAAGAAATTGATATTTTTGGTACCGAATCAATTACTCCTCTTTGTATTGTTCCTCTCGGTCTGTGACATTTACGGGGCCGGCAAAAGGGGAAACTTACCTTCAATTATGGTTTCTATGCTTTCATGATTTGTCAGCTGGACAAAACATATAACATTCAAAATATGATTTCACCATTCATTCTATCACTGAGTCGATGTGCGAGGCAAATTGAAATATGCATGCATATATATATAGAGAGAGAGATAATTCTTTGATGTTCGAATTGTATATATAAGCGCTGGCAAGAGAAGGATAGGAACACAGGTGTGAAGACAGTAGCGAGAAAGAACAAGATACACGGGGTGATGTAGCAAGGACTGGAGTTAAGTGGATAAGTGATGGGAATTGACTTTGCATTTAAATACCTGGGGGTTGTAGCCGTCAAGAAACATTTATATGGAAGGGAGTTCCACAGGCGGAAGCGTGAGAAAAAAAGATGCTGGAGAAGAATTGTCGCCTGCATTTGGTTGATCTAACTGTAAAAGGGTGAGATCTTGTTGCCAGTCTGGTTGCCCGATTAAATCTTTGCGGAAAGGGGCACTAGTGACTTAAGTTCATCAGAGCAGAAGACATTAAAATATTTATAGAAGAGACAGAGGGAAGCCACATCCCATCGATGGGAAAGTGGCTGGAGTCGAGCTGCCAGGTCGGAACCAATCACATTACAGATTCTTCTTTGGAGACGAACAGCAGAGGCGCCTGACCAGATGTGACAACAATATCCCATGCTGGTCGAATAGTTGATTTGTATATGTGCAAAATGGATTCAGGCGGAAAAACTTCCTGGCCCGACACAGTGACCCAATCTCCCTAGCTGTGGTTTTTAGCTATTGATTCAATGTAATGATTCCACTTGAAGTCGGAAGATAGGGTAAGGCCGAGGAGGCGCAGTGTATTGCTTTCAGGGAGCCTTGTTTGGTCCTTGCTTATGGGTGGCAGGCGATTCCCAATTTAAAACACAATAGTCAGCAATTCCTGATCATGAATTAAAGAATCGGACTGGTTTCTCTAGCATTGTTTAATAAGCAGTCTGAAATTGAAAACCATACAAAAGGCAAGAGAAATATATTTCATTTTTCTTTCACAACAACTAGACAGTTTTAAAATACTAAATTCAATGAATTGGAAAGTGTCATGATACGTTAAGTCTAGAAGAAAATATAACACCTGTAAAGAAAAATTTACACATATGGAAGCTCTCTCGTCATCCGTGTCAAGAGTTGCATTGAACGCCTGAAGCAGCGTTTTGTTCTGAATCTTTTATATGGTATTTTATCCATATAAATATATCTATATGATTAACTTATGGTTTAGGCACAATAAGAGATTAACAACAAAAACTAATAATAAAATAATTTTACGAATACAAAGCAGTAAATTTTACGTTGGAAATATGAGAATTTTTCTAATTGTCGATCTAAAAGAATAACAGACAACGATTTGTTTTATTGTAAAAAATTCACCCCCTTTTTTAGGATCAGATCAATTGACAGACTCTCATAGCGACACAGAGGAAAGTGAACGATTTGTATATTTAAAACCTAGTTTACCAGGTGATTCCTCCAGTGCCAGCAGTTCAGAGACCAATGATGACACTCCAGGTCGTAGTTAGTCTGAGAAAGAGACGCTCGTTGTCCCTCTTCAAAGGAGTACTCGATAGAAGAGACTCGCCGCGGGATGCAGCACCAGTAATCAAGAGATCAGAGTGGAGTGTAACAGTGACTTACCTTTGAGACCCAAAGGGGACAGAGTCGCGTGTATGTTTTGCAATGGAGTGTGGAGACGGCCAATCGACGAGCTTCGGACGGATGGAGAATCGGACAGCACTTCGTGGCCATCGAATTGGTGTTGCATGTAACCATTTTTATTCACTAGTTCTGAGTGCTCATTGGCTGAGTGGTAGCCTGGTTGGGTGCATAAAACATGGTATGCTTATTTGGTGGGAGGTTTTGTGCCGTTCGTTCGTGTGTGAACGATCAGAACGAGAAGTGAGAATTTGGTTTGCCTGGTAAACCTGTTTGGAATACTTTCCTGTGGTTGATTACAACCAATATATATATATTTCAGCTCTCGCACCCTGATTGGTACTCTGGAAGAATGGTAGACTTTGAAAAACAGTACCTACTCTATCATGTACGCATCGCTCATTCAGTAATGAATTAGATCACTCTGGCTATTGGGCGTGTATAATGATAATATACGCGCTAAAATGTATGTCTCCTTCTACCGAGGGCCCACTCAGAGGTATAATCACCGACTGACGCCAATTCGGTCGGGTTTCGATCCTGGGTAAAAAGCAATCGGATGTCTAACCGTACGGATGAGCTCTGATATAGCGAAACAGATCTGTCTGCGGGTGACTATTTATATATATATATATTGTTTTTGTGTCGAGAATCTCACTTTTTCACTAAAAATGTTTCACCTTGGCATGCAAAGAAAAGCAATTGTAATTTTCTATATGGCAATGAATGAGGTACCCTGTTCTCGCGCATGAAGAAGAGATTGAGAGAGCCAGAGAATTCTACGAATACCATGGACAGAGTATGCTACATCGGTTTATTATTATTATTATTATTATTATTGTTGTTGTTGTTGTTGTTGTTGTTGTTGTTGGTTTTGTTTCTTGTTGTTGTGATGTTATTGTTATATATTATATTAGTTAGATAAGTGTCTTACTTAATACACGCTTGGGCGATCATCTCTTTTTCGAAACATGAATGACTTAACATTGTTTTCCGCAAAAGGTTGCTGTAACTTTCTGTGGTAGACTCCTTGCCAACTAAGGCCATAGAACCCAGTGTGTCCTGCTATTCAACCTATAGTTAGAGGGAGAAGATATGGCTTAATATCTTTCTCAAGGGCTAGGCAGAAAGAATAATACATAAATATATACGCGGGGGGAGACATCATGTGATCTAAAAACCCGCATCTACTAAGAAAAAAGATAGTTGCGTTTAGACGAGCATTCCGAGACTCTCGTTTTATGTCGAAACAACGTTAAACGTAACTTTGATTTCACTAATGTCAGCCTATTTTGAAAATAACATAATCTTTAAGGAGAAACTATTTTGAAAACCTTATAAGAGCATTACTATGTACTATAAACACTCACGTAAAACATTACATAACCTAACCATATATCTACAAATCCATTCTTCATCAAACTAACACATCTACACCTAATACTTAAAAATAAAGCCAGTCCGTCGCCATAGACGATGCATTCTAGGGCGTTTTTGTCTCGAAAGAGACCTGACTGACTGGGCAGAAGATTATCCCGTAGTAGGTTCCCATTGCTTTCTGCGGTAGACTGGTTGGCATCAAGGGCTATAGAACCCAATCTGTCCCATTATTTAACCCATAACTGGAGGGAAGAGACGGATTAATACCTTTCCCAAGGTTATTTGTGTGTAAGTGAATGCAAAGAATTCAACTGGAGTTCGAACTCGGCATAAAATATATAATACTAATTCCATTTTTAATAAAAAATTCCAGCCAAAACAAATTTATTTTATATTCATATATGCTTTAAAGAATTCGACCGATAAGTTTTTTTTCTTTTTTTTTTTTTTTTTTTCATATCATTCTTCTTATTTGGATAAAAATAGTGACACATCTCGATCTAGTATAAGAAAAATTTCACCAAATTTCATATATTTTATCTTGAGGACTGAACCATACCTTGAGAGTATCAAGAATTCATCAGTAAATATTATTAAGAATTTATAAGTTCATTTCATATAAAAAAAAGAAATTATTGAAAGTGCTTACAAATCTATTATATTCTATCTTTTTTTAAATATTATATACAAAATATCAAATGGTAAAATATACCATAGACAAAGTTTCTCTCTTTTTTTATTATTATTATTGTGTCATTTTTCATCATATTTCGATTTCTGCTTTGGTCTCACTACCAACCAAGTCTGCGGGGAGACCTAAGGCAGGTAGTGGCGTGTTGTTATGGCTCCATTTCATGTTTTTCTATCTTCCCTATCATCCTCAGCATTACATACATAAAGTTTTCCTTAGTGTGTGGGCTGTACTTAATAAGACAATTTTTTGTATATCTCTTAAGCTGGGGTTTCCAGGGATTCTTTCAATGTGTTGTTTTGTTCCATTTTTTATCATTCCAAGTGCACCTACTATCACTGGCACAACTCTTGTTTTCAATTTCCACATTTTTCCTATTTCAATTTCCAGGTCTTTATATTTTGACAGTTTTTCAAATTCATTGATTGCTATGTTACAATCCGCTGGACAAGCCATATCAATTAATAGACAAGTTTTCTCCTTCTGGTTTTTAACAATAATGTCTGGCCTGTTTGCTTCAATTTTTCTGTCTGTGTAGATGGTGTAATCCCATAGAATGGTTACATCTTTTATTTCTGTAACCGGTGCTGGGTGATGTTCATACCAGTGTTTGCCTACAGCTTTTCCATAATGTTTGCATATTGCCCAATGTAAATATTGCCCAACTCTATCGTGGCGATTTTTATATTCGTTTGGGGCAAGCACAGAACAGCCTGAGATTAGGTGGTCTATTGTTTCTTGGTGTTTATCACAAAACCTGCATTTTGGATCCATATTATTATGCATAATATTTGCCTGAAATTTTCTCGTGAAAAGACTTTGGTCTTGTGCTGCAAGAATAAAGCCTTCAGTTTCGGACTTTAATCCTGATGCACGTAACCATCGAGGAGTATTAACTTTGTCAACATTGGATTTATTGGCACGTACTGGATATTGGCCATGCAGAGGTTTGTCTTGCCAGCGCTGTTTCATCTGTTCAAGAGCTTTATCTTTGGCTTTCATTTTCATATTCTTTGCCGCAATAGTCGGCTCTTGGCTTCCGTTCTGCTTTTCTACAAAATCTACTAACTGTAAATCTTGTTTGAATTTACTGCCTTCTTTTATTATTGAATATTTTTTCTTTCTTTCTTCATGTTGCCTTACTAATTGTAACATCCAATCCTTTGTTGTTTCTATGTATGTTAGTAAGCCAATAGTTGTTGTCTTGTATGACAATTCCAGCTGAATAAGACCTCTTCCACCTTCTTTACGGGGTATGTATAGACGGTCTACATCAGCCTTTGGATGATGCATCTTATGCTTAGAAAGAAGCTTTGTTTTAGCATCCATTCGCCTGATGTCGTTTAGAGTCCAGTTTAAGATGTTAAAGCTATATTGGACAACTGGGATTGCAAGGCTATTAATGGCCGTAACTCTGTTCTGTGAATTTAATTCAGTTTTTAATATCATTCGTAGCCTTCTATAGTACTCTTTACGCACTATTTCTTTCATTTTTTTATGGTGAATGTTTTCGCTCTCATTTACACCTAGGTATTTATAAGCTTCTTCTGGTTTCAATTCTTTTATTGTTACAGCAGGGTCTAGGCTAATTGAGGATGTTTCTTGTATTGATCCACGTAAAACTGTAGCTTTAGCACATTTATTCAAATTAAATTTCATTCCAATGTCTTTGCTGAAGCATTTTACAGTTTGCAGAAGACCTTCCAGTTCATTATCATTCTTAGCATATAACTTCAAGTCATCCATGTAAAATAGATGGCTTATTTTCTTTTGTCCTATTTTATAACCACATTCTGTCGTATTAAGTTGACTGGTTAGTGCTATTAATGATATGCAGAATAGTAAGGGAGATAAAGAATCACCTTGAAATATACCTCTTTTGATGTTTATTTCATCAGACTTATGGGTTCCATTTATATGATTGAGGTAAAGGGTTGTTTTCCATATAGACATGCACTGTTTGATGAAATTGATGATGACGGGCGATATCTTGTATATATTTAAAGTCTTTCAAATCCAGTCATGTGGCACACTATCGAATGCCTTTAGATAGTCTATCCAGGCTGTACTAAGATTTTTCTTTGTACTGTAGCAGTTTTCCAGGATCATTTTGTTAATCAGCAATTGGTCTTTACAACCATAACAGCCACGTTTGCACCCTTTTTGTTCAAGCGGTAACATGTCATTTCTTTCTAAGAATAAATATGTCTGCTTTGTTAAAATAGATGTTAATAGTTTATATGTTGTCGGAAGACATGTAATTGGTCTGTAGTTTTTCGGATTTTTTGTGTCACCATTCTTGGGTAGAAGAAATGTAATTCCTTTTGTCAACCATGCAGGGATTTTAGTGGGATCGTCAACCATTTCTTGAAGTTCTTTGGCTAGTTTTTTATGTGATGCGCTTAAATAATATAGCCAAAATTTAGGAATTTTATCTATGCCTGGGAATTTCCAATTGTGTGTGTTTTTTAGTGCATATTTAACATCATCTTCTGTAATTCCAGACCATGTCTGTTTGGGTTTATTTTTCATTCGTTCTGTCTCTTGCGTAATCCAATGTACTTCCTTGCTAAGTTCTTTAGGGCAAGCCCATATCTTTTCCCAGAACTGTGTGACTTCTTCCATTCTGGGGGGTACTGTCACTTCAATTCTTTTTTTACCTATTTCCCTGTAAAATCTCTTTGTATCAGTCTGAAAGATCTTGTTTTGTTTTGTTTTATTATTATTATTATTATTATTATGTCATTTTTCATCATATTTCGATTTCTGCATTGGTCTCACTACCAACCAAGTCTGCGGGGAGACCTAAGGCAGGTAGTGGCGTGTTGTTATGACTCCATTTCATGTTTTTCTATCTTCCCTATCATCCCCAGCATTACATAGATAACGTTTTCCTTAGTGTGTGGGCTGTACTTAATAAGACAATTTTTTGTATATCTCTTAAGCTGGGGTTTCCAGGGATTCTTTCAATGTGTTGTTTTGTTCCATTTTTTACATTCCAAGTGCACCTACTATCACTGGCACAACTCTTGTTTTCAATTTCCACATTTTTTCTATTTCAATTTCCAGGTCTTTATATTTTGACAGTTTTTCAAATTCCTTGATTGCTATGTTACAATCCGCTGGACAAGCCATATCAATTAATAGACAAGTTTTCTCCTTCTGATTTTTAACAATAATGTCTGGCCTGTTTGCTTCAATTATTATTATTATTATTATTATTTGAGAGAGTGGTGATGGTGGCTAGCTAAAAGTATCCAGTATACCTTTGTACTAGCCAGTCCCTGTTGCATTGGCTCCGGAACATTTGTTCAACACATGGAGTTCACCTGTGGTTTATACTGCTCTATACAGTTTCTGGGAGATGACTAATTATCTTTTGTGATTAACAACCTGAACATAGCTTAAATCCTCGATCACGTTGAGTTGTGACTTCATACTTGTACAACTATCCACGGCTCCCAAATAGTTCTGTCTACCGAATTTTATTGTTGATGCTTGAGAAATCACCTTCGGATATATCGGCCATGATGAGATACGAATTTGTATCTCATGGTCGGAAGTTTAATCTTCTAACAACTCGACCACGCATTTTTGAGAGTGTAACTCACCAAGAAGTTAAAGCTGTTATACAAATATATATATATATATATATATTAACAAAAGTACAGATAGTTGTTAAAGCTGAGTCGTATCTCCACTCAGCTGCAGGACAAATCAAGTTACGACCTTTACTCTCTGAGTCTCAGGATCTGACTGCCCTGAAGAGAGAACCTGGTAACCGGACGTAACGTCAGTAATAGTCCATTAGTCAATAGACTGACAGGGGTGCCACCCTAACACTTACCTAGTTAATGTAAGTAATTGTTGTTCCCGGCCTACGCCCGGCAGTTATGACGTTATGTCCGGTTACCAGGTTCTGTCTTCAGGGCAGTCAGATCCTGAGACTCAGAGAGTAAAGGTCGTAACTTGATTTGTCCTGCAGCTGAGTGGAGATACGACTCAGCTTTAACAACTATCTGTACTTTTGTTAATACATTATTTTACCCAGGACATAAAAATTTGAAAATTTACAAGTTGTCATTTTTGAACAAAATTATTAAAAATATATGACATGAACTGAGACGGATGAAACTAATAACGAAAATAAAGTACAACCAAGCATACAAAATAAAAATGAAATATATATATATATAACGATGTGTCGCGTTCCTTTATTGTCGATCATGCCTTTCCACAATTCCCTATCTCCTGTTGGTCCGAGCAGTTCTTATCACTTTACCGTGTTTCCCAAAATCCCGGTCTGCTACCAATTTATACAAGCTCCTCGGTTAGGTGGACTTCTGTTATATCTCTTGCCATGAATATACTCCCTGAGGATTAAGGTTTTCGAAGTACCCTTAGCTGTCCTTTCCTAATTCTAAGTGTTCATTCTGTGGCCATTTTCTTTAAGTGTTACTTAGTGCTTACTCGCATCGTTAACGGACTTTTCTCTATAATTCTCTGAACCAGATTTCTGTCCTCTGATATTTTTTTTCGTCATCTGTGAAGAGATTGTCCATCATTCACTGCTGTTTAAGAAGATTGGCAAATAGTATACCAGCTATATGCTTTACAACGAAAAGTGCACGATTAGTTTTTATGTTATTCTAAAAGCAGCGAAGACGAATTAAAAATACTTTCGGTTCTGCTGAGATGGGCTTGTAGACGTAGGGAGCTGGTTAATTCTTATTTAATTCGGCCTTGTGTCAGGCTTAACCCAACTCTCTACAGCTTACAAGTTTTATCAAGAATTATCATCAGGTTTTTGGTAGCATGTTGGAATGAGTGAATAAGTGTGGAACAGTGAAATAATAAAAATAAACGTTTTGAATGTTAAAATAGAAATTTATAAAACGAAATGAATAACAAGAATTAGTTGAATTTAATGCTCAATGATAAATAAGTAATGTGCTAAGAGTATCAAGATTTGTAGCAAATGTTCGTAGTAGTAATTGTTGAAAGATTATATGTGTACGTACGTATTTATGTGTTTGTTTTGTGGGAATGTCTTTGGATGGAGAAGAAGAAGTAAAAGAAATCAGCACACGAGAGAGAAAGAGGACGAATGTCCGGGTCAGCTTGAAGCTTCTCTCTTTACATTTTAGTTTGTCGTATTTGCTGCTTCCATCCCTGAATAACCGACTGACGCTGATCGGAGCCCTTATATTGTCATTAGATTTTTTGCACTGACTCGCGAAGTCCTAGAGTCTTGCAAGTCACTTCCATTGGTCCAAAATCAGTTTACTACCTACTTGCGATATCTAGTTTCTTTAAGCACATGATCAATTCTTTTTTTTTTATTTGAAGAAAAAAGGATTTCACACGTCATTGAGTTTTTGTAAAAGTGGTGAAGAAGGTAGATTTTATTTCTTAATTTCCTATCCCGACAGACTCTAACTGTGGAAAGATGTGGAGGGTCATGATCGCTTATATCTTTTAAGGTGTGCATAAAAGAAGAATCTATTCTGTACATATGAATTGTATTAAAATATGCTATTTATCTAACCAATGTTTGGTTTCTGCTTGAAGTTTACTTAAAAATCGTAATAGACTAATCTATTGTATTCTTTCTTTAAAATAATCTAAGGGAAATATTTGAATGTATTTGAATCTGTATTACGTGAATCTTCTTCCGTGGCGGTAGTGGTATGAGGAAGAATGCGAACTGTAGTAGCAGTAAAAGAAAAACTGTAATAGATGATGATGATGATGATGATGGATGGAGGGAAGTTTAATAGGAGATGAATGGCAGTTGTAGCAAAAGAAGAAACGAACGAAACAGTCGAAGTACAAATAGAAAAGCGAAGATGAAAGAGGGTGGGAGAAATTATTGCCATTAAAGAATGATGAATGAAACATGAAAAATGGATAAATTTTGCAATTGACTAGAGAAGAAAAGACAGAAAGAAAGAAAAACAAATACGGAGGAGTAGGAGGAGGGGAAAGAAGAGGAGGAGGAGGAGAAAGAAGCAACTTAAAATTTATGAAGAAGATATGATATTTAAAAATATGTTTCAAAAGATTAAGATAGAAGAAGAAGAGGAAAAATAAAAAAGAAAAAATATAACTGAGGAAGAAAAGAGTAAGCAAATGAAGAAGAAGAAGAAATGAAGATGAAGCGAATAATGAAGGAGAAAATGAAGAAGTAAATGGAGGAAAAGGGGAAAAAGAGAAATATAAATAAAGAAGATGCAAATGAAAAAATAACTGAAAAAAGAAGCAAATGAAGAAGAAATAAGTGAAAAAGAAGCAGAGAATGAGAGAGAATCAAATTTAAGAAGAAGAAAACAAAGAGGTACTGAAGAAGTAGAAAATAAAGAATAAAATTGAGGAGAAACAGAAAATAAAGAACAAATAAATGAAGAAAAATTAAATGAAAGAGAAGAAAAAATAAAAATAACTGAAGAAGCAGAAAATAAGGAAAAAATGAATGCAGGAAAAACAGAAAATGAAGAATAAATAAAAGAATAAAAATTAAATGAAAGAGAAGAAGAAAATAAAAATAGCTGAAGAAGAAGCAGAAAAAGAAGAAGAAAAGAATAAAGGAGAAGACGAAAATGTAGAAGATGATGAATGAACAGAAATTAAATGAAAGAGAAGAAAATAAAAACTGAATAAGGAGAAGCAGAAAATAAAGAAGAAATGAATGAGGAAGAAAAAAATAAAGAAAAATTAAATGAAAAAGAAGAAAATAAAAATAACTGAAGAAAAGAAGAAAATCAAGAAGAAATAAATGAAGGAGAAGAAAAAACGAAGAAGAAATAAATGAAGAAAAAGTAAATGAAAGAGACGAAGAAACAGAAAATGAAGAAGAAATAAATGAAGAAGAAATAAATGAAGAAGAAGAAAATGAAAAAGAATTAAATTAAGAGAAATTAAATGAAAGAGAAGAAGAAAATAAAAAACTGAAGAAGCAGAAAGTGAAGAAGAAATAAATGAAAAATGAAGAAAAAGATAAAGAATTACATTAATTAAGAGAAATTAAATGAAATAGAAAAAAATAAAAATAACAAAGAAGAAGCAGAAAATGAAGAAGAAATAAATGAAGGAGAGGAAGAAAATGAAAAAGAGAAGAAGAAAATAATTATAATTGAAAAAGAAACAGAAAATTTAAAAAAATGAATGAAGGAAAAACAGAAAATGAAAAAGAAATAAATGAAGAAAAATTAAATGAAAGAGAAAAAGAAAATAAAAATAACTGAAGCAAAAAATGAAGAAAAAATGAAAGAAGAAGCAGCAGAAAATGTAGATGATGTCATTGATGAAGAAGAAAAAAGTAAAAGATAAATTTCAATAGTATTTATAATTGCATTAATATAACAAAGATGGTGAATATAGATGAAAAATAGCAAAAAACAAGAGCATAAAAAGGTCGAGAAGGAGGCGGAATTATTAAAATAAAGATGGCAATTACGAAGAAGACGGATATCACAGATGAAGAAAAAGCGTAATTATGGAGATGAAAAAAGGAAGAGGTTGAAAATAAATACGAATAAAGAACAGAGAAAACGAACAGCCGTTGTAGTAGTATTAATAAAGAATAATTGTGGAAAAATAGCAACGAAAATAAGAATTAGAAGATATGAAAATGTAAACGAGGCTGATGGAGTTTCAAGGCGATGTGTATTAGCAAAAACTGAAAACAAATAAAAGAAAAAGAATAACAAAGAAAATCAACAAAAAGTGGGAAAACGCTGGGAAAATTTAATGGTGATGAATAAAATAAAAAGCGCAGAGAGACATACTTCGTAGTAAATGTGTTATTTTTGCTTCATTTAACACAAAAAATAACCCTTCAGTTAATACGCTATCAGCTAAAAGCCTGCAAGCTTCAATCGATGGGACGTCCATAGGTAAAACGAAAGGTACACTTAATGAGATAGTAGGTAAATGAATTAGCTGCCAGATACCGCAGCGATAAAAATGATAGAAAAAAAGAAGCAGTCATTATAAAATTGTACTTTTTAAACTAGTGTAAGAACTCTGGATAAACAAACATACATTTATATGCAAGTGTGTGAATAAGTAGAAAATCAAATCGAAGAGAAAAACATATGTGCGTATGAATATAATATATTTAGGTGATATGCCTTCCGGTTGGTCGAGAGGTGAGTGTTCGAAACAAATAAATAAATAAGAGAATTCGAATGAAGATATTTTTTTCTGTTTTTTTTAATGGTTTATCAACTCGTTGTGGGTTATTTAAGGCTGAAACGTATTTTTCGAATGCAAGAAAAATATTCTAATGAATATAGCATTAAAACTTTATAAAAAAACATTAATTTTCCACATGCAACTCGTACTATTTAACCCATAGCAAAAGGGAAGAAATGAATTCATACCTTATTGAAGGGCAATTCAGTACAAATGAATGTAGACAAGCGTACTAGATTTCGAACAGGGTCTTTCGAATTTTCATACCCGACATGCGCATCGGAATGGTGATATTTCAAATTAGAGGGGTCCACGTGGCATCAGTCAGTTAAGTACGATCATGTCTCGAAAGAGTCATGACTGACTGGACAGAGGATTTTCCAGCAGTCGGTTGCCATTACTTTCTGCTGTAGACTGGTTGCTAACCAAGGCTACAGAATCCAATCTGTCCTTCATTTATTTCATCCATAGCTGGATGGAAAGGACTGATTAATAACATTACCAACAGTATCTACGCGTAACTGAATGCAACCAATTTTTCGTTCCCAGCCGATCTCCACTGCACTAGATATGCCCGACCGAAAAGCTTAATCAAGCATCTGCCTTTGTAGTGTAGTAAGGTAGGTTTGAGAAAAAAAAATCATATATATATAAGGTCAACGCACACACACATATGCATATTTTTGTGTGTGTGTGTATGTGTATATATATATATTAGTCATCCACATACAAGCCTGTTTCGCTGTATCACAGCTCATCAGTGTGGATAGACGCATCCACTTGCTTCTGGCCGGGATCGAAACTCGACCGATTTGGTGTCAGTCGGAATCGCTACTCCCTAAGCATCGACGCATGGAATCAGAGAAGGGAAATTTTAATGTGTTGTATATAAGCAGTGTATACACACGCCAGTCACCGAGAGAACTCGATTCATTTCTGAAGAGTCACGCATATAGCAGAAGTGGAAATGTTTTCCAAATTTTCTTCTCCAGAGAGCTCAATCATAATGAGAGCATATATATATATATATATATATATATATATATATATTCTAAACATATACTGTTAAATATAAGAGACAATGAATGCCTATTATGTTTAATCATGAGCCGTTCTAAACGTCGTATTTTGGCTTTAATTTCAGTTGAAAATAAAGACAAAAATTCTCCAAAATTTGGATAATTTTTAGTAAGTTGTTTCTAAGCTTTCGGCTCACATGAGCCATCTTCAGAGAGGTCACCAAGACGGTAACACAATAACATCCACCATCACCGACGATTTTATTTTGTGTTGACATAAAACTCCGCTAGGCAACGGCAATAGTTACCAAAAATAACAAACGCAGTTCCCAAATTTGAAATGCAGATCTATGACGTCACATCGCGTGATAGCGCGAAATGACAACAGAACCATGTATATATATATATATATATATATATATTGTGTATGACTATATATATATATATATATTATTCGACGTTAAAAGCACGACTCGGAGTTTCATACATTACGCAATCAACAGGTGCATATTATGAACACTTGCGTAAACACCGAATCAGGCTTTTAACGTAGAATAGTATGTATTTTTAATAATATATACTTTGCAGCTCTTTTATATTACACTGTTCTATTTAGACACGTTAAACATGTATATATTGGTGAGTACCTACGTGCACACACACACATGCACACACACACACACACACACACACACACACACACACACACACATATACATATATGTATATATATATATATACACTGTAATGGTTGTTACAATGTTTTTGCGTTGTGGTACAGTGGATATCGGCTCGGAACGAGAAACCGGGGAGCCGAGTTCGAATTCTAGTTGAATCCATTGTATTCACTTACGCGCAAATACCCTTGGGAAAGGTATTAATCCGTCCATTCCTTCCAGTTATGAGTTAAATAACAGGACAGATTGGGTTCTATAGCCTTGGTCGGCAACCAGTCTACCAGAAAGCAATGGCAACCTACTGCGGGATAATCTTCTGCCCAGTCAATTATGTCTCTTTCGAGACATGATCGCCCAAGCGTCTATCATACGTAGGACACTTAACTGACTGATCACTACACAAAAATGTTCGCGTTTTGAAGCCAGCCCATTATGTGGTTTGCTTCATCTTTAGGTGATATTTTAGAAAATAGAAATATATATATATATATATATATATATATATATATATATATATGCTATATGCCACTATTTCTATTTTGTCATTTATTAACTTGTGTTAATAAAATCGTGCTTTTGTATAATAAAAGAGCTATAATGCATATGAATAATAAATGTTTTACCTTCAACATGATCGCCACCAACATACATCATAATATTAATAAATCACAGTCGTCTATGAATACGCTCCACCATTTTGAGAATATATAATTCAAACAACAGACGCATTTGCTTCAGTAATAGAACTTATAGAAAATTATGGGACGGCCCTCATACGAATCCACCCTCTCAAATTCCCGCAACGTCTTGCATATCTTTTATTTGTGATATATTTTAGCAACACTTACAAAACTTAATGTAAACTGATTGCAAATTCTTTAAATAAACTAGATCAGATATATTTTGTTGTCAAAATAAATATTATTTATTTAATTGGAGTAGATAGACTAAACTATCGCCCGGTTTGACACTCCACCCACGTCTATTGAACAGGTGTAGAGGCTCATCCCTTGTTCCCTGTTTAGGAAGTGGTTTCCGGTTTTCTCATTTCCAATCTTTTCACTCTTACGTAGCCCCCTAGCACATCAGTGGCGTTACCGCCTTGCTCGGGGTGATATGATTAAAAAAAAATTTCCACCATTTTACTATTTATTCAAATCAAATTATAAGATATATTATCACTACAGTAGTAAAAGAACATTTTTTAAATCAGCATTATAACAAGAGAGCAATAAAAAATTTGAATTTGTTATATTAATATCAGTTCAGTTCATTAAAGTATTTAGATTTTATAACACGTAAAAAATTAGAACCATTGCTTCATAAACATTCCTAAAACTTGAAACTTCTGAACTAAACTCAAACACGTTTATCTACTTTAAAGACAATGACACAAATTAAAGTACATTTTACACTATTTAAATCATTCGAACTGTGGTCACAATCTTTATTGCTGTATTCACGATATTGCGACCGTTGTATGTTCCGGCTTTTTTCAGCTGATATAGGTTGGAATTTCGAATTTAGTCGACGTGGGTATATATATATATATATATATATATATATATATAAATCGCAATTTAATTTAATTAGAACATTATTCAACGAGCTTTCATTTTTTTATCTCAGCTGTGGCCAGGTACTAAACTCACATCTCCTTGGTTCAATTGACTTACTTTTTGGATCATTCAAAAAATGTTTTTATCAACTGTGTCATTTCCCTTACTTTGCCTCCTGCAAAGACAAATAAATAGCAGTTTATTATATCGACACCATTTGAGTGTTTATTTAAACTATTCAGAAGATATAACATGAGGAAATTAAAATGATTGCTCTACAAATTGTTGCATGGTAGTACTCTGCATTTTTAACTAGCTTAAAATATTGACTGATGTTGCATGCAAGCCGTAACTACTAAACAAATGAATGATTCAGAGTCGACGCCATTCGTCGTGTATCCTCCTTGCAAATTCTTTGTTATATGTACCCTGATTGGTAGCTACAGGTAAGGGGACGTACCTTACCCACATTTCTACCAGGTAAGGAGTAGTTTATTCAAGGCAATAAGAATTATTTGCCTTAAGTTCTTATCACATTCAGTCGGGTTTCAATACTGGGTAAAAAGCATTCGGATGTCTAACCGTACTGATGAGCTTTGATACAGCGAAACAGATCTGTCTGCGGATGACTATTTACGCTCTCACACCCTGATTGAGCACTCTGGAAGAATAGTAGACTTAGAAAAACAGTAGCTACTCTATCATCTACGCCCTCTTTCATTCAGCAATGAATTAGAACACTCTCAGCTATTGGGCGTATGTATAATGATAATGTACACGGTAAAAAGTCTGCCTCCTACCGAGCGCCCATAGCTCAGAGGTAGAATTGCTGACTGACGCCAATTCGGTCGGGTTTCAATCCTGGGTAAAAAGCAATCGGATGTCTAACCGTCCTGATGAGCTGTGATACAGCGAAACGGATCTGTCTGCGGATGGCTATATATATATATATATATGTAGAGAGAGAGAGAGAGAGAGAGAGAGAGAGAGAGAGAGAGAGATATGTTCTGATTCATATATGCATATAGAGAGAGAAGAGGGGAAGGGAGAGAGCGATAAATAAATAAAAAGTATTTTACATTCCAGAGGTCCAAAACGAATTCGTTCACAAAGCAGCGACACGTCTGAAGAAACTGTCCGACAACAATTCACATCTTCGTATTATATAGACTCACACACATACCCAACCCTTATACATACACACACATACACACACAGATATATATATATATATATATATATATAGCATAATGATGATCCACGTATACTGTCTTAATATGTATAGGAAAAACTACTAAAAAGTTGTTTAAAAATGTATTTTTTTGACAGTATTTATTCATTTCTACTTTTATATATATATATTTGATATTTCAGACCGGCCTCGGCCTTTCATCAGAAACAAATGATTTTAAAATTTAAACTAGAAGCGTTCGTCGCGAGAGCGTTCGTCGAGAGATGTTTACATCACGTGACGTATATATATACACTCTGCGTTTGCAATTATTAACGAGGTGACATTTTTTTAATTTTTTGAAGAACTAAAATGAAATGATCACAGTAAAATGAAAATAGGTCTATGCGCAATGATTATATGCGCAAAAATATTAGGTATATGCGCAATCAGTATATGCGCACACATTATTAATACGATATCGAAGTGTTCAAGACTATAAACGATTGTCATTATAATCGTGCATTTATGAGTGAGAAATGTTTGGAAGAGATTATAAAATATGAACTTTACAATGGCAATTAGAAATGTTCAACACAATTAGAAACTGTAAAAATATTTGCTGCAACTTCTACGAAGGTACGTAAGAAGGCCGATAAACCTCACTCGAGGGTTGTTTCCCGACGTTCTTTGTCATGAATAAAACTTGAATCTGTAAATAAACTGGGCCTGAATAGAGGAGCACTTTTCAAGAGCATTGGTGAAGCAACATGTCCGGAAATACTCGATATTGCCATCTGAAAAACGTTCGAACATCATTGATACCAGTGGCAATGTCTTGATTGACATAGGTACACATACAAATGCGTTTTAAATGAGGAAATGAATGTTGATATCTGGAAAGTTCCGTTCACAGATAAAAGTCGTGCATCACTTTATGGCCCTAATGGTTGGGTCATAAATAGATGAGATCATCATCAACGCTTGACACGTCAACAAGGAGGAGGGTGTATTATGATTTGGTCTGGTATAATTGGAGGTAACATGTTTGGTCCGTGGAGAGTGTCTGACAGTACAAAATAACTGCAGATGCTTATATAGCTTTCCTCAACGAACACTTGGAATATTGGCTAAAAGAACAAACAAGATTCTTCAGGAGAACTATCGTACATATACAAGATAATGTTGCATCGCAGTCACTGTATTAAAATGCATACTCCCAGAAACTAGGTTTCTGTTGACCTCTAAAAATGAACTAGCTGGTCAATTCTCCAGACGTAAACACATCTGAAAACTTTTGAAGCATTCTGAAGCGACGTTTTTATGAGAATGAGCGCCAATTTAGAAACAAGGACATGGCAGGAAATAGTCAACATATCACGTGAAATTACATGAGGGAAGTTCTAGAAAATGACATGTTCGATACACAAGCGATTTTTCCAAGTCATTAAAAAATATCACATAGCTCATATTAACCAAATTCATTTTTTTTTTAACTTTGCTTACTTTTTTATTTTAATTTAATTTTATCTTAATCATTGCATGTATCCATAAATATCCGGAAATGAAGCAATCAAAGTGTTATTTTATCTTTTTACAGTGTTTTTATTACACCTCGCTAATAATGCTACACATTAATAATTTAACAAAATTAGTTTTGACTTCTGTTCCTAGTTTAGACATTACAATTTTTACATGTTGTCATGATTGTCAAATAATTTCGTTAAATTCCAACTGGGAGTTTTTGGATAGAATGGAAAAGTGTAACCTCATCAATCATTTGAAACGAAGTATATATATATATATATTTTTTTTCTAAAAATATGCTGTTAAATATAAGAGACAATGAATGTCTATTATGTTTAATCATGAGCCGTTCTAAACGTTGTATTTTTGCTTTAATTTCAGTTGAAAATAAAGACAAAAATTCTCCAACATTTGGATAATTATTTATTGGTTTTCTTCTTATATATAGTACTGTGCAATTATATGAGGACAGGAACTATTTTATCATTTATGAGACATCAAAATAGAGTTTAAAATTACCCCTGTACTAATACTTTTGCACACTACCGGTAGTGTGCAAAAGTATTAGGACACGGGTGATCTTCCGAAAAACCTCACTGAAATTCAAATACAGAATGAAAAGCCAAGTAAATTGCTGAAAAATATTGATTATTTAAAACAAGGTGTAAAAGAAATGTATAAAAAGAAAGTTATATTTAATTTTTATTATTTTTTATTACATAAGTTATTTTGAAACTACTCTATTGAACAACTATGGAATATTCTGGATAAAAAAAAAATTGATAATTCTAATGTTACTTCGCAAGAGACTCTTTGGGAACAAATACAGGCTGCTTGGCAGGAGATACTATTAGATACATTGAAAAAGCTTGTCATGTCAATGCCTGACAGAATGAAGGCTGTGATCAAAGCAAAAGGCTATTATACTAAATATTAAGTTTATTTTGTAACAAATATTTTTCTTGTTAAAGCATTTGTCAAGTAAAATCAAATAAAATTACTTTAATTAAATTGTTTATTTTCTTTCAATATGCCTCATAAAAAATAAAAGATTTCTTGTCCTAATACATTTGCACAACACTCTATATATACAATTTTTGTTTGTACATGTGATTTCTTTTTTTAACACAATGTGTGTAAAACAATCCAGAAGTTCGGCATATCCCAGTATTTTGGCTATTGTTTTCTTGGTTTTTACTTTTTAATTAATCTTTATAGTTCTTAGATATTGAATTTATTTGTCAGCTTATGTGATACTGTAATTGGTAGGTAAATATGGATTAATGATATCGTTAATTAATTTTGACACTTTAGTAGATAGGATTAGAATCTTTAAGATGATCATACCCACTACGGTCCATCATTCCCCAGACCCCCAACCCCTATCTAAAAACTCTTAAAAGTCCTTAACGTTATCAATCCCACATATTTACCTATCAATTACAGCATCACAGGAACTCAGGAATTTCTTCAAGTTCTAAAACAATTCAGCCAAATAATAGTATTTTAGCGTTCCTTGACGTTGAAAATTTATTTATAAACGTTACCATTGATCAAACCATCGATATAATATTTAACTCTTTGCATAAAATAATTTTATTCTACTTCTACCCATGTAAACAAATATCCTCAAAAAATTTTAATGACCTAAGAACGTAACCACTTTTCTACGACTATACGAGTTAGTTTCGATCTGTGCTTCTTCAACTCCTATATATTCCACTTAAAAACGCGATATTCAAGCATGTCAGTGAGTTAGTTAGTTAGTTAAGTGCGATACGTAATACACGCTTAGCTGATCATGTCTCGAAAGAGACATAACTGACTGGGCAGAAGATTATCCCGCAGTAGGTTGCCATTTCTTTCTGCGGTAAACTGGTTGCCGACCAAGGCTATAGAACCCAATCTGTCCTGTTATTTAACCCATAACTGGAAAGAAGAGACGGATTCCCAAGGGTATTTGCGCGTAAGTGAATACAATGGATTCAACTGGAATTCGAACTCGGCTTCCCGGTTTCTCGTTCCGAGCCGATATCCACTGGACTACAACGCCACTAAACCCAAAATATATGTTCACTAAGTAGAAGACATTTTTAGCCAAAAACAAAAAAAGAAATTGATAATCTAAAAGCCACATTAATTAAGGTGCCGTTAAGTTTACCTATACCAAAAATGAATTCTAATTCTTAAACATTCTCTTATAGTTAAGTAATAACACAATCACCACTTGATTATACAAAAAAAACATTATCAGAACTCTTGCAACAATAATTATAAGAGTGAATGTCCAATCAGATTTAAATAGTAGTTATAAAAAAATTCCTAAAGAGAGTACTAGAGAATTCATTCTCTCGTTCACTTTTCTTTAAAGAACTCAAAAATGTAAAACAGACGCTAGTTAACAATATGTTGTGGACTTATTTTCGCAGTGGAGGCTAGAATTTGAGCTAAAATCGGTCCTAATAGGTTCGATGTGAAAAACGTTAGGAACTTCATATAATATGTATTACGTAGTGTAATCTTGTCCGATCGCTGACTACTTTCGTATTCGACTAACTGTTGACTACTATCGGCCAACATCGACTGACCCTAGTTCCTCTTACTACCCCTACTTAAATTAGGTGGGAGAGTCTATTCACTATAAAATAGGTGTGTTTCACCATAACACAATGGTTATTGTCTATAATATTATAATGTTTCCCATTGTCCACCAGCTAATAATATTCTTCTCTAAATTAACTAATAGCGATTCTGCATATCAGACAAAAACCATAACATTAACATCTACAAAAGCCAAAGGCATGTCAACTATAAGCAAGATTTTTTTTCATAGAAATGTCATAATGAAATACACAGCCCCAGTCTACCTGAACAAGAAAAATGAATTATCTATCAAAAAATTCAAAAACGTTAACCTTATTCTAAGAAAAACACACCAGCAAAATCAAAACTACAAAGAAACAATATTATTTACGAGTTCAAATATCTCTTAACAAACTGTGTTCCTGATCGAACCAAACTCATAAATAATTATATCAGTCACATTAATTCATGGCTATCTACACAAACAGAGCTTTATTAGAACTCATTTTAGCATCCACAAATACTTACCAAAATTCATTCAAAACTTACTAGTAGAAAATACAATTATAATACCCTGATCCACATGCAAAAAGATTAAATTATCAAAGTCCTAATAATTAAAACAAAAGCCAACAATCAATAACATTAACTATGATCAGGGTCACAATGTGCTGACTGTGTTCAGAAAGTAAAATATTTTATAATTTCAAGCACATGCATACAAAATAAATATTCATTTAAAAAAGATAAGAAATGTTCTTTATAACGTATAATTGTTTAAATTATCTTAACAGTCTACTTTAACGAAACATATATATATATATATATATATATATATATATATATATAAAGAGAGAGAGAAATAGAGAGAGAAAGAATATACGTGGAAAAGTTTGTCACTTAACTGAGCAGAGTCATGTCGACTTCGAAATTTTGCGAAGGCACCATTATGATGTACTCACTCATCAGGGCTTTTTCTTCATGCAATTAAGTAACAAGCTTTTTCATATTAATTTCTTTCAACGCTCTATCTCTATTGTGATATCGAGCAATTTACAACAAAAACATTTTTGTCAAAATATCCTTAGTAAACCATTTAAAATAAACAGCAATCTTGGCAATAAGCACCATCACAACAAAACAATATATATATATATATATATATATATATATATATATATATATATATAATCATCTGTATACAGGTCTGTTCCGCTGTATAACAGTTCATCATCCTCAAAACTCGACTGATTTGTCATTAGTCAGAGATCTTACCCCGAAGCTATTGTGTCACGGCAGAGAAAGGGAAATTTCATAGCGTGTTTTTACTAAATGTAAACAACCACCACCAGCCTAGAGCATTCAATACGGTAGCCGAACCAAGAACACTCAAATCGGTAGCTGAAGAAATTTTTGTAAAGATATATATACATATATTAGTCATTCACATACAAGCCTTTTTCCCTGTATCCCAGCTCATCAGTGTGGATAGACATCTACTTGCTTCTGGCCAGCATCGAAAATCGACCGATTTGGTGTCAGACGTTATCGCTAGCTCCTAACATGGAATCACAGAAGGGAAATTTTAGCATGTTAGATACAAGCAGTGTATACACACACCAGTCACCGAAAGAACTTAATTCATTATATATATATAGTTAAATATTATCAAATAGACATTTTTTAAATTAATTTTATTCACTGACTTGTGAAAATTACGTATAGTCCTTCTAAGACAAGGATTATTTCCTTTTTTATTCGGTAGAAAAGTGCAAAAGAATTAAAAGGCTTAGACCACATTTGTGTACTTTCTGCTGAGATGAATTTCGAATAATGTTTGCCTGAATTTTCTCTATGTCTGAAAAGGATTATTGTCAAATTTAAAAAGTGTATCAGTAAATTGAGTCGACACAAAATGTCTATTGTCTTTTAACCCTTTGTTGCATATTGGTTATAATTATAACCAATAAGCAGCAAAGGTTACAGAAAGGTTACAATTGTAACCAATATGCAAGAAAGAGTTAATAATACTTGACTAAACGAACCTTTACTGGCTAAGTAAACATTATATATATATATACATATATATTTATATATATATAATAGCCGTATTCGAGGATGCCCGTTTACTAGGGCGACTACATAATCCCTATTGCAAACGTTTGCGCAGCCGAAATTGTGTTTTTTTTTTAATACACGTAGCCCACCTACGGTTTATACTACAACTAAGCTAAGGTAACCATAGGTACAGTTTCTGGGTGAGAACGCGTTATCTGTTCTGAACAACAATCTGAACAAAGACAGTACGATCAAACTCTCAGTCTCGATGACTTGATGACAACAGTAATATATATATATATATATATATATATATATATATATATATATATATATACTCACGGTTTTAAGAGAAAAGTTTTAACCGGATCCACAGCCCAAAATCTGAGTAAAAAATGAACTTGACATTATCGTGGTGAAAGGCTTCTGTACTGAAAACGTTTAAACATACCCTCTTATTTATTTTGAAAAAATGCCCATTGGTGGGCATTGACGACTCGAATCTAAACCCGATAAGAATAAATTTTATATAAAAAATGTCTTCGTTCAGCTGCCAAATTTTTAAGGCATTGTTTCACTAAACAAAATGGCGTAATACTCACGATGGCTCGTTCTCTATCAGTCAAAAGAATGTAACACAGATTACTAGACTTTTTTTAAAATAACAAGCAGAAAATGACAAGACGTGTTTTTATATGAGAAATTATGTTCTATCATAATTCATATATTTAGAGTAAGCGTTAAATTGTTGCATATGTGGCATTAACTTGCCGGAAACCAATCAGCGTCGATACGGTTTTATGGCATAATCTTTCTGCTTTCAAGTGTAAATATGTGCACAATTAATATATATATGTACTAATACTCATTCTTTATTTTTCTATCGAATACCTTTATCTTATTTCCGTCTGGTTTTCTGTGATGGTTCTTTATCATTATTTTTACATTTTATATTCGCACTGTTGTTTGCTGTCATATATGGTCAGGCGCACCCGCTGTTCATCTCAGTGCTCTTGACAGGCTCCAAAAGAGAATCAGTAATGTGATAGGTCCCGACTTGGCTGTTCGACTCAAGCCACTTTCTCACCGACGGGATGTGGCTTTCCTCTATCTGTTCTATATAGATTTTTGTGGCTTCTACTCCAACAAACTTAAGTCACTGGTGTTCCTGCCACAGGTTTTTACTCGTGCAACCAGACTGGCAACTGGGTCCTACCCATTCACTGTTAGATCAACCAAATGCAGACGACAAATATACTCCAACGGTTTCTTTTCTGACACTTCCCGCCTGTGGAACTTTCTTCCATATTCTTGCTTTCCTGACAGCTACAACCTCCAGGAATTTAAATGCAATGCCAATACCCATCTCTTATCCACTTGACTCTATTCTTTTTTACATCACCCTGTATAGTTTTTTTTTCTCTCTACCCTTGCAAATGTCGTTACACCTGTAATCCCATCCTTAACTGGTTCGTCTGTCTCTTTACTCTCCTCCTATCCAATTTTTTTACTCTTATGTAGCCCTCTGTACATCAGTGGCGTTACTGCCTTACCGGGGGTGGTACGATTCAGTAGTTGTACACTCCAGCCCTTATCGCGTAACCTAGCGGAAATTCCGAACTAATGGTTTTGGTTAACCAAAAGAACATTAACCTAATAGATGAAAGGGTTAATAATTATATAAACATTTCCCTTACACCAAATGGTGTTGTAGGCAGCGATTTTGCTGTTTCTGTAACAGACTGTTTTTATGGGGCAGGGTTGTTAGCCACGCGCCTAACCCACAAACCTGGAGGAAGGTGTTTTTCTAAGCGTAGCTTAAACGTGACACACGGACGAAAGTAGGGGGTACGCAGTAAAGATCGAACTCACTACTCATTTAAAATGATTCTCGCGAGTGGAGCTTACTAACCATTGCACCACGCCGAGGTGCCCAGATGAAAGGGTTGGTTCTTAAATTTATTAACGTAGTAATTGGTAGTTCGGATGTTCGTTGTGGTCCAATGGATATCGGCTCGGAACGAGAAATCGGAGAGCCGAGTTCGAATTCCAGTTAAATTAATTGCATTCACTTACGCGCAAATACCCTTGGGAAAGGTATTAATCCGTCTCTTCCCTCCAGTTATGGGTTAAATAACAGGACAGATTGGGTTCTATAGCCTTGGTCGGAAACCAGTCTACCGCAGAAAGCAATGGCAACCTACTGCGGGACAATCTTCTGCCCAGTTAGTGACGTCTCTTTCGAGACATGATCGCCCAAGCGTGTTTCACTTAACTGACTGAATTGTTAGTTCAATCCCAGAACAGTGCTTTTAGAAACTGTACTATCAGTAATTGAGCAGTGTTAAAAGTAATTAGTTGACAAGTTCTTAATTTAATTTTACAGCGACGGTCATGAGAGATAACTGTCGGAAGGTATTTATTGTCCTTTTAATGGCTCTTCAGGTATACATAGATAAAAGACCAGTTTTTCCGCTTGTTGCAGTGATGATAAATACTTGTAAAATCTACAGTTTTTCAATGCTGAACAGTTTGCAGCTTTAATTACAGCTCCCCGTCAAGGGACACATCTGTTGCATATCTCACAGCTTTATCCGATCAATGCTGCTCGATATTTTTCCTTCTTTTTTTTTTTTTTTTTTTTTTTTTAATCATTTCACCCCGAGCAAGGCAGAAACGCCACTGATGTGCAGGGGGTTACATAAATGTAGAAAGATTAATTAGAAAAGAGTGAGGAGTACAAGCTAGTTAGAAAGGAACAATAGAAAACTGAGAAAGCAGGTGCAATGACAGGTACATGGGCGGAGAGAAAGGGAAGGTTATACAGGGGAGGGGAGAGAGCTAGAGGCCAGTGGTTAGTAGGTGAGTATTAACTTTGCTTTTAAATTTCTGGAGGTCGTAGCCGTCAGGAAAGCAAGAATACGGGAGTGAGTTCCACAGGCGGGAAGTGCGAGAGAGGAAGCTGCTGGAGTAGAATTGTCGTCTGCGTTTGGCTAACCTGACTGTGAATGGGTGGGACCCAGTTGCCAGTCTGGTTGAACGGGTAAACACCTGTTGAGGAGGCATCAGTGACTTAAGCTCATCCGAGCAGAAGCCATGAAGGTATTTATAGAAGAGACAGAGGGAGGCCACATTTCGACGATGGGAAAGTGGCTGCAGACGAGTCGCCAGATCAGAACCTATCACATTACAGACTCTCCTTTGGAGCTTGTCGAGAACACTGAGGAGAACGGCAGGGGCACCTGACCATAAATGGCAGCAGTACTCCATGCACGGACGGATGGTTGACTTGTATATATGCAGGATGGATTCAGGTGGAAAAAACATCCTGGATCGACATAGTGACCCAATCTTCTTAGCAGTAGATTTTGCTATGGATTCAATATAGTGCTTCCATTTGAGGTCTGAGGACAGGGTAAGTCCGAGGAGGCGTAGTGTATTACTCTCCGGGAGAATCATCTGGTCCATGCTTATGGGAGGCAGAAGAGGTTGCCTGTAATGGTTGACAGACAACAGCTTGGTCTTCGAGGAATTGAAGTTGACAAGCCACTTCTTGCCCCAGTTCACCACAGAGTGTAGATCCCGCTCAAGGTCAGCAGCGAGATTTTGTCTGTTCTACCTGCATTTAAAACCACAAAATTGATTGCATGACATTCTCCCGCTTTCGACTTCACTTCGTTTAAATAAACTGAAAGAAAATTAGAAAATAAAGAAAAAATGATTTTTTATTCTACCTTTTAAGATTAAAAGCATAGCCAGAAAAAGCCATGGCAGTAGACAAATAAAAGTTTTATCAACGAATATGCATAAAAACCAACAAAAATATGCCAGAGCATATATATATATATATATATATATATATATATATATATATAAAATTCGATGTATATATATATATATAATTATTAATATGTATATATATATATATATATAAAATTATCGATGTATGTATATATATATATATATATAATTATTCATATGTATATATATATATATAAAATTATCGATGTATATGTATATATAATTATTCATATATATATACATATATATAATTGTCGATGTATATATATATATAATTATTCATATGTTTATATATATATATAAAATTATCGATGTGTATATATATATATATATATATATATAGTCTATATAAAATTATTGATATATATATATATATATAATTATTCATATATATATATATATATATACATACATACGTGTATGTGTCTATATATGGGCATATACTGCTTTTGTATGTGGAAAAACACAAACACGCACATATATCTACTTGAGCAGCTTATGGAAAGCCCAAACAAAATTGGTTTATTGTTTGGGCCTTTAGAAGTGGGATAATGGGTATCAATCTAGTTTATATTACCATAACTGCTGAAAAGTGCATTCAGTCCTCATTGGGCACCTCAGGTTAGGCTAGTAAATTAGAACTACCTTTATAAATGCGTTATTTATTTGAATAATATATATATATGTATATATATATATATATATATATATTCAGTAAAAGTATAGGTTTAATGAATGTTATATTTATGGTTAAATGTACTCAATATCAGCGATAGAGTTTATGCAAATATCAGGGTGAACACTCACGTCAACAACGAGTGACAACACTCGTTGTTTTTGTATGTGTGTGTTTGTGTGAGTGTGTTTTTCTGTGTGCGTTTTTGTGTGTTTGTTTTGTGTGTGTGTTTTTGTGTGTGTGTCTTTGTGTGTTTGTGTGTATTTCTGTGTGTGTGTTTTTGTGTGTTTTTTTCTGTTTTTAACAGATATAAACGCAGAAACGGGAAAATACAAATCAAGGGAAAATTCGTACAAATGTCCTTGCGCTAGATATGAATCCATCACTTCTCCTCACAGCTTTGTCTCAAATAATTATTCATATATATTTATATATATATATATATATATATATAATTATCGATGTATGTAGATATATATATATATTCATATGTATATATATATATATATATATATATATATATATATATATATAATTATCGATGCATGTATATATATAATTATTCATATGTTTCCGGTGATAGTCCTTAAGAGGTGTGCTCCTGAACATTTCCCTGTCCTCTCTAAACTATTTAACTACTGCCTTTCTGCTTCCTGCTTTCCTGCATGCTGGAAATTCTCTTCAGTCGTTCCTGTATTTAAGAATTGTGGTGAACCCTCGGACCCATCCAACTATCGCCCTATCAGTCTTCTACCGATATTCGGGAAAGTATTCGAGGCTATAATCAATGCTGAAATAGTTCATCATCTCACTGCCCACAAACTGTTCTCCGACAGGCAATATGGATTCCGCTTTGCCAGGTTCACGGCCGACCTGCTAACAACCGTAACGGAGTACATGCTACAGGCCCTTGATGAGTCTGACGAGGCTCGCGCGATTGCTCTGGACATCTTCAAGGCTTTCGACAGGGTTTGGCACTCTGGCCTCCTATGCAAACTACGCGATTATGGTATTACCGGTTGCCTGCTTGACCTAATCCAATCTTTCTTAAATAACCGCAAAATGAAGGTCGTTCTGAATGGGCGTGCTCCTTCGTCCTACAGCACGAATGCTGGTGTCCCACATGGCTCTATCCTGGGCCCAACGCTCTTCCTTATTTTCATCAACGACCTCCCAGATGAGATGAAGTCCCAAGTGGGCATCTACGCAGAGGACACTACAATATACTCCCGCTCCAGTAAGAAACCTGGGTGGCGGACAGACATAATCTTGCTGCTGGCCTTGAGCGGGATCTACACTCTGTGGTGAACTGGGGCAAGAAGTGGCTTGTCAACTTCAATTCATCTAAGACCAAGCTGTTGTCTGTCAACCATTACAGGCAACCTCTCCTGCCTCCCATAAGCATGGACCAAGTGATTCTCCCTGAGAGTAATACACTACGCCTCCTCGGCCTTACCCTGTCCTCAGACCTCAAATGGAACCACTATATTGAATCCATAGCAGAATCTACTGCTAAGAAGGCTGGGTCACTATGTCGATCCAGGATGTTTTTTCCACCTGAATCCATCCTGCATATATACAAGTCAATCATCCGTCCGTGCATGGAGTACTGCTGCCATTTATGGTCAGATGCCCCTGCCGTTCTCCTCAGTGTTCTTGACAAGCTCCAAAGGTGAGTCTGTAATGTGATAGGTACTGATCTGGCGACTCGACTGCAGTCACTTCCCCATCGTCGAAATGTGGCCTCCCTTTGTCTGTTCTTAAATACTTTTATGGCTTCTGCTCGGACGAGCTTAAGTCACTGATGCCTCCTCAACAGGTGTTTACTCGTGCAACCACACTGGCAACTGGGTCCCACCCATTCACAGTCAGGTTAGCCAAATGCAGACGACAATTCTACTCCTGCAGCTTCTTCTCTTGCACTTCCCGCCTGTGGAACTCGCTCCCGTATTCTTGCTTTCCTGACGGCTACAACCTCCAGAATTTTAAAAGCAAAGTTAATACTCACCTACTAACCACTGGACTCTAGCTCTCTCTCATCCCCTGTATAACCTTCCCTTTCTCTCCACCTATGTATCTGTCATCGCACCTTCTTTCTCAGCTTTCTATTGTTCCTTTCTAACTAGTTTGTACTCCTAACTTTTTTCTAATTAATCTTTTTAAATTTATGTAACCCCCTGCACATCAGTGGCGTTTCCGCCTTGTTCGGGGTGAAATGATTAAAAAAAAGAAATATATATATATATATTACAATTTATCATAACGTTTTTTTTTGTTTTGTTTTTTGAGCCGAAACATATTTTAGATTTTTGCGTGTGTCTTACAACAACCTAAGCGGAATTCGCAAGCGGTTACAGAACTGCTCAGTTATATTACAGGGTGCGTTAGATGAATTGTCGCCTAAATTACGCAAAAATAAAAATAACCATACCATCTCATTTCAGCAAAAATATTTCTGAAAAAAAAAATATATATATATATATATATATATATATATTATCGATTTTCTGCACTATTGTAAGAACTGCAACCTTGAAACTTCTGAATATAGTTTCTTATGTCTTTGCTATGAGTGTATCAAATTTAATTAAAATTGGACCCGATTTTTTCGTTTATCGATTTTCGATATTTATCGGGTGTACCTCGACACAAAACTTAGCTAAGAACACTCGCAGATGCTTATAGTACACCTGTGTAAACTTTCAAGGAAATCGGTTCAGCCGTTTCGGAATCTATAGGTAACAGATACACACACACACACAGGCACACACACACACACACACACACACACACAGACAAAGTTCCATTTATAAATAAGTTTAGATTAGATTAGATATTCCCTATTGAGATGAGGATAAATGGTGTTGTCATCTGAACAGATACCTACTTTGGAACTAATTAAACTGGTTATTGATTACAAATGACTGGAAATTGATAAAGTAAAGCAATGTAGAGCTTGCTCATTAGCTAGATGAGTGACCGCTAGGCAATACCAGGTCCGGTAATCTTGGATGATCGGCTAATGTAATGGATAATAGCACGGAATCTTTAATTGAAATCGTGATTTCCATTTTTAGATTGGCTGGTTCTATGTATTTATGCGCCCATACCACTGATGCCGTGTGTTGTGGGGCAGTGGATATCGACTCGGAACGACAAATCAAGGAGCTGAGTTCGAATTCCAGTTGAATTCCTTACATTCACTTACGCACAAATAGTCTTGAAAAAGGTCTCTTCCCTCCAGTTTTGAGTTAAATAACAGGACAGATTGGGTTCTATAGCCTTGGCTAACAACTAATCTACCGCAGAAAGCAATGTCAACCGACTGTGGGATAATCTTCTGCCCAGTCATTCATGTCTCGTTCGAGACATGATCGCCGAAATCGTGTATTACGTATGGCATTTAACTGACTGATCACAGGGAAATATATGAATCCACATGTTATCTCCTTCAACTATGAGTTAATTAGTAAAGCTTGTATCACTAAACCATTCATGTTCTCAATAATTAAAAATAAAATTGCGTACAAAAATATTTAAACTTCGGGACTAAGTAAAGGTTGATGCGTCATTGGGTTGGAACAAGCAACATTTAATATTAGGATAGAAATAAAGAATCAGGAATGATTGGCGGAAGTAGAAACAGCAAGGATTAGAAGTGAGAGTAAAAAATGTGTAAGAGAATGAGAAATGCGAAAATAAAAATGGAATGAATAAAAAGAGATAGAGATTTAAAGAAAAAATACAAAGGAACAGATGTAAAAGTACAAAAAATAAGATGGATTTCAAACATTAAAAATAGAATGACAGAAGAAATACCATGCAAAGAATAGTAACACGATCAAGAAGAAGCACTAAGAAAAAAAATAATAAGATAATAAAATGAAGGAAGTTAAGCAGACGACAATGTTGTATTAGAGTTACGAAGAGAAAAACATGGCGGGGTAAAACAGGAGCATTAATATTGCGTTGTATTAATTCTTGCTCTTAAATTGATGACGACGACGACGACGACGACGATGATGATGATGATGATGATGATGATGGCAGTAGTAGTATTAGTATTAGTCGTAGAAACGTTAGTTGTAACACCAGAAAAAGTCATTAAATATTGAAGGAGATGAGACAGTTTTAAAACGTTTGGAGCGAGCGAACGTCTGGATGGAGAAGAAAACGAACAGCAGGTGGACTTGCGAAAAATCTTCATTTTTCTTTTTTTTTTCGCAAAAAAATAAAAACAAATGACTTACAAATTAAGCGGAAAAGTTGGCAAGAAAGAACACATTAAGACCTCTTCACACAAGACGTGCTGCTTATATTTCACAACAAATAATCATTTTAAAATATTTGTGAATCGATATGAATATGCATGCATTTATGTCTGATTCTACATAAGTACGACCAGTTAAATAGTTATAACGGCAAAAGTAGAAGTATGAATAACCCTCCAATCACTGTACTATCATCTCATTATATATATATATATAGTAATAACAATACCAATAGTAACAGAACTCTGCCGAAACTAGTATTAAGATAAAATTGCGGGGAGGAAAAACTAGCTATTGTATCATTTGAACCCGCACAGAATTTACTAAATTCTAAAACCGAAATCCTACATAAATGCAAGCTTATAAAAAATTGCCTAATGAATTATCCTTTCGCTTAATTGTTCTCTTTTTCTTTTCTTTTTTTTGTAATAAACATTTAGTCTCCCCACTTTCTCGTGTTTTGTTGTCTTGTTTGTTTTAATTTGAGTACCTATATATTTGCTGCTTTAAATCTTTGTTGTCAACGAATGTCCCTGACGAGCCGTTGGGCAAAACCGTGGTAGGTTGTTGGCTCTTGCTTAGATTTTCTGTATATATATATATATATATATATATATATATATATATATATATATATAAACTTGTCGTTATACTCGTTTAGAAAAACCCTCCGAGAACATACGCAGAAGGAAAAAATGGAAAAATGGTGATAAAAAAGAAAGAGCTAAGCACTTGAACACCAGTCAAATTACGCAGTCCAAAGAAAAAAGCCCCAGCCGAGTAACCTAAAACAAAAGGCGCTCAATACGCAAGTAGAGCAAAGAAAGTAAATAACTAACCTAGAGAGCCAACGACCCTATCAATGTTTCACCAAACTGGATCTTCAGGAAAAGTTGGCCAACTTTCCCTTAAGATCCAATTTGGTGAAACTTTGGTAGGTTCGTTGGCTCTCTAGATTAGTTATTTACTATATATATATATATATATATATATATATATATATATATATATATATATACAGGATTAATGTGGAAATGTTCTTCACTGAACTGAGCAGAATCATGCCGACTTCAAAGTTTTGTGAAGGCACCATTATAATGATCTTACATCTCAGGGCTTTTCTTTTTACAATCTGCTAATTCAAGAATCAAAAACGTTCCTGAGGAATTAGAACATCATAATGGTGCCTTCACAAAATTTCGCAGTCTAGATGACGCTACTCGGTTAAATGACAAACTTCTCCCTCACAATCATATCAACGATCTATACCAAGAACTTAACGGTAAAAGAACTGCTTGCCAAAATATCATTTTATCATTAATCCACTGTAAACTCAGCACTATCTATCTATCTATCTATCTATCTATCTATCTATCTATCTATCTATCTATCTATATATTATATATATATAATTCTAAACATATACTGTCAAATATAAAAGACAATGAATGTCTATTATGTTTAATCATGAGCCGTTCAAAACATCGTATTTTGGCTTTAATTTCATGTGAAAATAAAGTCAAAAATTCTCCAAAATTTCGATAATTTTTTATTAAGTTGGATTTAAGCTTTTGGCTCACATGAGCAATCGTCAGAGAGGTTACAAGGACGTTAATATAAAAACATCCACCATCAAAGAAGATTTTATTTTGTGTTGACATAAAACTTTGCTAAGTAACGATAACAGTTACCAAAATAGCAAACGCAGTTCGTAAATTTGTAATGAAGTTCTAGGACGTCACACTGCGTGAGAGCTCGAAATGTTAACAGAACCATATATTTAAATACAATGTAGTGTGTTATGAACAGATTTAAAAGTGATTTTATTAAGTGAGGTTTGTTTGGATTTAATGTAAATGTGAGCCGAAAGCTTAGAACCAACTTAATAAAAAATTAGATAAATGTTGGAGAATTTTTGTCTTTATTTTCACCTGAAATTCATGTGCTTAGATCTACCGTAATCTTTCCATTGGCTAGTGTGGACATTTGTCGTACTTTGTCCTTCGCAAATAGAGATTCTATGACAGCTTTTTGCTTTCAGAAATAGAAAATAGTTCAAGATATAATTATGTCAAGAATAATAGTAGATGAAATACTTTAAGATTTTAAAATCTCTAGGAATTGGGTTAATTGCATTATGGAAATTGCATTCAAAATTTATTTAGTACAGGTAGTAATACACATAAGCACTCATATTCTCTCTCTATTTCTCTCTCTCGCTCTCTCTCTCTCTCCCTCACACACACACACACACACACACACACACACACGTATCGCCTCATTTTATAAAAATATAAATTTCTAAATAAAATGTTTGGAATGTAGCTTTTTGTTTCCATAACCTTTTAGATTGTAGTATTGGTAACCTTAAGTGGGAGGAGTCTAAAATCTATCCATAAAAAAAAAAATTATTTTTAAAGATTTTTAAGTGGTCTTAAATTTTTGATCAGGAGTGTATATACTCTTCTCGTAACTATGTCATGAGGGCAGACTGCCCTTTCTAGCTCTGGTTAGCAACCAAACTAGGAGAAAACGCTGAAATGTTGAAATACAAATCCGTTATATAGCCCTGGCGAGGTGCATATTATGAGGCAATGGAATATATATATATATATATATATATATATGTGTGTGTGTGTGTGTGTGTGTGTGTGTGTGTGTGTGTGTGTGCGTGTGTGTATGTGTGAGGGAAATGTTTCGCTGAGGGTACCCAATATACACACAAATTTTTGCTTCTGAAACGAAATGAATTAACTTTCGAGAAAGTTTTCAAAGTAAGTTTCCTTCTTTCCCCGAAGGATGATTTCTAAACTAATGTGAAATGTCCTTCAAGTCATAGAAGACACTACCTTACTTAAATAATTAATTAAAATGCAGACAATGTGTAAAAAATTGCCAAAACCTATTGACAGTTTGAGAGAGCTTGTGTACGTAATTGAAAGGAAAAAAGAAGGACTATGCTTCGGGCTAGGTTAGGGCTATCATCATCATCATCAGCATCAGCATCGACAACAGCAACAACAAAACACAGAAACATGAGACGCGAGACGACTTTGCATTCCGGCTTGGCCTTTTTTAAACTCCTCAGCTCTCATATCTACTGGTGAAATGTCAAACCATTTTTCCGTTTCCTCTATCCAACGCTAGACGTATTGGCAGAAGATGTGTCATTGTTTACAAACACACATAGATAGATAAAATAAGATTAGATAGATAGATAGATAGATAGATAGATAGATAGATAGATATTATAGATAGATAGATAGATAGATAGATAGATAGATAGATAGATAGATAGATTATATAGATAGATAGATAGATAGATAGATTATTATAGATAGATAGATAGATAGATTATATAGATAGATAGATAGATTATATAGATAGATAGATAGATAGATTATATAGATAGATAGATAGATTATATAGAAAGATAGAAAGAGAGATTATATAGAAAGATAGATAGAAAGAGATATTAGATAGATAGATAGGTAGATAGATAGAAAGAAAGAGAGATTAGATAGATAGATAGATAGATAGAAAGAGAGATTAGATAGATAGATAGATAGATAGATAGAAATAGAAAGAAAGAAAGAGAGATTAGATAGATAGATAGATAGATAGATAGATAGATAGATAGATAGATAGATATGCACTTTATATTATAAGTTAACGAATGTTCTTTTGTTTGAGATTCTTTTTAATTTAATTCACATCATTTCTTATGAATTTATTGTACAGTTAATATATAAACTGAACACAAATAACAAAGAAAATGTTGCCCAAAGATCTTTGATTTCATAAATAAAAATTCCCCACCAAATACAAGTGATATGTGATTCGAGGGGTGTCAACAGTTATACGGACAGAGAATTTATCAAGATTCAGAAAAATAGTTTCAAGAAATACCTCATCAGTATATGAAAATTATTTAAATATGTTGAACAGAAATCTATGTATTATTGGATGAACAAAAATACCAGGTAATTATGTTTCCTACAAACGAAAATTGAGATAAAAATTCAACTGTATTTTTATCAAATGTGAGTTCGAAGAGCAACTATAGACTTGTTATATAACGTGTAGAACTAAAGAAACACGTGCTAAGTTGAATATAATAACCATTTATTGAAATACGCATTGAAATTACTGCCTTCGGATAAAAATATACATTGAATTGTAAATACGTTACATTTATACTTAAAATATTAATTTTTGCAATCAGACGACAGTCATTGTATTATTCATCTAAACATTAGCTACATCTTTTATATATAAATTTACTAGCAGTATAGCCCGGCGTTGCTCGGGTGTAAAAATAAAACTAATCCATGGTCCTGGAGCTCAGACTCTTTGGACGTTGGCACGAAAGACTAAAAAGCAATAGTTGTTTCCAGTTAAAGCGAAACCGTAGACTGAAAGAAAAATGAATGGATGTAAGTCAAATTTTGATTTCCTGGTATCGATATCAAATAGGCTTTTTTCGTTGTAAACTGAATTTTGAAGGCTGAATAAGTCCTCTGAGTAAATGGTATCATGGCTGAGACTAAGAACTACAATTATACCTACTTAGTGCCAAACCCGAAGCAAAAACTAAAATAAAAAGGCTGAAAAAAAATACAGACATACAGGCAGATAAGCAGACACACAGTCAAACATCTTGCCTTTTATATATATTATCGATTTTCTGCACCGTTGTAAGAACTGCAACCTTGAAACTTCTGATTATTGTTTCTTATATCTTGGTCTATGAGTGTATCAAATGTAATTAAAATCGGACCACTCATTCTATAACCCGATTTTTTCGATTTTCGATATTTATCGGGTGTACCTCGACACAAAACCTAGCTAAGAACACTGGCAGGGGCTTATAGTATAACTGTGTAAATTTTCAAGAAAATTGGTTCAGCCGTTTCGGAGTCTATAGGTAACGGACGGACACACACGAACAGACAAAGTGCCCTTTATAAATTCAGATTAGACATTAATTTTTGTAATCAGACGACAGTCATTGTATTATTCATCTAAACATTAGCCACATCTTGGATATATAAATTTATATCTATGATCTTTGACATCTATTTTCACTCTTTAACACCTTGTCTTTCATTCAGCATTACTATTTTAACAAAAACGTCATTCTTTGGATGTTTCTCATGCCTTGTAAGATATTTTAGTGTCTAAACATATTTCGGTCCTTACGTATTATCGGGAGGAAAAATCAGGCTTTCATCACCTCAACGTCAACCACAAGTACAACTTTGTGGATTCGAACACCGGGGCTCATACGCAGACAGTGGAACGCCTATGGGGATCGACAAAGTGGCGAAACAAGAAGCACTGTGGCACTGCACGTCACCATTTGGAGTCGTATTTGGCCGAATTCATGTGGTGGAAGCATGTTGCCTGTACTGATGTCTTTGAGTCACTTTTGGAAGCAATTGCGACGTTCTGGCCTCCGGAATTACAAATGTAATGTTATTTTATTGTTTTAACCGTTTCAATAAATAATTTACTTTAATTTTTGAGTCGTTTTTTTAAAGGTCCTCCCGATAATACGTAAGCACCCATATTTCATTATATATAACGGAATTGGAATATTTTGTTGCTTTTGCTTGATTTTTCTTGTAGCCTTACAAATTTTCTTTTTTTGAAGATTTAGTGTTTGGCGTAAGTGCCTATACTCTTGATTTTTCCGATTATTTGAGCTCAATGTATTTATTATAATCATTTCACCCAAAGCAATATTGTGAGTGCTACGTGGGGGGGTGGGGTGTCATAAAAGGTGAATGATGAGAAAAAGGAACAAGTTACATGGGGAGTCAGGGAACGGATAAGGGAAAGATGAGAACATTAATGTAAAGGGAGTTGTATGAGATTCGAGTAGAAACGGAGAAGAACATGATACAAGCGTTGTCAGGAAAGAGATGCGAGTCAAAGTAATAAGAGATGGCAACTGACATTGCATTTACATTCTTTAAAATTCAGGGAAGCAAGTATGTATGTATGTATGTATGCCGCATTCACCCTAGTCGGGTTGAGCGGGCTTCTTCCCTGACGGAGCAAGTCTCATTGGGATTTGTTTAAGGGCAGGGTCCCAAGTCCTACCCCGTTATTTAACCCATAACTGGAGGGAACGGACGGATTAATACCTTTCCCAAGGGTACTAGTGCGCAAGTGAGTGCAGTGTGCTCGACTGAAATTGGAACTCGGCTCACCGATTTCCCCCTCCAAGCCGACATCCACCGCACCACAACGCACATCCGTGAACGCTAACAGCACCTGGTATTCCCAAGTGGTCACCCACGTAAGTACTGACCAGGCTCAACGTTGCTTAACTTCGGTGATCGAGCGGGAACCGGTGTATTCAACGTGACATGACCGTTAAGCAAGTATACAAAAGGGAATTCCACAGGCGGCAAGTGCGAGAAAAGAAGCTGGTGGGGCTGAAAGTTCGATTACATATTTTCACTGTAAAATGGTGGGACCTAATCGCTAGCCAAGTAGCTCGAGTAAATTCATGCAGCGATGAACCAGGGAGCTAAGTTCATCGGAGCAGAAATTGTAAAGGTATTTGTAAAAAAGAGACAGGGAGAAGCGACATTACGTCGGTGAGAAAGTGAGTAGAGTTGAGCTACGAGATCAGGAGCAATTTCATTACAGATTCTCCGTTGGAATTGGTCAATAACCCCAAGAGGAATAGCAGGGGCACCGGCCTAGATGTGACAGCAGTATTCAATGTACGGACGGATGGTAGATTTATACATGTGCAAGATGGATACAGCCGAGAAAAAACATCCTGGCTCTACACAGTGAACTGATCTTTCTAACAGCAGATTTAATTATGAATTCACTGTAGTTATTCCACTTGAGGTCGGCTGATAAATCTAGGCGAAGGAGGCGCAATGCTTTCAGAGAGACTAGCCTGATCCATGCTGATGGGAGGTAGGCGCGTCCAATAGCTGATGGTCTACTGGAACTTGTAAAAACACGATAGATTATCACTAAATTACACTGCATGCCAACGTTTTTGACCAAGATATACCTAGTGTTGGAAGTGCGTTGTGGGACAATGGATATCGGCTCGGAACGAGAAATCGGGAGACGAGCTCGAAGTCCAGTCGAATTCCTTGCATTCACTTACCCAAACAAAATCTTTGAGAAAGGTATTAATCCATCTCTTCCTTCCAGTTATGGGTTAAATAATAGGACAGATTTGGTTATATAACCTTGGTTGGCAACTAGTTTACCGTAGAAAGCAATGGCAAACTCCTGAGGGATAATCTTCTGCCCAGTCAGTCATGTCTCTTTCGAGACGTATGGTACGTATGGTACTTAACTGACTGATACCTAGTGTTGTTGCGTTTGAAATAGACGTGATGATCAAAGGTATCACTTTGAACCGCCTTCGTTAAGGTTTAAGTGTGTATCGCAAACGCGTAGAAGGTAAAATAAAAGGCGAAGAAGACTCCTTTTAAATTTCTTTCCAGGGGTTTAAAGACTAGAACGTTCGACTTACAGCCAAATAATTTCCTAGCCTTTTGTTGGCGGTATTTCTTTACATTATATATTGCCTGTCTGGAATTTGTAAAAATTTTCACTAGCGTAAAACCAATATATCTTCATGAAAATATAATTAACTTATATAGTTTGTTCTTTTTTCACTTTAGGAGTCCTTTGTTCTTGAAAACATTTTCTTCACAAGAAAAAATTACTTTAAAGGTGGGAATGCTTGAATTGACACTGAAGTATATCAGTCAGTTAAGTTCCTTACGTGATACACGCTTGGGCGATCATGTCTCGAAAGAGACACGACTGACTGGGCAGAAGATTATCCCGCAGTATGTTGCCATTGCTTTCTGCGGTAGGCTGGTTGCCAGCCAAGGATATAGAACCCAATCTGTCCTGTTATTTAACCCATAACTGGAAGGAAGAGATGGATTAATACCTTTCCCAAGGGTATTTGCGCGTAAGTGAATACAATGGATTAACAACCTGTCAAACATCGAATGTTTCTCGCTAACCTCAATTCAGCTTTGGTGATAAGCCTTAATCTATGTTCAGATTGGGAGTAATTCTGTAAGCCGCTTAAAACCTTTCTATACTCTTTTCATCAGTGTCCATGCTCTGATTCACATCTTTTAAAAGTCTCTATGAATCTTTCTGCTTGTCCAGAACAAGTGAGGCGCCAGATAACAAATATATCTCGATAATTCCAAAGGCTTTTGTTAATGTCTGTTATAGAAGATTAATGGGTAAGCTCTCTAGGTACAGACTCCATAAAATAATATTTTAAATTATCAAGTCATTCCTAACGGGTAGGTCCCTGAAGGTAAATGTTATCATTCAGTTCTGCTAGACGAAGCGCTGAATGCAAGATTCCCCCAGGGTTGTGTGATCGGTTCAAACCTATTTCTACTTTCTGATATGAATAATAGTATACTCCGATCATTTTAAATATTTATGATGATGATATACCAGTATATGAGTTTGAGCTGCAGATTTGTTTAACAGCATATCAACTTCTGTGGGTTATTTAATGCCAAAAAGGTAGAGTTTAAAGGTATTTTTTTATGTGCTTTGTGGCACAGTGGATATCGACTCGGAACGAGAGATCGGGGTGGAAAGATCAAATTCCAGTTGAATTCCTTGAATTCATTTACGCATATATACCCTTGGGAAAGGTATTAATTCGTCTCTTCCCTTTGCAGAAAGAAATGGCAACCTACTGAGAGATAATCTTCTGCCCAGTCAGTCATGTCTCTTTCAAGACATGATCGCCCAAAGCGTGTATCACGTACGGCACTTAACTGACTGACTGACTGATATAGTGAGAAGGTTGACTTAGTCAGATTTTAATCAATTTTTTAATTCTTATTCTTTTTTATTTAAAAATAATGAAAATATCTTATAGTTTTGTATTCAAAAATGTTTTGCTGAGAATAATTTTTTTCTTCAAAAATGTATTATGGCAATAATTTTTTTCTTTAAAAATGTATTGCTGGTAATATTTATCTTAAAAAAATGTATATTTTTCTATAAAAGTATATTTTATGTATATATTTCTATAAAAGTGGATTTTTATACATTCATAGCTTCTTGACCCCAGTTTGGGAGTTAACTATTTTTCCATAGCTGGGACCCTAACAAGTGCTACCACTCCGGTTCAGGGTGGACTTGGGAACAACAGCAATTAAGATGGGATCACATGCTTCTCAAAACCTCCCAATCAGAGGCCTTGCTGCCGGATACAGTTTGCCGTCATTCGTAGGGTCTACACCGGTATATGAGTGCACTTCCAAAATTCGAGATGTTAAATGCTTGACAGCTGAATTGACTCTACCCTAAGGTTAACAGCTCAGTTTGGCATCGAAGACTGGCTATTTTAACTTCTAATATTTACAACGTTAGATCAGGGCCTTCCAATATGTTATCCGCTACTTTACCCTGTCTCCTTTTCCCTCTATCTAGTCTGTAAGTATCAGTTTCTCCAAGCCCTTCTTTCTCATTGCATGTACCAGGAACTTTAGCTGTCTCTTCCTGATGCTCAGTATTAATTTCCTTTTTGTTTCCATCCTTTCCAAAACCTCATAATTGCTCACATGCTCGATCTATAATATTCGCAGCATCCTTCTGTAGAACGAAATTCCAGATGCTTCAAGTTTTTCCTTCATCTTTGATGATATTGTCCAGCATTCACTGCCATATTAAAGGACGGACAGCACGTAGCGATCCAGTATTCTCTTCTTTGTTTCTAGTGAAATTGTCCTTTGTCTTATTACTTTACTCAACTTCACGAATGCTTCCTTCACGATGTCATTCGCCTTCGGATCTATGTGTCGCACTTTCCGTCTTCTGTTAGAACACTTCCCAGGTTTTTACATTTTTGTACCTGCTTGACTTTAGTATCCCTATCCTGTATTTGGGATTTTGGGCTGCTTATTTTACTGATGACAATGCATTCGGTTTTCTTGCAGGTTATTTCTTGTCACTCACTTCAGCTACCTTCTGTAGGATGTGTTGTAGTTTCCTTTCCGTGTCTTCTATCAGCACTGTATCATCTGCGTATCTTATGTTGTTAATTAGTCAATAGTTATCGCAAGGTTGAACGAAACTAAAAGCTTCAGTGCACGTTTTGGAGTAATAGTTTGCTTCTTTTTCTTTTTTTTTTAATCATTTCACCCCGAGCAAGGCGGAAACGCCACTGGTGTGCAGGGGGTTGCATAAATGTAAAAAGATTAATTAGAAAAGAGTGAGGAGTACAAACTAGTTAGAAAGGAAGAATAGAAAGCTGAGAAAGCAGGTGCAATGACAGATACATGGGCGGAGAGAAAGGGAAGGTTATACAGGGGTGGGGAGAGAGCTAGAGTTCAGTGGTTAGTAGATGAGTATTGACTTTGCATTTAAATTTCTGGAGGTTGTAGCCGTCAGGAAATCAAGAATACGGGAGCGAGTTCCACAGGCGGGAAGTGCGAGAGAGGAAGCTGCAGGAGTAGAATTGTCGTCTGCATGTGGCTAACCTGACTGTGAATGGGTGGGACCCAGTTGCCAGTCTGGTTGCACGAGTAAACACCTCTTGAGGAGGCATCAGTGACTTAAGCTCATCCGAGCAGGAGCCATGAAAGTATTTATAGAAGAGACAAAGGGAGGCCACATTTCGACGATGGGGAAGTGGCTGCAGTCGAGTCGCCAGATCAGTACCTATCACATTACAGACTCTCCTTTGGAGCTTGTCAAGAACACTGAGGAGAACGGCAGGGGCACCTGACCATAAATGGCAGCAGTACTCCATGCACGGACGGATGTTTTTTTTTTAAATCCTTCTTTACGCTTTGAATGGAGAATTCGTGTCTACTTGAGATCTTATTGGATATGCGTAGTGGTGCAGTAGATATCGCCTCGGAACGACAAATCGAGGAACCGATTTCGAATTCCAGTTGAATTCCTTGCATTCACTTACGCCCAAATACCCTTGGGATAGGTATTAATCTGTCTCTTCCCTCTATTTATGGGCCAAATGAAAGGACAGATTGGGTTTTATAGCCTTGGCTGTCAACCAGTTTACCGCAGAAAGCAATGGCAAACTATGCGGGATAATCTTCTGCCCAGTCAATCATATCTCTTTCCAGACATGATGACCCAAACCGTGTAACCCGTATGGCACTTAACTGACTGATGAGCTCTTTAATGATTGCACTGCACAACTTTCTGATATCATGTTTCCTTTAATGATTTTATTAAATAATATTTTTATTTTTCATTTTACGATGAAAACAGGCACCTGTAATCGGATACTTGACATTTAATTAGCTTTGGTTTTCCAGCAATACATATTTTTTTCATTATCTTTGAATCAAGCAGGTGTGCGAAATTGCTTTTTTTTTTAAATTTTTTTTTTTCATCTTCTAAACATTTTTATGAGATTTTAGTTTTGCGTAATACAGTGTTTCCTAAACTATGGGTCGCGAACCACTGGTGGACCGTTAGTGGGTCGTAATCATTCGAAAGAAAATCAATTTTCACTTATTGATATAATATATTTATTTTTCTATATTTCTTAGATGAGTGAGTATTTATACTATTTACATTATTCGGACTATTGTCCTCATCTTAGCTGGTATATTTACGACGTTTCAGCCGTTACGCTCTGGCCTTCTTCAGATTCTAGGAATATCGAACCGAAACCTATATTACAATTACTGCGGCATAACATTCCCATGCCATATGCGATGCTACTTCTGGTAGCCATCAAACTTTCTCCCCCTTAACTTTTAAAAATTATTTGTTCATCACTGATGTATCCTAGTATTGAACACACAACTCTTTGATTCCAGTCTCATGAACTAATCAATGTCTATATCAACTGAGTCATGTGTCCTGGAGGCAGTAAATATGGTGGTAAAGATGAGGACAATAGTCTGAATAATGTAAATAATGTGAATATTTTATATTCTTTCATATGTTTTTACACAGTAAATATGAGTGGGTCGCTATAAGCTGTGGTCATAAATAGTGGGTCGCGATTCTAAAAATGTTTGGGAAATTCTGGGCATAATTATAATATGGATGAAGTGACAAAAAGCCTCTTTACTTTCTGCATTCACTTTCGTAAAAACGCACCATTGAAACAGAATCACTGCTCTGTGGAAAATATTCAGACGACTTCCATTCCTTCTTCAGTGTCATCAGTCCAGACCTTTACAACCGAGACTCATCCTGGTACGCCTACACATTTGAATCGCTCTAATTCCCTCCGTGTTCTATTGATAAACAAGATATTTCACTCAGATAGCTTCTTCCCAAGAACTGTTGCCTCGTGGAATAGATTCTCTTGTAGGGGATTTCTTGAACACTACAATGTTAATGTCTGGTGCCAGTCTGTATTTTTGGTATCCTCACGATAGTCATTTTTTAGGTCATTCTCTTACGTTCTTGTATCAAACCCCATTCAATAATCGTCTATTCTTGGGCCCCATTCAATAATCGTCTATTCCTGGGCCCCATTCAGTAATCGTCTATTCTTGGGCCCCATTCAATAATCGTCTATTCTTGGGCCTTTTAGTGTGAATTTCTTATTATTATTACTATTATTATTGCTGTGCCCTTCACGACGTAGACGATCAGGGTCTTCCAAATCTACTTTAAATCCAACTTATTATCTTATAACCTATTAAATGTTGACAATTTAAATGAGATGGATAATATTTTTTATATCCGGAATCATGACTGAAATCCTCACAGAATGAAATAGATGTTAGAATTGCAATGACGCTAAAATTAAACAAACGTATACGATCTGGATAGCAAGACCTGTTAATTTGTCATTGTTTCTGACACCAAATTATATTTCTTAGGCTCACCAAAATATAATTTATTACCTTAATGTAAACTGATTTTAGTGGGCCACAAGCCGAATTCCTTTTGTCATTGTTTTATATTTACGGCTTGAACATTGTTTCATTACATGCATTATTCGCTTCTAACCGAAATAATATTCATTTAATGTAAATTAAATTCTGTGGGTCACAAGCCGCATTTCTCTTGCCACTGCTTTCTATTTCATAACCTTGACAACCGGCATGTCTGGCAGAATACATTTTTCCGGCCATTGCATTGAATACTACTGTCATATCTGGTCGAGTACCCTTGCTATCCACCTAGGGGTTCTTGACAAAATCCAACGAAGAATCTGTAATATGATCGATCCCAAAATGACAGTCAAGTTAGTCACTTTCTCACCGGTGCAATGTGGCTTCTTTGGGCCTCTTCTACAAGCACTTATGCTCCAATGAACTTAACTCTATGGTTACCCCTATACATGAATTTGCTCGAGCCTCAAGATTAGCAACTAGGTCCCACCGTTTTACTGTGAAACCAATAAAATATAAGCAAAAATTCTACTTCATCAGCTTCTTTTCTCGCACTTCCCGCCTGTGGAATTCCCTTCAGTTTACTTGCTTCCACGACTGCTACAATTACCTGAAGTTTAAGTTTAAGGTCCATAGTCATCTCCTATCTTGCTAACTTGCATCCTCTCTCTTATGCTCCTTTCTCCCTCCACTCCCCTCTCAGTATCCTAACCCTTCTCTTACCCACTTCCTGACATGCCCTGTAACCTGTCACGGTTTCTCATAATTATCTCTTATGTAATCCCCTGCACACCAGTGGCAATAAACTGCCTTGATTGGAGAGATATGATTAGAAAAAAAAATCCCGTTTCGATTGAAATAACATTTTTGCTTATCAACGCTTTTTTTTTCAACTTTTGAGAGAAATAATATTTATTTAATGTCAGTTATATTCTGTGGGTCAATAATTTATAACATAATTTCCTTCCGGCTTCATGTTTTCCATCTATCTATGATCTACAAAAATTTAAATGCAATGTTACCAGCTACCTACTGTTCTCATGATCATTATTTTCTCTTTCTGCTTTTGGTGAATCATTTTGTCTCTAAATGTTCCCCACCTCTTATGCGTTAGTGACTTTATTGTCTTGACACCGATTAGAAAAACAAATTTATGTGCATCACCATTTAATCTTTAAATATATTGAATCACATTTCTGTTTCCGATTCTGTGCCCAATCGCAATAAGTACGATCCAGTTTTGAAAACAAAATCACAGTCTATAGATAATGGATTGTTTCAACAAAATGGATCAAAAAGTAGAAAAAGAATTGCACCTTCGGACTACCATCTATTTTGTTCATAACAAAATCTTCTTAATGATAGCAACTTTTGATAGCAACTTAATGATAGCAACTTAATGATAGCAACTTTTTCGGAAGTCTATATCTTTTACATATCAAGGAACCGAGATAAATTCTCTTGGTAAGGATGTGAACATTCAGATCGCTAAAGCCTGGGATTCCTTGAATAAAATAGATGCAATCAGGAAATATTATCTACCAGACAACCTCAAGCAAAGCCACTTTAGAGGCGCTGCTAATATATGGGGCCACTGCCTGGACATTACCCAAAATCATATAGTCTATGCTTGATGCAACCTACACTCGAATACTGAGAGTTATACTTAACATCTTCTATGTACGTTCTCCTTTTAGGACATAGCCGATCATGGCTTGCCGCGTCTTCCTTTCTTGATGGCTCTTCAGTTTCTAAAAGAAATAAATTAATGTTTAATTTAAAATGTAACTGAGTTTTTTAATATAAAATATTGCATAGCGTTCTATTTCTACCTCACACTTGTTGATCTGTTTCTTTCTTTTTCATTTTTTAGTCTTTCCATAGTTTTTAAAATAAACCGGGAAAGTTATCCAAAAAATGTCAGTAAATGTTTGTCTTTGTAAAATCACGAAAATCCAAAGAACATTTCAAGTTTTTTTCTGTCTACTGGTAACGAAATGCTTATCTTTAGTTTTGCAGACGTTCTTGTTTTTGCTTGTTTTAAAAAGGTTGTTTCATCCATGTTGAATCTTTTGTCTTAATATTTCTCTTTCAATTTTTTTTTCTTTTCTCAATAGTTTCTAAAAAAAGACTTAACATCTACTGAACTTAAATCACTGCTTAGTGGAACCATCCAACTAAATCACAGCTCTGTGGAACCATTCAAACTTACGCGAAATCAGAATGCACATTGAAGGACAATGCTGACGGATAAAAGAAAAACTCGCGAATTATGGACACCTCAATGCGGGTTGGTCTCCCAGGACCATCTTTATTGACCAGCTATGTAATGACAGAGAATGCCTCCTTAATGACGTTTCTATCTTGAATGAAGAACCAGGATGACTGGCGTGGTCAACTCACGAATATTTGAGCTAACTCTACCAAATAAAATAAAACACTCTCACTAGTTCATCACCCAGAAAGATAGCAAGATAGTATCAGAAATTTGCCTAAAATATAACGAAATATAATAGAATAAAAAGACACATATCTGTCTGCATTACTTTATGTACAATGGCCGAAATATTTGGTTTGACATTTTACTTTAAAATGCTACAAGCCATTGTTCTGAGCCAAAATAAAGGCCGTCGTATTTGTCTTCGCAAAATCATCTACTATTCTACTGCATCTTTTCTAATTTGAGCTCATGATTTATTCTAAGATGATTCAACAATCATCTGTCTTAAAGGTATTCAGATTTCATCCACATTATGATTCTCTCAAAGTAATTATTGGTTTAAATTTTTTCACAAACTGTGCATATTGATCTTTGTGGGTTCTGGCTTTCTTCGAACATTGGAAGGATATTTTTTAACACGTTCTTTGCATAATTATGACTTCTTAAAATGGTTGGATCCTGGGCATGACAGTAAACTGCATCCGGCAGCAAGGCCTCTAATTGAGACCTCGTGAGGAGCATGGCACTACTTCGTAATTGCTGTTGTTCTCAGGTCCACCCTGATCCGGAGTGGTAGCACCTCTTAAGGTTCCAGCTATGGGTAACTAGTTATTCCCCGCCCCAAACTGTGGTCAGAACACTATGAAAGTATAAAAATACACTTTTATGGAAATATATATACATAAAAAATATACTTTTTATAGATAAATATACATTTTTGAAGGAAAAATATTATTCTCAGCAAAACTTTTTTGAATACAAAACTAGAAGACATTTTCAATTTTCTTAAAATAAAAAGAATAAACCCCCCCCAAAAAAAAAAATTCGTTAAAATCTTACTAAATCAACCTTCTCACTACAACTGAACATTTAAAAAATACCTTAAAACTCCACCTCACAGAGTTTGATATGCCATTAAACAAAACTCAAACAAACAAAACAACCTCGAAATGGATAGAGACATTTAATTACAACTTTTTCCAAAGCTTGCTCACAATATCTTTCAGAAAATTAATAGTTTTATATGTTCTTAACCAAGTGATGATCTTTTACAATGGCTTAAATATTTTAAAAAAAGTGTATTTTTTGTTAAGTGCTATTTTCCCTCCAGTTGCTCAGAAATGCAGCAGAAGAGAATCTATTTCATTATTTTTGGAGAAGCGAATGATAAACACAGCATCATACGAGAAGATTAGACGGTTCGCATATGTATTCATGCAGTGGCAGCGAGACGAAATCCAGGCTTTTGACAGTAAAAGCAGCTTTTTGCGCATTTTTAAAAGATTATTTGAGATTTGCACCAATTGACAAAAGAATGAAACTATCCGATAGAATTTGAGAAATGGTTGTGATTAAGAAAAATGAGTTCCAAAGGCCAGCAATTAAGTTTGTTTTCTGTGTAAGGTTTCTAAGAACAAAACGAAATCTTAACGTTTTCTAAATTTTCAATATCTTCAGAATTATCAATATGGCGTAAAATCTGTTTGACATGAGATAATATTCTGATATTTTCAGGATTAACTCTTCTAATGAATGTTAAAAAATAGTAATTTGGATGAAATCGTGGGACCTTCAGGACAGAATCTCCCTAGAATTAAACTTATCAAAGTTTGCTTTGAAATACACGTTTTGCGCTTCATTTAATTGATTTTCCTTATTGGATGTTCACTAAGTAACTATTTTTTGTAATAAAATTAAGAAAATAAATCGCCAAAGAACCACTCGGAGTAGATCGTTACAAAATGGGGGGGGGGATGTCATATAACTGCAAAACAAAGAAGAACGAAATGAATATGAAGACGATAAGGAGAACAGAAAACTATTTCCTTGGAAATGTTATGTTTGTTATATTAAGAGACATACCGATAGGGGATGTTTTTCTGAAGAGAAGCAGACTGGAAACGTCTAGCTGTAAAGGTCTGAACTCTTGGAACTAACTTATGGAGCTCATCTGAACATCTGTCAGGGACATATTAGATAATTATATTCTAGCAACGTTTCGTCCTTGGGAAACGGGGCTGAAGGTAGGTTAAATAAGCTATTTCTTAAAAGCGTCTGAGTTCTGCCAAGGCCGAAACTGAGTATTAAACACCTCATTCCAAACAGGAAAGTAACACTCCAGTTTTGGTCTAATTGGATTCTTGTAAAGATAAAAAAAGCATGAGTCTGTAATTTCTGAAGCAGTACAAAGAGATGATCAATTTTTTCTTGCATCTGGATTGTGTGTTCAGCTCAAGATCTTAGTTGCCTTTGAATCCCAATAGACATTCAAAATATAAAACCTATTGCATGTGCAAATGTTTATTGCGGTAAAAAAAAGCCTGGTTTGGGTTTATAGATATTAAAAGTTACGAGTTAGGTAATTTTCGAAGTGGTACAAAGAGCTGCTTAATTTTTTCTTGCACCTGGATCGTGTATACAACTCAAAATCTGAGTTGCATTAGAAACTATTAAAAATATATTTGTTTATTGTGGCAGGGAAAAAGCCAAAATAATTCTGACTTTGTATATGTCCATATTTCTGAGATGATGTAGTATTTACTGTATTTACATTATTCGGACTATTGTCCTCATCTTTGTTGCTATTTGTACGACGTTTCTGCCGTTGTACGCTCCGGCCTTCTTCAATTGCTAGAAATTTCGATCCGAACCCTTTATTACAATCACTATGGTATATAATTCTCGTTTCTTCCAATCGAAGCTTTACGCCAGGAATGAGGATGATATATCCTAGTGATTGTAATAAAGGGTTCGTTTCCAAATTCCTAGCAACTGAAGGAGGCCGAAGCGTACAACGGCAGAAACGTCGTACAAATGGCAACAAAGATGAAGAAAATAGTCCGAATAATGTAAATACTACAATTCTGACTTGTTTAAAATTAAAAATTACGAGTTTGTTCACATGCTCATGTTGTTCCATCTGCTGTTATATATTATATTTGTTATTATTATTAATTTATTGATGATGTTGTTTCAAGTGGTGGAGTTCTTATATTTGAAACTAGCCTCTCAGTGTCAGTAGATTCGACCCAAACCATAGAACTATACTTGGCACTGAAAATAAAGAGATGTGCCCACTGAAGAGCTATGTTTTGCGTTATATCAAGAATCAAGTGAGCAAGCGATAATTTCAATTAAAGCATGCTATGCACAGGTGACACGACGCCAGCCGAAACAAACAGTTTCATAACTGTACTAAACGATGACACCTGCTATAAAACTAAGAAAAAAAAAATATAGCACGTGATTTTATTTTCGCAAAAGTTACCAACCCAACCTAAATCAAGTGCGAAATTGATTCCAGAATCTTACACTCTCGCTTCTCTTAAAAATGTAATAAATGTGTCAGAGAAATGGAAATCGATTTTTTTGTATGTCATTTTTATTTACGTGTTTATTTATTGTTTGTGTAATACCTTTTTCTCTTAAGGGGGTGTTGTTGTTTTTTGTAACGTTCGTCAGTCAGTTGTCACGTGTATATTCTGCTTACATTTTTTTTTAATATTCTGTTTCAGTTAACTGTTAAGCTTGTTGAAATTAACTGGGTAATTCAATTTTACGCCACGCTGCTTATATAAACGCGAAGCGCCTAATATTCTCTTTCGATTATTATGAATCTCACTAATGTGAGGATCACTTTATTTATAATTTTAAACACATTTTATTTTTTAATGGATGATAATTTATTTCGTATAAGAATTTGCTCCTTCTTCTTTGTCTTCTTTGTATAAATGTAAGTGTATATGGCTCTCCACAATTTTCTTTTCATCTTAGAGCAAAGAACTAGTTATTTTAGTATCTCTCGACTTCATTAACACACATTCCCTTTTTTTTAAAGTTATTCGCTCAGTCATTCTTCAACTCGTAATTTATCAAAGAAATTTAAACTGTAATATTTGTTATTCTCATTATAAGTGTCATTTGGAGTTCCATAAAAACCTTTTTAGATTAAAACTTCCTCGTTGCTTATATGTTAATTGTATTCTTAACATCGTTCTATAGAGACATATGTCTTTTGCGTCGTGTCCTCTTCATCTATAACGAAATTGTCCAGCATCCATGGTTGAATGTACATACTAGATTAGGATTATTCATACTCTTCCCCTTCGCTTGAACTGAAGTAGAGACTCATCCCTTGTTTCTTGTTTAAGAAGGGTTTCCCGTTTCTTTTCTTTTGCTCAGGCCTTAATAGTGGTTCTCTCGCGAATTATCTGAGATGATTGTAAACGGTGGTAACGCCTCTTTATATTGAGGGGAGAGGGGTGGTAGTTTTCTGGTTGTTTCTTCCAACTCGTAGTTAGGGGCTGCAACCACTCTCTCACCGGCGTGATGTGGTTTCACTGTGCCTCTTCTACAAGTACTTTCATGGCTTCTGCTCCGATGAACTTAGAGCAATGGTGGCGCCTAATCACGAATTTACACGAGATACTAGATTCGCAACTAGGTCCCACCCTTTTACAGTTAAACAAATAAGATGTAACCGTAAATTCTACTCCAACAGCTTCTTTTCTCGCGCTTCCCGCCTGTGGAACTCCCTTCCACAAGTCTGCTTTCCCGACAGTTACAATCTCCAGGTGTTTAAATGTAGGGTCAATAGACACCTCCTATCACACTAACTCCCAACTATTCTCAGAACACTCTCATCTACCCAACCCTCATTCTCGGTATCCTTACCCGCCTATCACCCACCCTCTGACATTTCCTATATTTAATCAGCCTTTCTCCACTCTACGTAGCCCCGTGCGCAGTAGAGGCAGTGACATGCCTTGCTCGGGGTGAAACGCTTATAAAAAAATTTTAAAAAAATAAAAAATTTACATTGTTCGGATTTTTGTGTTCATATTTACAGCCACATTCATATTCTCGGCGTTTTGACCGTTATACACTCCGGATTTTTTTTTTTTAATCGTGTCACCCCAAGCAAGGCATTCCACTGTCACTATAGCACAGTGGGTTACATAGAGCGATTGGGTATGGCAAATGTCAGAAGACGACTTACGATGTACATAGGGAGAGAGTTGGAGAGAGTGGGTGTCAGTTAGTGTGTTAGGAGCTGTCTATTGACCCTACATTTAAACTCCTGGAGGTTGTAGCCGTCGGGAAAGCAAGCATGCGACAGGGAATTCCACAGGCGGGAAGTGCGAGTAAAGAAGCTGTTAAAGTAGAAATTGCGGTTACAATTCATCGGTTTCACTGTAAAAGGGTGGGACCTAGTTACCAATCTAGTATCTCGTGCAAGTTCACATCTAGGGGGCACCAGTGATTTAAGTTCGTCAGAGCAGAAGCCATGAAAGTATTTATAGAAGACGCACAGGGAAGTCACGTCACGCCGGTGAGAGAGTGACTGCAGGCGGTCAGCCAAGTCAGTATCAATCACATTACAGATTCTTCGCTGTATTTTGTCAAGAGCACCGAGGAGAATAAAAGGGGCACCCGACCAGATGTGGCAGCAGTCAAGTGCTTAAAAATTCGAACCGAACCTTTCATTTAGTGGATAAAAGCGTTGGTTAGATCCAATGACTTGACCCAAATAGTTGCGAGTCCAATACCTGGCTACAGCATTGGTGCAAAACTAATTTAAGAGTTAAGTTAAAGGGAGATAACTAAGACATCCGGAAGTGGCACGGCACATGAATCGAGAACAATACACAAGTGATCTAAATAAAGTGTTCGGTTATAATTACTAATCACCTAAAGAAGTCCAGAGCGTACAACAGCCATATTAGATCTGAACAATGTAAATAATGTAGACTTATGATATCAATACTCATGAATTATGCAAAATACGAACAAATATATATTAGTCATCCATATACAAGCCTGTTTCGCAGCACATCAGTGGGGCTAGACACATCCACTTGCTTCTGGCCGGGATCGAAACTCAACCGATTTGGTGGCAGTCGGAGTCGCTACTCCCTAAGCCATCAGCGCATGGAACCAGAGAACGGAAATTTTAACGTCTTCCATTAAAGCAGTGTATACAGACGCCAGTCAACGAGAGAGCTCAATTCATTTCTGAAGGGACAAGAAAGTTCTGGTATATATATATATATATATATATATATATATATATATATATATATATATATATATATATATATATATATATACCAGAACTTTCATGTGTTAATTTGTTTATGTAGTTTTAATGAAAGCGCAAAATGATAAATTTATAATTATTCCCTATTTGATAGTTGTCGAATTCTAATCCTTATCTGATCTATATTTGATCTCACTCACTAGAAACAGCCTCCCTATTGTAATGAATAACATTACATGTATATATATATATATTTTTTTTTTTTCGCTAATGTCACTCTAATGAAGAGAGAGACAATAAGAAGACAGCGTCTGGTCATTTCATTATTTTTACAACCTTATATGAAAGTTCGTGCCACGTGTTTGATCTTTAATATTTGTGAATTATTTTATTTTTTGCAATAATTGTATTGTCACGTAATAAAGAATATATATATATATATATATATATTAAAATGTACAGACAATTCATTTGTTTCATAAATAAAATTTATACTAGCAATCAGGACCCGGAAAGACGTCTTGTTACGAAAGGTAACACTCAGAGGACATAGTGGAGGTTAGATAAGCAGTGGGAAACAGCGACGAACTTGTTTGACTAGATTACCGGATAGATGGCTGGACCAATTCAAAGAGTGTTAATAAACATGGAGATTACTTGAAGAAGAAGGAGAGATTCGGATCAACAAAAACTGGAAACACACACACACACACACACACATATATATATATATATATATATATATATATATATATATATTTGTGATATACTTTTGTATCCTGTCTCCGTTTGGGTGATTACCCACGCTGTAACCTTTTACGGTTACAACAATATTAATAAACTATAATATTATCTTACGTCTAAAGCACGACTCGGAGTTTTATGCATTACGCAATCATTAGCTGCATGTTATGGACTGACCTTTTTGCACAAAAAAAGGTCACAAAAATAATAAATCTGGATTGCATTTTTTTATTTATTAATTTTTTCATTAAATGTATAATTTAATTACTTTTATGCCAGAACCCAAAAAAGGGATAGAAAACTAAATTCGTTGGAGTGAAAAACAAATATATATATATATCACAGCTCCTCAGTACGGTTAGACATCCGATTACTTTTAGCCAGGATAGAAACCTGACTGAATTGATAAAAAAGGAGGTCACTTATATTTGTGACGAAAACATAAAAAAAGAATAGGAAGAAATATATGAAAAAAAAATAGGCATATATACACGCACAAATATATATATATATATACACACATCCATGTATGTTCATACACACACATACATACATTTATCTTATCTATCGTTGTGTGTACCTGCGTGTATACACATGCGTATACTGATTTACATGCATACCTCTCTCTCTATATATATATGAATACACATCCATGTATGTTGATACACACAAATACATACATTTATCTTACCTATCGTCGTGTGTACCTGCGTGTATACCGATTTACATATATATATATATATATATATATATATATATCACATAGACTTTTGTCCATTACTGGAATTCACTGTCAAATATTTAAATAAATGCTTTTAACAGGAAGCATTTTATGCCATCAGCTATTTTTGACGTCGCTATTTTATTATAAAATTAAATAACATTTTTTTCCCTTTTTAAAAATTGATCTGACAGCTCTCGGTCCATTTTTAATCCACAACGTGATTTCATTTCGTTGCCGGAGTTGGAGTGAGATGTGGCGGCGTCCATGATGGTTGGACGTCAGGATGTGGTCTGCTTGCTAAAAAAAGAAAGACAGAAATGAACGCTGTACTACTGCGTTAGGAAATATGGTGTAGCATCAACTTATACAGAAAAGTCTACGTTTTATAGCAATATATTTCATTAAATCAGTCAGTTGCCATTCTGTGCTTTAAGGCTGTTTTTATTCTTTTTTCTATTAGGGGATTTTTTTTTTTTTGTTTTAAATCCACTTTGGTCAAGTAGCGTGCATTTTGATTCTGGGAGTTATTTTCAGTGCAGACTAGCAGAAAAGGAATAAAACTATGAAGAATGGGTGGAAGTTTTGTCAAATGAAAGCCAAGAAGAAAATAAAGAGAAAGAAATAATGAAAGAGAGAAAGAGATCGAATAAGATATTTGTTTAAAGGCGATAAAATAGAATGGATAACAATTACGTCTGAAAGAAATTTTGTTTTGTCTTTTAACGCAAAGTTAAAGATCTGGACGAAAACAAAGGTCAAAGAATTTTTTTTAATGAAAGCAGAATGCAGGAAGGTGATAGTAATTTTATAGAAAAGGAAAGAGAAAAAGGAAAGGCAAAAGAAAACTAAAAAAATTTTAAAAAAGAGGAAGAAAGAGAAATAGAAAAGATAAATTAGAAAAATAGCATTAAACTTACTGGAATTTTATATTAAAAAAACCCTGAAAAATAGTGAAAATATCAAAAAATTGAAAGAAATAAAAAAAAAGAAATAAAAGAATACTTCGTCAAAAAAAAAAATATTTTGAGTGACACTGGAAATTTTCAATGAGTATGGCATCTTCTTTTCTGAAGTTATGAGGAACTCTCCCTCTCCTTCATTCTTTTCCTTCTTGTACGGGGGGGGTGCTTAAATACTTCCGGCTTCCGCTTATCCTATGTGCCAGTGCGCAGGTGGGTCGTGATTGTGTTTAGCTAGGTATAGGATAGTTAAGCGTGTACCAACCTCTCCCCCTCCCATTTTCGGCCATGTGCCACAATTTCATACATAATAAATATTGCTAGTGAGCAGATGGTTAGACCACCAATTTACACGTTCTGGGCAGCCACAGATAATCTCTCAGGCCTTAATCTACATTTAGTATCTAGTGGGGCACCTCCCAGATCAAGCTGCCGTGTCGAGTTACCTGATTTCTTTGGAGCTCTGTTGTAATACTGAGGGTATGTTCATTATCTGGGGTGTCTTTACATATTGGGATCATCGTAAATCAAATTCTCTTAGAACAAAGATTCGATCTGTTGTAATACTGAGGGTACGTTCATTATCTGGGGTGTCTTCTTTACATATTGGGATCATTGTAAATCAAATTCTCTTAGAACAAATATTCGATCCGTTGTAATACTGAGGGTACGTTCATTATCTGTGGTGTCTTCTTTACATATTGGGATCATTGTAAATCAAATTCTCTTAGAACAAAGATCCGATCTGTTGTAATACTGAGGATACGTTCATTATCTGGGGTGTCTTCTTTACATATTGGGATCATTGTAAATCAAATTCTCTTAGAACAAAGATTCGATCTGTTGTAATACTGAGGGTACGTTCATTATCTGGGGTGTCTTCTTTACATATTGGGATCATTGTAAATCAAATTCTCTTAGAACAAAGATTCGATTTTACCTCTGGTATTTTCTGGCGCGAATCACATACGACAGTAGTATGGATTTTAACACAACATGATATTCTTTGATTTATAATGTTGATATTAAGGAACACGTATCCGGTATTTCCTATCGCTATAACGTGACTAAACTCTTACTTTTCTAGAAATATTTCAAATTTACTGTTCTAATGGTTTTTCCTCTTTTGTAATGTTATATATCACCGTACGACGACAAACAACGAGAACACGCATATATAAAAATATAAGGTTATATTTTTATTCCTGACGACGAACCCGTGTGGAACAGAGAATGGAAGAGTGAGAGCGCACATAGAATGGGTCGACGGGAGTGTAGTCTTGCCTGTGGTGTCTCTCTGCTTCCACTGGTCGTTCTCTGCTGGCGAATCCGTGTGTCGAGGTCTTGTTATAGTCTTCTAGAACCGGGACTTTTCCTTCAGGTTTTGCCTCGCCCACGCAACGCCCACGTAATTCCAAGAGACACCTGTTCTGTTTGCCTCCGTAGACATTTCCGCCGCTGTCGGAAATAAGGTCAAACGAGCCCGACTCATAACCCTGCGACATCCGCTCCAGGCCCCGACAGGATGTATTTCTCAAACACCTGTCTTGTCGTTCGCCGACCCCTTCACCGACGGGAAACACCATCGATTGCATCAACCTTCCTCGGGTGGGGCCAGATTGCTATATTACAGTAAGTCGATATTGCATAGTATCAGATTTGCAGTTAGATATCACCATGTTACTGTTGGTATTGCTAGGTGTAACAATAAATTATATGCTAACAGTTTCGTTTTGCTTTTTCGCAGTTCTCACTTTCAAGTCAACTTTGATCTCAGAAGATTTAAATCAATTGTCAATATTCATAATCAATCTTCTTTTAATTCATATTCTTTTATTGTCCTCTCTTCTTAATAAGGATTTTTCTCATTCTTTACCTCTCAGTAATCCTTTGTCGCTTAGTGACTTTATCGCATTGCTTAGAGTGAAATTATCTTTTAAGTTATATTTGGTATACCTTGCGCTCTATCTCTCTCTCTCTCTCTCTTTCTCTCTCTCTCTCTCTCTCTCTCTCTATATATATATATATATATATATATATATATATTAGACTCGTCTGTTTGAGTTTTGTTTAATGGCACACCAACCTGTGTCGGTTATTTAATGCTGAAAAGGTGGGGTTCCAAGGTAATTTTTTAAAATGTTCGGTTATAGCGAGAAGGTTGATTTAGTCAGATATTAATTAAAATTTTTGGTAATTATTTTTTTTTTATTTCATAAAATTGAAAATATCTTCAGGTATTGTATTAAAAAAGTTTTGTTGAGAATTTTTTTGTTGAGAATTTTTTGTTGAGAATTTTTTTGTTGAGAATTTTTTTCCTTGAGAATTTTTTTGTTGAGAATTTTTTTGTTGAGAATTTTTTTGTTGAGAATTTTTTGTTGAGAATTTTTTTCCTTGAGAATTTTTTTGTTGAGAATTTTTCGAAAATGTGTTATGATAATTTTTTCTTCAAAAATGTATTTTTAATAATAATTTTGGTAATATTTTTCTTTCAAAAATGTATATTTTTCTATAAAAGCCTATTTTCATACTTTCATAGTATTTTGACCAAAGTTTTGGGGTTAACTATTTGCCCATAGCTAGGACCCTAATAAGTGTTACCACTCTGGGTCAGGTTGGGCCTGGGAACTACAGCAATTAAGTAAATCCATGCATCTCACAACGTCTCAATCAGAGGCCTTGCTGCCGGATGCAATTTACCGTCATTCCCAGAACCCAGACTCGTCTGTATATTGATGAGCAATTTCCCTCGCCAGTTCTTTTGTTCTGAACTCTTATTTGTTACGAATTAAGCTTGACAGGCTCTGAGACTAGATTAGATTCAAAGAAGAGTTTCCACTGACCGATAAATTTGTGGGGTGAATTGTTATATGTCGAGATAGAAAAAAAACTTTTGTTTTTCTTCGTAGGTTCCTGTAAGACCAATTTCCATTTCTGCATGTGCCATAACCACTCAATTTGTAGCAAATCATGGCTCTCCACAACTTTCTATGCCTTAGTAGCTCTAATCAATGTATTCGTTGTTTCCATTTGTCTTCTTACTTTCAACTTGTCTTATGAGTAGTCAAGGGTGGAAAGAGTTGGCCTCAAAATCTTCCTTTTTTTATATTTCTTTCACTAGTGTTGAGGTGATTGGCCTTATCAAACTGGAAATTTGCACACATAAACAACACACATTTTTCATGATATGGAAAAAGTTTTATTCATGTAAGTATGTAAAAAAAAGTTGAGAACAAAATTCCAAACATGTCATGTATGGGGAGAGTTGGCCAGGGCATGGGGAGACTTGGCCATAAATGGGAAAAGTTGGTCACATTAAATGAAGTCAGCTTTTTCAGCTCTCAATAACAAAATACAACAAAATGAGCATATTTATTAGTTTTTACATCATTTCTGCATCATAATAACACCTGATAATATTCTGAAATGTGCTGGGCTCAGCAATATAATGGTCTTTATATGATCAATACTACACATGAATAATGAAATATAAACACACGCACATACACACGCACTAGTTACAAATCTGTGCCACAGATGTGTTCTAATTAGTAAATTAAACACCCTAATAAAAAGGAATGCATGAAAAACCACCACAAATTCATTCAGAACCCAGTCATATTAAAATATAAAACCAGTATGAACAATGTGGAGAGTTGGCCAGCCTGTGGCCCACTCTCTCCACAAGGAAAATCTGAACGCAAAAAATCAGTAAAAATTAACAATGATTGTCAATTTTTAAGAAATATGCTGAAAGCTAGGCTAAATGGACACTCTTTACAGATGCAAAAAAACAGAACACTGACAATGTCAACAAAGCTACTATGGGTTCGAAGGTAAAACTGAATAATTGAAAAAAGTACCTCCAAAATGAGTCAATACTCTCTCTCTCTCTCAGCCATGTGTCAAAGTAAGTGTGCCAGTTATTCTTCACTGCAGAAGAGCTCTCCAGAAACAATGCTAAGAATTGGTTTCATATTTGGGTTTTGCTTAGACACAGGGGTGGTTAAGTCTCCCTACTGGCCAAGTCTCCCCACCCTCCCCTATAAAATTTTCCAAGCCTTGTTTCCTGATAATTTTTCATAGAAACTCCAACGGTCTCTTTCTGATCCAAAGTATATTTCCTTTTTATTACTGTTTTTTTACGGTAGTCACATATCTAGGCTGTGGTATTCTTACAATCCTCCTGCATAAACACAATACTATTCCCACAATATTCCACTTCATTTAAGAGGAACTTGTCTAGCATTTACTGCAAGTTAAGAAGACTGATATTAGGTTGCAATTGACCACTCTTTATTTTGTTTCTAACGAAATTTTTTGTTTCTTAATATTTTGCTCATCTTTTTAAAGGCATATTTCGTGATTCACATGAGCCTTCGTATTTCTGTGTCATACAAACATCTTAATTCTATACATGTTCAATGACACTTAGGTTTTAAACCGCAATGAATTAGTGATAAAAATATTTTCCGTTTCAAATGAAATAATCCTAGCAAGGTTATATGAAAGCTATTTCATAAACAATAACGTTATATTCCAGCTCATAGATAAGCAGATATCTCCAAATCTTTCAAGATGTGCCATTTATGTATGATGGCCTCGAATTAATTTCGAGATATTCCATAACTTCACCTATTCCTAAATATTAGTAGCGCACATGCGGCTAACAATATCTACTAGCCACAAATTGCTTGTATACGGACAGGTAACGAATTCAGAAGATATGCAATGATAGAAAGGGGCGTAAGACAAGGATGTGTCTTTTCACCGGATCTATTCAACTTGTCCAGCGAGACTATTCTAAAGGCCCTAGATGTTATGCCAGGATTTGTAATCAAACGCCACAATTTGAACAACATAAGGCATAGATGATACAGTGTTGATAGCAGACACGGAAAGGAATCTACAAGACCTCCTACAGTAAGTAGCCAAAATTGAGTGACAAGAAAGGACTACAAATAAACTGCAAGAAAACCAAATGGTCATCAGCAAAAAGGGCAGCCCACAATGCTAAATACAGGTAGGGGATACTAAAATCAAGGCAGTACAAAATGTAAATACCTGGGAAGTGTTCTAACAGCAAACGGAATGTAGGACACAGAGATCAGAAGATGAATTGGCATGTCGAAGGATGCATTCCAGAAGATGAGAATAGTATTAAGAGACAGGAAACTTTCAGGAGAAGCATGAAGAGATTACTGGATTGCTATGATGTCAGTTCTTCAATATGGCAGTGAATGCTGGGCAATATCATTGAAGATAAAAAATAATTAAAGCAACTGAAATGTTGTTCTACAGACGGATGCTACGGATATCATGGATTCAGCATTTTAGCAATGATGAGGTTTTGAAAAGGATAGAAAAAAATGAAATTAATACTGAGCATCAGGAAGAGACAGCTTAAGTTCCTGGGACATGCAATGAGGATGGAGGGATTGGAGAACCTCATACTAACAGGCCAGATAGATGAAAGGAGAGACAAGAAAACAAGTTGTAACTTACTTGACAGGTCTGAACGGATGGAGGCAGAACGGGGGTAGCGTGGTGTAACAGGAGAAAGTGTGCTAAGAGCCACCAGTGATGGGGAGATATCCTGAGAAAACAAGGCACACAGAAGAAAAAGAAATTAATACTGAGCATCTGGATGAGAAATCGGAGAATTCGAATTTCTGTTAAATTCGTTGCATTCGCTTCTGTGAAAATACCGTTAGGAAATGTATAAATCCATCTTTGTCCCTCCATCTATGGGTTGAATAACAAGAGTGATTGACCTTTATAGCAATAGTTGGCAACCTTTCAACCGCAAAAATATGACAACCTAGGGGGAAAAATATTCTGCCTAGTTAGTCATCCATCGAGAGAAATATGTTCGTCCAAGCAAGTATGACGAATGGCAAGTAACTGACTGAATGTATTGCATTATTTTGCTCAGATGGGGCAAAGTTGATCGTCTGATGCAGTAATAAGGGAACCCTTACAGTTACAGGACTCCTACTTATATTAGTTTTCAGGCTTCACACGATTTTTGTTTTTTAATCGTATCACCCCGAGCAAAGCGGTAACGCCACTGATGTGCAGGGGGCTATGTAAGAGTGAAAACATTGGAAAAGAGAAAGCCGGAAACCACATCCTAAACAGGGAACAAGGGATGAGCCTCTACACCTGTTCAGTAGACGTAGGGTGGAGTGTCAGACCGGGCGATAGTTTAGTCTATCTACTCCAAGTCATCGTGCACTGCTTTCCTCCAGGACGAACGATCTAGGATAAAGTTTTCCCGGTATTTTCCATTATTTTTGGTCTTGATGCATCCTATATAACATGGTTTTTGTTTCTTCACTGGTGTTTGTTTTCTTTCTGTCCGTTAAGAGATTTTGTCACCCTTCATACTGACCACATGATCCCCATCTTAACCGGTGATGAACGACCAGAGACTACACATTACACACTGCCCAGTAAAAAAAAAAGCCTAAAATTTATTATCACTGTTTATCTTTTATGAATAATTGACCTAGAATAACCTTGACAAAATGTTTTGGTTATTTATGACCTTGAATAATTATTAATTGCGTAGTTACTTATCTCTTTTTTATGATAGATTAAGTACAGCTTAATATTGTTTCACTTCATTTAATGATTTTGGCGGATAATTTTCATCTTTCGTTCTTCATTTTTCTTATGGCTAAATATCTAACTGATCTGATTTTGATAAACAATATACGGCAGATACAATATATATTTTACTTACATCCATTCATTTTTTCTTTTAGTCTACGGTTTCGCTTTAACTGGAAAGAACTATTGTTTTTTAGTCTTTCGTGCCAACGTCCAAAGAGTCTGAGCTCCAGGAATATGGATTAGTTTTAAAGCTGTCATTACACCCGAGCAACGCCGGGCTATACTGCTAGTAGCGTAAATAAATGATAGATAGATAGATAGATAGATAGATAGATAGATAGATAGATAAATAAAAGGAGACTGTGATAGATAGATAGATAGATAGATAGATAGATAGATAGATAGATAGATAGATAGATAGATAGATATGAGGAGACTGTGATAGATAGATAGATAGATAGATAGATAGATAGATAGATAGATAGATAATGAAAAGGCCAAGATAGATAGATAGATAGATAGATAGATAGATAGATAGATAGATAGATAGATAGATAGATATGAGGAGACTGTGATAGATAGATAGATAGATAGATAGATAGATAGATAGATAGATAGATAGATAGAGAGACTGTGAGATAGATAGATAGATAGATAGATAGATAGATATGAGGAGACTGTGATAGATAGATAGATAGATAGATAGATAGATAGATAGATAGATAGAAGGAGACTGTGATAGATAGATAGATAGATAGATAGATAGATAGATAGATAGATAGATAGATAGAAGGAGACTGTGATAGATAGATAGATAGATAGATAGATAGATAGATAGATAGATAGATAGAAGGAGACTGTGATAGATAGATAGATAGATAGATAGATAGATAGATAGATAGATAGATAGAAAGGAGACTGTGATAGATAGATAGATAGATAGATAGATAGATAGATAGATAGATAGATAGATAGATAAGGGCGCTGTTGAGAGATATTCATTAAATGCTGATCATATGATCAGATCAAATTTGGAAGGCAGACAACCCCAACATAATTTTCTCCGCTGTTTCCGCCGTTATGCTACTTCGCTTTCATTTCATAAACGTTGCTGTAGAATTTCTTCCCTTGCACATCGTCACTTATTCGGGATTTTAATGGTTCTTTGTGGATTACGCATTCAGAGTCTTACCCAAGATATTAATAATATTCAACAACTGGACAGGTTTCGTTATTCCTTGAGAAGACATTGTGAAAATTATTATTCTGTTTTTAATTTACTTGCGGCGTCTGCTGGTGTATGAAGCGATAACAAGTTTCCTCGGTAACTTTATTACATTGAACTATCTTTCAATAATTCTAGTTACTCTTCACAACTTCAGTACTTGAAATATATTTTACATGCATTCTATTCAAAATTTGAATTAATATTTTAATAAATACGACTTATAAATTCCACTTATATTTTAGTATTCTTTCCTGGCCCTAATAATATCTGGTTTATTTTCTTTCTTTTTTTTTTTTTCTGTGACTAACCTGCTGAACTGGTGACTTTAAGTTTCTTCTTTGCTTTAATTACGATGATTAATGTAATGCCTCTGTGCCACATTCGACCAAAAGTAAAGACAAATATTTCACCGGATCAGTTTTGGTTATCTGCACTACAAAAACATATGAACTTATGATTACTTCATCGCCTGGCAGCGGTAATAGTTAGTGTCTTGCAAAAGATTTCAGTAATACTCTCAAACATGTCAGTTTTACTCTTTCACGTATTCTCAATTCATCTATTTTCCAGTGATTCTTTGCGATAGATAGATATAAGGAAACTGTGATAGATAGATAGATAGATAGATAGATAGATAGATAGATAGATAGATAGATAGATAGGTGAGGTTGTGGGATTAACGTGCATTACCACGCATCCGCCCACATTTCGCGCTCACACATGTACATACACTATTTCTGTCTCGCGTGTTTCTTTATTCATGAAACACGAGGCCTTCACGTGATGTTCCTTTGCATTCCCGCTTTTTCGTGGGGCTTATAAAAAGCGGGGACACACGTGTTAGCAGCAGTTCAAGTTCCATCAAGGCAGATGTCAGCTTGCTCAGCTGCCCGCGATAGCGGCATGTTATCGCGAGGACATATTTTTTACTCTTACTTAACTCGCTCTCACACACGCGCACTAATTGTAGGACGCAATTAGCTGCTATTTATTTCTTAAACACACATGTGCACAATAACATACATCTTCAATTCGGAACTTTCTTCAACTCAACATCAGTATGTATGTTACATTCTTTCTTTCAGGGATATTATTTAATTATTACTTCATGTTCTTTAACGTTACAAAAGAAACAACTTTTCCTTATTAATCCCAATTTACTCTGTTATATAAACGGAGTCAATTTACTCTATTATATAAACGGAGTCAATTTACTCTGTTATATAAACGGAGTCAATTTACTCGTTATATAAACGGAGTCAATTTACTCTGTTATATAAACGGAGTCAATTTACTCGTTATATAAACGGAGTCAATTTACTCAGTTATATAAACGGAGTCAATTTACTCTGTTATATAAACGGAGTCAATTTACTCTGTTATATAAACGGAGTCAATTTACTCGTTATATAAACGGAGTCAATTTACTCAGTTATATAAACGGAGTCAATTTACTCTATTATATAAACGGAGTCAATTTACTCTGTTATATAAACGGAGTCAATTTACTCGTTATATAAACGGAGTCAATTTACTCAGTTATATAAACGGAGTCAATTTACTCTGTTATATAAACGGAGTCAATTTACTCTGTTATATAAACGGAGTCAATTTACTCGTTATATAAACGGAGTCAATTTACTCAGTTATATAAACGGAGTCAATTTACTCTGTTATATAAACGGAGTCAATTTACTCTGTTATATAAACGGAGTCAATTTACTCTGTTATATAAACGGAGTCAATTTACTCGTTATATAAACGGAGTCAATTTACTCAGTTATATAAACGGAGTCAATTTACTCTGTTATATAAACGGAGTCAATTTACTCTGTTATATAAACGGAGTCAATTTACTATGTTATATAAACGGAGTCAATTTACTATGTTATATAAACAGAAGGATACTAGACATCAGTATCCTTTTTTTTAATCATTTCACCCCAAGCAAGGCATTCCACTGCTACTATTGTGCAGGGGTTACATAGGGGAAAGTGATGAGAAAGTGTTGTCAGTTATAGGAAATGTCGGAAAGAGGGTGATAGACCAATGAGCATCCCGACGATGGGCTTTGGGTAGATTGGAAGTGTGTTTGAGAGAATAGATTCAAGTTAGTGTGATGAGAGGTGTCTATTGATCCTACATTTAAATTCCTGGAGATTGTAGCTGTCGGGGAAGCAAGTATATGAAAGGGAATTCCACAGGCGTGAAGTGCGAGAAAAGAAGCTGTAGAGTAGAAATTGCGGCTACATTTTATCTGTTTCAATGTAAAAGGGTGGGACCTAGTTACTAATCTAGTATCTCGTGCAATAGTGTCCAGAAAATAATTATGACAAGTCTAATTTTGAATAATTCACTCGATATGTACCAATTAGAATCGAGCCACGTTTCTCTTCTACGCACACAGACATATGACATTTTTTCAATGGGACAGTCCATCAAGAGATGCCTGGATGAAAATTTCGTCTCCGTTTCTTTTTCAGAGCATAATAGTAGCGTTCATCTGTTAGCTCTCAACAAAATTCGAGTGAAGAAAATCCCAGATACTTCTTGATTTTTCTAACTAAACTGGACACTCATATTAGTATTTATTGGCTGAAACGGCGATATTTCCTGTTACGCGATATTAATATTAACATTAGTATATATATATATATATATATATATATATATATATATATATATATATATATTTGTTTTTCTTTAATCCGAAGTGGAATAGTAGGAAGGTAAATTCCAAAGAACCTGATCCTAATTAATATTAAAAAAATTTTAATATTAAAAAATGATGCAGGTGAAGAGCTCAATGTACTTAAGAATACAGAGCCAATATAAATTAGAGACAATTTTCAAAATTCAAAGGTGTCGGATGCACATTTCGACATGAGATCTCTCACAGAGATTCCACGTCACGTCAGCGACATTGTTTTGTTCGAAATGGAGAAGACCCAGGGGTAAAGGGGGAGGGGCATGGTTAACAACGGTCAAGAATTAAGAATTCCCTTAAGGTCAAGGCAGTGGGATTTTTTTAGGGGAATTAGGTTAAACAAAACAGAACAGGACAGAGCTGGGAGTGGCGGAGATTATAGAGAGTATAGAGACAAGAGATAGACGGGGTATCAAATATCAAATGGTAAAGGCTAGTGAATGTTTACTGGGGTTTGAAACGGTATATTTACGAGGGGGAGGAATAGATTTGAATGTAAGATCTTAAAAGTTTTTTTTAATTAAGTTTATCCATTCCAGGAAGTCATGAATTTAACGTTATTAAAGAAATATATATATATATATATATATATATATATATATATATATGTGTGTGTGTGTGTGTGTGTGTGTGTGTGTGTGTGTGTGTGGTTAGTCTGGTTTGTAATTTATTTTGGAAATATATATAATACTCTGCTGTAGCACGTGCATAAAAGGAAAGCAAGTCAAATAGCAATAACAAGAAGGCCCTTATCAAAACAAAAAGAAGTACAATACATTCAGAATATTTAAGTACGTCCCAAAAGAAGATGAAGGTTCATTTTGTCGAAATAGGCGAGAATGTTTTAGCAAGAATAGACAAGTAACGACATACCGTTAGGTCAGCTGTACTCCTTGTGGTTTTACCCACCAAAACGTAGAAGGGATTGGTCCCAGATGAAAAAGAGTTCCTCAAAAAGGATGATGAATGTGGTTCCTCTTAAGAGAAGACAACTATTGTCTCCCTACACTCATTACAAACATCTATCTATCTATCTATTTTAGTCTGTTTATATCTATCTATCTATCTATCTATCTATCTATCTATCTATCTATCTATCTATCTATTTTAGTCTGTTTATAGCTATCTATCTATCTATCTATCTATTTTAGTCTGTTTATATCTATCTATCTATCTATCTATCTATCTATCTATCTATTTTAGTCTGTTTATAGCTATCTATCTATCTATCTATCTATTTTAGTCTGTTTATATCTATCTATCTATCTATCTATCTATCTATCTATCTATCTATCTATCTATTTTAATCTGTTTATATCTATCTATCTATCTATTTTAGTCTGTTTATATCTATCTATCTATCTATCTATCTATCTATTTTAGTCTGTTTCTATCTATCTATCTACATATTATAAATTATAGTTTAGGACATGTACAAATTATCATGTACTACAAAGTGTACATTTTGTTTCAACATTGAAAGAACAATGTCTCATTAGGTATTATTAAAAGAAATAAAAATTCCTTTTTCTTATATTTGGCGAATTGTGTGTGAGATGTAGGTAGGGTGGGAGATGGGAAATAAGGGTTGTAAGTTGTCATTTTGAATTTGAATAAAGAAAAGAGGGAAGAGGCAGTGGATAGAGGTGATTAATGGACGTGTTGAAAATTTTTATGGACAGATGTAACATGAGAATATAAGGCATGGTCCTTTACAGCTTTTATGGTCAGTTCTTCGGGTTTAAAAAAAGGAAAAAATAAGGAAATGCATATGTGGTGGGGAAGAGTAGGAGTGGATGATATAAAGTGGGAACAGAAATTGCTATTTGTTAAACATATCTTTATTAGTGAATTATACGCTACAAATATTTTTGTATTTAAACTTAGTTTTTATAATAAACTAGCAATATAGCCCGGCGTTGCTCGGGTGTAATGAAAGCTTTAAAACTAATCCATGATCCTGGAGTTCAGACTCTTTGGGCGTTGGCACGAAAGACTAAAAAGCAATAGTTGTTTCCAGATAAAGCGAAACCGTAGACTGAAAGGCAAATGAATGGATGTAAGTCAAATTTTGATTTCCTGGTATCGATATCAAATAAGTTTTTTTCGTTGTAAACTGAATTTTGAAGGCTAAATAAGTTCTCTGAGTAAATGGTATCATGGCTGAGACTAAGAACTACAATTATACCTACCTAGAGACAAGCCCGAAACAAAAACTAAAATAAAAGGGCTGAAAAAATACAGACATACAGGCAGATAAACAGACACACACACACACAAACATCTTGCCTTTTATATATATATATATATATATATATATATATATATATATATATATTATCGATTTTCTGCATTATTGTAAGAATTGCAACCTTGAAACTTCTTATGTCTTTGTCTATGAGTGTATCAAATTTGATTAAAATCGGACCACTCCTTCTATAACCCGATTTTTTCGATTATCGTTTTTCGATATTTATCGGGGGTACCTCGACACAAAACCTAGCTAAGAACACTCGCAGGTGCTGATAGTACAACTGTGTAAATTTTCAAGAAAATCGGTTCAGCCATCTCGGAGTGTATAGGTAACGGACACACACAAACACACACACACACACACGCACAGACAAAGTTCCATTTTTATATAAGTTTAGATCTATTTTTTATATTTAACCGTAATTAAAATTTTAGAAACCTCTTTTTTATATAAAACTTTAAATTAGATCACAGTTTGTGGTATGAAATAAAGGTAAAACTGGAGGTAAGTGTGCTGTTAATATTATAAAGTTTTATCGTTTCTAGGGATCCTAATTTTGGCTTTTGTAGTTTTAGCATGAGTGTAAGATTAGTTCTTTATGTGTTTGTAGTTTTATGTAATTTCATGTCTCTGGTTTAATAGTCTGTTGCTACTCATGTATTTAGTGATTTCCATTTTTCCTGAAGACAAAGGAAACATGGTTACTTTACCAATTTAGATGTTCTGGCCTGTTTGAAGATATCGCATTTAACTTTACGTGCTTTATTTTCGTTTTTTAACTTCCAAAAATACTTAGAAAGTGATGTCATATTTTGTTTGTCCTTGTTATTTAAGAATGAGAGATGATTGTAAAAGCGTTATTTAAAAAAATTCATTGTGTTTCCGATATAAATTTTAGCATCCTTAGGATTCTCCATGGATGAAATCGAACACATATATACCAGGGATTTTGTTAAGCATTTGTTAGGTATGGGGCATTGGTTCAGGTTTCTACAGTTACAGAAGTTATTATTGTGGCGCAGACTGACATGAGTGTAAGAGTTATTTTTGTTGTATGCTTGCAATAGTTTATTGTTATGTATTCATACTGCAAATTTGCTTAGAGGGTTATTTTTTGGAAAATGTTTATCTATTACCTTAAGGAATTCATGTCCCAGTTTGAAATTAACTGATTAAATGAAGGATTATACCATATGCTTTTTCTGTTTCTATTTTTTCTTTTTGGACTTCTAAATTTTTCCACAAAGTTAATCTTGGAGGCTTGATAGCCGCTGTCTCTAAGAATTTTATCGTAAATTGTTTTGTGCTTATCGAATATTTTTTATTTAAGGAAGGTATGTTAATGCGGTGTTCAACTGATGATGGAATATGTTTGATAACGAATGGTGGCTGATTAGAGTTGGGGTTTATATAGATTGGGGTAGCATTATTTTTCATGTAAGAATGAAAAGTGTTAGAGACTAAGTCTAATGTTATGTCTAAGAAGTCAATTTGTTTTATATTTGAGTTAATTACCAGGATAAGACCAAAAGATTTAAAAGCTCTATGAATTAATTTTCTAAGTCTATCAACCTTACCTTCAGTGGATTTATTTACTATCATGAGTCCGTCATCTCTATAAATTCCTACATTTTTATAGGCAATTTCATTATACGCCGTGAAGTTTTACTAGAGGAATAATCCGACTAGATCCAAAGATTCTGCAGAATCCAGAACTCCCATAGATAAATCAAAATTATCTGTTGAGTTTTTTGTTCACTGTTCGTTGTTGTGGATGAGAACCGATTTTCTGCAGTTCAAGGTTATTTTGATCTCGCCCTTTGAGATGTACGGATAAAATTCAGCGAATTCCAGGGCAAGATTGAAGAGGCTCTCAGATACCGATGGGTAAAAGACCACGAATGTCAAATTGTAGGAAAGTGGCATTAATTTTTTCTTCAAAGTTCTCGAACCAGTCTATGACATCCAATGTACATCTCCATTGTATGAGTTGGAGTTGTTTCTTTATTTGTTAGTTAACTCTTTCTAGTATTACATTGCTTATTCTCCCGATGTCTGTTTTTGTTTTAAATTTTGTTTTAAATTTTTTTAATTAAGTTTATCCATTCCAGGAAGTCATGAATTTAACGTTATTAAAGAAATATATATATGTGTGTGTGTGTGTGTGTGTGTGTGTGTGTGTGTGTGTGTGCAGTTAGTCTGGTTTGTAATTTGTTTTGGAAATATATATAATACTCTGCTGTAGCACGTGCATAAAAGGAAAACAAGTCAAATAGCAATAACAAGAAGGCCCTTATCAAAACAAAAAGAAGTACAATACATTCAGAATATTTAAGTACGTCCCAAAAGAAGATGAAGGTTCATTTTGTCGAAATAGGCGAGAATGTTTTAGCAAGAATAGACAAGTAACGACATACCGTTAGGTCAGCTGTACTCCTTGTGGTTTTACCCACCAAAACATAGAAGGGATTGGTCCCAGATGAAAAAGAGTTCCTCAAAAAGGATGATGAATGTGGTTCCTCTTAAGAGAAGACAACTATTGTCTCCCTACACTCATTACAAACATCTATCTATCTATCTATCTATCTATCTATCTATCTATCTATCTATCTATCTATTTTAATCTGTTTATATCTATCTATCTATCTATCTATTTTAGTCTGTTTATATCTATCTATCTATCTATCTATCTATCTATTTTAGTCTGTTTATATCTATCTATCTATCTATCTATCTATCTATCTATCTATCTATCTTAGTCTGTTTATATCTATCTATCTATCTATCTATTTTAGTCTGTTTATATCTATCTAATTTTAGTGGGTTATTTTCAGTAGAATTCCGGCTTGTGGTCATTTAAAAGTATAGGGACACTGTCACTGATTTTTAGTTTGTCCGTGATTTGTCTGAGTATTTGATTCTATATACGTGGTTTTGGTGCTCCGTGTTGATATTTTTGTAGTCTTTTGTTAGGTTTTCCTTCATTAAGTTTTTGTACTCTTTAGGGTCCATCTTATAAAAATTTGAGGTTTTATCCGATTTTACAAAGTCCTTGTTTGATTTATTTATGCTACTGACCAAGGTATCTAGGTGCTTATTTCCCATTTCCCACCCCACCTACATCCCACACACAACTCGCCAAATATTAGAAAAGAGACTTTCGATTCCACACTACCTGATGAGACATTGTCCTTTCAATCTCGAAACAAAATGTACACTTTGTAGTGGATAATAATTTGTACTTTTTTTAAAATATAATTTATAATAAATATTCACAGCTCTATTTCATATCGTAGAGCTTCTAGGTATTCATAATCTGGTATTAATCCGTCACTTCCCTCCAGTTATGGATTAAATAACAGGATGCCTGGAGGCAACCCATCTAGTGTTAGTGTCACAATAAAAACACCCTTGGTTGCCCTGGCGAAGCATCAAGTATTCAGCTATTTGACAAGATTATGAATTTCGCAGCAAACTGCGCCAGGGTTCCAAATGCACAGGAAATACTGGAGTTCTATCTCGGCCAATGTCCGCACGAAGACGATGATACATAACCACCGGTATCTCCGTCATAGTTCCCCCATCGGGGAGCATTATCACTTTGCTATTCCCCTTTCTTACTTAATTTTCAGTACAGCCTAGTAATCGAGTTCATGATAAACCGGAAGCATAACCTTACGATGTTTGCCAGAAGCTCTCACTGTTAATTACTGGCTGATTGTAACTTAAGATTATACATAAATAGCTGGGGGTAGACTGGTAGTCTCTGATCCAGATTTGGTCGTATTGAGAAGCAGTGTCAACAGCAACAAGCTAATTGCAAATAAAAACACCGATTGCAATTCATCCTGGAAAATTATTATTATTATTATTATTATTATTATTATTATTATTATTATTATTATTATGTCATTTTTCATCATATTTCGATTTCTGCTTTGGTCTCACTACCAACCAAGTCTGCGGGGAGACCTAAGGCAGGTAGTGGCGTGTTGTTATGGCTCCATTTCATGTTTTTATATCTCCCCTATCATCCCTAGCGTTGCATAGACAAAGTTCGCCTTAGTGTCTGGGCTATATTTAACAAGACAATTTTTTGTATATCTCTTAAGCTGGGGTTTCCAGGGATTCTTTCAATGTGTTGTTTTGTTCCATTTTTTATCATTCCAAGTGCACCTACTATCACTGGCACAACTCTTGTTTTCAATTTCCACATTTTTTCTATTTCAATTTCCAGGTCTTTATATTTTGACAGTTTTTCAAATTCCTTGATTGCTATGTTACAATCCGCTGGACAAGCCATATCAATTAATAGACAAGTTTTCTCCTTCTGGTTTTTAACAATAATGTCTGGCCTGTTTGCTTCAATTTTTCTGTCTGTGTAGATGGTGTAATCCCATAGAATGGTTACAACTTCTATTTCTGTAACCGGTGCTGGGTGATGTTCATACCAGTTATTATTATGTCATTTTTCATCATATTTAGATTTCTGCATTGGTCTCACTACCAACCAAGTCTGCGGGGAGACCTAAGGCAGGTAGTGGCGAGTTGTTATGACTCCATTTCATGTTTTTCTATCCTCCCTATCATCCCCAGCATTACATAGATAACGTTTTCCTTAGTGTGTGGGCTGTACTTAATAATACAATTTTTTGTATATCTCTTAAGCTGGGGTTTCCAGGGATTCTTTCAATGTGTTGTTTTGTTCCATTTTTTATCATTCCAAGTGCACCTACTATCACTGGCACAACTCTTGTTTTCAATTTCCACATTTTTTCTATTTCAATTTCCAGGTCTTTATATTTTGACAGTTTTTCAAATTCCTTGATTGCTATGTTACAATCCGCTGGACAAGCCATATCAATTAATAGACAAGTTTTCTCCTTCTGGTTTTTAACAATAATGTCTGGCCTTGTTTGCTTCAATTTTTCTGTCTGTGTAGATGGTGTAATCCCATAGAATGGTTACATCTTCTATTTCTGTAACCGGTGCTGGATGATGTTCATACCAGTGTTTGTTTACAGCTTTTCCATAATGTTTGCACATTGCCCAATGTAAATATTGCCCAACTCTATCGTGGCGATTTTTATATTCGTTTGGGGCAAGCACAGAACAGCCTGAGATTAGGTGGTCTATTGTTTCCTGGTGTTTATCACAAAACCTGCATTTTGGATCCATATTATTATGCATAATATTTGCCTGAAAGTTTCTCGTGAAAAGACTTTGGTCTTGTGCTGCAAGTATAAATCCTTCAGTTTCAGACTTTAATCCAGATGCACATAACCATCGATGAGAATTAACTTTGTCAACATTGGATTTATTGGCACGTACTGGATATTGGCCATGCAGAGGTTTGTCTTGCCAGCGCTGTTTCATCTTTTCAAGAGCTTTATCTTTGGCTTTCATTTTCATATTTTTTGCCGCAATAGTTGGTTCTTGGCTACTGTTTTGCTTTTCTACAGAATCTACTAACTGTAATTCTTGTTTGTATTTACTGCCTTCTTTTATTATTGAATATTTTTTCTTTCTTTCTTCATGTTGCCTTACTAATTGTATCATCCAATCCTTTGTTGTTTCTATGTATGTTAGTAAGCCAATAGTTGTTGTCTTGTATGACAATTCCAGCTGAATAAGACCCCTTCCACCTTCTTTACGGGGTATGTATAGACGGTCTACATCAGCCTTTGGGTGATGCATCCTATGCTTAGAAAGAAGCTTTCTTGTTTTAGCATCCATTCGCCTGATGTCGTTTAGAGTCCAGTTTAAGATGTTGAAGCTATATTGGACAACTGGGATTGCAAGGCTATTAATGGCCATAACTCTATTCTGTGAATTTAATTCAGTTTTTAATATCATTCGTAGCCTTCTATAGTACTCTTTACGCACTATTTCTTTCATTCTTTTATGGTGAATGTTTTCGCTCTCATTTACACCTAGGTATTTATAAGCTTCTTCTGGTTTCAATTCTTTTATTGTTACAGCAGGGTCTAGGCTAATTGAGGATGTTTCTTGTATTGATCCACGTAAAACTGTAGCTTTAGCACATTTATTCAAATTAAATTTCATTCCAATGTCTTCGCTGAAGCATTTTACAGTTTGCAGAAGACCTTCCAGCTCATTATCATTCTTAGCATATAACTTTAAGTCATCCATGTAAAATAGATGGCTTATTTTCTTTTGGCCTATTTTATAACCACATTCTGTCTTATTAAGTTGACTGGTTAGTGCTATTAATGATATGCAGAATAGTAAGGGAGATAAAGAATCACCTTGAAATATACCTCTTTTGATGTTTATTTCATCAGACTTATAGGTTCCATTTATATGATTGAGGTAAAGGGTTGTTTTCCATATAGACATGCACTGTTTGATGAAATTGATGATGACGGGCGATATCTTGTATATATTTAAAGTCTTTAAAATCCATTCATGTGGCACACTATCGAATGCCTTTCGGTAGTCTATCCAGGCAGTACTAAGATTTTTCTTTGTCTTGAAGCAGTTTTCCAGGATCATTTTGTTAATTAGCAATTGGTCTTTACAGCCATAACAGCCACGTTTGCACCCTTTTTGTTCAAGCGGTATCATGTCATTTCTTTCTAAGAATAAATATGTTTGTTTTGTTAAAATAGATGTTAGTAGTTTATATGTTGTCGGAAGACATGTAATTGGTCTGTAGTTTTTCGGGTTGTTTGTGTCACCATTCTTGGGTAGAAGAAATGTAATTCCTTTTGTCATCCATGCAGGAATTTTAGTGGGATCGTCAACCATTTCTTGGAGTTCTTTGGCTAATTTTTTATGTGCTGCATTTAAATAATATAGCCAAAAGTTAGGAATTTTATCTATACCTGGAGTTTTCCAATTGTGTGCTTTTTTTAGTGCAAATTTAATATCATCTTCTGTAATTCCAGACCATGTCTGTTCGGGTTTATTCTTCATTCGTTCTATCTCCTGCGTAATCCAATGTACTTCCTTACTAGGTTCTTTAGGGCAAGCCCATATCTTTTCCCAGAACTGTGTGACTTCTTCCATTCTGGGGGGTACTGTCACTTTATTATTATTATTATTATTATTATTATTATTATTATTATGTCGTCTTTCATCATATTTCGATTTCTGCTATGGTAGCAGTACCAACCACGTCTGCGGGAAGACCTAAAGCAGGTCGTGGTGTGTTGTTATGGCTCCATTTCATGTTTTTATATCTCCCCTATCATCCCTAGCGTTGCATAGACAAAGTTCGCCTTAGTGTCTGGGCTGTATTTAACAAGACAATTTTTTGTATATATCTTAAGCTGGGGTTTCCAGGGATTCTGTCAATGTGTTGTTTTGTTCCATTTTTTAACATTCCAAGTGCACCTACTATCACTGGCACGACTCTTGTTTTCAATTTCCACTTTTTTTTCTATTTCAATTCCCAGGTATTATTATTATTATTATTATTATTATTATTATTATTCAATTCTATGTAGAAATTTTAGTGCAATACGAGACACTCAGAAACTTAATAAACTCTTTCGGAATGTCAATAGAAATAAGGTCACATTCAATATTGCTACTTTTGCTTTAGATTTGACATTCTAAGATGATAGTCATTACTAAAACAAATAAATAAGGAAAATATTTTTTCATAGAAAAAATTAATATCTTAATAAATACGATGTCTGAATTTCAGAGTTAAAGAAATATTTTTTTAAATATCAACTTCTTTTCATGCCAAAACATCCATTTTCAATCATCCATTTCTGATGAATAATATAAAAATAACGTGTAAAATTCAATATCGTTCTTTTCTGTTCACACTATTTTGTCATCTACGCTTTTTCTGTGTCGTTCTTTTACGGATTACTGTGTGTTGTTGTTTTTCTTCTTCTATGTGCCTTGTCCCTTCAGGACGTAGGTGATCATGGCCTTCCACTTTTCCCTATCCATGGTGGCGCTGAGCACGCCTTCTCCTGCTACACAATGCAATCCTCGTTCCGTTAAACACCTGATCATGTCCTTCAAATATCTTATCTGCTTCTTTCCCTGTTTCATTTTTCCTTCTATCTGACCTGTTAGTATCAGATTCTCCAAGCCATCCTTCCTCATTGCGTGTCCCAGGAACTTCAGCTGTCTCTTTCTGATGCTCAGTATTAATTTCCTTTTTGTTTCCATCATTTTCAAGACCTCATTATTGCTCACATGCTCGATCCATGATATTCGCAGTATCCTTCTATAGAACCACATTTCAGTTGCTTCAAGTTCTTCCTTCATCTTTGATGGTATTGTCCAGCATTCACTGCCATATTGACGGACGGACAGCACGTAGCAATCCAGTACTCTCTTCCTAGTTTCTAGCGAAATTGGCCCGTTTCTTAATACCTAACTCAACTTCTGGAATGCTTCCTTCGTCATGCCAACTCGCCTTCGGATCTCTGTGTCTCACTTTCCGTCTTCTTTTATAACGCTTCCCAGGAGTCTAAATTTTTGTACCTGCTTGATTCTGGTATCCCCGACGTGTATTTGGCATTTTGGGCTGCCTTTTTACTGATGACCATGCATTCGGTTTTCGTGTAGTTTGTTTCTACTCCTTTCTTGTTACATTCTTCTGCTATCTTTTTTGTGAGTTTACGAAATTCTTGTAAACTGATAATGAATAAACCATCTGACTGAGAAACTCGAAGTGAACTGAACACTAAGTTAATATTTTTAAAAAATCACCATTTGTTATTGACGAATGAATCATGTTTGGTGATTCAACAGTGTTCCTATCATACACCAATGAGTAGAAAATATAAGATAAAAGCAGTTGTCTTTCCTCTCCTCAGAGTAGAATCTATGAAGTACCATATGTAAGAAATGATTAACAAGGGGTTGGCATCTTTTCTACAGAGAGAAAGATGACCAGAAATCTAGAAATTAACTAGAAAACGACGGTGGGACAAAATGACAATATGGATAAAATAACGAATGGACAAAATGACAAACTGGAAAAATGTTGAACGGACATAAAAAAAAACCTTTTTGCAAATTAATTGAAACAACCGTTTTAGTTTTCTTTCTTTTACCATACGATCAGTTGTAGACCCACTGGATTTACAGGGTGTAATCGATTTCTATTTTTTGATTATGTCATTTGCAGTGGTGTGCAGTAATATGAATCTCTTTTCGGAGTGTATCATGAAATTTAGTTGGCTTAAAATATTGCGTCATCCGTGATTGCATCAAATTTTATCACACCCAGACACAACTGTCTCGACTGTCGATTAATTATCCTACAGCCATTGTCTGCGATAGACGTTACTCCAAGGAAGCGTACAAAAATTGTAACACTGCACTAACACACTGGCAAACCTTACAGAGAGCTAGCGGTTATTATTGATGTTTAAATTGTCAGTCGCGTTATCAAAACGAAGAAAACAACTGTATCCATGAGTTCAAAAAGTAAAAGAAAATGCGATCGAAAGAGAAAAATAACACCAAGATCAAGAAAAATGTAAAGGAACACATTAGTCGTTTTGTTTCAATTAATTTGCACAAGGGTGTAGTGTCGAACAACCAGTAAAAAAAAAACAACTTATCAAATAGATAAAATGCCGAACAGAATATGAGTCGAACTAAGAAAATGACAAAATTGCAGAAATGTGTATATAATAAAAAAATTTTTTACTTAGCACGCAATTAATATAGCTCTTTCCTCTTTAAGATTCTCAGAAATTTCAAATATCACTTTCTGAATGTAAGAATCCGTCTCTCTGTAATTCATATCCCCCTTAAAACTTTCGTTTTGAGTATTCTTTTCCCATGTATAGCTCAGCATGTTTCAGAAAAGCCACATTACTAGCTCCTCGTGTCCCCTTTTTGTTGGTGAAGAAATTGTCGAGTATTCACTGCCAAATCGGAGGACTGATATTACATCATACTTCAGAATTCTTTTCTTGGTTTCAAAGGTTACTTTCGTATCATGCAATGGAAAAAGATCTAGGGGCTACGGAAATATTACGCTGAAACTCCGGTTCGTGCATGATCACCGAAGTTAAGCAACGTCGAGCCTCGTCAGTTCTTATACGAGTGACCGCTTTGGACTTCTTAAGTGCTGCCAGCTTGGATATGCGTGTAATGTAATAGATAACGGCACTGAATTTGAAAATGGAGAGTTAAGTTTCAATTCCAGTTGCGTTCGTTTTATTAACTTACAACTTACGCGCAAACACCCTTGTGAAATGTAGAATCAATCTCTTCACTGCACATGTTAAAAGTAAGTAATTTTTTGCTTAATTTTAAACTTTTCACGTTTAATTGGTTTTCTTTTTTTTTTTTTTAATTTAACAGAAATCTCTTTGACTGGTGGATTGCTAGTTTCTTTCTTTCTTTTTCGCTGGCCCTGTGTTAGATAGTTTGTCTCTCCTTTTCTCTTCTTGGCTGTAATTTGTTTGTCTTGCTACCCTCTTGGGGTCACTCACTGGCTATTTCAGTTGACTAACCTAACCCCGCCTCAATATCCAGTTGGAGTGACCAAAAAGTTAAAATTTATCTTCCTGGTAGTACCCACGTGTTGGGATGGGAATCAACTTTGTTTTAATTATTCTTAAAAGTAATTTATTTTTTGCTTAATTTTAAACTTTTCATGTTTAATTGGTTTTCTTCATTTTTTAAAATTTAGCAGAAATCTATTTGATTGGACTTTAACTAAGTTAAAACTTAGCAATCCACAACTCTGTGTTTGTTTTATTGTTTTTTTCTTAATTGGAGTAGATAGATCTAACTATCGCCCATTTCACACTCCACCCACGTCTATTGAACAGGTCAGGAGGCTCGTCCCCTCGTTCCCTGTTTAGGATGTGGTTTCCGGTTTTCTCTTATTCTAAATTAACCCCTGCACATCAGTGGCGTTAACACCTTGCTCGAGGTGACATGATAAAAAAATACTTGTATCAGTAAATCATTATTATCGTTAAAATATTTTTAAAATCTAGAATTTTTGGGGGCTTTAAATAAACTGCAAAAGGTCGATAAACCACAAAATATAAAAGTTCGAGATAGATATGGGGACTATTGCAACTCATCTACCCTTTGTAGGTTATTTTAAGTGAGAAAATGTATTGTAAGAATAATCCTTTTTTTGCGAGTGAATATTACATAAACAATTTTTTTCCAGATACAAAACGTACTATTTAATACAAAACTAGGTTGAGAAAATATTGTGGGACCTCCCCTTTTTCTATGATAATGGGCTCAACTTGAGTACTCCTGTCATAGAGACATCGGGACTGATCCGCAAGTTACCGAACGATACCGAAGTTACACAGAGAATACCGCGTCAGTTGGCATAGTAGCTCTGAGCTCCACTCAGCCAGAATAATATTACACGGATATACTATTTCAACACAGCTTCACTTCAAGACTTGTATATATATATATATATATATATATATATATATATATATATATATATACCTTACTAATCGTATTCGTGGATTACTAACCCTTAGTTTCAGTTTGAATATTTACGTTCAATATAACCTATTTTTCTATGTCAAATATCCGTTTTGTTGTTCATTATTTTGTGTGGATCCATAACAGAAAGAGATGGCATTTATGATTTTTCCAAGGTATGTTTTCTTAAGTGAATGTAGCAAATGAGATTGGAATTGGAACTAGGTCTCCCGGTTGCAATATTTTATGTCTCTATCCACTCAGTCAGTCAGTTAAGTGCCATACGTGATAACGCTTGGGCGATCATGCCTCGAAAGAGACATGACTAACTGGGCAGAAGATTATCCTGCAGTAGGTTGCCATTGCTTTCTGCGGTAGACTGGTTGCCGACCAAGGCTATAGAACCCAATCTGTCCTGTTATTTAACCCATAACTGGAAGGAAGAGACGGATTAATACCTTTCCCAAGGGTATTTGCGCGTAAGTGAATGCAATGAATTCAGCTGGAATTCGAACTCGGCTCCCCGATTTCTCGTTCCGAGCCGATATCCAGTGCACCACAATGCACATCCATCTATCCATTACACTACTTGAATAGTCATATTGCAAGATCTTTTCGTTCTTCTATTTTCATTCATTTATATTTTTAGGAAATAAAAGCCATAAATTTCATCCAGAAACAATAATTAAAAAGCTAGATTAAAAAGAAAACCGATAGAATTTAACTGAGTAAGATGTTAACTTTGACAGTGAGGGACTATAAATATGTGACTTTTATTGTACAAAGCTGAGTGACGTAAATATCACGAAATGATAAAGAAGGAAGAAAGTGACAAAATAGTATTTACCTGTCATAAACGTTGAATATGAAGACATCTTAATCTAATAAAGTCTCTAATTAGATAAAGTTTTACTGGATACGGAGTTAAACCATATTCCTTGTAAGTTTGCCATTTGTCGTTTGTTTACTTCTCTTTTATCGATAAAATATATTGAAGAATTAACTATGAATAAAATTTTCTGAGAAATGTATAAATACAATGAACACATACACACACACACACACACACACACACACACACACACACGTATATATATAGTCATCCGCAGACAGATCTGTTTCCCTGTATCATAGCTCATCAGTACGGTTAGACTACGATTGTCTTTTAACCCAGGATTGAAAACCGCCCGAATTGGCGTCAGTCGGCGATTCTACCTCTGGGCTATGGGTGCTCGGTAGAAGAAGGCAGATTTTTGCATGTATATTATCATTATACACGCCCAATAGCCAGAGTGCTCTAAGTCATTACTGAATGACCGATGTGTACATGCCAGAGTAGTTACTATTTTTCAAAGTCTACCATTCTTCCAAATATATATATATATATATATATATATATATATATATATATATAGAGAGAGAGAGAGAGAGAGTGTATGTGTGGGTGTGTGTGTGTGTGTGTGTGTGTGTGTGTGTGTGTGTGTGTGTGTGTGTGTGTGTGTGTCACGAAAAAGTTTACAAAAATGTCTTTAAGGTATTTTTAATACAGTCACATTAATTATACTTTTATTCCTCGTAGAGAATGTATTTAGGTATTCGGTCAAACAAATAGATTTTTTAAAAAGTTCAAAAAAGTACCCCACGAATAAAAACCAATATTTAATACCTCAAAAGATTCCCAGACATTTTTTTATTATTTATAACATCATTTTTTGTAAAAGTTTTCACATTTTACAAGACTGTTCCAAATTAACTAGGATGAGGTTGTTTTTTGAGAAAATTCCAGATTAATTTTATGATAACTTTTAGGAATGATTAAAAGTATTACGTCATTTCTTTTTCTGTCCGCCATTCCTTCAAACATTGAACACAAAAAAAGGGAGAGCGAAATAAATGATCAAGACCTTCATAAACATATTGTTGACCGTCATACAAATGAACGTGATTATAAAAATATATCTTGTCAGTTAAATGTGCGATTGAATTCAGTTTGTACGAGAGTTCGTCACTGGAAGATGTATCATTCTATTCGTCAACAACAAGCAAGACACTCTGAAAGCTCGTGGAGACGTTCGCCGCTATCGGCATGTATATTGTTGCCAAAGCGTGTGATTCTTCTCGTGCCCGCCTTGAGATGGTCGTCGCCGCCAGCAGCGGTTGCATTGAAGCAAAATGAAGTATGTAACTGTAACTGTTGCTAAATAAACTGTCGGGTCTTTGCATATACAATTTTTGTTTTTATTGCTTATTTCGTTTTCTGTTTGTCAAGTGTCAGAGTTTGCTGCAACACCATATATATATATATATATATATATATATATGTTCATACAAAAAATAGTGGTATCTAACCAATATTCGTATACCTTTCAGTGTTACCATATAATTAGAAGACAAATTTCTCATGTTAATGTAAAATTGCTGTATATATATATAGGAAATTACCTGTTTGTATGTGATTTTATTATACAAATCGAGTTTTGTTCATCACATATTTCGTATTACCATAAATATTATGTTTTTAAGTACAGCAGTTTGAGTAGACATCCTAGTTTGTTAAAGCGTGCTTTACATTTAAGCCAAGAGAAGACATTACAGCAAAGCAAAGCTGAAATATCTTATTTGCAACCCACGTTTGATGTTTTTGTTTTTTTTATTGAGTCTATATCTATTTGGGTTATTTTTTACTCGAAATGCAATCCAAGTAATATATTTAAATATTTTTTTTTAATTCTCTATTACTCTCTCTCTTTCTCTCTCTCTCTCTCTCTCTCTCTCTCTCTCTCTCTCTCTCTTATCATCTCTTTCCCTATATATATATATATACACACTACCGACCATAAGTTTGGGACCACCCAAATTTTTAGCAGAATCAAATTAGCCGTGTTTGTATATTTTATTATTCTTATGCAGATGTCAAGTAAAAAAAATGATTCTTTTCAACTTTAAAGTAGACGTTTACTCAGTTTACTACTTGACTCCTCTTATTGTGATCAAGTTTTTGCCGAAAATACAGATTTATTCAGATATTATAATTCCGGTATAATTTATTTTTGTAACCATATTACGATGGTATAAATGGCAAGGAAGAAACAGATTAGCATTGAAAAAAGAGCTCAGGTTGAAATTCTTTTGAAAGAAAGATATTCTGAACGTGTTATTGCTAAAAAAATTAAGCTTATCAAAAATGGCTTGCATTATTGCCTTCAACGACTTCGTGAAACTGAGTTATAATATTGACAGAAAAAGATCTGGTAGGCCCAGAGTAACATCTATTGTAGAGGATAGGCACTTGATCATATCTAGCAAGAGGGATAGAAAAAGAAACGCTCCGAATTAACAATTGAAATGAATTCTACTCGGCAACATCCAGTATCTGTTACTACTGTTAAGAGACGACTTCATTCTGCTGGGCTTAAAGGCTGTGTAGCAGCTAAGAAATCATTATTAAAGAAGGAGAATAAGGGAAGAAATTGATTGTACAGTTCGAAATGAACTTCCTAAAAATGAACAAATGTTGTTTAAATGTTTGCAGGAAGCTTGGAAATCACTTTCACTAACTTATTTTTATAAGTTATTAAAAAGAATGCCAAAAATTCGCCTGCAGTAATTAAGGCTCGTGGTGATTTCTTTGATGAAAAGAAAATATGAATTAATTTTAGTTAAATTTGAAATTTTGGTTTTAATTATTGTACAATTGTAAGTAACAATGAAATATATCTATATTTATTCTTCTAAGACATAAAATTTGTTTCTTCTTCCTCTTAGAGAATAAATCTAAGTGGTCCGAAAATTATGGTCGGTAGTGTATGTATAAATATGGTGGTAGGTATATATATATATATATATATATATATATATATATATATATATATATATATATATGGTGGTCTAATCTAAGTGTAAGTGGACAGTAGGTTGGTTAGTTTTGTGGTATTGTTTAAGTTATTACAATGGTGTTCTTTGTAATTATGGTATTTTTTATCATAGTTAGCAATAAAATATAACTGTCAATGTACTAATTGTATTGGTAAATATAATTGTATATGTGATCTCAAAACAAATGTTAACATTTACTGTCCTCATACTTAAAGAAAGAGTACTTAGAGAATGTATTACTTATAAGGCAGCTATAGATAAAGAGAGACAGAGAAAAGCAACATGACTAAATTTTTATGGGTTTAAGCAAGTGGACAGCGGTGTGGGCTTTGGTAAAGATACCAAAAAGAAAGATGTTAAAAGCAACAAGGGATAAGTGAAGGTACAAGTTCATGATCACCTACGTCATGAAAGGACGTCTCGCCGACCTTAGAAAACAGAAATAATAATTTTGAAGAAATAACTTCGAATTCTTCAGTTCACTCCATGGCACTTCAAAACCTCTCTATCTCAGATTCGTGCAATAATTTCAATTCAAGCCGAAAACTGAGGCCTTCGAATCACAAATTTTGCGGAATTTCAAAACCTCACATCAAGAAACCTCTCAATTTAACTGTACTTCTTTTGCATTTTGAAAAAATAAAAATGATTTCTTCAATTCAGAAACTGAATTTAAATAAAAAATTAACTCCATATAATATTTTGTATTATATTAAACTCAGTATAACTTAAAAATTAATTTCTTACAGTTACTTTAGAATTTGAAATTTTAACTGATTCCTCATTATCAAGACAAATTTTCATGCTGGATCTTTAAGCAGTTTTTTAATACCTGGATAATCCTTAGTGTAAAAATGCATAATATGTCTTATGCAGATCAAGTGTGACCCTAGTGAGAGTATAACCCTCTTTCCCGATGGCTGGTATTAATTCTAAGTCATTTTCAAGATGGGAAGAGATTTCTCTAAAAGTTGGAGAATACAATTATTTTTGTCAGGAAAAGTAGCCGAAGTAATAAAACTAGAAAAAAAAAAAGATTTAAAGAGTACAAAAAGTGCAGAATTGATTTTGTCGGAAAATGTCAGTCAGAATATTTGTCAGTGGGTTTTGACGATATGTGACCCTACATCAACATACGGCCTTAAAGATTTTCTGTTTAGTGATTATCAGATCAGTTCATAGAAACAAGCAGACAATAACAGAGTGTAGTTTTTCCCCTTATCCTGGAAGTCGAAATTTTTAAATGATATTACTTACATCTCAAGATAGTAAGTTATAGATAGGGAGGGGGAAATAGAAAATCCGTAGCTAACTCCAATACTCCACTTTTGAGTCTTTTTAATAAAACTGGGGTGGAAAACGGAATTAATTATTTCGGGTCCCGTGTTTGGAATGGGAAAGTAGAAAGGAATTGATTGTGGTCTGCCGCTAGAAAGGAGTTTAGATCCAGCGATGAATTGAGGCAGACTAACTGAAATATCCTCCCACGAGAGTAACATTGCAAGAGACGGTCAGTCCAAATTCACCCAGCTGCATGTTGAATAAGCCATCGTCCTGTGGAAATGATAGAACACTAATATTATCGTGCTACTGTAATACCAGCCAACTGATATTTCTTTTTTTGTGTCACTTAAGTTTGACTTGCTTGTTAGCTTGTAATTATTTGATATATATATAAATATATATAAATCTACACCGTGGCGTTACGGTTTTAAATTTGTTCTACACTATATACCATTCCCTCTCTTGTCCGATCTAACGTCGCCAAGTGACAACAAGTGATCATGCTTTGTGGACGGTCTCCTTATACTAAGCTGCTTAATGCTGCCACAGCTTTTGCCTTCAGTTCTTTTATTGTTTCAAAATGTTTCTCGTTCAGTTGCACCTTAGAGTTGGAGTGATAGGTGGCGAGATGTAAGGGGTGATGTGGTCGCATAAATTGTCTGACAGTCATGACTTGGTTCTTCTGCTTGTGTGACATTGTGTAAAGCCCTGTTTTCTGTAATAGGGTTTACCAGTAGCTACGCTCATGATCCAGAACAGCAATTACTCCTCAAGACATTTGATGTAGGCCAGCGTGTTGATTTTGAGGCCCTGTGAAAAGATGAATGGGGGCATAACTAGTGATCACACCAAACACATTCATAATCACCTTTAGACTCATTCAGCTCTTTTTCGAATCATCAGCAATGTTCTCAGATTGACAACCATATACCCAGAAAATGAACGTATTGCTGTTTCTGACGCGAATTCAACATAGTACAGTATTCCGTTAGTAAATCTCTGGCGGGTGATTTGGTTTTGTTTGGTTTCTTTTACGACATATCAACACTTCGATGTGTCATTTAATGCCGACAAAAATTTTACTATAGATTTATATGAACAGAATATACTTTCTTTGTAAATGGGTTTCATTGAGAGTTAGATATATTGCTGGTAATTTTTTTTCACATATTTTTGTTGGTAACATTTTTCCTTCAAAAACGTATTTTGTTGATATCATTTTTCCTTCAAAAACGTTTTGTTGGTAATATTTTTCCTTCAAAAATATTTTGTTTGTAATATTTTTAATTGAAAAAAATTTGTTAGTAAATACTTTTCATAGCATTTTTGCATTTACATTTTTGCATTTCATAGAATTTTGAGAGGGTTAACTATTTACCTATAGCTGGGACCCTAACAGGTGCTACCACTCCGGGTCAGGGTGGACCTGGGAACAACAGCAATTAAGAGGTGGTTCAATGTTTCTCACAATCAGAGGCCTTGATGCCGGATGCAGTTTATGGTCATAGCCAGGACCACTGGCGGAGTGAATGTGATCTTTTTCTTATGTACGGTGCCCGACTGACGCTACTATACTTTGAAATCAACAAAATCAAAATGAACGAATTTTTAAAATTAATATATTTATTGGTGACTACGTACCTATTACACCCTGTATATATGTACGTGTAAATATGTGCATGCGTGTGTGGAGTAACATGAAAATGTAATCAAACATTGAAAAAGGAAATCGATTATTCTAGTCTATTGTCTGTGTCATTTTATGATTTTCCCATCTATGTATCTGCTGACTATTTGTCCAATACTTTATTACTGTTATTACAAAATGTTTTATCCGGGTGCGCGGAAAACAGAAGGAATGTTTTCTATGCAAAGAGATCAAACTGATGGAAGTGCTTTTTTTTTCGGCGCTATTTTCTCGAGTATACCCAGATGTTGTGTATATGTCAAATCAGACTATGTCAAACCTGAACTGGTCAGTGAATTCGCTGCAGAACTCCCTGTCCTTCCACGTGCATCTTCCACATCCTTTTGTCTTGCAGATCTCGTCTAAGGGCTTTTTCGTATCTGTCCAACTAAATCCGTCACAGAAATCGCTTAATGGAGGCTTAACTAAAACATCACAACGGAAAGAAAATCAACTAAAAAGAAAATAAATTGCTTGAACCGAAAGCCACTCCAGGGAAGTGACCTTATTCCTCGAATCAGTTTGCTTCCATTTCTGGAATCGGTAATCTTTTATTATAATTTTTTTTTTTTTTTTGGCTTTCCACAGTTCACCGGTGTAAATACATCTTTTTTCCTAAAGCTCTTTGCTCTCGACTCTTCGATCTGTCTTTGCATTTCTGTCTTATAAGAGTGAATCTTGACAAAACTTGAAACAACGAACAGCCACCAGGAATATTGTGGCGAGCATCCGGTAAAACTGAAGAAGTAAATATATGGCTTGCTTAATATATATATATATATATATATATATATATATATATATATATATATATATATATGTGTGTGTGTGTGTGTGTGTGTGTGTGCGCGCGCGCGCGCTGGCGCATAACTGTATGCGTCTAACTACTGTCAGATTACTCATTCTATCTCCATGTGGACGTATGCGGTTAGTTATGTATCTGTCAATGTGGTCTTTACTTTTTTCTTTTTTCTTTCTCTCACGTATTATATATATATATATATACGTATATGTATATATATATACTTACATTGACTAACATAGATATACATATATGAACAGACTAAAATATATGAACAAACTTAGATAGATAGATAGATAGATAGATAGATAGATAGATAATGAAGAGGTTGTTATGTATCTGTCAATGTGGTCTTTACTCTTTCTCTTTTTTCTTTCTCTCACGTATTTGTATATATATATATATATATATATATGTATATATATATATACTTACATTGACTAACATAGATATACAGATATGAACAGACTAAGATATATATGAACAAACTTAGATAGATAGATAGATAATGAAAAGGCCAAGATATATATATATATATATATAGATAGATAGATAGATAATGAAAAGATTAGATAGATAGATAGATAGATAGATAGATAGATAGATAGATAGATAGATATGAACAAACTGACAAATAAATTAAGAGATTAATATGAAAAGCGATAAATGAATGTAGTTTTTAATTATTGAGTATATTTCGGACATCTTTCAATGAAACTAAAAAGAATTCATTAAATGTGAAAATTTTATAACGTTTATAATGTTCTGTTTACACACACACACACACACACAAACACACACAAACACACACACAAAACAAAAAACATACATAGTCATTAGCAGACAGATCTTTTTCTCTGTATCACAGCTCTTCAGTATCCTATTGTTTTTAGCCGGGATTGAAACCCGACCGAATTGTCATCAATCGGCGATTCTACTTCCGAGCTATGGGCGCTCGGTAGAAGAAGTCAGACTTTTAGCGTGTGCTATACTATGTAAAAACACACCAGTGGCTAAGAGTGTTCTAATTCATTACCGAGTAAACGATGCTTAGATACTAGACTAATTACTGTTTTTCAAAGTCTACCATTCTTCCAGAGTGCTCAGTCTGGGTTTGAGAACGTAGAAAAATAGTGCAAGATGCCTTGAAAGTTATGTTTAAAGAGTTGATTTATTGTTGTTATTATCATTAATATTAATTAATTTTTGTATGATATAATAATTGTTCATAATCGTATTTGTTCAGCTACCCGTGTTTCGAGCCTAAAGTTGACTTTCTTCAGCCGAATAAACTTGTGACTTTACATATCGTGATCAGTTTGTTTTTCTGATGGACAGAGTATCGTGTATAAATAGATAAGTTGGGAGCGTGCATGTTTGTTTCTTTTTTCACACTCGTACGTTAAATCTCTTCCGTCACTTGCGTTTGCTTTAAAAAAATTTGCACTGACTTGCGAAATTTGATTTTGTTTCTATGCTCCAAAATTGTTTTCAACGATTTTAATTAAATACTATTCTACGAGTCACCTGGTTCTTTTTATTTTTGTTTTAAATACTATTTGAATTTATTGTTTTATTTATTTATTTTTGATCAACTTTGAATTTAATGTGTCTGTGTGTGTCTTAAGTGTTTCATGTTGTTTTATTGAAGGAATGCCTGTATTTTTTATAAATGTCCTGCATCATGAGCGTTTCGTAATCTGCATTTTGGTAGAAAGATATTGCTCTGGATTTAACTCCACTACATTCATGTAAACGTTGGGAAACGTACAATTTCCTGTTATTGGCTAGTTTAATGTTACTTCAGTGCAGAGCTGCTTTTTTATTCAGGCATTGTGTCGCCCATACATTTTAGAGAATAAATTATGTTTTTAGAATTGCAGCTCAGGTTTGTTTTTATTTCGAATGTAGATGTGTTTTCAAACATGAAGTGTTTTCCTTCTATTATTATTTTGCATACCCCATACCTTTTTTTTTTTTTGCATTTTGTGAACCCCTGTGTTGTCCGTTGCTCGAATTGTTGATGAGGTTTGTATGTTTTTTACACTTTCAGGTTGGCGTTTGCATTTAATTATTTTTAATTATTTTATTTGTCTTTAAGATTTCCTTTATATCATCATTTTTTGTTGAGTAATTCTATGTGTAATTTGATCTTTGTAAATATTTTGGGGTTGTTTTTGTTATGTGTGGAAATATATGCTAGAATGTTTTCTTCTTTTCCATGTTTTTTGTTTTATATGGTATTTCTTCTGCCAGTTGGAAACCCTTGTTTATTCGTGGAGTAGGATATCCTCTTATTTGTAGTGTTTTTTGTAGTTTTTATAGCGGTATTTTACGAAGGCTTTCGTCAGCTACTATTGTGCAAATTTCTCGTGCTAGAGAGTAGGAGATTGATTTTAGATAACTTTTAGGGTGGTGACTCTTGCAATGAGGTATTGTTAGGTGTCTGTGATGATGTAATTGTTTTTGTGTTTCATGAGTATGTCTAGGAATAGCAATTCATTATAGCTATATTCTAATCCGAATTTAATTTTGGGGTGAAAGTTTTTGACTAGATTGCGTAGTTTATATATGTCTCCCCATATTGTTCGCCAGAAGATAAAACAATCATGTAGATATCTCTATCATGAATTAGTGAATTCGGTTTTTATGTATTCCCCATATTTATGTTCTATTTGGTTTTATAGACTTTCTTCTAGATATGCTAGTGTGAGTGTTGCATATGTCCAGGCCATTTTTGTCCTCATCACGATACCTGTTGTTTGAATATAATTTCTGTTGTTAAATTAGAATGGACTGTTTTCTAAAATTAGTTCTATACTTTGTATAATAAATTCTTTTGTGAAGTTTTTTAATCAAAAACGTAATAGACTATTCACCTAGTAAAGGAGAGATGTTGCTGTACAGGCATTTCACGTCAAATATTGCTATGAATGTGCCTATGTGTACTGTTTGTGGTACGAAGCTGAGGATATAAATGATGTCTCTGATGTAGATTTTTTATTTTTATAGTGTATGGTTTAATATTGTATCTATTAAGTTGCTCAGTCTGCTTGTTGGTCCGGCTGGCTTTGCTACTGTGTGTCTGAATTTAAAATCACTAGTGTCTGGGGTGTTAATATATTCCGACTTTTGTTCGTAGATAGCTGCTTTAGTTGTGTTTGATTTTTGTATTTTTGGGAGTTTGTAAACATTACTGGTTTTTGAAACAAAGTCTGTAAGAAAATCTTTTTCTTTTTTTGTTAGTATTCTGTTGTGTGTAAGGCAGATCTTTTTTCAATGCGAGGTTTTCATGTATATTATCGTTGATTTTTTCGTCTCCTAGCATATCTTGAATATTTGTTTTGTAATAAGTTTTATTCATAATGACTACAGCACCGCCTTTGTCTGTTTCTTTTATTATTATATCATAGTTCTTACGGATGTTTTCTAGTGCTAGTTTTTGCTTGTGTGTGAGATTGCTATGAGTGTTGTGTTCGTTTAGAAAGCCCGTATCACAGATTTAAAAAAAAAATATGTTCATTTCATTTGGATTGTTGTTCTTCTTTGGGAAATATTATATTTGTCGTTTTGCTAATGAGCGATCAGTGATACTGTGTTGTTGTGTAAAGCTTGGATAAGTTTAAATTTCTGTTCGAATGCTCTAAGATTTTTTAGGCCTGTAATGTTACTTTTTGGGGTGGGACAGAATTTCAGACCTAACTTTAGAAGGTATATTTATTCTTCTTTTGAAAGGTATAAAGAAAGATAAATAATAATTGATTTTGTATTTTTTAAATTGTTTTTTTCTTTCTGATCGGATGTACTAAAAAATGTTTCCAAGTTGGTGAGGTATCTTTGTTTTTATGTTTTTAAATTTCTGGGTGGTAGGTGCTTCGGTTGGAAAATGTGGTCTTGGTATATATGGGTGATCTTAGGTGAGTGAGTATATTTCGATAGTGGGATTCGTATTAGTAGTGTCGTCTATTTGTGTTGTGGGAAATGTTTTGTAGTTGTGTCTCTTTGTGATATGAAATAGTGGCTCGTTATGTGGGTTTGTTGGGGAGTGGTCTGGTACGTCTGGGTGAGTGTATTTGATGGGTAGATGCGTAGATGCAAACTATTATTATAACAAACTATTATTATGAAATAGTTATTTGTTGTGTGGGTCCGTTAGTAAGAAGTTCTGTATGACTTTGTGAATGTACCAGATGTGTGGGTGTGTTTGTGTATGATAATATTTTTTTTTAAATCATCTCACCCCAAGCAAGGCATTCCACTGCCACTATTGCGCATGGGGCTACATAGGGGAAGGTAAAGAGAAGGAGTGGTTAGACATAGGGAATGACAGGAGGAAGGTGACAGATGAGTAAGGATAGCGAGGATGAGGGTTGTGCAGATGGGAAGAGTGCTTGATAGAATGGGAGCAGGTTAGTGTGTTAGGAGGTGTCTATTGACCTTACATTTAAACTCCTGGAGATTGTAGCCGTTGGGGAAGCAATCGTTTGGAAGAGAATTCCACAGTCGGGAAGTACGAGGAAAGAAACTGTTGGAGTAGAAGTTACGGCTGCATTTTATCGGTTTCACTGTAAAAGGGTGGGATCTAGTTGCTAATCTAGCATCTCGTGAAAATTCGTATTTAGAGGGCACCAGTAATCTAAGTTCATCGGAGCAGAAGCCGTGAAAGTATTTATAGAAGAGACACAGGGAAGCCACGTCTCGCCGGTGGGAGAGAGACTGCAGGAGGTCTGCCAAGTCGGTATCTATCACATTACAGACCCTCCTCTGAACCTTATCGAGAAGCCCGGGGAGAACAGCAGGGGCACCCGACCAGATATGGCAGCAGTATTCAATGCACGGGCGGATGGTAGATTTATAAATGTGCAGGATAGATTTAGACGGAAAAAACTTCCGGGCCCTACACAGAGAACCGACTTTCATAGCATCGGATTTAGCAATGGATTCGATATAGTCATTCCATTTGAAGTCCGCTGAAAGTGTGAGACCAAGGAGGCGTAGTGTTTTACTCTCTGGGAGGCAAGCCTGGTCCATGCTAATGGGAGGTAGTTGAGATTGTCGATGATGGTTAATTGAGAGTAGCTTCGTTTTAGAAGCATTAAAATTTACTAGCCATTTCTTACCCCAGTCCAATATGGATTGGAGGTCTTTTTCAATCTCGGCTGTGAGGTTAGCTTTGACACCTACACCAGATTTTTGTAGGAGGCGAGAGTAAACTGTGGTGTCATCGGCGTACAAACCTATATATATATATATATATATATATATATATATATATGCAATATAATATAATATTTTGAATTTCATAGTGGTTTCCTGGGTATGTGTTTTGTCCAGAGTTTCGTTTCTTACTAAAGACTTGTTTGGTATATTTTGTTTTGTTATTTCATTTTGAGTTGTTAGTGTTTCATCCATGTTTATTTTATTTTCTAGAATCTTCCGAGATTTCTCTTCTTCCTCCTTGCATTTAAGTTCAGATAATTCTGATAGGACATTTTGTATTTCTTTAAGGCATGATTTTTTATTTATTTTTTATTTCATTTTATTTTTTTTTTTATTTTTTTTTTTTTGTGGTAGTGTGCTGTCTATTTCCGTGTATTTTGTATAGTTTATTGCTCTGTCCTCTTGGATGTCGATGTTAGCCTGTAATTTGGTTAGGCTGAGGGACATTTTAATTTGTTTTGCTCCTCGGTGTCATGATCCGTCATTATTTTTCGAAATTTTTTTTTGGTATGAATGAGTTTCCCCTTTTAATGCTCTGTATATGGCGACAGTTCCTTTTTCTTTTCTGTTTTTTATAGCAATGTAAAATGCTCATTTTCTTTCGTTGATTAAGTTGCCCCACATTTTTAAGTTTTGTCACTTTCTTTTAAGTGCTTTCTCCTGTATGTATGAGTCGGTAATATCGTCAAATTAGTCACAAATTATTTTGATATATTTTACTAGTTTTTCTGTTCTTCGTATTTCGTCTTTGTTTTTTCGGGTTGTGAGGTGATTCAATATGATGTCCACTTTATATATATATATATATATATATATATATAATCGTTTTACCCCAAGCAAAGCAGTACTGCCACTGGTGTGCAGTGAGTTAATTAGATGAGTTAAGGTGACGGAGAATGGTAAGAAAAGGAAGGAATCATTGGTGTGAAGAGAGCTGCGTGAGATTACAGTGCAAACGAAGAACAAGATTCAAAGAGTGTCGGGGAAAGGACGGGAGTCAAGGAGATAAGAGATGGCAACTGATGTTGCATTTAAACTCTTAAAGATTGTAGCTATCAGTGAAGCAAGTATATGGAAGGGAGTTTCACGTACAGGAATTGCGAGAAAAGTAGTTGTGGGTGGAATTTACATTTTATTGTTTTCTCTCTAAATATATATGCAAGTTTAGTAGATCGAGTAAAATCGTGCAAAAATTCGTTGTTTCTCAATTGAATAAATTGTCTCATTCTTATCCTTTTCTCAGACTTATTCTTACTGTCTACTAGCAAAATCATTATATTAATGAAATATATTAGCGTATAAACTTAAATGGAACTTAGAAATAATCATAGTTTTTAATAATTACTTGAATTTAGATTTTGTGTATTAATCTATACTGGTGTTTTGGGAGGGATTGAAAATTCGGAAAACTGGGTTCGAATTTCACTCGAGTTCATTGCATTTACTTATATACTGGAAAAGGTATGAATATATATCTTCTTCTATCTAGCGGTAAATAGCAGTATTTTACTAGAAACAAAGAAGAGAGTACTGGATTGCTACCTGCTGTCAGTTCTTCAATATGGCAGTGAATGCTAGACAATATCATCAAAGAGGAAGAAAAAAACCTTGAAGCAAATGAAATGTTGTTCTACAGAAAGATGCTACGAATATTGAGCATGTGAGCAATGATGAGGTCTTAGAAATGATGGAAACAAAAAGAAAATTAATATTGAGCATCAGGAAGAGACAGCTGAAGTTCCTGGGACATGCAATGAAGAAGGAGGACTTGGAGAACCTGATACTAACAGGCCAGATAGAGGGAAATAGAGACAGGGGAAAGCAACGGATAACATATTTGAAGGACCTAATCAGGTGGATGATGGAAGGAGGTTTGCATGGAGTATCAGGAGAAGGCATGCTAAGAGCCACCAGGGATAGGTAGACGTGGAAAGCCATGATCACCTACATCCTGAAAGAACAGGGCACATAGAAGAAGACGAAGAAGAAGAAGAAGAAGAAGAAGAAGAAGAAGAAGAAGAAGAAGACTGAACCATCTAGTCTCGGGTGGTAACTGATCTAGGACGGTCTAGAAGACGGTCTAGAAGACTGAAAAAATCTGTTTTAAAAACAACCAGGAAAAAAGTTCGGTTCCATCGGGCTGCCATGTCCAGGAAACACTGCTGAATAAATTTCATGACCCTTTAAAGTCGTTTTTGGACTCGTGTTGCACTAGCCTATAACTCTGAAAACATAATGTGGGTACGATGTTTAGCTTCTCTAAGATAAAATCTTTCAGCATTTCTTACAGTTGCTCTATATTTCTTTAGTCAGACTCACATGTGTTTGAAGCAACCATGAAAATGACCCATCTTTTCCACAAAACAGAAACGCTTTTATAACAAAAATGAAAGAGTAGCAGCACAATTTATTTCTTAAAATGGGAAATTCGTTTGTGGGGAAACTCACTGAACGTGGAAGGACAGAAATCTCCAAATTCCTCGAAGTTAACGCACTAACTCAGTGTAAGTTTCAATTAATTATTTTTTAACAGGGAAGATCATAAGAACTGTCCTACTCTTAAAACTTATTCACATTTCTAGAATAATCTCTTTACGAAGTTATCGATGGAATTTTCTATTTCCTTTTAGATTTTCTTTTATTTCTTCAGTATCTTCCAAATGAAGTAAAATACATTTTTGCCAACACACACATTCTTAAGTGCAACTTTACTGCATTTTTTCACCTCTGTCTTCAATTTTTTTCCACAGTGCATCAACGACGGAACAGTAAGTGTAGCATCGTTTCTCGGAATAAAAGACGGTGATGTTTAGGGGAATGGGTGTTAACTCCTTGGTAACAATTTGATCACCTAATGCTGAATTACCCAAATATAGAATCTGGGTTTTGGAGGTTTCATGTCTCATCTAATTTTTAGTTTCTTCACGGTTTTTTGTCTCATTTCAAAAGCTAAAAAAAAATTATAGGCCTGCTATTTTAACAATCTTATGCTAAGAATGCTATCTGAACGAGCAATAAAAATGCAGAAGAACATTTATCTATGCTTTATAGACTACGCAAAGGCGTTTGACAAAGTACGACACAAGAACTTGAATGAGATACTTGACAACCTCGATATTTTCGGAAAAGACGTTAGGCTAATGAAGAACCTATATTGGCAGCAAACCGCTTGTGTACGGTTAGGAAGTGAATTCAGCAGGTATGCAAAAGGGACTTAAGACAAGGATGTGTTTGCTCACCGGATCTTTCCAACCTGTACAGCAAAGCAATTATGAGATTGCCAGGATTAAACATTGGCGGCCACAATCTCAATAATATCAGGTACGCGGATGACACGGCGCTGATAGCAGACACGGAAAGGAAAACGCAGGAAAAGAAAATATTGAATATAAACCTCAAGAAGACTTAATGTATGGTCATCAGCAAAAACAGTAGCCCAATATGCCAACTGCAAGTCTGAAAATCTAAAATAAAACAAGTAACAAATTCAAATACCTGGGATGTGTTTTGCCAGAGGATTGAAAGTGCGACATGGAGATTCAAAGACGCATCCAAATACGCATCGGCATGTCTAAAGACGCATTTCAGAAGCTAAGCAGGGTACTGAAAAACAGGAAAATCTCATTAGAAACAAAGTAAGGAGTACTGGATTGCTATGTGATGTCTGTCTTCTGTATGGAACGCTTGGAGCAAAAGAAATGTGGTCTTACAGAAGGATGCTATGGACGGACTCCGTGTGCAACATTGAGGTGTTGGAAACGAGAAAATAACTGACACTAAATACCAGAAGAGACAAGTGGGGTACCTGGGACACGTAATGAGGAAGGGGTCCTGGAGAAATTAATGCTCACAATTTAGATAAATGGTAGGAGAGACAGGGGAAATCAGCGAGAGACGTGTTTGTTAAATCTTAGCAAATGGTTGACGGAGCGAGACTTAGACGTTATGCCAAGAGAAAAATTATTGAGAGCCACAAGAGACAAAGCCATGTGGAAGTCCATGATCGCCGACGTCCTGAAGGGACACGATTCCTGAAGAAGAAGAAGAAGAAGAAGAAGAAGAAGAAGAAGAAGAATTCATTCGTTTTCAAGTATCGTTCATGTGGTGTTAAACGACTGATTTTTATATCCGCTGTTCTTGCATTTGATGAAATCAATTTCAAATGAGCCAAGATTACTTCATATAAACGGTCAAAGTGAAAATATTATGTGTGTTTCAGTACACAGTCCTCCATGAAGAAAGATACAAGGTTAGTTTTTCTATCTATTACAACAGCATCCAGCATTTAGAATCTTTCTTTGTATTGTGACCTGCATAAATTATTGTTATCACCGAAAATTAAAAGAATAAAAATACCAAAATATTGAAGTGTGTTTTAAAAAAACATCCAAGCAAACACACATAAAAAAAATCTTTCAGTTTGACTGTTTGTATGGCGTCATCTTGAATGAGTTGATTGATTCAACTAAAAGTTTGAAATTGATTCAATTAATTGATTCAATTAAAAGTTTGAAATTGATTCCATGAAACGTGAGCATGCCTTGGTTGACACACCATTTGCGTAACTGTACACAGAACAATCTTTGGAACAACATGGGGTAACATGCGAAATTACTCGTGGAAAGATAACATAAAATAAAGGTTTCCATTATCTGCATCGTTCTGACTGTTGTCCCTATATTTATTGCCATGTTACGACGCTTCAGACGTTGTACGCAGAAGCCTTCTTCAGGTGCTAGGAATTTCGAAGCAAACACTTTATTTCGTTCACTGGGGTATATCATTCTTATTTCTTGTGTGATGCTACATCCGGATGGCATGTAGTTATCTCCCTGTAACTGAAGTCTCTAAGTTATTTGTTCACTTCTGCTGCAGCCAAATATTGAACTCACATCTCTTTCGGTGAATCCACTATGCCATTTGTATGAACAAAAAATAAAGGTTAATGTGAATTTTGGCAAATTTAGCAATAAAAGACAAGAGCTTATGAAAAAATTACTCACACACACACACACACACACACACACACACACACACACACACAGAAACACACACACACACACACACACACACACACACACACACACACACACACATATATATATATGTATATATATATAAAACAGTACCTGCTCTAGCATTTACGCATCGTTCATTCAGCAATGAATTAGAACACTCTCAGCTATTGGGCGTGGATAATGATAATATAAACGTTAAAAGTCTGCCTTCTTCTACCGAGTGTCTATAGCTCAGAGGTAGAATAGCCGACTGACGCCAATTCGGTCGCGTTTCAATCCTGGGTTAAAAGCAATCGGAGTCTAACCGTACTGATGAGCTGTGATACATCCAAACAGATCTGTCTGCGGATATATATATATATATACATTCATAACAAAAATCGCATGTAGGTAAAATCCTAAAAGAGGTCATATTAATAGTAATTTTATTAATATTAAAATGGTCCTGGTGTTCTCTCTTTTAACACCCCTCCCATGATTCTTTCTTATTTTTCATTCTTGCATGTAAACTTCCGGTGTATGCATTTCTTTTTGAGTAAACTTCCGGTGTATGACTTTTGTACTGTATTTGCATAATAATTGGCTTTTTTTCTATAATATATAGTAAAATAAAGAACAAATAGGAAACTTATCTAAATTTAACATGTGTCGCTTTTATTAAAACTTCGTCAGCGATCGAGAAATAAATAAAAAATTAAGACACATAGAATACTTGTATGTTATGAAATCGGGTTAGTTTTGTTGTTCAAATACGCGTCACATGTATTAAAGCAATAAATATATATATATATATATATAATATGTGTGACGGATATTTTGAACGATTAATAATGTAATAGAATATGTTTGTGAAGAAAGGCTTTACTGTTTATGTTGGACAGTAACGTTAGTCTATGTGTGTGTGTGTGTGTGTGTGTGTGTGTGTGTGTGTGTGGAATGACTGTACACGTCATTTCCGTGTAGGTCAATGAAATGTAGCAATAAAATGTAGCGAAATGTTGCAATATTTTTGGATTTATTTGGATTTTCTGCAGTCACGTGTGTATGTGTTGTGTGCGTATGTGCGTGTTTGTGTGTGTTTGTGTGTATGTGTGAGAGTTGTCTGCTATCGTCACCACTGAGTCACTGTGAGATGTGATAAACTTCTTTTCGTTGAATTTCTCCTTGTAATATTTCTTATGTTTTTGAAAATGGATTTGTCGTATTTAATTTATTTCCATGTATTAGGTAAACAGATACGTGTTTCTTCGGAAACTCAGAGTCCAAGAGGTGGTAGGCGAATCTTTGTGAGAGTGGGGTTGTGTTAGAACTTATGATGTTTTGTGTGGTTTTTTATTTGCAGAGAGTGGGCAAGTATATTCATACACAAAGTTAGTCTTATATTAGAGGCTGGAAGTTTAGGATAGGTGAAGTGGGAATTAAGTGGAATAACTGAAGAAGAGACATGAAGAGCAACAAGGGATAGTGAGATAAGAAAGACCATGATTTCCTACGCCACATAAAAGAAGAATTTGCTTAATTTTTTTTTTTTTCGTAGTAATAATGACTCTGATGTGTTAATTTTTATCGATTGGTTTATATATATATATATATATAACGGATTTTTAATTATTAGTTTGGATTATACATATTTCGCCGCTCTTGTATTCTTGGTGCGGCTCTTCAGATCCAAAATCCATTTTTGGATTTGAAGAACCGCGCCAAGAACACAAGAGCGGCGAAATATGTATAATCCAAACTAATAATTAAAAATCCGTTATATAAAATATTACTCTGTTAAATAAATGAATTTAACATTGAGTTCTCTCGAGTTCGTCTCCTTTGGAATTTACCCGGATTACATACCAAGTGTACTACATTATATATATATATATATATATATATATATGTGTGTGTGTGTGTGTGTGTGTGTGTGTGTGTGTGTGTGTGTGTGTCTATATATAAGACTGAGTGTATCCAATATGTAGCAATTTAGTATAAATAGAGCTTTTTAAATTTAACAGACAATTTACAAATCCATAAAAGCTAAATTTTGTAATTTCTGTATGTATATATGTGTGGGTATATTAATCTGTATATGTGTCTGTTTGGCAGTATTTGTGAATATACTCGTCTATGTTTCCATGTGTGGGTGTTTGTAGGTTTATTTATGTATGCATTCTTTCTCTTCCTCGTTTAATATATGAATAACTTTCTAAATCTAATAAGTTGTTAAACTTAGAAAAAATTTTTTTTAAATTTAGCAACAGTAATAAAATAGATCTAATAGTTAATTAATAATGGTGATCTCAATTTAATCAAATATTAATACTAATGCTCCCAAGATTATTTTTAAGTCTGCTCACATATTCTCCAAATTAGAAGTTACTTTAATCAGATTGGTCCACATTGTACATATAACAATGCCACCCTGATTAAAGAAGGTTTTGCTTGTTTTTCACCTTTTAAAACCATTCAATTTAAAGTAAGCCACATCACTTGACAAGACACAAGTGTCGAAACAAAATAGCTACTTTTGTAGTGATATTATAACATATCCATGCTGTAATTTCCGAATATATATATATACTATTATTATTTATTATTGTTCTTTCGTTTTTGTTTTTGTTTTTGTTTTTTGTTTTTTGTTGTTGTTTTTTGTTTTTTTGTGTGGAACATTTGATATTGTGGAGCGTTATTGTTAATATTATGCATATGAGTATGTTTTTTATTGTTCAAATTGTTTTTGTTTAAGTGAGAAAATAAATATACAGGGATATATAGACATATTTTAGGAAAATCTATGTTAAGATGGAAAAAAATATTTCGTGTGGCACGTTTCATCTTTTAGGAAATTATCAGGCCAAAGTGAAAATTACGTTGATATTATTACACATGCGAATCATTTTAATCCCATGAAGTCATAAGGGACGAAAACCGTCACGCGAAAAAATGATTCATTTCCACATTTATCATAAAATTGTTCTGTGGCTGTGATGACCACAAATAATGACAAAGATTACGACAAAGAGCTAAAGAGTTTTCGTGTGACGCGTTTCATAGGACGGAGTTTGTTTCTGTTTATGCGATTAAACATGCGCACGATCAAAGTATGCTGGGAATTTTTAATTCATTTTTCGTTTTTCACGTGTTTCAAGTCTATATTTAATGTCTTTCCTCAGTGGAGCGAGTTGTCACACAAGGTGTTTTTTTTTTATGTGGGGAATCCGATCGCGGATGCTTGGATCAAAAATTACCCAGCCCCGGCTTACGTGATAACTGGGTACAAAAGTTGTCTTATCATATCTAGATTTGTCTTAGCAGGCCTAATATTGTCTTTTCTGGTCGTAAAGTCCTACCAGGTGGCAAGTCAGTATGTGTTTTAACTATATAATCAAGCTGGCCACAATTTTGATATAAAAAGTATTCTACTCTGATCAAAGAATAAAACAATTTACTAAGACGAAAATGTTTAGAGAGTGCCTTGATTACAAAATCATCCACAATAAATTTGCTCCCAAAATTTCTTTCACCATTCCAGACAGAACTTCTATTATAATAGTATGGGATATCTACTAACAAAATGAGGATGTGCGTTGTGGTGCATTGGATATCGGCTCGGAACGAGAAATCGGGGAGCCGAGTTCGAATTCCAGTTGAATTCATTGCATTCACTAACGCGCAAATACCCTTGGGAAAGGTATTAATCCGTCTCTTCCTTCCAGTTATGGGTTAAATAACAGGACAGACTTTTGTTAGTTAAGTGCCATACGTGATACACGATTGGGCGATCATGTCTCGAAACAGACATGACTGACTGGGCAGAAGATTATCCCGCAGTAGGTTGCCATTTCTTTCTACGGTAGACTGGTTACCGACCAAGACCATAGAACCCAATCTGTTCTGTAATTTAACCCATAACTGGAAGGAAGAGACGGATTAATACCTTTCCCAAGTGTATTTGCGCGTAAGTGAATGCAATGAATACGGCACGTTTCTCAGTCATTTCAAATAGCCCAAAAACATAAACACAAAATGAAGGATAATGTAACACTAGAAGTATACGCACTTAAAAACACATATACACGCTCACAAACACGTACAAACACACGCACAATAATCACAAAGGTCTTCTTCCACTTTGGCAGGGGTCAAGTTAACGTTCAAGGTCAACACACACTTAGAGAAACGACATATCAAAGCAGACTGATACCATTAGACCATAAAAATCTCAACTATCAATCACACATATACACACCATAACCACACACACACACACACACATACATGCTCTAGCACACTTACAAACACAGAGCGATTGGCAAATTCGTTTATAGATTATGCAAACGTGTTTGATAAAGCACGTATCATGAATTGTCGCAATTACTGGTCTATTGTTGCATGTGTGTAGAGGGGTTCAAAGAAGAGGACAGAATGAGGATTATCTCGCTTACATAGAGGATCAGCCAAAAACTTGCTTAAAAAAAGATATTTCACACATACATGCTACAATTAACAACAGCAGCAACAGCCAGCAAGGACCAATTTCCCTAACATTCTCAAGATGAGATTTTAATATCGATATATTAATGTATAATAAATAGGTAATATACAACAACTTATTTACCTTCCTTTATTTTACTAAGCGCATTGTGACAGCCTTCAAAGCCTAACCATATTCCAATATATATATATATATATATATATATATATATATATATATATAATCATCCGTGGACGGATCATTTTCGCTGTATCATATCTCATCAGTACGGTTAGACATCTGATTGCTTCTAGCCAGGATTGAAATCCGACCGAATTGACATCAACTGTTGATTCTATCTCTGCGCTATGGGTGCTCGGTAGAGAAAGGCGGACCTTAGCGTTTTATATACAATGTAAACTCACACCAGTAGCCGAGAGTGTTCAAATTAATCTTTGAATTAACGATGCTTACATGCGTGAGTAGCTACTCTTTTTTAAAATATACTATTTTTTCATAGTACTCAGTCGGGGTGCGTGAGCGTATATATATATATATATATATATATATGAAGACATACATAGATATAGATAGATGTGTCAGTTCTTAAGGGAGGAGATATCTAGGTGGAACTTTTTTGTACGAAAAACAAGGGAAACATTATAAACCAGTGACGAGATATTTCATCAATAGATTTGCATTTGGAACAAAATACACGTTTAAGAAAAGTCCGGACTATTAAAAAAAAACACAATAAAAACTTTGTTCCTGTGTTAACCGAAACTGCCTCAGCTGCAGATTATATGCAGATAGTCGTTACGCCATTCTGCGTTTCCTCTTTGCCCTTTATAATTAAAGATGTATATCGCATAGGCTGATCTGATGGAAAGCTCTTCAAAAATGCAGATTTTTTTCATCAATCTTCTAGTAATTTTAACTATGGTCATATCTCGCTAACCACAATTCTTATTATTTTTATTCTTATTCTTTAAATTCTTTTTCTATGTGTCCTTTCATAGCTCTCTACAATATCATGTCCTTTGAAGTTCTTGGAAAACTTTGTTTTTTCTTTGTTCGCTATCTCTTCTCAATTATTTTGGTCCTGGCTATGACTGTAAACTGCATCCAGCAGCAAGGCCATTGATAGTGAGGTTGTAAAAAGCATGGAACCACCCCTTAATTGTTGTTCTTCCCAGGTCCACTCTGACCCGGAGTGGTAGCACCTGTTAGGGTTCCAGCTGTGGGTAAATAGTTAACCCCCAAACTGGGGTCAAAACACTATGAAAGGATAAAAATACACTTTTATAGAAGTATATATATATGTATATATATATATATATATATATATATATGGACCTTTATAGAAAATTCTACATATTTAAAATGAAAAATATTACCAACAATTCATTTTTTAAGAAAAACCATTATTACCATTACACATTATGAAGAAAAACATTTTTTTGCCATCATACATTTTTTTGCCATCATACATTTTTGAAGGAAAAACATTATCACCAGTAATACATTTTTGATTACAAAACTAGAGAACATCTTCAGTTTTCTAAAATAAAATAAAAATAAAAATAAATTTATCAAAATCTGACTGAATCAACCGAAAATTTAAAAAATATCTTTAAACTTTACCTTTTCGGAATTAAATATCCCACAGAGGTTGATATGGCTTTAAACAAAAACTAAAACTCGACTCAATTATTTCGCTAACTTTCTTGATTTTAATTTTGTTTGTCGATATTTCTTTGATGAAGTCAGACAGTCAGTTAAGTGCCATACGTGAAACACGCATGGGCGATCATGTCTCGAAAGAGACATGACTGACTGGGCAGAAAATTATCCCGCAGTAGGTTGCCATTGCTTTCTGCGGTAGATTGGTTACCAGCTAAGGCTATAGAACCCAATCCGTCCTGTTATTTAACCCATAACTGGAAGGAAGAGATGCATTAATACCTTTCCCAAGTGTATTTGTGCGTAAGTGAATGCAATGAATTTAACTGGAATTTGAACTCGGCTCCCCGATTTCCTGTTCTGAACCGATATCCACTGCACCACAGCGCACATCCTCTGATGAAGTATTGTAATTATTTGAATTATTTACATTAATCGAACTGATTTCTTTATGTTTATTGCTATATTCACGACGTTTCGTCCGTTGTAGGCTCTGATCTTCTTTAGGTGGTTGAAATTTCGAACTAACGCTTTATTTCTATCAACGAGGTAAATTCCTTTTGTGATATGAGATACGTTACTTCCAGATGTCGTAGTTATCTTCTTTTTACTCAACTCTCAAAGGTTTTTGTTCACTAATACTGTGGCCAGGTACCGAACTCAAAACTATTTCGGGCAAATCACTGGAAATAACCAATATTTTTATCGACTTGGTCATGTGTCCTTAAGTTTATACTTGCCGCGAATCGTTGGGAATCTTTCAAATAGTAATTTGGGTTTCGAACAGAGTCGCATATCGAAAGGAATTTTTCCATCATATCCTATTTTTTAATCGTTTCATCTAAATCAAGGCAGTACAGCCACTGATGCGCAGGGGGCTACATAAGAGAAAAAGTTTTGACAGAAGGAGAGGGAAGAGAAAGGCGAACCAGTTGCAGGGGGTACAGAGAAAGAGCAAGAAAAGGATGGGAACAGAGGTGTGAAGACAGTTGCGAAAGTAGAGAGAAATTAATAGAACAAGTTATCCAAGGTGATGTAGAAAGAACTGGAGTCAAGTGGATAAGAGATGGGTATTGACATTGCATTTAAATTCCTGGAGGTTGATGCGCAAGGGGCTACATAAGAGTAAAGGTTTAGACAGAAGGAGAGGGAAGAGAAAGACGAGCCAGTTACAGGGGGTGTCACAGAAATTGCGAGAGAAGGATGGGAATAGAGGTGTGAAAACAGTTGCGAAGGTCGAGAGAAAGGAATAGAACAAGATATAGAAGGTGATATAGAAAGAACTGGAGTCAAGTGGATAAGAGATGGGTATTGACATTGCATTTAAATTCCTGGAGGTTGATGCGCAAAGGGCTACATAAGAGTAAACGTTTATATAGAAGGAGAGTAAAGAGAAAGTCGAACCAGTTACAGTCAGAGAAATGGCAAGAGAAGGATGGGAACAAAGGTGTGAAGACAGTTGCGAAAGTAGAGAGAAAGAAATAGAACAAGTGTCAAATGGACATTTTAATTGCATTTAAATTCCTTGAGATTGTAGCAGTCATGGAAGAAATTATTTCATATAAGAGAGTTAAAGAAATATTTTTGAAGCATGTTTTTGGATAGGTCTCCATGTAAACGGGATAATCCTCATTCTATCCTCTTGTTTGAACCCCTCTCCACACATACAGCAATAGACCAGTAATCTCGACAATTCATAATGACGTGCTTTATCATCGCCTTTGCATAATCTATAAACAGATTTGTCAAGTGCTCTGTTTCCAGTCGCACGTTCGCTATCATATATACGGCGTAACTACACGCCAAAGGCTGACATTGATCATGAATCCTAGCGAATTTATTGTTGTGGATTCTTGTTTAGAAACCACACAAAATAATAATAACGAAAACAGATATGGAGAGATAAAACGTAAATTTTAGTGAACAAAATATACATAACCTTGAACACGGGTTAGTAATTACAGGAATACTAGTAATACTGTGAGTAGGAATCAATATATACAATCTTGTAAAGAAGACATAAGTCCGGATCATAAGTCTATATTCTTACTGACCAACTAAGCGGCGGTCCAACTACTCAACTCCTGCTACACACTCTCTCTAACACTCACTCTGACAATCTATATTTATATTCAGCTGTCTCACCCAGTAAGGGCAACATGTGGCACATGGTCAGTTTTTATAACTGGGATTTCCGGGCTATATGGCCCGGCCAAAAAATGTCTGTCTATTTTTGCCCAGTCGTGCTTCTACCCTTCGGCGGAACCACGACTGGGTTATTTCTCTCTGCTCGGAAGCAGAGAGCGCCCTCTGCCCGAAAGCAGAGAGCTGACAGTGAGAAATGCCGTCGTAGGCAGGATCATATGTACACCTTAGACGAGTCCACTTATTGTGCAATAAGGAGTGCTCCCCAACATCAGCCAATGACGCACCCTCTGTCCATTTTAATATTTTTCGTTTCAAGGACGATTATACAACAAAATAATTTTTTTCGTTTTTGTTGCATGTGTTCTTTTCTGCCCATATTTTCTTTAAATTTCATTTATTAGATCTTAACGCATTGAAACGGGGAACTAAAATTAAGCCTTAATTATTATCGTATTATATATCTCAATAAGAACTTTGAAAATGAAAAGAACAGTTCCCAAAATCCGTCGTCAGTGTATATAAGTGTTTTTTCAGAAGCTAAGCAACATATTAAGAAAAATAATTTTTTTTTTTAGAAATAAATTCTGATAAATACTGTAGATTATATATTACTGATGTAATATATAATCTTCTATAAGTTAGTTAATTATCGAGAATTTCCTAACGGATGGAAAAGAGACTTGAAGCTACAGCTATGTTCTTCTGAAAACAAACTCAGTCAATTAATCTATATCAATGATCTCCCCGATGCCATAAGATCACAAGTAGGCATGTACGCCGATGATACCACAGTTTACTCTCGCCTCGATCAAAACTCTGGTGTAGGTGACAAGGCGAGCTTGAGAAGGACATCCAATCCGTGGTGGATTGGGGTAAGAAATGGCTCGTAAAATTCCATTCTTCCAAAAAGAAGCTGCTGTCAATTAACCACCACAGACAACCGCACCTCCCTCCCATTAGCATGGAACAGGCTTGCCTCCCAGAGAGTAAATCACTACGCCTGCTTGACCTGACACTTTCAGCGGACCTCAAATGGAATGACTACGTCGAATCCATTGCTCAATCCGCAACTATGAAAGTCGGCTCTCTGTGCAGGGCCCGGAAATTCTTTCCACCTGAATCTATCCTGCAATTATATAAATCCACCATCCGCCCGTGTATTGAGTAAAGCTGCCACATCTGGTCGGGTGCCCATTCTATTCTCCTCGGGGTTCTTGACAAAATACAGCGAAGAATCTGTAATGTGATTGATACCGACTTGGCTGACCGCCTGCAGTATCTCTCTCACAGGCGTGACGTGGCTTCCCTGTGCCTCTTCTATAAATACTTTCATGGCTTCTGTTCTGACGAACTTAAATCCCTGGTGCCCTCTAGATGTGAATTTCCACGAGATACTAGATTGGCAACTAGATCCCACTCTTTTACAGTGAAACCGATGAAATGTAACCGCAATTTCTACTCCAACAGCTTAATTCCACGCACTTCCCGCCTGTGGAATTCCCTACCGCATGCCTGCTTCCCCGACGGCTACAACCTCCAGGAGTTTAAATCACCATCCTTCTGACATTTCCTATACCCAATCGCTCTATGTAACCGCCTGAGCTATAGTGGCAGTGGAATCCCTTGCTTGGTGTGACACAATTTTAAAAAAAGCAAAAACTGAATATCTAAGAACAAAAAAACACGTATACTTTAAATCAGCGAGTGACATTTGAAACTTCTTGAACACATAATGAGGAAAGGTGGCTTTGAGAATATAACACTCACAGAGCATATTGAATGTGGAAGCAGCAGAGGGAAAAAGGTAATTAAATGCCTGAAGATTTTGTGCAAATAGATGATGGAGCAGGAATTCGAAACGATGGCGAGGGAGACAACCATTGTTTAGAACAGAAAATTAGAGGAAGTTGTGGAGAGCTATGACTGGCCCCGTCGGATTCAGGAGAATCACACAAAAGAACAAGTATCACATGAAATAATGAGTGTTCTTTTATGTCACCCTGCACCAGGTTAGACGAGCCACCCTGCACCAGGCAAGACAAGCCTTGAAATGTACCCGTCTGAAATCAGATTGAAACATATCACTAAATGTTTCTGCGGTGAACAGGTTTAAATAGAAAAGATCTGAGATTCTTGGTTCTCTCAGTGCAGGAATAAATGTTCATATTGATGACGGATAACATATATTTCATCGAAGTATGTTTTATGTTTGCTTTTTTTATGCGTGTTTCTGTAACAGCATATAAATCTAAATGTCGGTAAATGCGAACGAAAAAGAGAGTGTGTGTCGGCTTAAATGTCGGTATGTCTTCCTTTGCTTTTGCATCTTGAGGGCACCTTTACATAGAATAAAAATGGCACAGGTTGGTAAGTGGATTCAGTATGGGTGACTAATTCTAAAGAACGAATGTAGCATTTGCATAGGCAAATATTGAGAGCATTAATTCTCTATTGTTACGATCGAGTCTCATGGAGCGGGAAAGATTCCACAGCTGTCGGCGATGTTAATAACTTTTAAACGTTAAAAATGCTGGAAGATGAGTCATGAGGTGAGTTGAGGTTGTGTTTGTATTGACTGAAGCATTGGGGATGCTTGAGATCTGGTAGACTGGAATTGACAGAAACTATATATAGCTAGTTTCCCACTAAATGACTTGTGTATACATCTTGAATCGCCTTAAGACATGATGAGAAAAAAATACAAAAAGAAAGAAAAAGAACGGAAAATAACTGTAAATTGAAAAACGATAGTAGCTCTTATAATAAGATTAAAAAGAAATGAGACTGAAAGAGAAAAAAAAACGGACAATTAATATTCAGTGGAACGTATATGGCGGAAGAAAAAGGAAGGAAGGAAGGAAGGAAGGAAGGAGCAATCAAACAAAAAAAGAAAATTACAGAAAACTGAAAAAGAAATAAAGCCGATATAATAAAATTAACAGTTAATAAAAGGACGAAAGCTAAGAAAACAGAAAATTAATGTTGAGGGAACTGAATGTCCTCAAAAAAGAAAGAACGAACAAACAAAAGAAAGAAAGAAAGAAAGAAAGAAGGAAAGAGAGAAAGAAAGAAAGAAATATAATAACATTGAAAAAGAAATAAGCTAATATATTAAAATTAAAAGGAAGAAAGACAAAGTGGAAAATGGAATATTTATATTCAGAGAAATGAATATGCTGGAAAAGAAAGAAAGAAAGAAAGAAAGAAAGAAAGAAAGAAAGAAAGGAAAAAATAAGAGGAAATTGAAAGCGAAATTAGCTGATATAATAAAATTAAATAAGTGAATGAAAGCAAAGGAAATCAAAATGAATGATGACAGGAATGTCCTGAAATAGAAGTAGAAAGAAACACATTTGAAATATAATAAAATTAAAAGAGAAATAAGCTGATATATTATTATTAAAAAGGATTAAAGAGAATTGAAGCATAAGAAAATGAACAAAACAAAATTTAGAGAAATGAATATCGCGAGAAAGAAAGAAAGAAAGAATAAAAGAAAGGAAAAAATAAGAGGAAGTTGAAAGATAAATTATCTGATATAATAAAATTAAATAAAAGAATGAAAGGAAAGGAAATCAAAATGTATGATGAGAGGAATTTCCTGAAATAGAAGTAAAAAGAAAGAAAGAAAGACACAGTTTAAATATAATAAAATTGAAATTGAAGCGTAAGAAAATGGAAAATTAAAATTCAGAAAAATGAATATCGTGGGAAAGAAAGAAAGAAAGAAAGAAAGAAAGAAAGAAAGAAAAAAGAAAGAAAAAAAGAAAGAAAGAAACAAACAAACAAACAAACAAAGAGATATAATAACATCAAAAGAGAAATAATCTAATATATTAGAATTAAAAGAAAGAAAGACAAAGTGCGAAATGGAAAATTAACATTCAAAGTAATTAATATCCTGGAAAAAGAAAAAAGAAAAAAGTAAATAGAAAATATACTGATTGAGTAAAAATAATAAAAAGAAAGAAAGATAATTAAAGCTTTGAAATTAACATAAAAAAATTGCAATATTGACTCTGGTAAAAAATTGTTACGAGACATTAGGTTTATAAGTCCAAGAAATTCCGTTGCTCTTGTCCTTAAAACACATAGCTCGATGGATAGTTAGTTCCTGTGACTTGACCCAAAGAGTTTTGGGTTAAATACTATGTAACTTAGAGGAAGATCATTTTTGACTACCAAAAGTGGCTGTACGCAAGGAATGAGATTGTACCCCAGTGATTGTAATAGAAGGCTGGAGCGTACAACGACCAAAATGTCGTACAAATGGCAATAAAGATAAAGACAATAGTCCGAATAATGTAAATAGTGTAAATACTACTACATCTCAGAAATATAGACAAATAATAAAATTGATATTGAGAGAAAAGAATATGCTGAAATAATAATAAAAAAGAAAGCAAGAAATAAAGAAAGAAGCGAGTGAGATAAAAATAAAAGAAAATGGGCTGATTTAAGTAGGTTCAGTAGCCGAGTTTGAATTCTAGTTGAATTCCTTGCATTCACTTACGCGCAATACCCTTGGGGAAGGTATTAATCCGTCTCTTTCCTCTAGTTATAGTTTAAATCAGGGGTTTTAAAACTTTTTGACTTACGGATTCCTTTGTTAATAATTTATCCATGGGTGACACTTGCACTCTGAAAAAAAGAGTAAATTTGAACATCAAGCTTTTGCATGTGTAAAATAATTTTTGTATAAATAACGTAGACATGTAATGGGCGATAGTGCAATCTTTTGTCATTTGATAACATTAATAAGTAAAAATAAATATCCAGACATTGAAAATGTATACTTGGAATTTCACGAAGTGAGTTAATCCACGGATCCCCTATCTTATCCGTGCGGACCACAGCTTGAAAACCCCTGGTTTAAATAACAGGACAGATTGGGTTCGATGACCTTGGCTGGCAACTAGTTTACCACAGAAAGTAACGGCAACCTACTGCGGGATAACCTTCTGCCCAGTTAGTCATATCTCTTTTGAGACATGATCTCTCAAGCGTGTATCACGTATGCCACTTAACTGACTGATAGTACAATCTAGAGAAAGCTAAAAAGAAACAAAGTCAGAAAAAACATTAAAGAATAGCCTGAAATGACAAAACGAATGAAATATATAAGATGAAGAAAACGGGAAAAAATGAACTTTTTGAAAAGAATATAACAGGTATGGAAATAAAAGAAAGAACAAAAAACAAAAGAAAAGAGAAACATACGAACTGAAAAACAATTCACGACTTGAAGAAGACTGAAAGAGAGATTTATTTTACGGATTATCAACCGTTTGCAGTTTATTTAAAGATGTATGTTTGGATTGTAAGAATACATATTTCCTTTTCGTGAGTAAATTAACAATATATTGAGAATAACAATGGCTCGTAAACCTTAATCCTTCCAAGACATAGCTATTGTTCTTTAACCACCATAGAAAAACATTGCTAACTTCCATCTGTATGGATGACGCTCGCCTTTTAGAAAGCAATACTGCGCAGTCTCTCAATCGACCTCAAGTGGGATGAATACACCGAATTTATAGCTGCATCTACCGCTGTGAGTTATTGAGCCAGAAAGTTTTCTTTTTAATAAGAGTCCATCTTGCACATTTAAAAATCTACCATGACGTCCGTGCATTGACTACTGTTGCCATATCTGGTTGGGTGCTCCTGCTATTCATCTTGAGGTTTTCGACAAAATCAAACGGAGGATCTACAACGTATTCGATCCTGCTTTTTGCAGCTCACCTTCGGTCACTTTCTTACAGACGTGATGTGGTTTCCCTCTGCCTTTTCTACAAATATTTTCACGGCTTCTACTCTGATGAGATTCTTTCCATGGTGTTCCGATCACACAAATTTACGGATGCCACTAGATAGGCAATAGATAGGCATCAAGATGAACAGCAGGATCACCCAAGTTTTAGCGTCAAAATAGTTAAATGTAACCAACACTTTTACTCTAGTAGTTTCTTTTCTCAAATCTTTTGTCTGTGGAGTGGAGGAAGAAGTGACTCATGAATTTTAATGCTTCCAAAATTAAGCTGCTCTTCATTAACCACCAGAGAGAAACTTTCCTTCCTTCTCTCAGTATGGTTGACGCTGACCTCATAGAAAGCACCACACTGCGTGTCTTGGCTTCACTCTCTCAACCAATCTCAAGTGGAAAGACTACATCGAGTCTAGCGCTACATCTACAGTTAAAAACGTAGGATTTGTTTGTCGAACAAGGAAGTTATTTTTTCTTGTCAGAGTCCACTTCGCACGTTTATAAATCTACCATTCGTCTGAGCATTGAATAATGTTGCCATATGTAGTTGGGTGCTCCTGCTGTTCATCTTGAAGTTCTCGACAAAACTCAAAGGGGGATCTGCAACGTAGCCGACCCTGACTTAGCATCTCGACTTCAGTCACTTTCTCACTGACGAGATGTGGCTTTCCACTGTCTGCGCTACAAATATTTTCCCGGCTTCTGCCACCACAAACTTCTTTCCTAGGTCCCCGCCCACATTAATTAACCCGTGTGACTAGGTTGGCATCAAAATCTCACCGTTTACCCGTAAAATAGTCAATGTAACCGCCACTTTTATTCCAAAAGTTCTTTTTTTTTCTCGCCTGTGGAACTCTCTTCCATATACTTCCTTCCTTGGTAGCTACAATCTCTAAAAGTTTAAATGCAACGTCAATTTCTATCTTCTATCTCCAACTTCATCAAATCCTATTAAGTTCCCATTCTTTCATCAGCATCACCTTTACCCTGTTCTTTTCTCTCTCTGTAACCCCTTGCGAACCATTGGCAGTCCAATCTTGCTTGGAGTGAAGTGATTATAAAAAATAATAAGCAATAAACAATGATTGTTTGCGGACAAGTGAATGTTATGGACCCGATCGCGCCGATATGCATTACAACACCAGGACATCCAGACGAAATTCACGAAGAAAATATTAAAAATGTAAAAATGAAAAGAAGAACACATCTGAATCAGTAAAACGAATTAGAACGATAGACGAAGAAATTGAAAAAAAATAATGTATGAGAGAAAAGTTAGACAAAGAGAAAGATATTTGGAAATAAGGGTTACAGAAAATTAAAATAAAAATTGTAAGAAAACAATCTAATTATTCAAAGCAAGTATATATCTTTGTTGTATGTTTTCTTCTATTTCAGATATTTCTTTCCTTACTTGTAAAAACTGCACAGAAAACTGCCTCCGGCCAAAACACCAGTTCTCAAGCGCTAACCGAAAATTAAGGTGCGTCGAGCCCATTTAGTACCTAGTTGGGTAACGGCTTAGTAACACCGGTTACTGTATGCGACCTCCTAAAATACGTAATACGTTTCAGATTTAAATAACCATCAAAGAGTTTGTGCTTTGTTGTGCAATGGATATCGGTTCCAAATGAGAAATATGAGTGCCTAGTTGGAATTCCAGTTGTATTCGTTGATAGACTATACCCTTAGAAAATGTATTAATCCAACTCTTCTCTCTCCAGCTATGGATTCAATAGCAGGACAGATTGAGTTTTATAGCTTTGACTGTCAAACAGTCTGCTGTAGACAGAAATGGCAATCTACTACGGGAAAATGTTCTGCTTGTCATGGTTTAAATGAGACATGATCAAACGTGTATAACGTATGACAGTCAACTGACTAACAGAAAATGATAGAAAAAGAACAGTAATTCTTTCTCTTTGTGTAATAGCTATTCATAACACATGTGATCGTAGCCCACAACTTCCTCTCCTTTGTGAATATATTTTCACTATTATTTCAATCACTGCTCTGCCATTCATTTCAACATAATATTTAGTTATGTTACTCCATGATTTATTCAGTCCCCCATCTTCTATGCATCGCGTCCGTGAAGAACTTAACTGATATTTGGGCCATTAGTATTAGCTATTCTGTCTGTATAGATGGTGTAATCCCATAGAATGATGATATCTTCTAATTCTGTAACCGGTGCTGTGCGATGCTCATACCAGTGATTATTTACATATTTTTCAGTTTTTGCACATTGTGCAGTGTAAATATTGCCCTACTCTATCGGGGTTATTTTTACTTTCATTTGGGGCAAGTACAAAACATTCTGAGATTAGATGGTCTATTGTTTCTTGGTATTCATCAAAGAACCTGCATTTTGGGTTCACATTATTATGTATAATATTTGCCTGAAAGTTATTATTATTAGTAGTAGTCTTTTAATTTCTTGTTTATTCTCATTTCTTTCCTGATGCCAACCAGGTTCGAAATAGCATCTTGAAAATTTCCATTTAGAACGTTTTTGATAAAAAAAAAATATTTATGATACTTTATGAACATTTTACATAAATAATGTTTTTTGTTCTCAGGTGTCATATTACTGAGATTTCGATTTCCATGTCCTTGTAGTTTGATAGTTTATTGAAAAATTCAAATATTTATTACAGCCAGCAGAGACTGCCATGACAATTAGAAGTCATATTCTGTTTTGATTCTTTGATTGTTCTGATTGTATGTTTATTTTAAAGTCTCATAAAATTTAAGTTCGTCCATGAAGAACTTAACTGACATTTGAGCCATTAGTAAAGTTTAACTGTTTGCTATATCCCCTAATCCATGTTCTGCCAACCATTTAAGTCATCTATTCGGGTGTTTTATGTGCGGCTTTACCCTTTTCATCTTCTGATTTGTTTTAATCGTTTCCCACCAAGCAATGCGGTACTACATAATTCAGTAGAAGTATAAGCAGTGAAGAGAAAGACGAACCAATCCCCGCAGGTGTCAAAGAAAGAGCAAGAGAAGAATAGGAACACAGGTGTGATGACAGATGCGAAAGTAGAGAGAAATGAAAAGAACACGATACAAGGGGTTATGTTGAAAAAACTGGAGTCAAATGGATAAGAGATGGGAATTGACATTGCATTTCAATTCCTGTAGGTTGTAGCCGCCAGGAAAGCAAGTATGCAAAAGGGAGTTCCACAGGCGGTATGTCGGGATAACCGTTTCACCCCAAGAAAGGCGGTACTGCCACTGATGCGCAGTAAATAAGAGTAGAAGTTTAAGCAGGACGGGAGTGAAGATAAAGATGAACCAGTTACAAGTGGTATCAGAAAAAGGGCAAGAAAAGGGTGGGAACACAGGTGTGAAGACAGTTTCGAAGGTAGAGAGAAAGGATAAGAACAAGATATACGGGTTGATGTGAAAAAAAGACTGGAATCAAGTGGATAAGAGATGTGAATTGACATTGCATTTAAATTTCTGGAGGTTGTAGCCGCCATGAAAGCAAATATACAGAAAGGAGTTCCACAGGTGGGAATGCGAGAAAAGAAGCTGAGGGAGTAGAATTGTCGGCTGCATTTGCTTTATCTAACTTTAAATAGGTGGGACATTTTTGCCAGTCTGGTTACATGAGTAAGTTCTTGAGGAGAGAACACCAGTTCAACGGAACAGGAGTCATGAAAATATTTGTAGAAGAGGCAGAGGGAAGCCACATCCCGCTGATGATAAAGGGGCTGGAGTCGAGCTGCCAGGTCGAGACCTATCATCACATTACAGATTCTCCTTTGGAGCCTGTCAAGAACACTGAAATGAACAGCATGGGCGCCTGACCAGATATGACAACAGTATTCTATGCACGGTTGAATGGTTCATTTTATTATGTGCAAGATGGATTCAGGCAGAAGAACCTTCCTGGCTCGACACAGTGACCAATCCTTATTAGCAGTGGATTTAGCATTTGACTCAATTTAATGATTCCACTTGAGGTCGGAAGGGTGAGGCCGAGGAGGCGCAGTATATTGCTTTCAGGAATACTCAATTGGGTTTCAGTATATCATGTCAGTGTTAGATTCTCAAATCCCTCTCTCCTAATTATATGTTCGAAAAATTTCAGCTTTTCCCGAAATATAAAAAATCTATTTTTTCTATTATTCTTAAAACTTCTGTACCCATATATGAACTGCATGGTATACTCAGCATCTTTTTATAAACTGTATTTCTGTCTCTCCTTCATCTGTTAAGAGATTGTCCAAAATTCACTTCCGCAGAAAAAAAAATGGAATTACATAACAGTTTCCGTTTTTTTTATTTTGGCAGTAAACAAAAATGAAAATAATCAGAAAGACGACAGTGTTGCACATTTCAAACGGCTGTATTGTCAAAATAGCAGTCGCTGTTTGATAAGAACGTTTTACTGATTCATTTACATCTTTAAGTATTGAATTTCTACCTTGTTATATTTTTTCTTGCCATTTCTATTGTTGTCTGACTTCCAACAAACAGTTATACTATTTTTTTTTATTTTCATCTCGTCTTATTTGTTTAATTTATTTTCTTAATTGATATTGTCATATTTTTTCTTTTTTAACTAGACTGGCTTTTAAAATAGTGGTTTTCCTTAATGATTTGTTTGGTCCATTTTTCAAGTTGATGGAAATATTTTCCCATTCTACGTCCTTTCAAACTTATCTCGCTGACATCTGACTTATTCTCATTCTCACTATCGTTTCCCCCACTTTCTTTCACTCATTTCTTCTTTGCTCTCTCTCTCTCTCTCTCTCTCTCTCTCACTCTCTCTCTCACTCAGATACTCTCACTCTCTATTTTTTGGCTTTTTCTCACTAACTTTTCTTAGATTTTTTATTTCCAAGCGATTGTTTTACTTGATTTTACTTTCTTCATTTCATTTGATTTTGAACAACATTTTTCAAATAGGGAAATTATCATTATTTTCTTAATCATTATTATGTCATTTTTAATAATGAATCAATTTATACTATGGTTGCACTACCTACCTAGTCTGCTGAATGACCTAAGGCATGTCGTGGTGTGTTGTTATGGTTCCATGTCATGTTTTTTTTTTCATATCTCCCTAACATCCCTAGTTTTACATAGACAAAGCGGTCCTTAGTGTGTGGACTGTACTTAACAAGACAATTTTTGTACATATCTTAAGCTGGATTTTTCAGGGATTTTTTCAATGTGTTGTTTTCTTCCAGTTTTTATCATTCCATGTGCATCTACTATTACTGGTACGATTCTTATTTTCAATTTCCATATTTTTTCTATTTCAATTTTCAGGTCTTTATATTTTGACAATTTTTCGAATTTCTTTGTTTGCTATGTTACAGTTCGCTGGACAAGCCATATCAACTAATAAACAAGTTTTTTCTTTTTCGATTTTAACAATAGTCAGTCAGTTAAATACCATACGTGATACACGCTTGGGCGATCATGTCTCGAAACAGACATGACTGACTGGGCAGAAGATTATCCCGCAGTAGGTTGCCATTGCTTTCTGCGTTAGACTGCTTGCCGACCAAGGCTATAGAACCCAGTCTGTCCTGATATTTAACCCATAACTGGAAGGAATAGGCGGATTAATACCTTTCCCAAGGGTATTTGCGCGTAAGTGATTACAATGGATTCAACTGGAATTCCAACTCGGCTCCCCGGTTTCTCGTTACGAGCCGATATCCACTGTACCACAACGCACATCCAGTCCATTTGGTCCATTTTCAAGTTGATGGAAATATTTTCCCATTCTAAGTTCTTTCAAAATTAACAATAATACCCGGCCTATTTTTCTTCAATTTTTCTGTCTGTATAGATAATATAATCCCATAGAATGGTGATATCTTCTAATTCTGTAACCGGTGCTGTGCGATGTTCATACCAGTGTTTATTTACATATTTTCCATATTTTTTGCACATTGTGCAGTGTAAATATTGCCCCACTCTATCGTGGTTATTTTTCCTTTCATTTGGGGTAAGAACAAAATATTCTGAGATTAGATGGTCTATTGTTTCTTGGTATTCATCAAAGAACCTGCATTTTGGGTCCACATTATTATGTATAATATTTGCCTGAAAGTTATTATTAGTAGTGGTAGTGTTTTAATTTCTGGTTTATGCTCATTTCTTTCCTGATACCAACCAGGCCCGAAAAAAAGTATATCTAGGATCACAAACACTTTACATATATAAAGCTATTCATAATCTGTGATCTGTACAATTCTTGGGCTACCAGTGAACCCCTCCATGTATCTATGTGAACTTTTACAAATTAAAGCAAGGTCTCCAACCACAATTGGAATGGTTTTTGTTCACAGGTGCCACATTTCTGAGATTTCGATTTCCATGACCTTGTAGTTTGATAGTTTTTGAAGAATTTCAAATATTCATTACAGTCAGCAGAGACTGCCATGGCAATAAGAAGTTATATTCTGTTTTAGATTCTTTGATTGTTTTGTTTGCGTGTTTATTTTAAAGTCTCATAAAATTGTTACAGATCACAATCTCTGTAACCAGGTTTTGGTAATTTTCATACCAGTTTCTGGCAATTTGTTTATTCGAAAAAAGTGTCATATTTTACAGTTCTCACTCTAACATAGCGAGGTTTATTTTATATTCAGTGGGGAATAACACTGTGCAGCCTGATACAAAATGGTTATTTGTTTTGAATATTTATCACAGATCAGTTTTTAGTATGCGTGCTTGGTAATTTTTAGCCATAGTCTTGTGCAGCATGAATACCACCTTCGCTTTTCAGATTTTAAATCTGCACTGCGTAAACTCTAGTTACCTGTACCTTAAGGCGGAGGCATTTTATTCAGTTGTTTCTTTTTTTTTTTTTCTCTCTCGGTTTTTTTTCTATCCGTGGTCAAGATATCTCAAAAGCCGCTGGATTCGGCTAAAACTAATAGGGATGATTGGACTCATGACTGGCACAAACTGATTAGATTTTGGTTTTGATCCGGTACAAAATAAAGTTTCTGGGTCATTTTTCCGTTTTCTTTTCTTTTTGCTATTATTATTTCGTATGTTTCCCATGCCAAATACAGAACTCATTACCTCAGATTACTTTACCTCATTACATTTTCTGAACACACAGATTTTCACGAAAATATAATCATTACTAGTATTAATATAATATTTATTACCCAAAAGCAACCACCCCACATAAAAAAAAAGAAAAGAAAAAGGAAATACACCAAAAAATAAATCGAATAACAACTTTGGGATGATAAAAAGTAAAAACTAATTAATCCACAATTTTAGCAGCCTCATTTTTAATTTATAATATACATTTAATATTAATTTATCAAAAGCTAAAAGAAGATAAATACATAAAAAATGATGTCAAAATACAATTTTGAATGATAGAAGCTAAAAAGAAAATCTTCCAAATCTTTTGCAGCCTAGTTTTAAATTTATAATATACATTTAATATTAATTTCTCAAAAGGTAAAAGAAGATAAATACATAAAAAATGAGGTCAAAATACAATTTTGAATGAAAGAAGCTAAAAAGAAAATCTTCCAAATCTTTTGCAGCCTAGATTTAAATTTATAATATACATTTAATATTAATTTATCAAAAGCTGAAAGAAGATAAATATATAAAAAATGAGGTCAAAATACAATTTTGAATGAAAGAAGCAAAAAAGAAAATCTTCCAAAACTTTTGCAGCCTAATTTCTAATTTATAATATACATTTAATATTAATTTATCAAAAGCTAAAAGAAGATAAATACATAAAAAATGAGGTCAAAATACAATTTTGACTGAAAGAAGCTAAAAAGAAAATATTCCAAATCTTTTGCAGCCTAATTTTTAATTTATAATATACATTTAATATTAATTTATCAAAAGCTAAAAGAAGATAAATACATAAAAAATGAGGTCAAAATACAATTTAGAATTAAATAAGCTAAAAAGAAAATCTTCCAATTCTATTGCAGCCTAATTTTTAATTTATAATATACATTTAATATTAATTTATCAAAAGCTAAAAGAAGATAAATACATAAAAAATGAGGTCAAAATTCAATTTTGAATGATAGAAGCTAAAAAGAAAATCTTCCAAATCTTTTGCAGCCTAATTTTTAATTTATATTATACATTTAATATTAATTTCTCAAAAGGTAAAAGAAGATAAATACATAAAAAATGAGGTCAAAATACAATTTTGAATGAAAGAAGCTAAAAAGAAAATCTTCCAAATCTTTTGCAGCCTAGATTTAAATTTATAATATACATTTAATATTAATTTCTCAAAAAGTAAAAGAAGATAAATACATAAAAAATGAGGTCAAAATACAATTTTGAAGGAAAGAAGCTAAAAAGAAAATCTTCCAAATCTTTTGCAGCCTAGTTTTAAATTTATAATATACATTTAATATTAATTTCTCAAAAGGTAAAAGAAGATAAATACATAAAAAATGAGGTCAAAATACAATTTTGAATGAAAGAAGCTAAAAGAAAATCTTCCAAATCTTTTGCAGCCTAGTTTTAAATTTATAATATACATTTAATATTAATTTCTCCAAAGGTAAAAGAAGATAAATACATAAAAAATGAGGTCAAAATGCAATTTTGAATGAAAGAAGCTAAAAAGAAAAACTCCAAATCTTTTGCAGCCTAGTTTTAAATTTATAATATACATTTAATATTAATTTCTCAAAAGGTAAAAGAAGATAAATACATAAAAAATGAGGTCAAAATACAATTTTGAATGAAAGAAGCTAAAAAGAAAATCTTCCAAATCTTTTGCAGCCTAATTTTTAATTTATAATATACATTTAATATTAATTTATCAAAAGCTTAAAGAAGATTAATACATAAAAAATGAGGTCAAAATACAATTTTGAATGAAAGAAGCTAAAAAGAAAATCTTCCAAATCATTTGCAGCATAATTTTTAATTTATAATATACATTTAATATTAATTCATCAAAAGCTAAAAGAAGATAAATATATAAAAAATGAGGTCAAAATACACTTTTGAATGAAAGAAGCTAACAAGAAAATCTTCCAAATCTTTTGCAGCCTAATTTTTAATTTATAACTTACATTTAATATTAATTTATCAAAAGCTAAAAGAAGATAAATACATACAAAATGAGGTCAAAATACATATTTGAATGAAAGAAGCTAAAAAGAAAATCTTCCAAATCTTTTGCAGCCTAGTTTTTAATTTATAATATACATTTAATATTAATTTATCAAAAGCTAAAAGAAGATAAATACATAAAAAATGAGGTCAAAATACAATTTTGAATGAAAGAAGCTAAAAAGAAAATCTTCCAAATCTTTTGCAGCCTAATTTTTAATTTATAATATACATTTAATGTTAATTTATCAAAAGCTAAAAGAAGATAAATACATAAAAAATGAGGTCAAAATACAATTTTGAATTAAATAAGCTAAAAAGAAAATCTTCCAATTCTATTGCAGCCTAATTTTTAATTTATAATATACATTTAATATTAATTTATCAAAAGCTAAAAGAAGATAAATACATAAAAAATGAGGTCAAAATTCAATTTTGAATGATAGAAGCTAAAAAGAAAATCTTCCAAATCTTTTGCAGCCTAATTTTTAATTTATATTATACATTTAATATTAATTTCTCAAAAGGTAAAAGAAGATAAATACATAAAAAATGAGGTCAAAATACAATTTTGAATGAAAGAAGCTAAAAAGAAAATCTTCCAAATCTTTTGCAGCCTAGTTTTAAATTTATAATATACATTTAATATTAATTGCTCAAAAAGTAAAAGAAGATAAATACATAAAAAATGAGGTCAAAATACAATTTTGAAGGAAAGAAGCTAAAAAGAAAATCTTCCAAATCTTTTGCAGCCTAGTTTTAAATTTATAATATACATTTAATATTAATTTCTCAAAAGGTAAAAGAAGATAAATACATAAAAAATGAGGTCAAAATACAATTTTGAATGAAAGAAGCTAAAAAGAAAATCTTCCAAATCTTTTGCAGCCTAGTTTTAAATTTATAATATACATTTAATATTAATTTCTCCAAAGGTAAAAGAAGATAAATACATAAAAAATGAGGTCAAAATGCAATTTTGAATGAAAGAAGCTAAAAAGAAAAACTCCAAATCTTTTGCAGCCTAGTTTTAAATTTATAATATACATTTAATATTAATTTCTCAAAAGGTAAAAGAAGATAAATACATAAAAAATGAGGTCAAAATACAATTTTGAATGAAAGAAGCTAAAAAGAAAATCTTCCAAATCTTTTGCAGCCTAATTTTTAATTTATAATATACATTTAATATTAATTTATCAAAAGCTTAAAGAAGATTAATACATAAAAAATGAGGTCAAAATACAATTTTGAATGAAAGAAGCTAAAAAGAAAATCTTCCAAATCATTTGCAGCATAATTTTTAATTTATAATATACATTTAATATTAATTCATCAAAAGCTAAAAGAAGATAAATATATAAAAAATGAGGTCAAAATACACTTTTGAATGAAAGAAGCTAACAAGAAAATCTTCCAAATCTTTTGCAGCCTAATTTTTAATTTATAACTTACATTTAATATTAATTTATCAAAAGCTAAAAGAAGATAAATACATACAAAATGAGGTCAAAATACACATTTGAATGAAAGAAGCTAAAAAGAAAATCTTCCAAATCTTTTGCAGCCTAGTTTTTAATTTATAATATACATTTAATATTAATTTATGAAAAGCTAAAAGAAGATAAATACATAAAAAATGAGGTCAAAATACAATTTTGAATGAAAGAAGCTAAAAAGAAAATCTTACAAATCTTTTGCAGCCTAATTTTTAATTTATAATTTACATTTAATATTAATTTATCAAAAGCTAAAAGAAGATAAATACATGAAAAATGAGGTCAAAATACAATTTTGAATGAAAGAAGCTAAAAAGAAAATCTTCCAAATTTTTTGCAGCCTAATTTTTAAATTATAATATACATTTAATATTAATTTATCAACAGCTAAAAGAAGATAAATACATAAAAAATGAGGTCAAAATACAATTTTGAATGAAAGAAGCTAAAAAGAAAAATTTTCCAAAACTTTTGCGGCTTAAATTTTAATTTATACTATACATTTAATATTAATTAATCAAAAGTTAAAGAAGATAAATACATAAAAAATGAGGTCAAAATACAATTTTAAATGATAGAATCTAAAAACAAATCTTCCAAATCTTTTGCAGCCTAATTTTTAATTTATAATATACATTTAATATTAATTTCTCAAAAGCTATAAGAAGATAAATACATAAAGAATGAGGTCATAATTCAATTTTGAATGATAGAAGCTAAAAATAAAATCTTCCAAATCTTTTGCAGCCTAATTTTTAATTTATAATATACATTTAACATTAATTTATCAAAAGCTAAAAAAAGATAAGTACATAAAAAGTTAGATCAAAATTCAATTCTGAATGATAGAAGCTAAAAAGAAAATCTTCCAAATCTATTGTAGACCAATTTTTAATTTATTATATACATTTAATATTAATTTATCAAAAGCTAAAAGAAGATAAATACATGAGAAATGAGGTCAAAATACAATTAGAATGATAGAAGCTAAAAAGAAAATCTTCCAAATCTTTTGCAGCCTAATTTTTAATTTATAATATACATTTAATATTAATTTATCAAAAGCTAAAAGAAGATAAATACATAAAAAATGATGTCAAAATACAATTTTGAATGATAGAAGCTAAAAAGAAAATCTTCCAAATCTTTTGCAGCCTAGTTTTAAATTTATAATATACATTTAATATTAATTTCTCAAAAGGTAAAAGAAGATAAATACATAAAAAATGAGGTCAAAATACAATTTTGAATGAAAGGAGCTAAAAAGAAAATCTTCCAAATCTTTTGCAGCCTAGTTTTAAATTTATAATATACATTTAATATTAATTACTCAAAAGGTAAAAGAAGATAAATACATAAAAAATGAGGTCAAAATACAATTTTGAATGAAAGAAGCAAAAAGAAAATCTTCCAAATCTTTTGCAGCCTAATTTTTAATTTATAATATACATTTAATATTAATTTATCAAAAGCTAAAATAAAGATAAATACATAAAAAATGAGGTCAAAATAAAATTTTGAATGAAAGAAGCTAAAAAGAAAATCTTCCAAATCTTTGCAGCCTAATTTTGAATTTAAAATATACATTTAATATTAATTTATCAAAAGCTAAAAGAAGATAAATACATAAAAAATGAGGTCAAAATACAATTTTGAATGAAAGAAGCTAAAAAGAAAATCTTCCAAATCTTTTGCAGCCTAATTTTTAATTGATAATTTACATTTAATATTAATTTATGAAAAGCTAAAAGAAGATAAATACATACAAAATGAGGTCAAAATACACTTTTGAATGAAAGAAGCTAAAAAGAAAATCTTCCAAATCATTTGCAGCCTAGTTTTTAATTTATAATATACATTTAATATTAATTTATCAAAAGCTAAAAGAAGATAAATACATAAAAAATGAGGTCAAAATACAATTTTGAATGAAAGAAGCTAAAAAGAAAATCTTCCAAATCTTTTGCAGCCTAATTTTTAATTTATAATATACATTTAATATTAATTTATCAAAAGCTAAAAGAAGATAAACACATAAAAAATGAGGTCAAAATACAATTTTGAATGAAAGAAGCTAAAAAGAAAATCATCCAAATCTTTTGCAGCCTAATTTTTAATTTATAATATACATTTAATATTAATTTATCAAAAGCTAAAAGAAGATAAATACATAAAAAATGAGGTCAAAATACAATTTTGAATGAAAGAAGCTAAAAAGAAAATCTTCCAAATCTTTTGCAGCCTAATTTTTAATTTATAATATACATTTAATATTAATTTATCAAAAGCTAAAAGAAGATAAATACATAAAAAATGAGGTCAAAATACAACTTTGAATGAAAGAAGCTAAAAAGAAAATCTTCCAAATCTTTTGCAGCCTAATTTTTAATTTATAATATACATTTAATATTAATTTATCAAAAGCTAAAAGAAGATAAATACATAAAAAATCAGGTCAAAATACAATTTTGGATGAAAGAAGCTAAAAAGAAAATCTTCCAAATCATTTGCAGCCTAATTTTTAATTTATAATATACATTTAATATTAATTTATCAAAAGCTAAAATAAAGATAAATACATAAAAAATGAGGTCAAAATACAATTTTGAATGAAAGAAGCTAAAAAGAAAATCTTCCATATCTTTGCAGACTAATTTTGAATTTATAATATACATTTAATATTAATTTATCAAAAGCTAAAAGAAGATAAATGCATAAAAAGTTAGATCAAAATTCAATTTTGAATGATAGAAGCTAAAAAGAAAATCTTCCAAATCTTCTGTAGACCAATTATTAATTTATTATATACATTTAATATTAATTTATCAAAAGCTAAAAGAAGATAAATACATAAGAAATGAGGTCAAAATACAATTTTGAATGATAGAAGGTAAAAAGAAAATCTTCCAAATCATTTGCAGCCTAATTTTTAATTTATAATATACATTTAATATTAATTTATCAAAAGATAAAAGAAGATAAATACATAAAAAATGAGGTCAAAATACAATTTTGAATGAAAGAAGCTAAAAACATAATCTTCCAAATCTTTGCAGCCTAATTTTTAATTGATAATATACATTTATTATTAATTTATCAAAAGCTAAAAGAAGATAAATACATAAAAAATGAGGTCAAAATAGAATTTGGATGAAAGAAGCTAAAAAGAAAATCTTCCAAATTTTTTGCAGCCTAATTTTTAATTTATAATATACATTTAATATTAATTTATCAGAAGCTAAAAGAAGATAAATACATAAAAAATGAGGTCAAAATACAATTTTAAATGATAGAATCTAAAAATAAATCTTCCAAATCATTTGCAGCCTAATTTTTAATTTATAATATACATTTAATATTAATTTCTCAAAAGCTATAAGAAGATAAATACATAAAGAATGAGGTCATAATTCAATTTTGAATGATAGAAGCTAAAAATAAAATCTTCCAAATCTTTTGCAGCCTAATTTTTAATTTATAATATACATTTAACATTAATTTATCAAAAGCTAAAAAAAGATAAATACATAAAAAGTTAGATCAAAATTCAATTCTGAATGATAGAAGCTAAAAAGAAAATCTTCCAAATCTATTGTAGACCAATTTTTAATTTATTATATACATTTAATATTAATTTATCAAAAGCTAAAAGAAGACAAATACATGAGAAATGAGGTCAAAATACAATTTAGAATGATAGAAGCTAAAAAGAAAATCTTCCAAATCTTTTGCAGCCTAATTTTTAATTTATAAGATACATTTAATATTAATTTATCAAAAGCTAAAAGAAGATAAATACATAAAAAATGATGTCAAAATACAATTTTGAATGTTAGAAGCTAAAAAGAAAATCTTCCAAATCTTTTGCAGCCTAGTTTTAAATTTATAATATACATTTAATATTAATTTCTCAAAAGGTAAAAGAAGATAAATACATAAAAAATGAGGTCAAAATACAATTTTGAATGAAAGAAGCTAAAAAGAAAATCTTCCAAATCTTTTGCAGCCTAGATTTAAATTTATAATATACATTTAATATTAATTTCTCTGAAGGTAAAAGAAGATAAATACATAAAAAATGAGGTCAAAATACAATTTTGAATGAAAGAAGCTAAAAAGAAAATCTTCCAAATCTTTTGCAGCCTACTTTTAAATTTATAATATACATTTAATATTAATTTCTCAAAAGGTAAAAGAAGATAAATACATAAAAAATGAGGTAAAAATACAATTTTGAATGAAAGAAGCAAAAAGAAAATCTTCCAAATCTTTTGCAGCCTAATTTTTAATTTGTTATATACATTTAATATTAATTTATCAAAAGCTAAAATAAAGATAAATACATAAAAAATGAGGTCAAAATAAAATTTTGAATGAAAGAAGCTAAAAAGAAAATCTTCCAAATCTTTGCAGCCTAATTTTGAATTTAAAATATACATTTAATATTAATTTATCAAAAGCTAAAAGAAGATAAATACATAAAAAATGAGGTCAAAATACAATTTTGAATGAAAGAAGCTAAGAAGAAAATCTTCCAAATCTTTTGCAGCCTAATTTTTAATTGATAATTTACATTTAATATTAATTTATCAAAAGCTAAAAGAAGATAAATACATACAAAATGAGGTCAAAATACACTTTTGAATGAAAGAAGCTAAAAAGAAAATCTTCCAAATCATTTGCAGCAGAGTTTTTAATTTATAATATACATTTAATATTAATTTATCAAAAGCTAAAAGAAGATAAATACATAAAAAATGAGGACAAAATACAATTTTGAATGAAAGAAGCTAAAAAGAAAATCTTCCAAATATTTTGCAGCCTAATTTTTAATTTATAATATACATTTAATATTAATTTATCAAAAGCTAAAAGAAGATAAATACATAAAAAATGAGGTCAAAATACAATTTTGAATGAAAGAAGCTAAAAAGAAAATCATCCAAATCTTTTGCAGCCTAATTTTTAATTTATAATATACATTTAATATTAATTTATCAAAAGCTAAAAGAAGATAAATACATAAAAAATGAGGTCAAAATACAATTTTGAATGAAAGAAGCTAAAAAGAAAATCTTCCAAATCTTTTGCAGCCTAATATTTAATTTATAATATACATTTAATATTAATTTATCAAAAGCTAAAAGAAGATAAATACATAAAAAATGAGGTCAAAATACAATTTTGAATGAAAGAAGCTAAAAAGAAAATCTTCCAAATCATTTGCAGCCTAATTTTTAATTTATAATATACATTTAATATTAATTTATCAAAAGCTAAAATAAAGATAAATACATAAAAAATGAGGTCAAAATAAAATTTTGAATGAAAGAAGCTAAAAAGAAAATCTTCCATATCTTTGCAGACTAATTTTGAATTTATAATATACATTTAATATTAATTTATCAAAAGCTAAAAGAAGATAAATGCATAAAAAGTTAGATCAAAATTCAATTTTGAATGATAGAAGCTAAAAAGAAAATCTTCCAAATCTTCTGTAGACCAATTATTAATTTATTATATACATTTAATATTAATTTATCAAAAGCTAAAAGAAGATAAATACATACAAAATGAGGTCAAAATACACTTTTGAATGAAAGAAGCTAAAAAGAAAATCTTCCAAATCATTTGCAGCCTAGTTTTTAATTTATAATATACATTTAATATTAATTTATCAAAAGCTAAAAGAAGATAAATACATAAAAAATGAGGTCAAAATACAATTTTGAATGAAAGAAGCTAAAAAGGAAATCTTCCAAATCTTTTGCAGCCTAATTTTTAATTTATAATATACATTTAATATTAATTTATCAAAAGCTAAAAGAAGATATATACATAAAAAATGAGGTCAAAATACAATTTTGAATGAAAGAAGCTAAAAAGAAAATCATCCAAATCTTTTGCAGCCTAATTTTTAATTTATAATATACATTTAATATTAATTTATCAAAAGCTAAAAGAAGATAAATACATGAAAAATGAGGTCAAAATACAATTTTGAATGAAAGAAGCTAAAAAGAAAATCTTCCAAATCATTTGCAGCCTAAATTTAATTTATAATATACATTTAATATTAATTTATCAAAAGCTCATAGAAGATAAATACATAAAAAATGAGGTCAAAATACAATTTTGAATGAAAGAAGCTAAAAAGAAAATCTTCCAAATCATTTGCAGCCTAATTTTTAATTTATAATATACATTTAATATTAATTTATCAAAAGCTAAAATAAAGATAAATACATAAAAAATGAGGTCAAAATAAAATTTTGAATGAAAGAAGCTAAAAAGAAAATCTTCCATATCTTTGCAGACTAATTTTGAATTTATAATATACATTTAATATTAATTTATCAAAAGCTAAAACAAGATAAATACATAAAAAATGAGGTCAAAATAGAATTTGGATGAAAGAAGCTAAAACGAAAATCTTCCAAATTTTTTGCAGCCTAATTTTTAATTTATAATATACATTTAATATTAATTTATCAAAAGCTAAAAGAAGATAAATACATAAGAAATGAGGTCAAAATACAATTTTGAATGATAGAAGGTAAAAAGAAAATCTTCCAAATCATTTGCAGCCTAATTTTTAATTTATAATATACATTTAATATTAATTTATCAAAAGCTAAAAGAAGATAAATACATAAAAAATGAGGTCAAAATACAATTTTGAATGATAGAAGCTAAAAAGAAAATCTTCCAACACTTTTGCAGCCTAATTTTTAATTTATAATATACATTTAATATTAATTTATCAAAAGCTAAAAGAAGATAAATACATAAAAAATGAGGTCAAAATAGAATTTGGATGAAAGAAGCTAAAAAGAAAATCTTCCAAATTTTTTGCAGCCTAATTTTTAATTTATAATATACATTTAATATTAATTTATCAAAAGCTAAAAGAAGATAAATACATGAAAAATGAGGTCAAAATAGAATTTGAATGAAAGAAGCTAAAAAGAAAATCTTCCAACTTTTTTGCAGCCTAATTTTTAATTTATAATATACATTTAATATTAATTTATCAAAAGCTAAAACAAGATAAATACATAAAAAATGAGGTCGAAATAGAATTTGGATGAAAGAAGATAAAAAGAAAATCTTCCAAATTTTTTGCAGCCTAATTTTTAATTTATAATATACATTTAATATTAATTTATCAAAAGCTAAATGAAGATAAATACATTAAAAGTTAGATCAAAATTCAATTTTGAATGAGAGAAGCTAAAAAGAAAATCTTCCAAATCTTCTGTAGACCAATTATTAATTTATTATATACATTTAATATTAATTTATCAAAAGCTAAAAGAAGATAAATACATAAGAAATGAGGTCAAAATACAATTTTGAATGATAGAAGCTAAAAAGAAAATCTTCCAAATCTTTTGCAGCCTAATTTTTAATTTATAATATACATTTAATATTAATTTATCAAAAGCTAAAAGAAGATAAATACATAAAAATTGAGGTCAAAATACAATTTTGAATGATAGAAGCTAAAAAGAAAATCTTCCAAATCTTTTGCAGCCTAATTTTTAATTTATAATATACATTTAATATTAATTTATCAAAAGCTAAAAAGATAAATACATGGAAAATGAGGTCAAAATAGAATTTGGATGAAAGAAGCTAAAAAGAAAATCTTCCAAATTTTTTGCAGCCTAATTTTTAATTTATAATATACATTTAATATTAATTTATCAAAAGCTAAAAGAAGATAAATACATAAAAAATGAGGTCAAAATACAATTTTGAATGAAAGAAGCTAAAAAGAAAATCTTCCAAATTTTTTGCAGCCTAATTTTTAATTTATGATATACATTTAATATTAATTTATCAAAAGCTAAAACAAGATAAATACAAAAAAAATGAGGTCAAAATACAATTTTGAATGAAAGAAGCTACAAAGAAAATCTTCCAAATCTTTTGTAGCCTAATTTTTAATTTATAATATACATTTAATATTAATTTATCAAAAGCTAAAAGAAGATAAATACATACAAAATGAGGTCAAAATACACTTTTGAATGAAAGAAGCTAAAAAGAAAATCTTCCAAAACATTTGCAGCCTAGTTTTTAATTTATAATATACTTTTAATATTAATTTATCAAAAGCTAAAAGAAGATAAATACATAAAAATTGAGGTCAAAATACAATTTTGAATGAAAGAAGCTAAAAAGAAAATCTCCCAAATCTTTTGCAGCCTAATTTTTAATTTATAATATACATTTAATATTAATTTATCAAAAGCTAAAAGAAGATAAATACATAAAAAATGAGGTCAAAATAAAATTTTGAATGAAAGAAGCTAAAAAGAAAATTTTCCATATCTTTGCAGCCTAATTTTGAATTTATAATATACATTTAATATTAATTTATCAAAAGCTAAATGAAGATAAATACATAAAAAGTTAGATCAAAATTCAATTTTGAATGATAGAAGCTAAAAAGAAAATCTTCCAAATCTTCTGTAGACCAATTATTAATTTATTATATACATTTAATATTAATTTATCAAAAGCTAAAAGAAGATAAATACATAAGAAATGAGGTCAAAATACAATTTTGAATGATAGAAGCTAAAAAGAAAATCTTCCAACTCTTTTGCAGCCTAATTTTTAATTTATAATATACATTTAATATTAATTTATCAAAAGCTAAAAGAAGATAAATACATAAAAATTGAGGTCAAAATACAATTTTGAATGATAGAAGCTAAAAAGAAAATCTTCCAAATCTTTTGCAGCCTAATTTTTAATTTATAATAAACATTTAATATTAATTTATCAAAAGCTAAAAAGATAAATACATGGAAAATGAGGTCAAAATAGAATTTGGATGAAAGAAGCTAAAAAGAAAATCTTCCAAATTTTTTGCAGCCTAATTTTTAATTTATAATATACATTTAATATTAATTTATCAAAAGCTAAAAGAAGATAAATACATAAAAAATGAGGTCGAAATAGAATTTGGATGAAAGTAGCTAAAAAGAAAATCTTCCAAATTTTTTGCAGCATAATTTTTAATTTATAATATACATTTAATATTAATTTATCAAAAGCTAAAAGAAGATAAATACATAAAAAATGAGGTCAAAATACAATTTTGAATGAAAGAAGCTAAAAAGAAAATCTTCCAAATTTTTTGCAGCCTAATTTTTAATTTATGATATACATTTAATATTAATTTATCAAAAGCTAAAACAAGATAAATACATAAAAAATGAGGTCAAAATACAATTTTGAATGAAAGAAGCTAAAAAGAAAATCTTCCAAATCTTTTGTAGCCTAATTTTTAATTCATAATATACATTTAATATTAATTTATCAAAAGCTAAAAGTAGATAAATACATCCAAAATGAGGTCAAAATACACTTTTGAATGAAAGAAGCTAAAAAGAAAATCTTCCAAATCATTTGCAGCCTAGTTTTTAATTTATAATATACTTTTAATATTAATTTATCAAAAGCTAAAAGAAGATAAATACATAAAAAATGAGGTCAAAATACAATTTTGAATGAAAGAAGCTAAAAAGAAAATCTTCCAAATCTTTTGCAGCCTAATTTTTAATTTATAATATACATTTAATATTAATTTATCAAAAGCTAAAAGAAGATAAATACATAAAAAATGAGGTCAAAATACAATTTTGAATGAAAGAAGCTAAAAAGAAAATCTTCCAAATCATTTGCAGCCTAATTTTTAATTTATAATATACATTTAATATTAATTTATCAAAAGCTAAAATAAAGATAAATACATAAAAAATGTGTCAAAATAAAATTTTGAATGAAAGAAGCTAAAAAGAAAATTTTCCATATCTTTGCAGCCTAATTTTGAATTTATAATATACATTTAATATTAATTTATCAAAAGCTAAAAGAAGATAAATACATAAAAAGTTAGATCAAAATTCAATTTTGAATGATAGAAGCTAAAAAGAAAATCTTCCAAATCTTCTGTAGACCAATTATTAGTTTATTATATACATTTAATATTAATTTATCAAAAGCTAAAAGAAGATAAATACATAAGAAATGAGGTCAAAATACAATTTTGAATGATAGAAGCTAAAAAGAAAATCTTCCAAATCTTTTGCAGCCTAATTTTTAATTTATAATATACATTTAATATTGATTTATCAAAAGATAAAAGAAGATAAATACATGAAAAATGAGGTCAAAATACAAATTTGAATGAAAGAAGCTAAAAAGAAAATCTTCCAAATTTTTTGCAGCCTAATTTTTAATTTATAATATACATTTAATATTAATTTATCAAAAGCTAAAACAAGATAAATACATAAAAAATGAGGTCAAAATAGAATTTGGATGAAAGAAGCTAAAACGAAAATCTTCCAAATTTTTTGCAGCCTAATTTTTAATTTATAATATACATTTAATATTAATTTATCAAAAGCTAAAAGAAGATAAATACATAAGAAATGAGGTCAAAATACAATTTTGAATGAAAGAAGCTAAAAAGAAAATCTTCCAAATTTTTTGCAGCCTAATTTTTAATTTATGATATACATTTAATATTAATTTATCAAAAGCTAAAACAAGATAAATACATAAAAAATGAGGTCAAAATACAATTTTGAATGAAAGAAGCTAAAAAGAAAATCTTCCAAATCTTTTGTAGCCTAATTTTTAATTTATAATATACATTTAATATTAATTTATCAAAAGCTAAAAGAAGATAAATACATCCAAAATGAGGTCAAAATACACTTTTGAATGAAAGAAGCTAAAAAGAAAATCTTCCAAATCATTTGCAGCCTAGTTTTTAATTTATAATATACTTTTAATATTAATTTATCAAAAGCTCAAAGAAGATAAATACATAAAAAATGAGGTCAAAATACAATTTTGAATGAAAGAAGCTAAAAAGAAAATCTTCCAAATCTTTTGCAGCCTAATTTTTAATTTATAATATACATTTAATATTAATTTATCAAAAGCTAAAAGAAGATAAATACATAAAAAATGAGGTCAAAATACAATTTTGAATGAAAGAAGCTAAAAAGAAAATCTTCCAAATCATTTGCAGCCTAATTTTTAATTTATAATATACATTTAATATTAAATTATCAAAAGCTAAAATAAAGATAAATACATAAAAACTGAGGTCAAAATAAAATTTTGAATGAAAGAAGCTAAAAAGAAAATTTTCCATATCTTTGCAGCCTAATTTTGAATTTATAATATACATTTAATATTAATTTATCAAAAGCTAAAAGAAGATAAATACATAAAAAGTTAGATCAAAATTCAATTTTGAATGATAGAAGCTAAAAAGAAAATCTTCCAAATCTTCTGTAGACCAAATATTAATTTATTATATACATTTAATATTAATTTATCAAAAGCTAAAAGAAGATAAATACATAAAAAATGAGGTCAAAATACAATTTTGAATGATATAAGCTAAAAAGAAAATCTTCCAAATTTTTTGCAGCCTAATTTTTAATTTATAATATACATTTAATATTAATTTATCAAAAGCTAAAAGAAGATAAATACATAAAAAATGAGGTCAAAATACAATTTTGAATGATAGAAGCTAAAAAGAAAATCTTCCAAATCTTTTGCAGCCTAATTTTTAATTTATAATATACATTTAATATTGATTTATCAAAAGCTAAAAGAAGATAAATACATGAAAAATGAGGTCAAAATACAATTTTGAATGAAAGAAGCTAAAAAGAAAATCTTCCAAATTTTTTGCAGCCTAATTTTTAATTTATAATATACATTTAATATTAATTTATCAAAAGCTAAAACAAGATAAATACATAAAAAATGAGGTCAAAATAGAATTTGGATGAAAGAAGCTAAAACGAAAATCTTCCAAATTTTTTGCAGCCTAATTTTTAATTTATAATATACATTTAATATTAATTTATCAAAAGCTAAAAGAAGATAAATACATAAAAAATGAGGTCAAAATACAATTTTGAATGAAACAAGCTAAAAAAGAAAATCTTCCAAATTTTTTGCAGCCTAATTTTTAATTTATGATATACATTTAATAATAATTTATCAAAAGCTAAAACAAGATAAATACATTAAAAATGAGGTCAAAATACAATTTTGAATGAAAGAAGCTAAAAAGAAAATCTTCCAAATTTTTTGCAGCCTAATTTTTAATTTATAATATACATTTAATATTAATTTATCAAAAGCTAAAAGAAGATAAATACATAAAAACTGACGTCAAAATACAATTTTGTATGATAGAAGCTACAAAGAAAAACTTCCAAATTTTTTGCAGCCTAATTTTTAATTTATAATATACATTTAATATTAATTTATCAAAAGCTAAAAGAAGATAAATACATGAAAAATGAGGTCAAAATACAATTTTGAATGAAAGAAGCTAAAAAGAAAATCTTCCAAATTTTTTGCAGCCTAATTTTTAATTTATAATATACATTTAATATTAATTTATCAAAAGCTAAAACAAGATAAATACATAAAAAATGAGGTCAAAATAGAATTTGGATGAAAGAAGCTAAAAAGAAAATCTTCCCAATTTTTTGCAGCCTAATTTTTAATTTATAATATACATTTAATATTAATTTATCAAAAGCTAAAAGAAGATAAATACATAAAAAATTAGGTCAAAATACAATTTTGAATGAAAGAAGCTAAAAAGAAAATCTTCCAAATTTTTTGCAGCCTAATTTTTAATTTATGATATACATTTAATATTAATTTATCAAAAGCTAAAACAAGATAAATACATTAAAAATGAGGTCAAAATACAATTTTGAATGAAAGAAGCTAAAAAGAAAATCTTCCAAATTTTTGCAGCCTAATTTTTAATTTAAAATATACATTTAATATTAATTCATCAAAAGCTAAAAGAAGATAAATACATAAAAAATGACGTCAAAATACAATTTTGAATGATAGAAGCTACAAAGAAAAACTTCCAAATTTTTTGCAGCCTAACTTTTCATTTATAATATACATTGTATATTAATTTATCAAAACCTAAAAGAAGAGAAATACATAAAAAATGAGGTCAAAATACAATTTTGAATGAAAGAAGCTAAAAAGAAAATCTTCCAAATTTTTTGCAGCCTAATTTTTAATTTATAATATACATTTAATATTAATTTATCAAAAGCTAAAAGAAGATAAATACATAAAAAATGAGGTCAAAATACAATTTTGAATGAAAGAAGCTAAAAAAGAAAATCTTCCAAATTTTTTGCAGCCTAATTTTTAATTTATAATATACATTTAATATTAATTTATCAAAAGCTAAAAGAAGATAAATACATAAAAAATGAGGTCAAAATTCATTTTGGAATGATAGAAGCTAAAAAGAAAATCTTCCGAATCTATTACAACCTAAATTTATTTTAAAATATACATTTAATAATAATTTATCAAAAGCTAAAAGAAGATAAATACATAAAGAATGATGTCAAAATACAATTTTGAATGATAGAAGCTAAAAAGAAAATCTTCCAAAACATTTGCAGCTTAAATTTTAATTTATAATATACATTTAATATGAATTTATCAAAATCTAAAAGAAGATAAATGGATAAAAAATGAGGTCAAAATACAATTTTAAATGATAGAAGCTAAAAACAAATCTTCCAAATCTTTTGCAGCCTAATTTTTAATTTATAATATACAGTTAATATTAATTTATCAAAAGCTAAAGAAGATAAATACATAAAAAGTTAGATCAAATTTCAATTTTGAATGATAGAAGCTAAAAAGAAAATCTTCTAAATCTATTGCAGCCTAATTTTTTATTTGTAATATACATTTAATATTAATTTATCAAAAGCTAATAGAAGATAAATATATGAAAAATGACGTCAAAATTCAATTTTGAATGATAGAAGCTAAAAAGAAAATCTTCCAAATCTTTTGCAGCCTAATTTTTAATTGATAATTTACATTTAATATTAATTTATGAAAAGCTAAAAGAAGATAAATACATACAAAATGAGGTCAAAATACACTTTTGAATGAAAGAAGCTAAAAAGAAAATCTTCCAAATCATTTGCAGCCTAGTTTTTAATTTATAATATACATTTAATATTAATTTATCAAAAGCTAAAAGAAGATAAATACATAAAAAATGAGGTCAAAATACAATTTTGAATGAAAGAAGCTAAAAAGAAAATCTTCCAAATCTTTTGCAGCCTAATTTTTAATTTATAATATACATTTAATATTAATTTATCAAAAGCTAAAAGAAGATAAACACATAAAAAATGAGGTCAAAATACAATTTTGAATGAAAGAAGCTAAAAAGAAAATCTTCCAAATCTTTTGTAGACCAATTTTTAATTTACTATATACATTTAATATTAATTTATCAAAAGCTAAAATAAGATAAATACATAAGAAATGAGGTCAAAATACAATTTTGAATGATAGAAGCTAAAAAGAAAATCTTCCAAATTTTTTGCAGCCTAATTTTTAATTTATAATATACTTTTAATATTAATTTATCAAAAGCTAAAAGAAGATAAATATATAAAAAATGATGTCAAAATACAATTTTGAATGATAGAAGCTAAAAAGAAAATATTCCAAATCTTTTGCAGCCTAATTTTTAATTTATAATATACATTTAATATTAATTTCTCAAAAGCTGAAAGAAGATAAATACATAAAAAATGAGGTGAAACTACAATTTTGAATGATACATGCTAAAACGAAAATCTCCCAAATCTTTTGCAGCCTAATTTTTAATTTATAATATGCATTTAATATTAATTTATCAAAAGCTAAAAGAAGATAAATACATATAAAATGAGGTCAAAATTCAGTTTTGTATGATAGAAACTAAAAAGAAAATCTTCCAAATCTTTTGTAGCCTAATTTTTAATTTATAATATACATTTAATATTAATTTATCAAATGCTAAAAGAAGATTAATTCATAAAAATGAGGTCAAAATTCAAATTTTAATGATAAATGCTAAAAAGAAAATCTTCCAAATATTTTGCACCCCTATTTTTAATTTATAATAAACATTTAATATTAATTTATCAAAAGCTAAATGAAGATAAATACATGAAAAATGAGGCCAGAAGTCAATTTTGAATGATAGAAGCTAAAAAGGAAATCTTCCAAATCTTTTGCACCCTTATTTTTAATTTAGAATATACATTTAATATTAATTTATCAAAAGCTGAAAGAAGATAAATACATAAAAAATGAGGTCAAAATTCTATTTTGGATGATAGAATCTAAAAATAAATCTTCCGAATCTATTGCAGCCTAAATTTAATTTAGAATATACATTTAATATTAATTTATCAAAAGCTAAAAGAAGATAAATACATAAAAAATTAGGTCAAAATTCAATTTTGGATGATAGAAGCTAAAAATAAATCTTCCAAATCTATTGCAGCCTAAATTTAATTTAGAATATACATTTAATATTAATTTATCAAAAGCTAAAAGAAGATAACTACATAAAAAATGAGGTCAAAATACAATTTTGAATGATAGAAGCTAAAAAGAAAATCTTCCAAATCTTTTACAGCCTAATTTTTAATTTATAATATATATATAATATTAATTTATCAAAAGCTAAAAGAAGATAAATACATAAAAAGTAAGATCAAAATTCAATTTTGAATGAAAGAAGCTAAAAAGAAAATCTTCCAAATCTATTGCAGCCTAATTTTTAATTTATATTATACATTTAATATTAATTTATCAAAAGCTAAAAGAAGATAACTACATAAAAAATGAGGTCAAAATACAATTTTGAATGATAGATGCTGAAAAGAGAATCTTCCAAATCTTTTACAGCCTAATTTTTAATTTATAATATACATTTAATATTAATTTATCAAAAGCTAAAAGAAGATAAATACATAAAAAGTTAGATCAAAATTCAATTTTGAATGATAGAAGCTAAAAAGAAAATCTTCCAAATCTTCTGTAGACCAATTATTAATTTATTATATACATTTAATATTAATTTATCAAAAGCTAAAAGAAGATAAATACATAAGAAATGAGGTCAAAATACAATTTTGAATGATAGAAGCTAAAAAAGAAAATCTTCCAAATCTTTTGCAGCCTAATTTTTAATTTATAATATACATTTAATATTAATTTATCAAAAGCTAAAAGAAGATAAATACATAAAAAATGAGGTCAAAATACAATTTTGAATGAAAGAAGCTAAAAAGAAAATCTTCCAAATCTTTTGCAGCCTAATTTTTAATTTATAATATACATTTAATATTGATTTATCAAAAGCTAAAAGAAGATAAATACATGAAAAATGAGGTCAAAATACAATTTTGAATGAAAGAAGCTAAAAAGAAAATCTTCCAAACTTTTTGCAGCCTAATTTTTAATTTATAATATACATTTAATATTAATTTATCAAAAGCTAAAACAAGATAAATACATAAAAAATGAGGTCAAAATAGAATTTGGATGAAAGAAGCTAAAACGAAAATCTTCCAAATTTTTTGCAGCCTAATTTTTAATTTATAATATACATTTAATATTAATTTATCAAAAGCTAAAAGAAGATAAATACATAAAAAATGAGGTCAAAATACAATTTTGAATGAAAGAAGCTAAAAAGAAAATCTTCCAAATTTTTTGCAGCCTAATTTTTAATTTATGATATACATTTAATATTAATTTATCAAAAGCTAAAACAAGATAAATACATTAAAAATGAGGTCAAAATACAATCTTGAATGAAAGAAGCTAAAAAGAAAATCTTCCAAATTTTTTGCAGCCTAATTTTTAATTTATAATATACATTTAATATTAATTTATCAAAAGCTAAAAGAAGATAAATACATAAAAACTGACGTCAAAATACAATTTTGAATGATAGAAGCTACAAAGAAAAACTTCCAAATTTTTTGCAGCCTAATTTTTAATTTATAATATACATTTAATATTAATTTATCAAAAGCTAAAAGAAGATAAATACATGAAAAATGAGGTCAAAATACAATTTTGAATGAAAGAAGCTAAAAAGAAAATCTTCCAAATTTTTTGCAGCCTAATTTTTAATTTATAATATACATTTAATATTAATTTATCAAAAGCTAAAACAAGATAAATACATAAAAAATGAGGTCAAAATAGAATTTGGATGAAAGAAGCTAAAAAGAAAATCTTCCCAATTTTTTGCAGCCTAATTTTTAATTTATAATATACATTTAATATTAATTTATCAAAAGCTAAAAGAAGATAAATACATAAAAAATTAGTTCAAAATACAATTTTGAATGAAAGAAGCTAAAAAGAAAATCTTCCAAATTTTTTGCAGCCTAATTTTTAATTTATGATATACATTTAATATTAATTCATCAAAAGCTAAAACAAGATAAATACATTAAAAATGAGGTCAAAATACAATTTTGAATGAAAGAAGCTAAAAAGAAAATCTTCCAAATTTTTTGCAGCCTAATTTTTAATTTATAATATACATTTAATATTAATTCATCAAAAGCTAAAAGAAGATAAATACATAAAAAATGACGTCAAAATACAATTTTGAATGATAGAAGCTACAAAGAAAAACTTCCAAATTTTTTGCAGCCTAACTTTTCATTTATAATATACATTGTATATTAATTTATCAAAACCTAAAAGAAGAGAAATACATAAAAAATGAGGTCAAAATACAATTTTGAATGAAAGAAGCTAAAAAGAAAATCTTCCAAATTTTTTGCAGCCTAATTTTTAATTTATAATATACATTTAATATTAATTTATCAAAAGCTAAAAGAAGATAAATACATACAAAATGAGGTCAAAATACAATTTTGAATGAAAGAAGCTAAAAAGAAAATCTTCCAAATTTTTTGCAGCCTAATTTTTAATTTATGATATACATTTAATATTAATTCATCAAAAGCTAAAACAAGATAAATACATTAAAAATGAGGTCAAAATACAATTTTGAATGAAAGAAGCTAAAAAGAAAATCTTCCAAATTTTTTGCAGCCTAATTTTTAATTTATAATATACATTTAATATTAATTTATCATAAGCTAAAAGAAGAAAAATACATACAAAATGAGGTCACAATACAATTTTGAATGATAGAAGCTAAAAAGAAATCTTCCAAATTTTTTGCAGCCTAATTTTTAATTTATAATATACATTTAATATTAATTTATCAAAAGCTAAAAGAAGATAAATACATAAAAAATGAGGTCAAAATACAATTTTGAATGAAAGAAGCTAAAAAGAAAATCTTCCAAATTTTTTGCAGCCTAATTTTTAATTTATGATATACATTTAATATTAATTTATCAAAAGCTAAAACAAGATAAATACATTAAAAATGAGGTCAAAATACAATCTTGAATGAAAGAAGCTAAAAAGAAAATCTTCCAAATTTTTTGCAGCCTAATTTTTAATTTATAATATACATTTAATATTAATTTATCAAAAGCTAAAAGAAGATAAATACATAAAAACTGACGTCAAAATACAATTTTGAATGATAGAAGCTACAAAGAAAAACTTCCAAATTTTTTGCAGCCTAATTTTTAATTTATAATATACATTTAATATTAATTTATCAAAAGCTAAAAGAAGATAAATACATGAAAAATGAGGTCAAAATACAATTTTGAATGAAAGAAGCTAAAAAGAAAATCTTCCAAATTTTTTGCAGCCTAATTTTTAATTTATAATATACATTTAATATTAATTTATCAAAAGCTAAAACAAGATAAATACATAAAAAATGAGGTCAAAATAGAATTTGGATGAAAGAAGCTAAAAAGAAAATCTTCCCAATTTTTTGCAGCCTAATTTTTAATTTATAATATACATTTAATATTAATTTATCAAAAGCTAAAAGAAGATAAATACATAAAAAATTAGTTCAAAATACAATTTTGAATGAAAGAAGCTAAAAAGAAAATCTTCCAAATTTTTTGCAGCCTAATTTTTAATTTATGATATACATTTAATATTAATTCATCAAAAGCTAAAACAAGATAAATACATTAAAAATGAGGTCAAAATACAATTTTGAATGAAAGAAGCTAAAAAGAAAATCTTCCAAATTTTTTGCAGCCTAATTTTTAATTTATAATATACATTTAATATTAATTCATCAAAAGCTAAAAGAAGATAAATACATAAAAAATGACGTCAAAATACAATTTTGAATGATAGAAGCTACAAAGAAAAACTTCCAAATTTTTTGCAGCCTAACTTTTCATTTATAATATACATTGTATATTAATTTATCAAAACCTAAAAGAAGAGAAATACATAAAAAATGAGGTCAAAATACAATTTTGAATGAAAGAAGCTAAAAAGAAAATCTTCCAAATTTTTTGCAGCCTAATTTTTAATTTATAATATACATTTAATATTAATTTATCAAAAGCTAAAAGAAGATAAATACATACAAAATGAGGTCAAAATACAATTTTGAATGAAAGAAGCTAAAAAGAAAATCTTCCAAATTTTTTGCAGCCTAATTTTTAATTTATGATATACATTTAATATTAATTCATCAAAAGCTAAAACAAGATAAATACATTAAAAATGAGGTCAAAATACAATTTTGAATGAAAGAAGCTAAAAAGAAAATCTTCCAAATTTTTTGCAGCCTAATTTTTAATTTATAATATACATTTAATATTAATTTATCATAAGCTAAAAGAAGAAAAATACATACAAAATGAGGTCACAATACAATTTTGAATGATAGAAGCTAAAAAGAAATCTTCCAAATTTTTTGCAGCCTAATTTTTAATTTATAATATACATTTAATATTAATTTATCAAAAGCTAAAAGAAGATAAATACATAAAAAATGAGGTCAAAATACAATTTTGAATGAAAGAAGCTAAAAAGAAAATCTTCCAAATTTTTTGCAGCCTAATTTTTAATTTATAATATACATTTAATATTAATTTATCAAAAGCTAAAAGAAGATAAATACATAAAAAATGAGGTCAAAATTCATTTTGGAATGATAGAAGCTAAAAAGAAAATCTTCCGAATCTATTACAACCTAAATTTATTTTAAAATATACATTTAATAATAATTTATCAAAAGCTAAAAGAAGATAAATACATAAAGAATGATGTCAAAATACAATTTTGAATGATAGAAGCTAAAAAGAAAATCTTCCAAAACATTTGCAGCTTAAATTTTAATTTATAATATACATTTAATATGAATTTATCAAAATCTAAAAGAAGATAAATGGATAAAAAATGTGGTCAAAATACAATTTTAAATGATAGAAGCTAAAAACAAATCTTCCAAATCTTTTGCAGCCTAATTTTTAATTTATAATATACAGTTAATATTAATTTATCAAAAGCTAAAGAAGATAAATACATAAAAAGTTAGATCAAAATTCAATTTTGAATGATAGAAGCTAAAAAGAAAATCTTCTAAATCTATTGCAGCCTAATTTTTTATTTGTAATATACATTTAATATTAATTTATCAAAAGCTAATAGAAGATAAATATATGAAAAATGAGGTCAAAATTCAATTTTGAATGATAGAAGCTAAAAAGAAAATCTTCCAAATCTTTTGCAGCCTAATTTTTAATTTATAATATACATTTAATATTAATTTATCAAAAGCTAAAAGAAGATAAATACATAAAAAATGAGGTCAAAATACAATTTTGAATGAAAGAAGCTAAAAAGAAAATCTTCCAAATCTTTTGTAGACCAATTTTTAATTTACTATATACATTTAATATTAATTTATCAAAAGCTAAAATAAGATAAATACATAAGAAATGAGGTCAAAATACAATTTTGAATGATAGAAGCTAAAAAGAAAATCTTCCAAATTTTTTGCAGCCTAATTTTTAATTTATAATATACTTTTAATATTAATTTCTCAAAAGCTGAAAGAAGATAAATACATAAAAAATGAGGTCAAAATACAATTTTGAATGATAGATGCTAAAACGAAAATCTCCCAAATCTTTTGCAGCCTAATTTTTAATTTATAATATGCATTTAATATTAATTTATCAAAAGCTAAAAGAAGATAAATACATAAAAAATGAGGTCAACATTCAATTTTGAATGATAGAAGCTAAAAAGAAAATATTCAAAATCTATTGCGGCCTAATTTTTAATTTATAATATACATTTAATATTAATTTATCAAAAGCTAAAAGAAAAGAAATGCATAAAAAATGAGGTCAAAATTCAACTTTGAATGATAAATGCTAAAAAGAAAATCTTCCAAATCTTTTGCAGGCTAATTTTTAATTTATTATATACATTTAATATTAATTTATCAACAGCCTAAAGAAGATAAATACATTAAAAATGAGGTCAAAATTCAATTTTTTATGATAGATGCTAAAAAGTAAATCTTCCAAATCTTTTGCAGCCTAATTTTTAATTTATAATATACATTTAATATTAATTTATCAAAAGCTAAAAGAAGATAAATACATATAAAATGAGGTCAAAATTCAGTTTTGTATGATAGAAACTAAAAAGAAAATCTTCCAAATCTTTTGTAGCCTAATTTTTAATTTATAATATACATTTAATATTAATTTATCAAATGCTAAAAGAAGATTAATTCATAAAAATGAGGTCAAAATTCAAATTTTAATGATAAATGCTAAAAAGAAAATCTTCCAAATCTTTTGCACCCTTATTTTTAATTTATAATATACCATTAATATTAATTTATCAAAAGCTAAAAGAAGGTAAATACATTAAAAATGAGGTCAAAATTCAATTTTGAATGATAGAAGCTAAAAAGAAAATCTTCCAAATCTTTTGCACCCCTATTTTTAATTTATAATAAACATTTAATATTAATTTATCAAAAGCTAAATGAAGATAAATACATGAAAAATGAGGCCAGAAGTCAATTTTGAATGATAGAAGCTAAAAAGGAAATCTTCCAAATCTTTTGCACCCTTATTGTTAATTTAGAATATACATTTAATATTAATTTATCAAAAGCTGAAAGAAGATAAATACATAAAAAATGAGGTCAAAATTCTATTTTGAATGATAGAATCTAAAAATAAATCTTCCGAATCTATTGCAGCCTAAATTTAATTTAGAATATACATTTAATATTAATTTATCAAAAGCTAAAAGAAGATAAATACATAAAAAATGAGGTCAAAATTCAATTTTGGATGATAGAAGCTAAAAATAAATCTTCCAAATCTATTGCAGCCTAAATTTAATTTAGAATATACATTTAATATTAATTTATCAAAAGCTAAAAGAAGATAACTACATAAAAAATGAGGTCAAAATACAATTTTGAATGATAGAAGCTAAAAAGAAAATCTTCCAAATCTTTTACAGCCTAATTTTGAATTTATAATATATATATAATATTAATTTATCAAAAGCTAAAAGAAGATAAATACATAAAAAGTAAGATCAAAATTCAATTTTGAATGATAGAAGCTAAAAAAGAAAATCTTCCAAATCTATTGCAGCCTAAATTTAATTTAGAATATACATTTAATATTAATTTATCAAAAGCTAAAAGAAGATATCTACATAAAAAATGAGTTCAAAATACAATTTTGAATGATAGATGCTAAAAATAAAATCTTCCAAATCTTGTAAAGCCTAATTTTTAATTTATAATATACATTTAATATTAATTTATCAAAAGCTAAAAGAAGATAAATACATAAAAAGTAAGATCAAAATTCAATTTTGAATGATAGAAGCTAAAAAGAAAATCTTCCAAATCTATTGCAGCCTAATTTTTAATTTATATTATACATTTAATATTAATTTATCAAAAGCTAAAAGAAGATAACTACATAAAAAATGAGGTCAAAATACAATTTTGAATGATAGATGCTGAAAAGAAAATCTTCCAAATCTTTTACAGCCTAATTTTTAATTTATAATATACGTTTAATATTAATTTATCAAAAGCTAAAAGAAGATAAATACATTAAAAATGAGGTCAAAATTCAATTTTGAATGATAGATGCTAAAAAGAAATATTCCAAATCTTTTGCAGACTAATTTTTAATTCATAATATAAATTTAATAATAATTTATCAAAAGCTAAAAGAAGATAAATACATAAAAAATTAGGTCAAAATTCAATTTTGAATGATAGAAACTGAAAAGAAAATCTTCCAAATCTATTACAGCGTAAATTTAATTTATAATATACATTTAATATTAATTTATCAAAAGCTAAAAGAAGATAAATACATAAAAAATGAGGTCAAATTCAATTTTGAATGATAGAAGCTAAAAAGAAAATCTTCCAAATCAATTGCAGCCTAATTTTTAATACATAATATACATTTAATATTAATTTATCAAAAGCTAAAAGAAGATAAATACATAAAAAATGAGGTCAAAATACAATTTTGAATGATAGATGCTAAAAAGAAAATCTTCCAAATCTTTTACAGCCTAATTTTTAATTTATAATATACATTTAATATTAATTTATCAAAAGCTAAAAGAAGATAAATACATAAAAAGTAAGATCAAAATTCAATTTCGAATGATAGAAGCTAAAAAGAAAATCTTCCAAATCTTTTGCAGCCTAATTTTTAATTTATAATATACATTTAATATTAATTTATCAAAAGCTAAAAGAAGATAAATACATAAAAAATTAGGTCAAAATTCAGTTTTGAATGATAGAAGCTAAAAAGAAAATCTTCCAAATTTATTACAGCATAAATTTAATTTATAATATACAATTCATATTAATTTATCAAAAGCTAAAAGAATATAAATACATAAAAAATGAGGTCAAAATTCAATTTTGAATGATAGAAGCTAAAAAGAAAATCTTCCAAATCGTTTGCACCCTTATTTTTAATTTATAATATACATTTAATATTAATTTATCAAAAGCTAAAACAAGATTAATACATAAAAATGAGGTCAAAATTCAATTTTGAATGATAAATGCTAAAAAGAAAACCTTCCAAATCTTTTGCACCCTTATTTTTAATTTATAATATACATTTAATATTAATTTATCAAAAGCTAAAACAAGATAAATACATAAAAAATGATGTCAAAAGTCAATTTTGAATGATAGATGCTAAAAAGAAATCTTCCAAATCTTTTGCAGCCTAATTTTTAATTTAAAATATACATTTAATATTAATTTATCAAAAGCTAAAACAAGATAAATACATAAAAAATGAGGTCAAAATTCAATTTTGAATGATAGAAGCTAAAAAGAAAATCTTCCAAATCTTTTGTAGCCTAATTTTTAATTTATAATATACATTTAATATTAATTTATCAAATGCTAAAAGAAGATTAATGCATAAAAATGAGGTCAAAAATCAATTTTGAATGATAAATGCTAAAAAGAAAACCTTCCAAATCTTTTGCACCCTTATTTTTAATTTATAATATACATTTAATATTAATTTATCAAAAGCTAAAACAAGATAAATACATAAAAAATGAAATCAAAATTCAATTTTGAATGATAGAAGCTAAAAAGAAAATCTTCCAAATCTTTTGCAGCCTAATTTTTAATTTATAATATACATTTAATATTAATTTATCAAAAGCTAAAATAAAGATAAATACATAAAAAATGATGTCAAAATAAAATTTTGAATGAAAGAAGCTAAAAAGAAAATTTTCCATATCTTTGCAGCCTAATTTTGAATTTATAATATACATTTAATATTAATTTATCAAAAGCTAAAAGAAGATAAATACATAAAAAGTTAGATCAAAATTCAATTTTGAATGATAGAAGCTAAAAAGAAAATCTTCCAAATCTTCTGTAGACCAATTATTAATATATTATATACATTTAATATTAATTTATCAAAAGCTAAAAGAAGATAAATACATAAGAAATGAGGTCAAAATACAATTTTGAATGATAGAAGCTAAAAAGAAAATCTTCCAAATCTTTTGCAGCCTAATTTTTAATTTATAATATACATTTAATATTAATTTATCAAAAGCTAAAAGAAGATAAATACATAAAAAATGAGGTCAAAATACAATTTTGATTGATAGAAGCTAAAAAGAAAATCTTCCAAATCTTTTGCAGCCTAATTTTTAATTTATAATATACATTTAATATTAATTTATCAAAAGCTAAAAGAAGATAAATACATAAAAAATGAGGTCAAAATAGAATTTGGATGAAAGAAGCTAAAAAGAAAATCTTCCAAATTTTTTGCAGCCTAATTTTTAATTTATAATATACATTTAATATTAATTTATCAAAAGCTAAAACAAGATAAATACATAAAAAATGAGGTCAAAATAGAATTTGGATGAAAGAAGCTAAAAAGAAAATCTTCCAAATTTTTTGCAGACTAATTTTTAATTTATAATATACATTTAATATTAATTTATCAAAACCTAAAACAAGATAAATACATAAAAAATGAGGTCAAAATAGAATTTGGATGAAAGAAGCTAAAAAGAAAATCTTCCAAATTTTTTGCAGCCTAATTTTTAATTTATAATATACATTTAATATTGATTTATCAAAAGCTAAAAGAAGATAAATACATAAAAAATGAGGTCAAAATACAATTTTGAATGAAAGAAGCTAAAAAGAAAATCTTCCAAATTTTTTGCAGCCTAATTTTTAATTTATGATATACATTTAATATTAATTTATCAAAAGCTAAAACAAGATAAATACATAAAAAATGAGGTCAAAATACAATTTTGAATGAAAGAAGCTAAAAAGAAAATCATCCAAATTTTTTGCAGCCTAATTTTTAATTTATAATATACATTTAATATTAATTTCTCAAAAGCTAAAAGAAGATAAATACATAAAAAATGACGTCAAAATACAATTTTGAATGATAGAAGCTACAAAGAAAAACTTCCAAATTTTTTGCAGCCTAACTTTTCATTTATAATATACATTGAATATTAATTTATCAAATCCTAAAAGAAGAGAAATACATAAAAAATGAGGTCAAAATACAATTTTGAATGAAAGAAGCTAAAAAGAAAATCTTCCAAATTTTTTGCAGCCTAATTTTTAATTCATAATATACATTTAATATTAATTTATCAAAAGCTAAAAGAAGATAAATACATACAAAATGAGGTCAAAATACAATTTTGAATGATAGAAGCTAAAAAGAAAATCTTCCAAATTTTTTGCAGCCTAATTTTTAATTTATAATATACATTTAATATTAATTTATCATAAGCTAAAAGAAGATAAATACATACAAAATGTGGTCAAAATACAATTTTGAAGGAAAGAAGCTAAAAAGAAATCTTCCAAATTTTTTGCAGCCTAATTTTTAATTTATAATATACATTTAATATTAATTTATCAAAAGCTAAAAGAAGATAAATACATAAAAAATGAGGTCAAAATACAATTTTGAATGAAATAAGCTAAAAAGAAATCTTCCAAATTTTTTGCAGCCTAATTTTTAATTTATAATATACATTTAATATTAATTTATCAAAAGTTAAAAGAAGATAAATACATAAAAAATGAGGTCAAAATTCATTTTGGAATGATAGAAGCTAAAAAGAAAATCTTCCGAATCTATTACAGCCTAAATTTATTTTAAAATATACATATAATATTAATTTATCAAAAGCTAAAAGAAGATAAATACATAAAGAATGATGTCAAAATACAATTTTGAATGATAGAAGCTAAAAAGAAAATCTTCCAAAACTTTTGCAGCTTAAATTTTAATTTATAATATACATTTAATATGAATTTATCAAAATCTAAAAGAAGATAAATGGATAAAAAATGAGGTCAAAATACAATTTTAAATGATAGAAGCTAAAAACAAATCTTCCAAATCTTTTGCAGCCTAATTTTTAATTTATAATATACAGTTAATATTAATTTATCAAAAGCTAAAAGAAGATAAATACATAAAAAGTTAGATCAAAATTCAATTTTGAATGATAGAAGCTAAAAAGAAAATCTTCTAAATCTATTGCAGCCTAATTTTTTATTTGTAATATACATTTAATATTAATTTATCAAAAGCTAATAGAAGATAAATATATAAAAAATGAGGTCAAAATTCAATTTTGAATGATAGAAGCTAAAAAGAAAATCTTCCAAATCTTTTGCAGCCTAATATTTAATTTATAATATACATTTAATATTAATTTATCAAAAGCTAAAAGAAGATAAATACATAAAAAATGAGGTCAAATTACAATTTTGAATGAAAGAAGCTAAAAAGAAAATCTTCCAAATCTTTTGTAGACCAATTTTTAATTTACTATATACATTTAATATTAATTTATCAAAAGCTAAAAGAAGATAAATACATAAGAAATGAGGTCAAAATACAATTTTGAATGATAGAAGCTAAAAAGAAAATCTTCCAAATCTTTTGCAGCCTAATTTTTAATTTATAATATACTTTTAATATTAATTTATCAAAATCTAAAAGAAGATAAATATATAAAAAATGATGTCAAAATACAATTTTGAATGATAGAAGCTAAAAAGAAAATATTCCAAATCTTTTGCAGCCTAATTTTTAATTTATAATATACATTTAATATTAATTTCTCAAAAGCTGAAAGAAGATAAATACATAAAAAATGAGGTCAAAATACAATTTTGAATGATAGAAGCTAAAAAGAAAATCTTCCAAATCTTTTGTAGCCTAATTTTTAATTTATAATATACATTTAATATTAATTTATCAAATGCTAAAAGAAGATTAATACATAAAAATGAGGTCAAAATTCAAATTTTAATGATAAATGCTAAAAAGAAAATCTTCCAAATCTTTTGCATCCCTATTTTTAATTTATAATAAACATTTAATATTAATTTATCAAAAGCTAAATGAAGATAAATACATGAAAAATGAGGTCAGAAGTCAATTTTGAATGATAGAAGCTAAAAAGAAAATCTTCCAAATCTTTTGCACCCTTATTGTTAATTTAGAATATACATTTAATATTAATTTATCAAAAGCTGAAAGAAGATAAATACATAAAAAATGAGGTCAAAATTCTATTTTGGATGATAGAAGCTAAAAATATATCTTCCAAATCTATTGCAGCCTAAATTTAATTTAGAATATACATTTAATATTAATTTATCAAAAGCTAAAAGAAGATAAATACATAAAAAATGAGGTCAAAATTCAATTTTGGATGATAGAAGCTAAAAATAAATCTTCCAAATCTATTGCAGCCTAAATTTAATTTAGAATATACATTTAATATTAATTTATCAAAAGCTAAAAGAAGATAAATACATAAAAAATGAGGTCAAAATACAATTTTGAATGATAGATGCTAAAAAGAAAATCTTCCAAATCTTTTACAGCCTAATTTTTAATTTATAATATACATATAATATTAATTTATCAAAAGTTAAAAGAAGATATCTACATAAAAAATGAGTTCAAAATACAATTTTGAATGATAGATGCTAAAAATAAAATCTTCCAAATCTTTTACTGCCTAATTTTTAATTTATAATATACATTTAATATTAATTTATCAAAAGCTAAAAGAAGATAAATACATAAAAAATGATGTCAAAATACAATTTTGAATGATAGAAGCTAAAAAGAAATCTTCCATATCTATTGCAGCCTAATTTTTAATTTATATTATGCATTTAATATTAATTTATCAAAAGCTAAAAGAAGATAACTACATAAAAAATGAGGTCAAAATACAATTTTGAATGATAGATGCTGAAAAGAAAATCTTCCAAATCTTTTACAGCCTAATTTTTAATTTATAATATACATTTAATATTAATTTATCAAAAGCTAAAAGAAGATAAATACATAAAAAATGAGGTCAAAATTCAATTTTGAATGATAGATGCTAAAAAGAAATCTTCCAAATCTTTTGCAGCCTAATTTTTAATTTATAATATACATTTAATATTAATTTATCAAAAGCCAAAAGAAGATAAATACATAAAAAATGAGGTCAAAATTCAATTTTGAATGATAGAAACTGAAAAGAAAATCTTCCAAATCTATTACAGCGTAAATTTGATTTATAATATACATTTCATATTAATTTATCAAAAGCTAAAAGAAGATAAATACATAAAAAATGAGGTCAAAATTCAATTTTGAATGATAGAAGCTAAAAAGAAAATCTTCCAAATCTTTTGCACCCTTATTGTTAATTTAGAATATACATTTAATATTAATTTATCAAAAGCTGAAAGAAGATAAATACATAAAAAATGAGGTCAAAATTCTATTTTGGATGATAGAAGCTAAAAATATATCTTCCAAATCTATTGCAGCCTAAATTTAATTTAGAATATACATTTAATATTAATTCATCAAAAGCTAAAAGAAGATAAATACATAAAAAATGAGGTCAAAATTCAATTTTGGATGATAGAAGCTAAAAATAAATCTTCCAAATCTATTGCAGCCTAAATTTAATTTAGAATATACATTTAATATTAATTTATCAAAAGCTAAAAGAAGATAAATACATAAAAAATGAGGTCAAAATACAATTTTGAATGATAGATGCTAAAAAGAAAATCTTCCAAATCTTTTACAGCCTAATTTTTAATTTATAATATACATATAATATTAATTTATCAAAAGTTAAAAGAAGATATCTACATAAAAAATGAGTTCAAAATACAATTTTGAATGATAGATGCTAAAAATAAAATCTTCCAAATCTTTTACTGCCTAATTTTTAATTTATAATATACATTTAATATTAATTTATCAAAAGCTAAAAGAAGATAAATACATAAAAAATGATGTCAAAATACAATTTTGAATGATAGAAGCTAAAAAGAAATCTTCCATATCTATTGCAGCCTAATTTTTAATTTATATTATACATTTAATATTAATTTATCAAAAGCTAAAAGAAGATAACTACATAAAAAATGAGGTCAAAATACAATTTTGAATGATAGATGCTGAAAAGAAAATCTTCCAAATCTTTTACAGCCTAATTTTTAATTCATAATATACATTTAATATTAATTTATCAAAAGCTAAAAGAAGATAAATACATAAAAAATGAGGTCAAAATTCAATTTTGAATGATAGATGCTAAAAAGAAATCTTCCAAATCTTTTGCAGCCTAATTTTTAATTTATAATATACATTTAATATTAATTTATCAAAAGCCAAAAGAAGATAAATACATAAAAAATGAGGTCAAAATTCAATTTTGAATGATAGAAACTGAAAAGAAAATCTTCCAAATCTATTACAGCGTAAATTTGATTTATAATATACATTTCATATTAATTTATCAAAAGCTAAAAGAAGATAAATACATAAAAAATGAGGTCAAAATTCAATTTTGAATGATAGAAGCTAAAAAGAAAATCTTCCAAATCTATTGCAGCCTAATTTTTAATTCATAATATACATTTAATATTAATTTATCAAAAGCTAAAAGAAGATAAATACATAAAAAATGAGGTCAAAATACAATTTTGAATGATAGATGCTAAAAAGAAAATCTTCCAAATCTTTTACAGCCTAATTTTTAATTTATAATATACATTTAATATTAATTTATCAAAAGCTAAAAGAAGATAAATACATAAAAAGTAAGATCAAAATTCAATTTCGACTGATAGAAGCTAAAAAGAAAATCTTCCAAATCTCTTGCAGCCTAATTTTTAATTCATAATATACATTTAATATTAATTTATCAAAAGCTAAAAGAAGATAAATACATAAAAAATTAGGTCAAAATTCAATTTTGAATGATAGAAGCTAAAAAGAGAATCTTCCAAATCTATTGCAGCCTAATTTTTAATTTATAATATACATTTAATATTAATTTATCAAAAGCTAAAAGAAGATAAATACATAAAAAATGAGGTCAAAATTCAATTTTGAATGATAGAAGCTAAAAAGAAAATCTTCCAAATCTATTGCAGCCTAATTTTTAATTTATAATATACATTTAATATTAATTTATCAAAAGCTAAAAATGATAGATACATAAAAAATGAGGTCAAAATACAATTTTGAATGATAGAAGCTAAAAAAAATATCTTCCAAAACTTTTGCAGCTTACTTTTTAATTTATAATATACATTTAATATTAATTTATCAAAAGCTAAAAGAAGATAAATACATAAAAAATTAGGTCAAAATTCAATTATGAATGATAGATGCTAAAAATGAAAATCTTCCAAATCTTTTGCAGCCTAATTTTTAATTTATAATATACATTTAATATTAATTTATCAAAAGCTAAAAGAAGATAAATACATAAAAATGAGGTCAAAATTCAATTTTGAATGATAAATGCTAAAAAGAAAACCTTCCAAATCTTTTGCACCCTTATTTTTAATTTATAATATACATTTAATATTAATTTATCAAAAGCTAAAACAAGATTAATACATAAAAATGAGGTCAAAATTCAATTTTGAATGATAAATGCTAAAAAGAAAACCTTCCAAATCTTTTGCACCCTTATTTTTAATTTATAATATACATTTAATATTAATTTATCAAAAGCTAAAACAAGATAAATACATAAAAAATGATGTCAAAATTCAATTTTGAATGATAGATGCTAAAAAGAAATCTTCCAAATCTTTTGCAGCCTAATTTTTAATTTATAATATACATTTAATATTAATTTATCAAAAGCTAAAAGAAGATAAATACATAAAAAATTAAATCAAAATTCAATTTTGAATGATAGAAGCTAAAAAGAAAATCTTCCAAATCTTTTGCAGCCTAATTTTTAATTTATAATATACATTTAATATTAATTTATCAAAAGCTAAAAGAAGATAAATACATAAAAAATGAGGTCAAAATTCAATTTTGAATGATAGAAGCTAAAAAGAAAATCTTCCAAATCTTTTGTAGCCTAATTTTTAATTTATAATATACATTTAATATTAATTTATCAAATGCTAAAAGAAGATTAATACATAAAAATGAGGTCAAAATTCAATTTTGAATGATAAATGCTAAAAAGAAAACCTTCCAAATCTTTTGCACCATTATTTTTAATTTATAATATATATTTAATATTAATTTATCAAAAGCTAAAACAAAATAAATACATAAAAAATGATGTCAAAGTTCAATTTTGAATGATAGATGCTAAAAAGAAATCTTCCAAATCTTTTGCAGCCTAATTTTTAATTTATAATATACATTTAATATTAATTTATCAAAAGCTAAAACAAGATAAATACATAAAAAATGAGGTCAAAATTCAATTTTGAATGATTGAAGCTAAAACGAAAATCTTCCAAATCTTTTGCAGCCTAATTTTTAATTTATATTATACATTTAATATTAATTTATCAAAAGCTAAAAGAAGATAAATACATAAAAAATGAAATCAAAATTCAATTTTGAATGATAGAAGCTAAAAAGAAAATCTTCCAAATCTTTTGCAGCCTAATTTTTAATTTATAATATACATTTAATATTAATTTATCAAAAGCTAAAAGAAGATAAATATATAAAAAATGAAATCAAAATTCAATTTTGAATGATAGAAGCTAAAAAGAAAATCTTCCAAATCTTTTGCAGCCTAATTTTTAATTTATAATATACATTTAATATTAATTTATCAAAAGCTAAAAGAAGATAAATACATAAAAAATGAAATCAAAATTCAATTTTGAATGATAGAAGCTAAAAAGAAAATCTTCCAAGTCTTTTGCAGCCTAATTTTTAATTTATAATATACATTTAATATTAATTTATCAAAAGCTAAAAGAAGATAAATACATAAAAAATGAAATCAAAATTCAATTTTGAATGATAGAAGCTAAAAAGAAAATCTTCCAAATCTTTTGCAGCCTAATTTTTAATTTATAATATACATTTAATATTAATTTATCAAAAGCTAAAATAAGATAAATACATAAAAAATGAGGTCAAAATTCAATTTTGAATGATAGAAGCTAAAAAATGAAAATCTTCCAAATCTTTTGCAGCCTTATTTTTAATTTATATTATACATTTAATATTAATTTATCAAAAGCTAAAAGAAGATAACTACATAAAAAATGAGGTCAAAATACAATTTTGAATGATAGATGCTGAAAAGAAAACCTTCCAAATCTATTACAGCGTAAATTTAATTTATAATATACATTTCATATTAATTTATCAAAAGCTAAAAGAAGATAAATACATAAAAAATGAGGTCAAAATTCAATTTTGAATGATAGAAGCTAAAAAGAAAATCTTCCAAATCTTTTGTAGCCTAATTTTTAATTTATAATATACATTTAATATTAATTTATCAAATGCTAAAAGAAGATTAATACATAAAAATGAGGTCAAAATTCAATTTTGAATGATAAATGCTAAAAAGAAAACCTTCCAAATCTTTTGCACCCTTATTTTTAATTTATAATATACATTTAATATTAATTTATCAAAAGCTAAAACAAGATAAATACATAAAAAATGATGTCAAAATTCAATTTTGAATGATAGATGCTAAAAAGAAATCTTCCAAATCTTTTGCAGCCTAATTTTTAATTTATAATATACATTTGATATTAATTTATCAAAAGCTAAAACAAGATAAATACATAAAAAAATGAGGTCAAAATTCAATTTTGAATGATAGAAGCTAAAACGAAAATCTTACAAATCTTTTGCAGCCTAATTTGTAATTTATATTATACATTTAATATTAATTTATCAAAAGCTAAAAGAAGATAAATACATAAAAAATTAAATCAAAATTCAATTTTGAATGATAGAAGCTAAAAAGAAAATCTTCCAAATCTTTTGCAGCCTAATTTTTAATTTATAATATACATTTAATATTAATTTATCAAAAGCTAAAAGAAGATAAATACATAAAAAATGAGGTCAAAATTCAATTTTGAATGATAGAAGCTAAAAAGAAAATCTTCCAAATCTTTTGTAGCCTAATTTTTAATTTATAATATACATTTAATATTAATTTATCAAATGCTAAAAGAAGATTAATACATAAAAATGAGGTCAAAATTCAATTTTGAATGATAAATGCTAAAAAGAAAACCTTCCAAATCTTTTGCACCATTATTTTTAATTTATAATATATATTTAATATTAATTTATCAAAAGCTAAAACAAAATAAATACATAAAAAATGATGTCAAAGTTCAATTTTGAATGATAGATGCTAAAAAGAAATCTTCCAAATCTTTTGCAGCCTAATTTTTAATTTATAATATACATTTAATATTAATTTATCAAAAGCTAAAACAAGATAAATACATAAAAAATGAGATCAAAATTCAATTTTGAATGATTGAAGCTAAAACGAAAATCTTCCAAATCTTTTGCAGCCTAATTTTTAATTTATATTATACATTTAATATTAATATATCAAAAGCTAAAAGAAGATAAATACATAAAAAATGAAATCAAAATTCAATTTTGAATGATAGAAGCTAAAAAGAAAATCTTCCAAATCTTTTGCAGCCTAATTTTTAATTTATAATATACATTTAATATTAATTTATCAAAAGCTAAAAGAAGATAAATATATAAAAAATGAAATCAAAATTCAATTTTGAATGATAGCTAAAAAGAAAATCTTCCAAATCTTTTGCAGCCTAATTTTTAATTTATAATATACATTTAATATTAATTTATCAAAAGCTAAAAGAAGATAAATACATAAAAAATGAAATCAAAATTCAATTTTGAATGATAGAAGCTAAAAAGAAAATCTTCCAAGTCTTTTGCAGCCTAATTTTTAATTTATAATATACATTTAATATTAATTTATCAAAAGCTAAAAGAAGATAAATACATAAAAAATGAAATCAAAATTCAATTTTGAATGATAGAAGCTAAAAAGAAAATCTTCCAAATCTTTTGCAGCCTAATTTTTAATTTATAATATACATTTAATATTAATTTATCAAAAGCTAAAAGAAGATAAATATATAAAAAATGAAATCAAAATTCAATTTTGAATGATAGAAGCTAAAAAGAAAATCTTCCAAATCTTTTGCAGCCTAATTTTTAATTTATAATATACATTTAATATTAATTTATCAAAAGCTAAAAGAAGATAAATACATAAAAAATGAAATCAAAATTCAATTTTGAATGATAGAAGCTAAAAAAGAAAATCTTCCAAGTCTTTTGCAGCCTAATTTTTAATTTATAATATACATTTAATATTAATTTATCAAAAGCTAAAAGAAGATAAATACATAAAAAATGAAATCAAAATTCAATTTTGAATGATAGAAGCTAAAAAAGAAAATCTTCCAAATCTTTTGCAGCCTAATTTTTAATTTATAATATACATTTAATATTAATTTATCAAAAGCTAAAATAAGATAAATACATAAAAAATGAGGTCAAAATTCAATTTTGAATGATAGAAGCTAAAATGAAAATCTTCCAAATCTTTTGCAGCCTTATTTTTAATTTATATTATACATTTGATATTAATTTCTCAAAAGCTAAAACAAGATAAATACATAAAAAATGAGGTCAAAATTCAATTTTGAATGATAGAACTAAAAAGAAAATCTTCCAAATCTATTACAGCGTAAATTTAATTTATAATATACATTTCATATTAATTTATCAAAAGCTAAAAGAAGATAAATACATAAAAAATGAGGTCAAAATTCAATTTTGAATGATAGAAGCTAAAAAGAAAATCTTCCAAATCTTTTGTAGCCTAATTTTTAATTTATAATATACATTTAATATTAATTTATCAAATGCTAAAAGAAGATTAATACATAAAAATGAGGTCAAAATTCAATTTTGAATGATAAATGCTAAAAAGAAAACCTTCCAAATCTTTTGCACCCTTATTTTTAATTTATAATATACATTTAATATTAATTTATCAAAAGCTAAAAGAAGATAAATACATAAAAAATGATGTCAAAATTCAATTTTGAATGATAGATGCTAAAAAGAAATCTTCCAAATCTTTTGCAGCCTAATTTTTAATTTATGATATACATTTGATATTAATTTATCAAAAGCTAAAACAAGATAAATACATAAAAAATGAGGTCAAAATTCAATTTTGAATGATAGAAGCTAAAACGAAAATCTTACAAATCTTTTGCAGCCTAATTTTTAATTTATATTATACATTTAATATTAATTTATCAAAAGCTAAAAGAAGATACATTCATAAAAAATGAAATCAAAATTCAATTTTGAATGATAGAAGCTAAAAAGAAAATCTTCCAAATCTTTTGCAGCCTAATTTTTAATTTATAATATACATTTAATATTAATTTATCAAAAGCTAAAAGAAGATAAATACATAAAAAATGAGGTCAAAATTCAATTTTGAATGATAGAAGCTAAAAAGAAAATCTTCCAAATCTTTTGTAGCCTAATTTTTAATTTATAATATACATTTAATATTAATTTATCAAATGCTAAAAGAAGATTAATACATAAAAATGAGGTCAAATTTCAATTTCGAATGATAAATGCTAAAAAGAAAACCTTCCAAATCTTTTGCACCCTTATTTTTAATTCATAATATACATTTAATATTAATTTATCAAAAGCTAAAACAAGATAAATACATAAAAAATGATGTCAAAATTCAATTTTGAATGATAGATGCTAAAAAGAAATCTTCCAAATCTTTTGCAGCCTAATTTTTAATTTATAATATACATTTAATATTAATTTATCAAAAGCTAAAAGAAGATAAATACATAAAAAATGAGGTCAATATTCAATTTTGAATGATAGAAGCTAAAACGAAAATCTTCCAAATCTTTTGCAGCCTAATTTTTAATTTATATTATACATTTAATATTAATTTATCAAAAGCTAAAAGAAGATAAATACATAAAAAATGAAATCAAAATTCAATTTTGAATGATAGAAGCTAAAAAGAAAATCTTCCAAATCTTTTGCAGCCTAATTTTTAATTTATAATATACATTTAATATTAATTTATCAAAAGCTAAAATAAGATAAATACATATAAAATGAGGTCAAAATTCAATTTTGAATGATAGAAGCTAAAATGAAAATCTTCCAAATCTTTTGCAGCCTTATTTTTAATTTATATTATACATTTGATATTAATTTATCAAAAGCTAAAAGAAGATAAATACATAAAAAATGAGGTCAAAATTCAATTTTGAATGATAGAACTAAAAAGAAAATCTTCCAAATCTATTACAGCGTAAATTTAATTTATAATATACATTTCATATTAATTTATCAAAAGCTAAAAGAAGATAAATACATAAAAAATGAGGTCAAAATTCAATTTTGAATGATAGAAGCTAAAAAGAAAATCTTCCAAATCTTTTGCAGCCTAATTTTTAATTTATAATAAACATTTAATATTAATTTATCGAAAGCTAAATGAAGATAAATACATGAAAAATGAGGTCAGAAGTCAATTTTGAATGATAGAAGCTAAAAAGAAAATCTTCCAAATCTTTTGCAGCCTCATTTTTAATTTATAATATACATTTAATATTAATTTATCAAATGCTAAAAGAAGATAGATACAAAAAAATGAGGTCAAAATACAATTTTTAATGATAGATGGTAAAAAGAAAATCTTCCAAATCTTTTACAGCCTAATTTTTAATTTATAATATACATTTAATATTAATTTATCAAAAGCTAAAAGAAGATAAATACATAAAAAATGAGGTCAAAATTCAATTTTGAATGATAGAAGCTAAAATGAAAATCTTCTAAATCTATTGCAGCCTAATTTTTAATGTATAATATACATTTAATATTAATTTATCAAAAGCTAATAGAAGATAAATACATAAAAAATGAGGTCAAAATACAATTTTGAATGATAGAATCTAAAAAGAAAAACTTCCAAATCTATTGCAGTCTAATTTTTAATTCATAACATACATTTAATATTAATTTATCAAAAGCTAAAAGAAGATAAATACATTTAAAATGAGGTCAAAGTACAATTTTGAATGATAGAAGCTAAAAAGAAAATCTTCCAAATCTTTTGCAGCCTAATTTTTAATTTCAATTTACATTTTTATTTTTATTTTTTTTGTATTTTCACTCTTGAGGTCATTGCAGTTATTTTTATTTTGATAATCATCTATTATTAATTACTGTCAGTATTGCGTTGGCGTAGATTTGCATTTTATGACTGGTCTTGTTACTATTATTTATAGTAGTAATAGTAGTATTATTTCCTTGGATTCATGTTGTATACACATTTCTTTCCGGGCCCTAAGGTTAATAATGGCTTCATTATATTTTATCCAGATCATTGTTATTATGTTTATTTGCACCTTGCCTCTTCATGACCTACCTGATATTTGGAGTTTTTTTTTTTTATCGTGTCACCCCATGCAAGACATTTCACTGCCATTATAGCGCAGGGGATTACATAGGGGGATTGGGTATGGGAAATATCAGAAGGATGGTGATAGATAACTTAGGATGTGCATAGGGAGAGAGTTGGAGAAAGTGGGTGTGAGTTAGTGTGTTAGGAGGTGTCAATTGACCTTACATTTAAACTCCTGGAGGTTGTAGCCGTCGGGGCAGCAAGCATGCGGTAGGGAATTCTACAGGCGGGAAGTGCGAGGAAAGAAGCTGTTGGAGTAGAAATTGCGGTTGCATTTCATCGGTTTCATTGTAAAAGGGTGGGACCTAGTTGCCAATCTAGTATCTCGTGCAAATTCACATCTAGGGGGCACCAGTGATTTAAATTCGTGAAAGCAGAAGCCATGAAAGTATTTATAGAAGAGGCACAGGGAAGCCACGTCACGCCGGTGAGAGAGATACTGCAGAAGGTCAGCCAAGTTATAAAAGAATATTTTTCTATTTCTCTTAATACCGGTTCTGCTCACCATTTCCTCAAGTTCGTTAGGTAGGTTATTCGCTGCTTTCCTTTATTAAATTTAATATGAATTGGGATTGTCAAATTCACTAGGACTACTTTCTCATGATTTCTTGATTATAACCTGAAATGTTTTAAAGCATCATGAAACGGTTCACTTTGCAACACGAAAATGATAGTTCACTAGTATGTCCATGCAAAAGATTTGTCAGGCTCAATGTACAGTTGAAAACAAAGCACTCAATGAATTTCTAGCATTGGCTTTGGAGCACAGACAGCGCATAGCGGAATCAAAATCTCCTCTGAAGATATAATCAAAGCCAAGAAATCAATTTAAACAAAAACGAGAAAGAAAAAACTGATTTTTGAACAACGTTAGATGAAGGTTAGATCTCTATCTGGTGTCGGACATTTTTTGTGTCATATCGACCTGTACCACAATAAAGAGCAAGTGCACTGGAGTTGTTACTCCACTTCTTCTATATGCAATATTTATTCAATATGTGGACAGTCAGGGATCTCCACAACTTTTTATCTCTTAGGTAAGGGTTATTAGAAACAAGTATGAAAGACTAATATTTAACTATTCTCAAACAATTTAGATACTGACAGTCACATATATACACAGACATGTGTTCCCTATTTCCACAATTAAATGCGTACAGAGTCAAATATCAACGGCTAAAATATACCTAGTCCCGAAACAAGTAAGCGCTTACAAACGAAAAGGAAACTACAAGACCTCCTACAAAAGGTAGGAGAAGAAAGCAACAAGAAAGGACTACAAATAAACTGCACGAAAACCGAATGCATGGTCATCAGTAAAAAGGGCAGCCCAAAATGCTAAATACAGGTCGAGCATACCAGAATCAAGCAGGTACAAAAATTTAAATACCTGGGAAGTGTTATAACAGAAGACGGAAAGTGCGACACTGAGATCCGAAGGCGGATTGGCATGGCGAAAGAAGCATTCCAGAAGTTGAGTAAGGTATTAAGAAACAGGAAAATTTTGCCAGAAATTAGGAAGAGAGTACTGGATTGCTACGTGATGTCCGTCCTTCAATATGGCAGTGAATGCTGAAGAATACCATCAAGCATGAAAGAAAAAGTTGAAGCAACTGAAATGTGGTTCTACAGAAGGATGCTGCAAATATCATGGATCGAGCATGTGAGCAATGATGAGGTCTTAGAAATAAGGGAAACAAAAAGGAAATTAATACTGAGCATCAGCAAGAGACAGCTGAAGTTCCTGGGACACGCAATGAGGAAGGAGGGCTTGGAGAACCTGATACTCACAGGCCAGATAGAGGGAAAAGAGACAGGGGAAAGCAACGGATAGCATACTTGAAGAACCTAATCGATCCGAACTCTTTATTTCTTCTACTGAGGTAAATTGTTCTTGTTACACGTGCCATGCCTTCTCTGCATATTACAGTTTTAGTTATTTTATTTCAGTTACTCAACTCTCCAATTTTTCTTTCCTCTACGGTTGCCAGGTCTTGAACTTACTCCTCTTTGATTCAAGTCACTAAATTATCTAAGCAACGATTTTATCTACTTGAATAATACAGTCCTTGAATGTTTCCTTGAGTAATACAACTCGGACAATGTAAGTAGTGTAAATAGTTACAATAGCCGATATCGGAAATATAGTCAAGTGCTTTTTCGACATTAAATAATCCGAAATTTGTTATAAAATCAGCTTTATAAAATCATCCGTGACATTAAATTCATCTTTTGAATTGTTTTAATCATTTTAATAAAAGCAAGGAAATAAAGTCACTCAGACGTAAGAGGTTAATGAGAGCTATAGAAACAGAGAAAAACACTTTTATGGAGATAGAACGAAAAAAAACAGGAATTACGAAGAGAGACCTATAAGTATTCATATTGTTTTTACATTTTTGAATATCAAAATTGACTGGGGAGAAAGAAGCCGAAAGAGAATTCATCAAACAATAGAATTAGCATAGAACGTATAGTTGTATTTAGTCATTTAAACTATAAATTGATGAAACAGTAATAAAATATTGAAGAGAAATAGAAACATTCAAAAAGGCCCCTTCATTAATATTCGTACTTAATAATTCGTTAAATTGAAGAAATTATATTATTTTCATTTTCTCAATAAATATTTAATTGTTTAAGGTTTATTTCCTTTTTCAGTTTATGAGATTCATTCTAATGTTTTCAGCAACTTATGACGAAATATATTTATTCAATAAATTCATGTCTTCCTGGTGCATTCATCAGCATATTTTCTCGACTTTCTATGACGGCATTCAAATTTTCAATTAAACTTTCATCCTAAAGAGCAACTTCAGTCTTAATTTCGATTAACTGTTCGAAGAGATTTCTTTATATTTTCCATTTCTCGGAACATTTTATAAAGTTAAACCCAGACTTTTCTTCCAGCTTCATGAATCTTTGAACTTGGTTACTAAATTTCATTCTTGGATGAGAATTGCTTGTTGTCTGCACAAAGGCGATTTTTGACAATGCTTCAAAACTTTTTCTGTCAGGTTAAGATCAGCCGAACACGCAGTCCATTGCATAAATCAATCAATTTTACGCTAATTCAGCTAAGTATTCAACAGCTGCAATAACAGCTTGAGCCGAAACATTGTCGTGCGTAAATGCCACTTTCTGTTAGATGCCAGTGTCTTCTTTAGCTATGTCTGAAGGTTACTCAATACATCGACTTCTTAAAGACCACCTTCCAGACATGGCTTTGTGAGTCCATTATCCTTGAAGAAATTCTGAATATAATTTCTATGGACAGTTGGCTGCTTGAAGATATTAGAAAAATGGAATTTATATCAACAAATAATACTGTTTCTTTTTCTTCTGTCTTATTCGACAAATCCTGTTGTACTTTGCATTGTATTCTATTTCTTTGAATAAACCACTAACTAGTTTGATCCAGTTTGTTTAGTTCTTGACGTTTTAACAATTTATTTTGATTCTTTTGGGATAAATGCGTATAAATTTTAAACAATCGTGTTTTGCATATTCTACTTTAAACTGAGATATTATAATTAGTGGTAGCAGTATTTCTATTACTAGTGTAGCCTTAGATTTCTGTTGTATAAAGATGTCCTTCCGGGTCTCAACCAGAGATCTAAAGTCATAAATGGTATCATAAAAAAGAAACTAAACTCAAACATATTTTCCTTAGATCAAGCCCTTTCTCAGGTGTGATCGGTACTTGTGAGAAAAATTTTGTATTTCTTTAAGGTTTGAGCTACCACGTGTCCCTTCACTAAGTTTATTAAACTATTTTGTCATCAAACCTAGATATCCAGACCCCGCTAGAAGTTTTTCTGTCTTCTTATATCACATGATTTTTTAAATTTCTACTTAAAGTTCCTGCAATGTTTTTTGAAGATATTTCAGAGATACATTACAGCCCTCAAAACTGTGATATCAATAAGAAAGTCATTATTATGTTATTTTTCATTATAAATCTATTTCTGCTATGGTCGCACTACTTACCAAGTCTGTAGGGAGACCTAAGGCAAGTAGTGGTGTGCTATTCTGACTCCATTGCATGTTTTTTCATATCTCCCTAACATCCCTAGCGTTACAGAGACAAAGTTTTCTTTAGTGGGTGGGCTGTACTTAACAAAACAATTTTTTGTATATATTTTAAGCTGGGGTTTCCAGGGATTCTTCCAATGTGTTTTTTGTACCATTTTTTATCATTCCAAGTGTACCCACTATCACTGGTAAGATACTTGTTTTCAATGTCCATATTTTTCTATTTTAATTTCCAGGTTTTTATATTTTGACAGTTTTTTGAATTCCTTGGTTGCTATCCGCTGGACAAGCCATATCAATTAATAAGCAAGTTTTTCTTCTTGGTTTTTAACAATAATGTCCGGCCAATTTTTCTTCAACTTTTCTGTCTGTATAGATGGTTTAATCCCATAGAATGGTGACATCATCTATTTCTGTAACCGGTGCTGAGCGATGTTCAGACCAGTGTTTGTTTACATAATTTCCATAGTGTTTGCACATTGTCCAGTTAAAATATTATCCTACTTTATCGTGAAGATAGAGTAGGGCAATATTTGCACAATATTTATTATTATTATTATTATTATTATTATTTGCATACAGTTTCGAAACACCTTATAGTATCTTCATACGTAAAACTAGAGCTTGAATAAAAATAACTTATATATTAAATATGAATTGATATTCGTGGAACGCATATATTTGGTAGAAAAGATGCTATCGATAATATTCAGCTATTTCTAGTAATCATGTGCTACTACCAGAAATAACAGTAATAGGTACCATGTTCCTACACCAGACATGGTCCTCATATTTTCTGATCTTAAATAATAGATGATGTTAATACACACGAGTTTTATTTTGTTGAATTAAGATGGGCCGCGGTAAATCTCCCGATCAGTACCACAGGTTTGCTTGACAACTGTCTGACCTAATTGTAACTTTTCAGAAATGTCTCCTATAAGCTACTTTTCTGTACATTTCAGTATACAAATTTAAATAGTAGAAGGAATAATGACAGGGGTTTGTTCTATTAAGTTTGAAATACATATCATAAAAAACGATTTGGAAGTTACCTCTTGGAAACACCATCAATCGGAACACTTTTCAGCAGAATGTGTTATGGGATGAGAAGCCTGTCACCCTATCGTCCATATTAGCTGGTGATGTCTATGAATGGAATACACCTGTCGGTCTTGTCATTACGTTTATATTGGACCTCACTTATTTGTCTATTTGTCTTCTAGCGTTACTTTGTTGACGAACTGTACTCTGGTTCAAATTTTATTATATTTACACGGTCGAGCTAACTCAGACATTCATGAGTCAAACATTACGGTTCTGCATTATTCCGAAGGTCATTAAGGTGACATTGTGTGTCATAAAATAGCTGGTCCATGTAGGTGCCTGCTGGGCGATCAACCCGCCGTGCTTCATGACTGGGTAATTATTGGTGGAACTTTGATTTGCTCTCCAGCTGTGTCCTGCAACTATATCGTGTTGACTACAAAGGTTCTCGTCCGATCACAAAAGTTAAGCAACATCGAGCCTGGTCAGTACTTAGATGGGTAACCGTTTGAGAATACCAGGAGCTGTAAACGTAAGGACCAAGAATGGTCCACCGGTTTTTCAGGTTTAGTGTTTCGGTGCAGGGCTAAAAACCCTACCCTATAAAAAACAGTTTTTTACGGAAACAGTAACAAAAGGTAATTGCTCTACACACCATTGGGTGTAAAAGGGTGAGATGATGAGTGTTCTGCAAAGTTCATTCTGCTTTGACGTAATATTCTAGAAATATTAGAGATGGGTCCATAGAATTGTGATTTAGTTGGAGTTTGTTTTCAAGAGATGTTAAGTATAGCTCTCAACATCCAAGCATAGTATCCATCAAGCTTAGACTCTAAGGTTAATATACAGGCAGGGGGCACTAGGTATGTGTACAAAGCTCTCTCATGGTGATACGCTTACAAATTTTCTCTTTGTTATCACCATCGACTGAGTATTGAGGACTTCCCTCAGCATGCATCATCATCTACGTTTAATTTATGACCAATACTCTCAAGTATATATCCTGTAATAATTTGATAAATATGAACTCTGCAGATGACCTTGCTATTACTGGAGATACCATTACAAATGACAGTTCTCTTATATTGTATCGTGGAATGAAGAGATGTAGATAAAGAACTTTATGTTTACATTGTCTTTTATACATACGGGCGACCGGATGTCACATGGTAAGATCCACGACACAGCATCATAAACCATCTAGTAAAAGAACGCTTACGGTCATATCACGTTGAATACACCGGTTCTCGCTCGATCAGCGAAGTTAAGCAACGTTGAGCCTTGTCAGTACTTAGATGGGTGACCGCTTGGGAATACCAGGTGCTGTAAGCGTTATTGACGGATGTGCGTTGAGGTGCAGTGGATGTCGGATCGGAAAGAGAAGTCGGTGAGCCGAGTTCGACTTCCAGTGGAACACTGTATTCATTTACGCACTGGTACCCTTGGGAAAAGGTATTAATCAGTCCCTTCCCTCCAGGGGTCGGCAACTCATTCGACCCCGCGGGCCGGATCGTGTAATACTGACGAGTCGCCGGCTGCACGAAGGCCATTAATGAAAGATTAAGGAAAAGTACACATGCAAACCGCTGTCAACCTAAATATGTAAAACCATAATGAAAATAAACATTGAGAAATCAGCAAAACAAACGAAAAATTAACTACACCTAACAAAAACTACTTTTTTTCAAAGAACATCAAAATATTTTAAATTGAAAAAATCAACCGAAGAGAAATGGATGAAATTATTTTCAATAACAGTTTGAAACTCTTACTGAAAATTGTACCACAAACGAACCACGCACACACATCAAACGAAAATGAAACACATATCATTTTAAAGTGAAAAATCAACCGAAGAGAAATGGATGAAATTATTTTCAATAACAGTTTGAAACTCTTACTGAAAATTGTACCACAAACGAACTACGCACATACATCAAACGAAAACGAAACACATATACCCATACATACGAGTACAAATAATTGCGAACATATACACTTACGTATTTCTTAGGTAAGGGTTATTAGAAACAAGTATGAAAGACTAATATGATAAGATAAGAAAATGACCCATTGAAAGATTTCAGCAACTTAAATAAGGTAGGTGGCAGGGGTAAGCGATAGAGCGGTCGCTGTTGGAGGAATGAAATGGAAATCCGACTGAGATAACATTGTCCTTTTGAATGTGTCCCCGCCTAATATCTGTCACCGGTCGGTCAGTCAAATCGGCTTTCAGGTTTTTTTTATGTTTATTTTTTATCTTTACGCGGAAATGGAGGTGATTGGGTTTTGATTGTGTTTTTGCGGTCATAGTATTCAAATTCGGTTGGATGGATCAGAAGAAGATAAATTTTGTTGAATTCGAAAGCCTCGTCTCTCATGTTAAAATAGAGTCATTGGTCATCAGGCTCGCGAGCCGGTCAAAATGCCTTTGCGGGCTGGATCCGGCCCGCGGGCCGTAGGTTGCCGACCCTTGATCGAGACTTTCGCTGTAGTAAATAAAGCATATTAAATAAGGAGAATAAAGCCGAACATTATTTTTTTCTTTGAATTTCTAGAATGAGGAATTATCATTATTGAATATCATCTTTGTTTACGATTATTTAATGGAATGGTCAATTTAGTTAGGTAAAGTCGTAAAGGCGTGACAATTTTTTTTAAATTTTGTCACTAATTTTCAAGTGTCCAGATATATAAAGTATTATATATCGTTTTCTTCCATAACAAATATATATACTTTTAAAATGTAAGTTTCCATTCGGACAGATTCTCTTTTTAAAGAGTTGCTTCATGGAACAGACACTATTCAGAATGTTTTCCTAATCACAACAAGTTTGGTTCTTCAGCTCTAAGATTAACCTTTATGTTCTCTTCATATCACCATGAACTTCATCCCCCACTTTTTTTTTAGTCTTAAAATCGTCTTTTTTATGTGGCGTGTCCCATCAGAACGTAGGCGATCATGAATTTCCACTTCAGTCTGTCTCTCATCGCTCTCAATATTTTTCCTCTTGGTTTCTCCCCAAACCCAGCTGGGCTATTCATTTGCCCAGGCCTATCAAGTATATCTCACGCTGCTTTACCCTGTGTCTTGTTTTCCCTCTATCCGCCCTGGAAATATAAATTCTCCAGTTCCTTCTTCCTCATTACGTGTCCCAGAAACCTCATCTGTCTCTTCCTTATGTTAAAAATAAGCTTCCTCCTCGTTTCTCTCCTCTCCAACACTTCGTCGTTAGTCACGTGCTCAGTCCATGGTATCTTCAGCATCCTTCTGTAAAACCACATTTCTGTTGCCTCAAGCCTCTCCTTCATCCTTTAGGAGATCGTCCAACATTCACTGGCATAAAGAAAGACAGACATCACATAGCAATCTAGCACTGTCATCTTTGTTGCCAATTTGAGTTTCCTGTCTTTCAGTACTCTGGTTAGCATTTGAAATGCGTCCTTGTTCATACCAATGCGTTTTTGGATGTCCATGTCGCAGTTTTCATCTTCTATCAGAAAACTTCTCAGGTATTTAAATTACGATACACAAAACTTTTAATTGAGTGACTATTACATCTTGTATTTGGTGAGCTTTCATATATAAACAAGTAAGATAGAGAATATACGGATTTATATACATATATATACAGAAAGCGAGATGGGGAAGGAAACATCCATACATAATTGCTCTGGATAATACCCATTGAACTCTATTTTTTTTCTAATTGATTTTTATATTAATTTAATAAATGTTTTCGGATTTTTGGATAATCCTACACACACGCACATACACACACACACACACACACACACACACACACACACACACACACACACACACACACACATATATATACATATATATATATATATAGTCATCCGCAGACAGATCTGTTTCGCTGTATCACTGCTCATCAGTACGGTTAGACACCCGATTACTTATTACCCAGGATTGAAACCCGACCGAATAGATATCAGTCAGCTATTCCACCTCTGAGCTATGAGCGTTCGATGGAAGAAGGCACACTTTTAGCGTGTGATATACCATGTAAACATACGCCAATAGTTGAGAGGGTGCTACTTCGTTACTGAATGAACGATGCGTAAATGCTAGAGTAACTACTGTTTTTTCAAAGTCTACCTTTCTTCCAGAGTGCTCAATAAGGGCGTAATATATATATATATATATATATATATATATATATATATATATATATAGTCATCCGCAGACAGATCTGTTTCGCTGTATCAAAGCTCATCAGGACGGTTAGACTCCAATTGCTTTTTAACCCAGGATTGAAACACGACCGAATTGGCGTTAGTCAGCGATTCTACCTTTCGGCTATGGGCGTTCGGTAGAAGAAGGTAGACTTTTTAACGTGTATATTATCATTATACGCGCCCAATAGCCAGAGTGCTCTAATTCATTTTACTGAATGTGCGATGCGTACATGCCAGAGTAGCTACTGTTTTTCAAAGTTTACCATTCTTCCAGAGTGCTCAATCAGGGTGTGAGAGCGTAAATATATATATATTTCCAAGTAGTAGGTAGCTATGTTTGGAATAAAATTCAATACTGAAAAAACAAAAACATTATTCTTTAAAAAGTGCTCTAGATAAATAGCTAGATAAATAGATTTTATGGAAATTGTTTTTATTCCGTTCTTTCAGCATTTTACTGCATTTAAGCAGATTTTCTCTTTATTTTTCTCTAACTCTACGTTATCTTGTCAGCTACTGCTAATGCTTTTCCTATGTTCCTTTCGTTGCCTTTTTACTATCACGGATGATATTTTACTTAATTATAATTTTTAGAGAGTCAAAAAGGAGTAAGATCCCTTAGCAACTTTCATTAAGGTTTGCAGTGTTTGCTGATGCAAATGCAATTTCATTAACTGTAATTCAGCTCCGATTTTAGTATTTTTTTTTCTCTTTTATTTTTCAATCAAATTTTCACAACATTTTTCAGAAATCTGTCAATCTTCGACTTCGAGAGAGTGCAATCTCTTTAACCTTCATTTTTCATCTAATTTCAATGATCAACCATCTGTGAAGTGTTCCGAGCGATAAACACGTAGAAGAAAACGAAATAAAAAGAATAAAGTAAGGCTGTACGCAAAGAAACAAAATAAAATAAATAGTTTTAAAAAGAAATCCAATGGCGCATATTAGAATATCAAGAAAAAATAAAATGGGAATAAAATTTAAATGAAAATAATTAAACCGTAAAATCGAAAAGATTGGAAACATTCATTATTGACAATCTTAATAAAATGCAACGACATTAAATTCAGTGACAAATTATTAAGACTTTGATGAATCGAAATACCAATGGGCACGAAAGATTAATCCACCCTCACTATCATCATCGTTAATAGTACCATACTCTTTATACCAACATCATCATCAACATATCCATCAGCATTATTACCAATTTTATTATTAAAAGAACAAATGTGTCGAATAAAATAAAGACTGCTGTCAGTTTAATATTGTGATGAGAAGGTTGTCACGTTTGTCCGGAATGTTCCTGAAATAAATTTGTTTGAATCAAGGATTGGAACGTATCATTTTCCCAATTAACCAACACATGCAGGTCGAAATTGTAAAACGTTTCTAACGATTTTGAGGATTGATGGCTGATAGGAATAAAGAAATATGTTATTTTTTAGAAATTAGGGGTTCCTGTGTTGTCTTATAATAAGAACCAAAAAACACTCTTGAAAAGGAAACAAGGGTTAAACCGCTGTTTCTTTTCAGAATCTGAGACTAATTTTATGCCTAACATATAACCATAACCAATATTAACTTATTCAGTTATTTTCGAATACCGGTTGTGTAATTTTTGTATTATTGATTCAAATGTTGTCGCATCCGTAAACAATTCTGAAGAGACAAACAAAGGATCTATAGATTGTACAATAAGCCATCAGCGAGTGTTCTACCATTGTGAGTGATCAGATTGCGACAGACCCTGCCGACGTTGCAAATGGTACGGATATACGAGCTGATCTTTAATTAACACCAGTTGAATCAGCTGCCTTCAATGTGGAGGCGCAACAGTGCTGATAGCCAGGGCCGTAGCTGATGGTATAAAAAGAAAAAACACCGGGCACAGAGAAAATTACCCGGATTTATTAGTTGACAATGTGTTGACGTCATCAATGCCATCCGTTTCCAGAAACTATGATTTTTTCGGATTTTTTCGGTTATTCCTATGGAAATTAGGCACAGAACGTGAACGAAAGCAAGAAACCGGGTTCGAACTTTTTGAGTATAACCAGCCTTTTCTCCCAAAATTTATAAATAAACAGATTTTTACTGCGTTCATTCGAATGTTTTCTTCGTTTGTCTTTATTTCTTTTTTTCTTTCCTTTTTTCTTCGTGAATTGTTTAGTTTGATTTCTGACGAAGACATTTTTTCCTTGTCCGGATTTTCACTATGATCGCACGGATCGGGCCGGACCCGTGCCCGGTGTGCCCGGTAGTCAGATACGGCCATGTTGCTGTGATAGCTAACACGGAAAGAAAACTACTAGAACTCCTAAAAAGGTAGTTGAAGAAAGTCAAAAGAAAGGACTACAAATAAATTACAAGAAAACCAAATGTATGGTCATCAGCAAACGGGGGAGCACAAAATGCAAATTACATGTTTGTGATCAAAAAATTACGCAAGTACAAAAATTTAAGTACTTGTGAAGTGTTCTTGACGTGAAATGCGACACTGAGATCCAAAGGCGAATTGGCATAGACAAAGGACGCATTCCAGAAGCAGAGCCGAATATTAAAAGACTGGAAAATTTTGCTAGAAAAAAAAGAAGAGAGTACTGGATTGCTATGTGATGTCTGTCCTTCAATATGGCAGTGAATGCCGAACAATCTCATGAAAGATAAATGAAAAGACCTGAGGTAAGTGAAATGTGGTTCTACAGAAGGATGCTGTGAATATCATGGATCGAGCATGTGAGCAATGATGACGTTTTTAGAAAGGATAGCAACGAAAAGGAAATTACTGCGAAGCATCAGGAAGAGACAGCTGAAGTTCTTCGGACATGTAATGAGTAAAATAGGCTAAGAGAATCTCATACTCAGAGGTCGATAGAGGGATAAAGAAACAGGGGAAAGCAGCGGAGAGCATATTAGAAGGGTCTGAGCAGGTGGATGGTAGGGCGGGGTTTTGGGCAGGGTAACAGGAGAAAGTGTGCTAAGAGCCACCAGAGATAAGGAAACGTGTAAAGATATGATCGCCCACGTCTTAAAGGGACATGGCACATCGAAGAAGAAGACGAATCTGATACAGCACTGTTGTCACGCAAACATTACATTTCGCGTGACCGTATATAAAAATCAGGTTTGCCTGCGCACAATATGTATATCCTGCCATTGTTGAACAGAAGACTTCTAAGTTAACTCATTACTACACTCGTTAACGTTGAAGACAGACTAGCTATAAATGTACACGAATAAAAAATGTAAACGAGTCGATATGTGGGCACAAAGACATCTACCGTAAACATTCTTCAAATTTAGTAGCATAAAAACGAATGATTTCCGGCCATGTATAAATTTTTAATCACCAAAAATAAATAGATAAAGCTGTGATTTTTTTGTATTTACGATTTGTTCTAGTGTAAAGAACACACTCTTAATGTGTATGTATGAAAGCATTTTTGATACACTATATATATATATATATATGGGAAAAATGCAATCTTAGATAGATAGATAGATAGATAGATAGATAGATAGATAGATAGATATGGTAAGAATACAATCTTAGATAGATAGATAGATAGATAGATAGATAGATAGATAGATAGATAGATATGGTAAAAAGCAGTCTTTGATAGACAGATAGATAGATAGATAGATAGATAGATAGATAGATAGATAGATAGATAGATAGATAATGAACAGGCTTAGATAGATAGATAGATAGATAGATAGATAGATAGATAGATAGATCATGAACAGGCTTAGATAGATAGATAGATAGATACATAGATAGATAGATATTGCAATAGTAAGCATAAAATATGCGTCAAAGACGCGAATGTTTAAAGAAGCAGTTGTCAGTGTATAATTTAAACAAATATTCGTTACAGAGCAAATATGCAATAAGAACGATACATTTTACGTACTACCCTTGCATACAAATCTACTCCGTTAATTTCTACCACCTGAAAATTATTTTTTGTTTCGTTAAATACACATATCTGTTGTTTTGGCACAAATCATCTAGGATGTTTTACCCGAGGTTCATTAGGGGTTTCGTGTCTTTCAACATCATACTCCGTCCCCACTGTGACCCCAGCCGATACTCATTGGTTATCAACTTCTGCCAGCAACAACTTTCCTGATTTTAATCACGCACTGCGACTCCTCTTGGCAATTTATAGTCCAATCACGGATAACTTCCAGTTCACCAATAATCTACGATCTTTCATAAAAAAAGAGTATCAAACGCAGTTACGTTTGCTCTCTGATAAGGAATATGGAGACGCGCTAAGCTTGAAAGTGTAAGTCACTATCTTTGTTGTCCTCAATGATATATATATATATATGTGTGTGTGTGTGTGTGTGTGTGTGTGTGTGTGTGTGTGTGTGTGTGTGCACAAACGTAAACACACGAATGAAGCCTATTCTAGTCACTCTTATCTGTATTCATCTTAATAACCTAATCAACAAAAAAGGTAACACCCACCTCATGTGCTCATTCTGTATATTTAAAAAACGTAACCTTAGTAAGGGAATACACAGGTTCTTAGCCATAAATACACTAGGTAGTCATTGCTCTAAGCAACTCTTATATTGTCTCTTAGTCGAGAATTTAATATCTGGTGTCATACCCAATATATATATATATATATATATATCTTCTGCTCCGATGAGCTTAGATCACTGGTGCCGCCTAAGCACGAATTTACACGAGATACTAGATTAGCAACTAGGTCCCACCCTTTTACAGTTAAACAAATAAGATGTAACCGTAAATTCTACTCCAACAGCTTCTTTTCTCGCGCTTCCCGCCTGTGGAACTCCCTTCCACAAGTCTGCTTTCCCGACAGTTACAATCTCCAGGTGTTTAAATGTAGGGTCAATAGACACCTCCTATCACACTAACTCCCAACTATTCTCACAACACTCTCATCTACCCAACCCTCATTTTCGGTATCCTCACCCGCCTATCACCCACCCTCTGTTATTTCCTATATTTAACCAGCCTTTCTCCACTCTACGTAGCCCCCTGCACAGTAGTGGCAGTGACATGCCTTGCTCGGGGTGAAACGCTTATAAAAAAAAAATATATATATATGAAATGAAAATAATTTGGACAAATTTATATATCCACCGGTGATAAATAATCAGACCAAATTTTTTAAAAAAAAATGAATGAGTTAGATTTTTCCAGACGGAAGGAATGGTTGGGAGAAGGGGAAAAAAAGAAAGCATTTTGTTGTTGGGAGAGAGATTCAGATATACAATGCTAATCTTTGAATGCGGAAGTCATGGTTACAATGCCGCGTTTATAAACCATATCAGACGATAAGATGACCTTGGATTTAACTTCTTTTTTTTTTTAAGTTTGAACATTTTCAAATATAGAGTAATAAATTTAGTAAATACGGTCCCTCAATTTTCAGTCTTGTTATCTGGGTAAAAATAAACTGAGAAAATGAAAATGTTTGCAGATGACTGGTTTATTTCTTTGCGACAAAATTGGACTAAAATGATGTTTACGTTGTTGGGTCTATGCAAGCGCATTATGTAGATAGGAAGCTGAGAAATTTGAATATATTTTGAAAATATATTTTATAGTCGTAAATTACAGTTAGTTGTTTGATGTAACAAGTTTTTCTAGACAAAACACAAGTTGCATCTATCTCCTTTTCCATTGTAAGATTTCATTCTAGTGACAATATATCAGGTAAGAATTGGGTTGTATTAGTAATAACACTAATAATATATAGAAAAGGCAATGACTCTTCTGTATTTACTATTGCTTAAATACAACATGTGATTATTGAAACGATATTTTCACGATTCTACGCAATCATCAGGTGCAGATTAGAAAATGACTATTTGAAAGATTTCAATTTAAGTTCATTCAAATTTCGTGGAAGTTAAATCTTAATATGTAATTTTACGATTTTTTAATTTGTAATTTATTATTTAATTTAATTGAAAGTATATATATTTATATATAATATGCATTATGTGTGAGAGTTGATTCGTCTATCTATCTATCTTTCTATATATACATACATATATATATATATATATATATATATATATATGTGTGTGTGTGTGTGTGTGTATATATATATATACCAACAGTATAGCCCGACGTTCCTCGGGTGGAATGAAAGCTTTAAAAATAATCTATGGTCACGAAAGACTAAAAAGCAATAGCTGTTTCCAGTTAAGGAGAAACCGTAGACTGAAAGAAAATTGAATGGATGCAAGTCAAATTTTGATTTCCTGGTAACGATATGAAATAAGTTTTTTTCGTCGTCAACTGAATTTTGAAGGCTAAATAAGTCCTCTGAGTAAATGGTATTATGGCTGAGACTAAGAACTAATCATACCTACTTAGAGCCAAACCCGAAGCAAAAACTAAAAAAAAGGGCTGAAAAAAATACAGACATAGAGGCAGATAAACAGACACACACACAAAGATATTGCCTTTTATATATATATATATATATATATATATATATTATCAATTTTCTGCACTATTGTAAGAGCGGCAACCTTGAAACTTCTGAATATCGTTTATTATGTCTCTGTCTATGAGTGTATCAAGTTTGATTAAAATCGGACCATTCCTTCTATAACCCGATCTTTTCGATTATCGACTTTCGATATTTATCGGGGGTACCTCGACACAAAACCTAGCTAAGAACAGTCGCAGACGCTTATAGTATAACTGTGTAAATTTTCAAGAAAATCGGTTCATCAATTTTGGATTCTATAGGTAACGGATACGCACACACACAGAGATACACACACACCCACACACAGACGAAGTTCCATTTATAAATAAGTTTATATATATATATATATATATATATATATGTGTGTGTGTGTGTGTGTGTGTGTGTGTGTGTGTATATATGTTTACATATATAGATACCTCCACTAAATCACTAAGAAAACTGTATAGTACAAATATAAAGCCTCAAACATAATAAAAATTAACTTTTTCCATCAAAATGTTTATATTTTTATTAAGAGGAAAGATCTATAATTTGTAAAATTTAAAAAATATTTTTAAAATATTTTAAATATTTGTTGCGGTTAGATTTTTAATTAATACTTGAAGATTATATTGCCTATCAAAAATTGAAAAGTTTAATACAAATCTTTTGGCCTTTATATCCTTAAAATAAATTAATTGTTTTTTGTTTATTCGAATTTGTTATAGTAATTTCTATGTGGAAATTAAAGGGTCAGAGTGTCCTCCTTACCCGAAAGAAATTTGTACAATTTTGTCACTTATGAACGCTATACGCCTTTATCTTTTTTCTAATCAGGCAGATGTCAAGAAGAGTTTTATTCTAAATTTCACGCTATAAATAAGTAATACTTGTGTAAATCCGATTAGTTTAACATAAATTTTGGTAATTTTCTAAATATAATGTGTCACAGATAAATATTTTATTTTTGCAAGATTTTTAAAACCGAGAATTAACTGTTGTCTACAAATGTGTCGTTCGCTCAAAAATGGAGGCAAAATTCAAAAATTGAAAAAAATCTCAAATTTTTGTATTCCAATCAATATATTAGAAATAGCAAAATTAATCATTTAACTTTCAGTTAAAACTAAATTAAAAGTTTCAAAAAACATATTCATTTTTAAAAATTCAGTTTAAATGTTAGATATTGAAAATGACTGGATGTAACTATATATATATATATATACGTACATATATATATATATATATATATATATATATATATATATATATATATAATTTTACCATACCATCTTCAGGGATGTCTCGATCGGATTTCCTGAATCTGTTATGACGTCAACGCTTCACATGTTGCCATTTCTTCGGCTTAAGGAGCTTTATTAATGAATTGTGCTCAACACTTTTAATGAGACATCAGTCTTTGCTTAAAGATTCATTAATGGCGAAATGTCAATGTCGTGTGAGTAAATGAAGCAAATAATGTCAGAAATGATTCACGCCAAGAAAGACAAATATCACAGTTTGATTAGAAGCCATCTTGACTGCCGAAAGGGGTTTAGATTAATCAATAATCATGGACTACCGAGCAGAAATAAAAGAATCGTCACTTCAACTGGGCTTATTGAAAACCACATTGATATTAACGATTATTACCGTCTCTGCTACTGTAAGTCTCTTCATTTTCAACGACTTAATCAGCAAATTCATCTTCAATATAATCACACAGTGAAGATGGCGCAGAATCGTCTTCTGATGGGAATCTTAAATCTGGACAATACTGGAAACAACGTGATTAGATTCTGGTAAATATGGACAGTTGTACAAACGATAGCAAAGAACAAGTTGTTACATGGTAATTCTGGTAAAACGGATTAGTGGTAAAAATGATGAAAAATAACAAGAGTTTACAAAAGTAGATTTTGATACATGTAGACAACGAAACGATAACAAATTAGAAGTGGTTACAAGTTAGAATTTAATAAATTTGTACAGTAAGTTCTTACTCTCTCGAAACAACGTGGGGCATGACTTTAATTTTTCTAATACCAGCCCAATTAAAAAAGAACATAAGCTCTTTAAAGAGTAAGCATTTTGAAAACATAATAACAGCAATACTATCAAATATAAGCAATCGCTTAAAACATTACATTACATCACGATCTCTCTACAGATCTATTCGTCATAGAACTAAGTTGAGTCTACCTGATGCATGGCCATAAATAAAATAATAAAAATTCCATCTTCAAAAAACGGTTAAGAAATACTTAAATGAAAGATTCATAGTTAATGGTAAGTGGGTACACGTAAAATTCTAGTAAATGTTAACAGTAATTAAACTTTTACCAAAGGATTTGTAGGTTAAATTTTAGATTCTGGTAAATTTGAGTTGATTAAACAAAAGCAAAGAACAAATAGTTACGTGTTAGATTCTGGTAAATTTGAAAAGTGATTCAAACGATAGCAAAGGACATGTAGATACATGTTAGATAATGATGTAATTTTTAAGTAAATGAATTGATAGCAATGAATAAGTTGTTACTAGTTACCTTACACTTGAACATTGATTGAAATGATAGCAAATAACCAGTGGTTACATGTCAGATTTTGGTAAGTTTCAACAGTTATTGTAATGATATCAACAGGCATGTAGTTACAAGATAGATTCTGGTATATTTGAACAGTGATTGATACTATAGTAAACGACAAGTGGATACGTGTTAGATTTTGATAAATTTGAACAGCAATTGTAATGACATCAAAATGCACTTGGTTACAAATTAGTTTCTGGTAAATCTGGACGGTGCTTTTAGCGATGAAAAGGGATAAATTATTACAAGTTATATTCTGATACATCTTCACAATGGTTCACATAATAATAAAGACAGTCAGTCAGTTAAGTACCATACATGATACACGGTTTGGGCGATCATGTCTAGAAAGAGACATGACTCACTGGGAGGAAGATCATCTCTCAGTAGGTTGCCATTACTTTTTGCTGTAGATTGGTTGCCAGTCAAGACTATAGAATCTAATATTTCCTATTATTTAACCCATAACTGAAGGAAAGAAACGGATTAATACCTTTTCTTAAGGGTATGTGTGCGTAAGTGAATGCAACGAATTCAACTGTAATTCGAACTCGGCTCCCCGATTTGTCGTTCCGAATCGATATCCACTGCACGAGAAAAGTACATGTGATTAAAAATTAGTTTCGGGTAAATTTTAAGAATGATGGTAACCATAGCTAAGGATGAATTGTTACAAGTTTTTGCTATGTATGGATAGTGCTGAAGGCGATAAAATGACAAAGATTTAATAGTTAGATTCTAATAAATTTGGACCATAATATAAACGATGCCAATGTACATATTTAATTACTAAGTACAATGCCGCTATTTAGATGTTAATTAATTATTACCATCAAATAAAATAGATGTGTAGTTGACGTTATAGTTGGTAACTCAGGTTAAGAAACTGGAGGCCTATGTTTCACTCAGGCAGATTTGGTTACATTTGCTCATACTTATAAAGATATAATTAAATCATTTACTTTTAAACACATCTTCTATGTGTCATGTCCCTTCTCTCTCCCCCTTGTAGCTCTTAATACTTCTTTTCTTTTTATCCCACACAATCCCCGCTCCTCTACACATCTGCTCAAGACGGATTAAAATTTTTTCTACGGGCATTTGTGCGTAAGTGAATGCAAGGAATTCAACTGGAATTCGAACTCGGCACCCCATCTCTCGTTCTAAATTGATATTCGTTGCACCACAATGCACATCCTTCCTCATTACATGTTCCCAAAACTTCAGCTCTCTTTTGCAGATGTTAATAATCAGTTTACTATCTTGTGCTACTTCTCTCTAAAACCTTGTCATTGCTTTCGTGTTCTGTCCGTGGTACTTTCAGCATCATTCTGTGGAACCACATTTCGGTTGCTTCAAGTATTTCCTTCATCTTTGATAAGATTGTCTAGCATTCGCTGCCAGACTGAATGACAAACGGCACATAACAATCCAGTACTCGCTTCTTTGTATCCAGAGAAATTTTCCTGACTCTTAATAATCTACTCCGCTTCTGGAATGCATCATTGCCCATGCCAACACGCCTTCGGATCTCCGTATCGCACTTTCCATCCTCTGTTAGAACGCTTCCCAGGTATTTAAATTTCTGCATCTTTTTTTTTATATAATCATATCGCCCGAAGTAAGGCATTTTACTGCCACTGGTGCACAGGGGGTTACATAGGAGGAAAGTTACGGCAGATTTATTTCTACTCATTTCAGTTACGAGTAAAGTGGGCAACTGGCATATCGTGGAGCGGAGGGAAGCCACAGATTCGAAGAAAACTTCCCTTACTCAGGAGCTGCTTGTTTTTTTGTTTTTTTTGTTTTTTTTGTATAGTTAAATTGTAGGTTCCATTTTTGGTTCCTCTTTTAACTGATTACCATTAATTCTGTTTTCTTGTACAATAAAAAAAAACTCGAACGAAACTCATAACGGTTAGTAGACTTTACATTTTCCAGAAAAAAAAAACTTTAAGAACAATATTTGACAAATTTCAACCAAAAATAACGCTTATTTTTTGGCCAATTAATATCTAATGTCTCCTGTATGGAAAAGGTTAATTGAAGCATTACGTTTAAATGTTCATAGAAAACACCAACAGATAAAAAAAAGGCTGAGTAAAAATAAATTTCACGTGAGATTTCGCGTCAGCGTCTCCAAGACAATAATTGCTTTTATTGCCTTAAGAAGAGCGCAAATAATGAAATTTCCCGTGAGATTTCTCATCGTTCGCTTCCAAATCATAAAACAACAAATGAATAAATAAAACAGAAAGAAGAAGCTTCTAAATTTTTAGACTTCTACTTTTATTTACTTCTCTTTAATCATTTAGGCAACCAAAACAGTTAAGTCTCAGCAGGATATACACTTATACCACAGCTCTTTTCAGCCAACCAATATATATATATATATATATATATATATATATTCAGAGAGAGAGAGAGAGAGAGAGAGAGAGAGAAGGGGAAAGAATGAGCTTTTAATTTATCCGACAGATTTTTATCACATTTAAAGTTATATATAATACATATTTGAATTGAGGCTATTTAGTCAATACATATTTGCCTATTGTTAAAAAATATATTTATGTATTCTCACCTACTAGCCTTAATATTTGAGAATTCTTATTAAAGAAAAAGTACGTAAGTTTCTCTTAAATAATAAGAAATTTAAATTATCCGACAGATTTTTATCACATTTAACGATATTTTTAGTCAATAGATATTTGAATTGAGGGTCTGCCTATTGTTAAAAATATATTTATGTATTCTCACCTACTAGCCTTAATATTTGAGAATTCTTATTAAAGAAAAAGTACATAAGTTTCTCTTAAATAATAACGTTTAAAGGGATTTTGGATTAAAAATAGATCCTAAAAATTATCTTACACAAACACTGAAATGTTCATAGTGAAAACTTCCGGGGAGAATTCCAAAAAGTACCGCATGCCGTTTCCAAATTTCTGCTGGAGTAAATTACGTGATGGTACTCTTTTGTATTTTATCACAGACGGTATGGAATGGACGTGACTATAGTAAGTAACCGACAAAATAACAAATAAACAACATGCTTGGGCATGTTGTTTAAAATATTATTATTCTTATGTAAAATAAGAAATGGCGATAATTTACCCATCGCATCCTATATATATATATATACATATTATATAAATCTAGATCAAAGTTTTTTCACTCGTTTGAAAGACGCCACTTTGGTTAACTTCTATATTTTTAGGGGATCTGTCATACGAGTTGGCGAAGAATATCTAACCCATAGCTGGAGGGAAAAAGATGGATTAATACTTTTCCCAATGGTATTTGCGTGAAAGTGAATGTAGCGACTTCAACTGGAATTCGAACTCGGCTCTCCGATTTCTCGTTTCGAGCTGATAATCACACCGCAATGCACATCCAATATATATATATATATATATATATATATATATATATATATATATATATATATACATGTGTGTGTGTTGTGTGTCAATCGCAGACAGATCTGTTTTGCAGCTGATCGATACGATAAGACATCCGATTGCTTCTAGCTATGATTGAAAACCGACCGAATTGATATCAGTCGGCGATTCTATCTCTGAGCTATGGGCGCTCGGTAGATGAAGGCGAATTTCGGCGTGTTATATAGAATGTAAACACACGCCAATAGTCGAGACTGTTCAAACTGATTACTGAATATATATATATATATATATATATATATATATATATATATATATTTGTGGTGTAGCTGATATATAACATGGACACAGATCCTTTTTTTTGTCAAAAAATCATGATGTACAACAGGAGCAAAAAACGAAATATAGTAACACTATTCAATTCTTGAGGTTTGAAAAAACAGTTACTGTGCAGTGTTGATTCCTATGTTCGCATTATGTATAAATATATAGACACTATTTCAATTGTTTACTCTTGCATTATAGCTATACCAAATTTTTAAATTTAATATTTATATATACATATGCACGCATATATATATATATATTTGTGTCTGTGTGAATTATTTTGAGATAGAATGTATCAACAAATTAAGAAAATGACTAAAACGAGACAAGAAGAAAAACTATTCTTAGCCGACGCGGCTTGTCATGGAAGCGACTTATTGAAGGCATTATAAGGATTTATTTTTTGCACGTTTTTAACTGAAAAACTCAGAAACTCACTAGTCTATCAAGGCTTTTAAATTGGAGAATATTCATGAATATTCATCAGGTGGTTGAAAGGTCAGTCAAAACATGTGGAAGGATACAAAGTGTTATATTTCAAAATCTGAAAAAAAAAAGTAAGCCAGTAATATCAAAGAAATCTTTTTTTTTTCTTGGATTGGATTAGATTTTTATCGTATAAGATGAATATATGTGATGTACATCCTCAAAATCATGGAGTTATGGATTTTTGATTTTTGATTTTTCTACATATTTGTGGTTGTGTAGGTTGGCTTGGGAAAGTAATAATTCTTTCAGGAAAGATGAGATTGCAAAAAATATTAATCGGAAATATCTCCTACACACTTATCCTCAAAGACATATACACTTATATTAAATAACGTTGCCGTCCAACATACACCCAAACAAACTACTGTTTCGACATAGACATACACTATCACGAAATTTACCGTCCAAAATATTCCCTACATTTAAAAATTATCCTTTAGTTTGAATTAATACGCGCACAAACACATATGCACATATATTAACCAGTGTTACCGCCCAACATAGACATAAGCAAACATGCATTTCTATAAAAACATACACATATCCTAATATACATTTTATCATTTAAAATATTGCGCGCACATACATTGAAAAATGAAAAATATATAATTATCTATTGCTATTTGTTGTTTCTCTTTCTTCTATTATCTTGTTGAATTCCGATCTCTCTCTCTCTCTCTCTATATATATATATATATATATATATATATATATTAGTCATCCATATAAATGCCTGTTTCTCTGCATCACAGCTCATCAGTGTAGCTAGACACATCCACTTGCTTTTGGTTGGAATCGAAACTCGACCGATTTGTGTCAGCCGGAGTCATTACTCTCTAATCCATGGACGCATGGAATCGGAGAAAAGAAATTTTAACGCGCTGTTTATAAGCAGTGTATACACACGCCAATCACCGAAAGAACTCAATATAAGGTAGACGTCATCATGTAGTCCTTTGAATCCTTTCAACTAACACATTATCAGAGGTACTCGTTGGCCTTAATGTTAATAATACACTGGACACGAAAATCGGCTATTGGACAACATTTACTTGAAAGTCAAGACTGTTCCTCTGGCGATGCGTACACTTAGTTTTTCTGACAGTGCCCACTCGGCCCATCATTTACGTGTTTTAGAGGCTGCTTATTTGAAGATCCATCGGTCGAGCCTGTGTAGACAGAAAGAGCAATTCATTCGATCCTTACAATTGTTCGAGGGATTGTGAGTTATTCATTTTCCATTTTAATACTTTTTGGAACTGTGTTTTTACACTCCCCGCTTTTGTTTTTACACTCCCCGCTTTTGTTTTTACACTCCCCGCTTTTGTTTTTACACTCCCCGCTTACATTTTAATTATCTTTTTTTATTAAAATATATATATATTTTAATATATATATATTTTTTTTTAATATATATATATATATATATATATATTTTAATATATATATATATATATATATATATATATATATATATATATATATATATATATATATATATATATATATTTTTTTTAATATATATATATATATATATATATATATATATATTAATCATATCACCCCGGGCAAGGCGGTAAGGCCACTGGTGTGCAGGGGGCTACGTAAGAGTGAAAGATGTGAAAAGAGAAAGCCGGAAACCACATCCTAAACAGGGAACAAGGGATGAGCATCGACACATGTTCAATAGACGAGGGTGGAGTGTGAACCGGGCGATAGTTCAGTCTATCCATTCCATTTGAAAAAATAAAATAAACAAAAAGGAAAAGTGAAAAGACTGTAAAAGAGAAAGCCGGAAACCAGATCCTAAACAGGGAACAAGAGATGAGCCTCTACACCTGTTCAATAGACGTGGGTGAAGTGAGAACCGGGCGATAGTTCAGTCTATCTACTCCAATTGAAAAAAAAAGAAAAGTGAAAAGTGAAAAGATTGGAAAAGAGAAAGCCGGAAACCACGACCGAAGTCGAAGGAAAGTGTACCGGAAACCCCTTCCTAAACAAGAAACAAGGCGATCACCTCCACTCCTGCTCAATTGAAGGGGGTGGAGTTTAAAACCGGGTGGTGGTGAGTACTATCTACTCCAATAATAATAATAATAATAATAATTAAGTTTTAACTTAGTATAAGTCGAAACGAGATTTAAACGCAAAAATTATTTACAATAGCAAAATACTACCCCTGTTAAAAATTCAGACAAATTAAAGACAAAAATTAAACAGGCAAAAATAAAAATAAAAATCGCAAATCAACATACCAGGAACGTAAGACAGACTGAAAAAGTTGAGCAGAAATACCGAAGTAGGATTCCGTTTTGTAATTTTCCCAGAAAAGTTTCGTTGTGCCCTGCCATCTTGGTTTAGTTGAAATCGAGAGAGAGAGAAACAAAGAATGACCAATGCTACACCACCTCTACCCTTAAAAAAAAAAAATATATATATATATATATATGAAATTATTTGTTCAACAGATAAGTTTATTTGCGTGAATCGAAAATTGTGTCATATAGGTTTGATTTGACTTCGAATAGCCTGTTAGTCATTCGTGGTCGAGAGGTCTAAGACGCGCCAGATCAATTGGTGGCTTCCCTTATGTGGATAGGGGGTCAAAGGTTCGAATCCTGCCGAATGACACATTTTCGTAACAAAAATTTATCCTAAATATACAGGCCGGTAGAAATAAATATATATACTGTTTGATTATAATTAGAATATCTACTTAAATACGAGTATCGTTCAAAAATAATTTTCAAGCAAATCATCTAATATTGTTGATGTTTATAACCATTTCGTTAATCTTCGTTAAATTCCGTAATATATATATATATATATATATATATATATGCATGCAGTGTGGGTATAGAAGAATCCAAAGTATATACAGTGGTAGGATAACTCATTAAGAGAGCTCTAAATATATATGCATATAAATACATAAAGAGTAAATATAAGAAAAATTAAGGCAGACACGTTATCTCATGGTGAATCGGATGTTTGGGACTATTTCAGGCAAACCATCATCAGCTTCCGTCTTTATTTTACAAAGGATTTTACACGATTTTCACGTATTCGTGTAAAATCCTTTGTAAAATAAAGAGGAAAGCTGATGATGGTTCGGCTGAAATAGGCCTACACTTCCGATTCATCATGAAAAATCGTGTCTGACTTAATTTTTACTTATGTATATATATATATATATATATATATATATATATATATAAGTACGAGGGTGCATAAAAATTAATGCTGAATTATGAATGTCACTTTTACGCGTCAAGCGATTATCCGAAATATATATATATAAATTTGTGCAAACTCTATATATAGTCCACTTATTTTTTCTCCTACATCCGTTTTCCTTAGGGATAATGTCGTTTGCTTATGTCACTATAGCTTCTCTTAGTTTGTCCCATTTAGAATTTCCATTTCTAATTTGTCCTTCGTATTTTCTATTAACTCTGTTTTTATATTTTTCTGTAGGTTTAGGTCACAATTGAGGAAAACAGAATCTCGTTATTTGTGAATTGCATATCAATTTTTCTTTTGAAGTCATAGAACTGTGAAACGGGTAAAATTATTCTAACCTTTTTTTCATATATATATATATGCGTGTATGTGTGTGTGCGTGTAATATAGTAGAAGTACCTTCTATGCGATAAAGAATTTTGAGTATAACGTTGAATATTGTGTTTCTTATATATATTCCAATGTTTTTATCACAAACATCTACCGTGTAAATTAGATCTTTTCGAGGAAATATACAAACAGAATACCATAAAAGAAGAAGTAGCTTGTCCTAACGCACATGTAAATGGGCTTCAGATCAGAAACCGAAGTCGTACAAGTGAAATGAAATAATTTTTAAAAATCGTAATTTTTTTTTCCTTCTGCGATTATATTCGGTGACTTTTCAAGCCATTTAAGAGGAACTCTGGTCTCATTTACAGTCATCAAGGACGTGGCAGGTAGATGGAGTGGTCAAATCCGAAGAGAAATATCTTCTTTCAAACGAGAAGTTTCTCAAGGTTTTATTAATTTTTGTTTTTAAATATATGGACAAACATTAGTTAGACAATATACATACGAGGAAAAATTAAATAAAATTATAAAATTATATTTCTTCGAGGAAACCTAACTAAAAATAGGATACTATATCAAATAATTTGCATATCCTTACAGAAAGTCCAATAGGAAAGTTGCCCTCAGATAAGAATCTAAAATCGTCCGAGTGAAAAAAAATAATTTTAAAAAATCGAAATTTCTTACCGTTTTTGTTCAGTGATTATAATTGATGAATTCTTGAGATATTTCGGAGGAACTATTATAGTGGTATATGCAGCGACATCACAAAGTGCAGAAGACTAAATCTAATCTTTCTACTCTATGATAGCTAATGCCCAGGTTCAGTGCAAATCACAAGATATTATAATTATCATGGTAGACATAAACACCAAAGTTAGCAAAGAGAAGGAAGTAAAAATGGTTGGCAGTTTGGAACTAGAAAACCTCTATGACTGCAGAGAGAAATTCTTGCAGTGGTGCTCAGCGTATGATCGGGTAATAACCAATACCTCGTTTCAAGAACACCCAAAACGATTATGGACATGGAGAAGCCCAGAAGGGGGAACGAAAAACCAAATCGACTATGCAACTATCAACAAGATATTCAAGAACACAGTTCTACAATACAAAACCTATCGAAGTGCTGACTGCAAAAATGATACATTTGAGGTTTATTGGATATGCAATGTGAAAAGTGGACTTGGTGAATGTAATACTCACAAAGCGGAGAGAGGTAAACAGAAACAGGGGAAAGTATAGCAAGACATACTGTTAGGCTTGAGGAGGTAGACTTCAGGGCGAGGTTTGGGAGAGATACCAAGATGAAAAGTGTTAATAGCGACAAGGGATAAGGGCAAGGGGAAATTCATAATTGCCTACGTTCTGAAAGGCCACGACATATGAAGAAAATGAAGATTTATGTTAAGCCTGCGAATATTTGAGAAAATGGCTTAGATTAATTCTGGAATTCTATCGTTTAATCAGACGACCATACAAAGAACTTGTATCAGACAGTATAAACCACATTGCATGTGGACTGCCAACAACAGTAACGACTACAATGGATAGCATAAGTAGATCGAAGAAAGACTAATGCATGATCGAGATGTTAACATTCCATACAAGAGAAATAATTTGTGAATTTTAACCGACTGAATTTAACCGAAAATGAAAATGAGTTAAGACAAAATCGTGACAGAAAATATTGGGGAAAGATAAATAGACAACCAGTATATAAATTATTCATGATAAAATACACATAATCTGAAATCGACAATTTACCAATCGCACCTAGTATATATATATATATATATATATATATATACTAGCAGTATAGCCCGGCGTAGCTCGGGTGTGATGAAAGCTTTTAAACTAATCCATGGTCCTGGAGCTCAGACTCAGTTTTAAAAATATTTGAAATAATAAAATAATTGCGACATAATTGATAAAATACACATAATCTGAAATCGACAATTTACCAATCGCACCTAGTATATATATATATATATATATATATATATATATATATATATATATACTAGCAGTATAGCCCGGCGTAGCTCGGGTGTGATGAAAGCTTTTAAACTAATCCATGGTCCTGGAGCTCAGACTCAGTTTTAAAAATATTTGAAATAATAAAATAATTGCGACATAATTGATAAAATAACATAATCTGAAATCACAAAATAAACACAAATCAACTAATGTTTGTGTGAAAAAAAAAATGAATTAATCTTGAAATATACTGCATTCGATGACATATTCAGCGCTACATTTTCAGTTAAGTATGGAAACCGCAGTTACTGTCTGCGCCGTGTAGATTAGACATCAAGTAAACAAATAAATGAACTTTATATATAATTATCCGAAAGATATTCTCGATTAGGGGGCAACTTTTGTAAATAAATGTACCATGTATGACATTATTTAAGCAAAAACTACAATTCCATTTTTAAGTTCTGAGATCCAACGGAGAATCTGTATTGTGATCGAACCCGACTCAGCAGCTCAGATACAGTCACTTTCTCACCGGCGTAATGGTTCTTCCCTGTGTCTCTTTTACAAATACTTTTGATTTCCTGGTAACGATATCAAATAAGTTTTTTTCGTCACAAACTGAATTTTGAAGGCTAAATAAGTCCTCTGAGTAAATGGTATCATGACTGAGACTAAAGACTACAATTATACCTACTTAGAACCAAACCCGAAGTAAAAACTAAAATAAAAGGGCTGAAAAAAATACAGACATACAGGCAGATAAACAGACACACACACAAATATCTTGCCTTTTAAATATATATATTATCGATTTTTTGCACTAGTTTAAGAACTGAATATCGTTTCTTGTCTTTGTCTATGAGTGTATCAAAATTGATTAAAATCGGACAACTCCTTCTATAACCCGATTTTTTCGATTATAGATTTTCGATATTTATCGGGGGTACCTCGACACAAAAACCTAGCTATGAACATTCGCAGATGCTCATAGTACAACGGTGTGAATTTTCAAGAAAATCGGTTCAGTCGTTTAGGAATCTATAGGTAACGGACACACGCATACACAATTTCATTTATAAATAAGTTTCGATTAGATAGACTGGCTTTTAATGACATGGTGAAGCTCGAGCCTCCATCGTGGATATCTTTACACACAGATTTGTATTACAACATTATATGTCCTTTGTCTTTTGATATTAAAATTATATTCCTTGCACTTATTCAATATTGTTTTTATCTTAATACACTCGTTAAAAACAAACGTAGAATAATTATATTCTTTAATAGTTTTTTGTATATTATTTTAGTCTTGTTCCAGTGTCTGGAATTATCTATGCTATGTCGGGTTCGTTATCTCACCACCGAAAAAAAAGCATAAAATATGAAACTCTATAAATAATACAATGGAATGTTGTCTGTCTTTGCTCCACACTCACTCCCTTACTAAGTAATTACCATTCATAATTAAATTCTAAAGTCTTTATAGTCAATGTCACGCCATCTGGTGACTTTAATAGCTATAGCTTCAAGGAAGATAACTAAAAATTAGTATTTTAGAAAATTCCTATCTTAATCGAATTTAGAGTGTAAACAAAATAATGCATTAAAAACATGATCACACCTTGATTTGAACATCGCATAACGATTCAGGTGAAGAAAGTGTTATTCTTATTAAGTCTGTACTCATATAGTTGGATAATAAAATAATTACATTTTTATTAGTAAATTCCATCTAGAAGTAAAGTAAGATGTGTTAAGCAATAAAGACTGTAAGACATCATGAGACGCCGGTTGTAATGTCTAATTTACGTAGGCTACGTGTGTATTTACAGTAGAAAATGATATGCATTAGTTGTAATTTAGGAGAAACACACTTCGCCAACCTTCAACCTTAATTTGCATAGAAGAATGAAAAACTACAGTACAATCTCCGACTGCAATGAACTACATTCACATCGTCTCGATTTTCAGAACGAAGTTGTTGGAGTCAAAGATTCTGTGTTTGAGGGACGCAATTTAAACTATGGCGAGAGTAAAGCTAGCAGTAAGACATTATTTCGAGATCGTTTTTGCGAATTCTAAAAATTGTGTAGAGTACTGAGAAACAGGAACACTTCGTTTAAAATTAAGAAACGACTACTTGTCATGTCTGTCCTTCTATATGGCAACGAATGATAGACAATCTTGTCAAAGATAAAGAAAAGATTTGAAGCAACAGAAATGTGGTTCTACAGAAGGATCCTGAGAATACCATGGATCGTACATACGAGCAACGACTAAGTTTTGAAGAAAAATCAAAAAGAAAAGGGTACATATAGTTAACATTTAGAAGAGACGTCATTAAGTTTCTGTGACACATATAAAGAAAGGCTTGAAGAATCCGATACTCACAGGGCAGGTAAAGAGAAAAAGAGGCATACTTTATTGGCTTAAACAAATGAATGGCAGAGTAGGGTTTGAAAGAAATACCAAGACAAAATATATTAAGATCAACACGAGACAGGAAGATGTGGAGAACCATGTTTGTCTAAGTACTGAAGAAGAACAAATACGCCACGCATGCCAGACGGTAAACTCAGTGTAACGCTTTTGAACGGAATGCATTCATTTTACACCTTTTAGTTCTATCGCTCACGCTCTCTAAAGATCTTCACGATCATGGCTCTCCACGATTTCCAATTCTGTCTTTTTGCTATCTCTTTCTAAACCCTGTTCTGCCATCTATTTACACAAGCTTGTAACGTAGGTTATAAACTGTTTTCCTATGACTCTATTGTTTGCAATATGGTGATTTTCTAACAGCTTAGATGGGCGTAGCATAGATGTGTCACAAGGCCGTATGTATGGGGTATCTAGTGAAAATCAAACTCACTACTCAGTTGTAATTGTACTAGCAATACAAGCGTGCTATTACCCCACGTCGAGTTCCCCCACTCACCTTCAGATTTTTATTTCTTCATTATGTAAGGTAAGAGGTCTTAAGAAATTACGTATGAAACTTAAACTATCTTTTCCTGGTGTTAATGATAGATTGTTTTCATTTTTACTGAAGCTTTCTTCATTGCTCACGTGTTTAGTTCCGAAACGTCATAACAGAATTGTGATAAAGTAAAGGATAAATAATCACTTCACCAAATAGTGGGTGACATGAAAATATAACAAAATATCTAATCTCAGAAAAGTTTGAATATCATATCTTATGTGATCTTGTACGATATGGCTATACCAAGTGATGTAAGCAAGGATGTGCGACTGGTGCAATGGATAAAGGCTCGGGATTTTAAATCGGAGAGCCGACTTCCAAATTAATTATATTAGAAAAGATATGAATCCAGTTTATCTTCCTCCCAACCATGGGTTAATTAATATAACTTGTATCAGTAAATCAGCATTATCTTAAAATTTATTACGATTTAAAGATATAACTAAATTTAAACAACTTGTGAAAGGTTGATAAACCGTAAAAAATATCAAATCAGTTAATCTTATCCCATCGCTACACATATTTCTCAGAACAGTCAGAATATCATGTCTCTGACCTCCTCCACAAAAATCGATGCAATGAGCCTCTAGTACGATATCTACGAATCTTTTTCAGAAAAAAAATGACAATTTTCTACTTCTGTACTCTTAACCAGTAACCCTTTTATTGGCCCAACAAGGGCAGGTTTTTATGTTTCTCGATTTATGCACGATATAGACCTATATTACTCAGAAAATCAGAATTTCCTGCTGCTCTTCGATGCCTACATACATTATTCAGAAAACCGGAATTTCATACTTCGCTAGTCTTGCACGATAGCTACTAAGATTACTCAGCAAAACAGAAATTTATTCTCAGAAAACTAGATTTTTTTGCTTCTCTACTCATGAACGGTACCTGCTTAAATGGTTCAGAAACCCCGAATCTCATACTACTCTAGTCTTGCACGATACCTTATTAAATTACTCAGTAAACAATAATTATGTTTTTCTGGTCTAGCACGTTACTTACTTACATTACACAGAAAACTAGAAGTTTATGCTTCTCTGCTCTTGCCCGATATTCTTTTTTTTTGTTGGTCAGAAATTTCAGAATCATCGGACATTTTCAGAAAAGCTACGCGTGCACTATATTTCTAGACAGAAAGCTGAAAAACGGAATAACAGTGATGAAATCTTGTTAACATTGATTGCTAAGCGATTCCACAAAATGGCCGTATCCTCCTGAGGCTTCTCACAAACTAGATTTTCCTTTTAACTGCAATGTCGTCCTCAAATCTCCCGAAACCAATATTTGCGAAATATTTAGCAAATGAAACTTAAATTAATAATTTAAACAATTTTCAATAATTAAAACGGCATTTTTTTTTACAGATATTTCAATGCATTTTGCATCAGTTTTTTCTACTTTATCATTGGAATGTGAAAGTCTCTTCTGTGTCCGGTTTTAATTAAAAATAATAATTCTGCCGTTGGAATTAATTTTCGCAGAATGAACGGAAAAACATGTAACAAAAAAAAAGAGAAAAAACTTACAAAATTATTTTTTAAAATAATTTCACGTTTGTAAAGCCATGTATGCTCGAGTGCATATGTGCACCGTCTGTGCAAATAAAGAGCGTTTTTCCTGAGTTAAAGGGGGCCATGCATATATAATGCATAGTAGGAATGCAACTCAGGTATTTCATTACTCCCAAAGAAAAATTTATAACACAATATTTATAGCATAGACCTTTCTTTTATTTAATTCTGAGCATGGTGGGAAGCTGAATCCGACAGCAAGGTTTCTGATTGGGAGGTTGTGTGGAGCATTGAACCACCTTTTAAATGCTGGTGTTCCCAGGTCCACTCTGACCAGAGTGGTAGCACTTGTTAGGGTCCTAGCTATGGGCAAATAGTTAACCTCCAAACGTGGGTCAAAACACTATGCAAGTATAAGAATACGTTTATAGAAATATATACATAAAATAGACTTTTATAGAAAATATACATTTTTGAAGGAAAAAATATTACCAAGAATACATTTTTGAAAAAAAATGTATAACCATAACACATTTTTAAAGGAAAAAAATTATTCTCAACAAAATATTTTTAATACAAAACTAGAAGACATTTTCAGTTTTCTGAAATAGAAAAGAATAAAAACAAAATATATTTATTAGAATCTAACTAAATCAACCCTTTTATGATAAACGAACATTAAAAATATCCTTTTTGGCATTAAATAATTCACAGAGGTTGATATGCCGTTGATCAAAACTCAAACTTCAACTTATTTCATTCTGTTTTGTAGTAATCTTACCTCAGTAGCCTTGTTGGTGGGGCCAAAATTATGCTCTCTATATTTCCTGAAGAAAGTTAGCGGATCGACTAAAGGGGCAAACTTACCGTTAGATTGTTACAGAGTTAATTATAAACTTTAAACTATCAACCGACCAATGTTTGACTATAAACGCAAGTCTAACCTCAGCCAATTTAAGCTAGATTTGAAATTTTAAACCGGTAGACGCATGTATAAAACCGGCCAATGTCTATCTATAAATTTAATTTTGCACCTGGCAAATCTTGCCTATACACGCAACTATAGAACCAATCAGTATTTATCGATATATTCAACTGTAAACCCTACCAATGTTAACGTATAGACGCGAGTATAGATTGGACCAGTGTTTGCCTAGACATTCAAGTACAAAACCGGACCAATATTTGCCTGTAGTCGTATTTAAGTTACGCGTTCAATATTTGCATAAAGACGCAATTATGGACCCAATCTGATATGAACCTAATCATTCAAGTAAAAAAAAAAAACACCGACAAATATTTGCTTAAAGACGCAGTTATAGAACTAACCAGTGGTTACCTATACATTCAAGTAAAACAAACGTCAAATATTTGTCTAAAGACGCAAGTATAGAACTGACTAGTGTTTACCTCTACATTCAAGTAAAAAGACTCAAATACAGACCCGAAGAGACAATGTCTATAAAGTCAAAGGTAAACCAAGCCAATATTTTCTGACAGGTTCTAGTTTATAAAATGAGAAAACTTGAAATAATCTAAATATGTATTATGTTGTAATCTGCCGATTCCAATAAAAACTAACAACGTTTTTTGTGCATATGATTCACAACTGAGTTTCAGTTGCACTTTTTTCTGCCAACAGTCAGTCAGTTGAGTGCCATACGTGATACACGCTTGGGCGATCATGTCTCGAAAGAGACATGACTGACTGGGCAGAAGATTATCCCACAGTAGGTTGCCTAGACGAACAAGCTGGCGTCTTGTACCTTTACAAACGCAGAAAAGTGTATTTATTCAATAAAAGTGCCATTTACTTTGAGCACGGCCTAAACAGAGTTGGGCAAATAGGACATGTTATAGAACAATATACCAAATTTGTGGGTTGCCGACCACATCAAGAATGACAACAATTCGGACAAAAATGCTATCTGATCAAAGGATAAAACAATTTACTATGAGACAATGTATAGTGAGTGCTTTGATCAACAGAAGATTTACGCCCTCGATTTTACAAAGTTTCACGAATTCACACAGAACTTCTATTATCACAGTGCCGTTTTCAACTAAGAAAAGAGGTGAACAAAAAAAGGAATAGAATATAAATATGGAGTTGATTAAATTAATTTATATAAAATCAAATAATTTCAACATTCAAATTCTCAGCAATCCCATTCGTTTGCATGTTTAGTCGGCACTAACATAACCAATTTAGCCCGATGAAGTTCTTCAGAACAAAACGCGTCAAAAGAAAATATTTTATATGATGCGACGAATAAATTGTCGTTTAAATTATGCAAAAATGAAAATAACACTGACATCTTATTTTAATAGATACATTTATCAATATTACACGAAAATAACTTGATATACTAAAGAGTAATTTTTTCATTAAAATTAAAATTGGCTTTAACCTCAGCCTGCAGACGGTACCGGAGTTCGCTTTTGGTATTAAAAGCTGTTCTATTGCTCGATTGCACCCCACAGGTAATTATCATGTGGACTGCAGTCTGGAGAGTTAGGTGTCCAGTTGTAATGGATTATGTGCTACAGAAATTGTCTGACAATCATGACTGGGTCTTCTTGTTTGTGTAGTATGATGCAGAGTCATGTTGCTAGACAAAGAATATTCTAGCAGCCACTCTCTTGACCCAGAGGAGCACTATCTTTCCAGGGCGCTTGTTGTAGTCTTTCGTGCTGAGTCTGAGGCCCTGCACAAATGTGAATGAAAACATAACTGCATCATCATTTGCGATTAGCCAAACACCAAAATGTCATATGGAGATATCATCTAGCTCGTTCCAAATTATCTACAATCTCCTCAAATTGATACCCATACACTTTGAAATGTTCTTATTGGAGTTTCCGGTGGGAATGCCAAATAGTACGGTATGCCGTTTCCAAATTTCTGGCGAAAGGAATCGTCATAATGCCCAAGTGACACTAATATATTGTTTGTGTGTATCCAAGCCACATGCACCCTAGGTGGATTTGCTTAAGAGCAGAGTACCAAGTCCTACTCTGCTATTTAACCCATAACTGAAGTGTTAGGACGGATTAATACCTTTTTCTAAGGGTACCAGCGCGTAAGTGAATGAAGGGTATTCAACTGGAATTCGAAATCG